>LR738710.1:506398533-506428280 GCA_902687465.1 Secale cereale
GGCATTACTGTTATTTACTTTTGATATAAGCCCTTTATGTGATGTCGCTCAGACGTCCGACTGTGGCATTCTTGTTATTTACTTTTGATATAAGCCCTTTATGTGATGTCGCTCAGACGCCCGACTATGGCATTCTTGTTATTTACTTTTGATATAAGCCCTTTATGTGATGTCGCTCAGACGTCCGACTGTGGCACATACTGTCATTTACTTTTCAATATAAGCCCTGTATGTGGTGTCGCCCAGACGCCCGACTGTTGCATGTTTACTTATTTTACCTTTCGAGGCGTCGCTTCAGACACCCGATGGGTCTTCAGTTATTTTATGAGGATTTCGGGAGGACTACCGCCCGACTTCCTTTTTATTTAACATGTAGTGCAAATTTATTATCTGAGTGCGCATTACTAGTCTGCTCATGTGCATCATGTTTGCATTTGTTATATCTTATGTCCAAACTGTCTTGCGAGTACATTCAAAGTACTCACCTAGCTTGTTGATTTGGCCAGATGTTGACGAAGGCGATCTTATGGATGAAGAGTTCGATAGCGAGTCCGACGCCTAGAGGAGTCCCAGTCAGTCCCGTACGATCCTGGAGTTGGTCACTTGTATTATATACGCTTTCGCTACCCAAATAAATTCATTGAGCCTCACTCCAGCGCTCGATGAGATGTAAGATCTTTGGAGTCATGTCACCCACTACACTGTGACATCCACCACCACTTTCATTACGAGTCAGAAGTTATGCCACCGCACCCTTTGTGTCATATCCGCCTTTATGTATAATATCGGCGTGCTTGTAATAAATTGTTGAGCAGCCTCAGGTCAACCTTGTATAATATTCAGTACTTCTGGAATTCTGTATCAAGGATTTGTCTACCAGTAAGAAGGATTCTTCTATACTGGTCTTATATAAAGGAAGGTTCTTCAATAAATGTTTTACTGGAAAACCGGTCCTGATAAGGGATCGTTGTACTAGCTCATATTCTAGCTCGCCCGGAGCCAATCCACCAAAGCATGAAGTAGGGTCTTACACCACACGGTGGCCCGAACTAGGATAAACTCTTGTGTGTTTGTTCGTTGTTTGCTTGAATCCTTCCAACTAGACGAGAGCGAGGCGCTAGGTAGACGTGAGTGGGAGAGATCTTCGTTCACGCCCCTATGTTCGAACTTAATGCGTTTTGCGGAGCCCTGAATCGGACATTTGGCGCGCCAGGTAGGGGGCGTGTCGAAATCTCGCCTCTCCGACGACCTCGTCGCGTTCTCGTCACCGACCCTGCTCCACAGCCATGGTGGACACACGCCGAGCTCGCGCCAACCGACGCATTGCGAACATCGCTCAGACAGTGCCCGCGGGCAACGGCGCACTGCTCCGCCCCAACTGGCCGGTCACCAACGCCGCCACCGACCCGGCTGTCCACGAGCAGCAGGACTCCTCGTTGCCGCTGTCCGTGCGGCGGGATGGCCGCATAGCAACACCTTCACCCTCGCCAGCCGCAGCCTCGTCCTTGCTGGACCGCCGCGGGCCGGTCTACCAGCAGCCTGCGCTACTGATGGCGCGGGAGCTCTTGCGCTACCGCCCAGCAGATGACCTCTACGACGAGTGGATCCACCGCATCACCGAGCTCGTCAACGCCACTGGAAAAGCGCCTGCACCAACGCACTCCTCACGTCCTCCGTCGCCCCTGGCGGTGAATGAGGGCCGTGGGGTCCCGACTCTGCCTCCCCTCCACCACGCCGGTCAGCAGGGCTGGCGCGAGGCCCCTCGACCTGAGCAACCCCGCAGAGCCCATGCCTGCGACGAGGAGAGCTTTCAGGTGATTCCGCACCCTCATGAAGGGGCTCGTGGGCCCCCAGGCCCACAGCGCCCAGACCGCGCGCCACTGGAGGTGGCGGCGCCAGCACCTCAAGAACCAGCATCGCAAGCGCAGAGGGCGCATGCAATCGTGAGCGTGGCTGGATGTCGCGCCCTAGCCCCTGAGCTACGGTGCCTCGTCTGGCCCGGCAAGTTCAAGCCGGAGCTGCCTCCACGCTATGACGGCACCACCGACCCCACGGAGTTCCTCCAAATCTACGAGCTGAGCATCGATGCGTCCAACGGCACCGAGCAGGTCATGGCGAACTGGTTTCCCATGGCTCTGAAGGACGGCGCGCTCCTGGCTCCTGAACCTCCCCGTGGGATCCATCTCCTCCTGGGAAGAGCTTCACGAGCATTTCGTCGCCAACTTCCTAGGCACCCGCGACCGAGCCCCGGCAGCTGCTGATCTGCGTCGCGTAAGGCAGCAGCCGCGAGAAACCCTGCAAAAGTACATACAACGCTTCAACACCATGCGCCTCCGTATCCCCAGGGTCTCGGACGAGGCCATCATCTTTGTGCTCTCCGATGGCATCCGCGACGTCAGGATGAGGGAAGAGCTCGCCATTCACGAAGACCTTTGCACAGCCCTCGAGATGTTCAAGCTCGCGGCAAAGTGCGCCAGAGCGGAGGAAGGCCGCCTCTCCCTTCATGAGCTGCCTGAGGCGGAGGCGGACGACAAGAAAACCAAGGCCAAGGAGTCGAAGCGCAAGGGACCCGCCGTGCTGGCTGCGGAGCTAGAAGTGAAGCGTGGCTGCGGCTACGATGACCTCCCCAGAGACAACCAACCGTACTGCGTCTTCCACAACGTCCACAGCCACAACACCAACGATTTCCAGGAGCTCAGGGTGATCCGCGGCGGGCACGTCGGGCAGCGCCCTAAGCGCGACAACCATGGCTACGGTCGTGGAGGAGGCCGAGGAGGAGGACATTGGGACGGCAGGAACTCGCGCCAAGGATGGCGTGACCGTCTCGTGAAGACCACTGGCAGGAGCAGCCTCATGATGCCCCTTGGCGCGACCAACCTCGTGAGGGTCGCCCTCAGGGCAACGGAGGCCTGCCTCCGCTGCCACCACCGCCAAGGAGGAGTGACGACGACCGCCAGGCAGACGGGACAGGGGGCTTCCAGGAACTGTGTGTAGTTGCATGCATTCTGGGAGGAGCCCATGCCCCGGCTTCTCACCGCATCTTCAATCAGTTCACTCGTGAGGTGAACGCGGCGCTTCCCAGGCCTGACGCCACGCGCAACCTCAGCTGGACCAAGCAAGTCATCGCTTTCGACCGCAAAGACCAGCTCAATTGCACTGAAGCCCTAGGCGCCCTCCCGATGCTCTGCACCCCGACCATTAGCAACGTCCTCGTGACCAAGACCCTCATCGACGGCGGGGCAGGGCTCAACGTCCTCTCTGTCCAGACCTTCGAGACACTCCAGGTTCCCTACGATCAGCTCCACCCCACCAAGCCATTCTACGGAGTCACGGATGGCTCCACACTCCCGATGGGGCAGGTCCGCCTCCCCGTCACCTTTGGCGACCGCGACAACTACCACACAGAGCTCATCGACTTCGATGTTGCCAACATCCACCTCCCGTACAATGCCATCCTGGGGTATCCTGCCCTCGCCAAGTTCATGGCGGCGACCCATCACGGCTACAATGTCCTCAAGATGCCCGGGAGCGGCGGAGTCAGCACGATCGCCTCCGACGAGAAGGAAGCGGTGCGTTCCCTGGAGCGTGCCTACGAGACCGCGGCGGTCGAGTGCTCCGATGAGGATGGAGCCGTCCTCGCCCTGCAGACCGCCCCCAAGAAGAAGAAGAACCTACCCGTCGACGGACCTCAGGACGCGGGGGCTCCCGACGGCCTGGCCTCAGGACTCGCGCCTGCTAACGAGGCGCCCTCCACCCTTGCATAGGGAGGCGCGCTCGACGCCCCTCTCGTGACGGGCTAAGGGGCTCTCATCTGGAGTGTCCCCGAGCTGACCCGTGGTTCGAGGGAGGTATTCGAGCACCACCTGCAAGTGTATCTTGATAAGCGTTTTTGTGAGCCCAGGGTGAGCCGTTCAGCGCTGGGGGCTCAGGACTTCATCGACCAAGTTACAGAGGAACTTCAGTATGCAAGACTCATCCGCGGTGGGCGTAACCGCACAACCCCAAGTTCACATGCTCGCAGCCCAAGCGACTTCTTCCGCGTCTGCGTCGACATCGCGGGTCTCAACTGAGCCGCTTCTCAGGAGCCCTTCTGGCCGACGGCGATCGGCCGGAGGAGGGCCCTCCCCTGCAGCTACATCCGCACACTCTTCGGCTTCTGCAACGCAGCTGCCACGTTCCAGCACCTCGCGCAGCGGGCCTTGGGGGCTGGGAGGCTCAATGGCAGGCGGTCCGGACGGAGCGGGAGCCGGGCCCGCGTGACCACTGAGAGCCTCCGGAGCCCCTGGGCCTCAGGAGCCCGACGACCCTCGGGAGCGACCCGCACAGCTCGCGTCTTCAGCTACCCCAACTCTCCTTCGAAAAGTATCAGGTGACACTTCAGGTATCCAAATGATGGCGCCTCTCGGGCCGCATCATCCTCGTGCCGCTGGGGGCTGATCCCCCGCAGTTATCTCCCTTTTTGCATGATCAAGGCCAAATATTTCTTTCCATTCGCACTATCTATATGGTCGGCGTCCTCACCGCCACTAAGGTCATGAGCCCTTGTAAGCCCACTCGCGACCACCCCATGATTAAGGACTGGCACGACGTCTGTGCTCGGGTCTGTCCCTGCAGCGTCGAGAAACCCAAGGGCTAAGCTCTGTCTAGCGAGCCATTCCCGTGACGGCACCTCCCATGGTCCTTGGTTCCTTGTTCTCAAATGGGCTAATCGTGGATGGGTAAGTAGGGGCCCGTGGCAGGTGCCTCGCTCATGCGGGAACCGCGCGCCGGCTGTTTTTCTTTTGGATTGTGGCATGAGAAGACTCGGCACGAAGTCTGTGCTCGGGTCCGTCCCTGCAGTGTGGACAAATCCAGTGGTTGAGCTCTGTCTCGCGAGTTATCCCCGTGACGTCACCTCCTGGGGTCGCTGGTGTTGCGGCCTTCTCATGCAATATCCCCAGGAGATGCACTCGGCGCAGGTCGACACAACACCTCTCTTTTCACATTTTGCAGAAGAAGACTTAGGCGCAACCCGCCTCAGGGTAGGGTCTCGTGGGTGATGCGTAAGCTCATGAGAACTTCCTCAGATTCGTTCAGCTCGTCCTGAGGAGGGCCCATATACACCTTGGCTGTCCTACCGTGCAAGCCACGTTTCAGGACGAGGCTGTACACGCACCGGAGTCTCTCCCGGTGGGAGGCTCCCTCCCATGGTCCAGTGGAAGTACCAAGCTCCGCGCTGGCAGATCCAACCGAGGCGCGGTTATGCCCACACTCCACGCAGGTGTGGTAGCTCTATGCTCCGCGCTAGTTATAAACAACTGATGGTGGCCCCCAGCGGTCACACCAACCTTAGGGAGCTTTTCAGCTCACGACGCTCACAACTTCTCCTTGGATGGGTGTCGCGAGGGGGGCTAGGCACGGGGGCTATGCACAGGTCACGCCTCGCAGACGCCACCCTACCAGGTGCCCAGACACCTGGCCTTCTCGTGCCCCCATCCCAGGCGAAGGCTCGTGGACAAGGTACGGTGCTCGTTCTCCTTCATGAGAGCCGTTCGTAGGTCAAGGGGGACCCCTTGGCATCGCGACCCAGGGGCCTAACTGGCCACGTAGCCCGTCATCCCTTGAGTCTAGTAATGACGATAACTCCAGTTATCGGGAGGGCTCAATGGCGATCGAGGTATGCGTGTGGTTGGGCCCTACCAACGCAGAACGAAAACGGGATCGGTTGAACGTCAAGGGAGACCCTTGGGCATCGCGACCCAAGGGCCTCACTGGCCACGTAGCCCCTCATCCCTTGAGTCTAGTTACTACGGTAACCCTGGTCATCCGAAGGGCTCAATGGCGAGTCTAGTTACTACGGTAACCCCGGTCATCCAGAGGGCTCAACGGCGGTCGAGTTATGCGCGGGGTTGGGCCCTGCCGATGTAGAGCACCTAAGAAAACATGAAAGGAAGCAACCATGGAAATCATCTAGCTATTACAATAATGCCAAGTTTTCTCAAATTCAAACAAAGTTCTTACGCCTCCCCGAGGCACTCGCGCTTCTCTCATTAAGCAGGAACGGACTAGCCATCGCCGGGCGCAGCAGTACCGGTCATCTCTTCTTTGGCTGCGGTAGCAGTAGCCTGGAGGAACGCCTCCACCAGCGACGCGACCTTCACCCTCAGGGCCTCGGCAGCCGTGCTCTCCATGACCTCGGTCACGGGCCCAGACAGCGAGGCCAGGTAAAGGGTGGGGTCACGAACACTAAGGTGGCTGCACACCTGCGTCAAAACCAAGGTAAGCAGCGTACGGCTCTCGACATCGGCTAACTGGCCAATCACGGCCGTAACACCGTGCATGGACTCCATGAGCGCAGCAAGGAGCCCGGAGGGGCCTCCCTCCGGGGCGGCCAGTGGCTCCTTGAACCCTTCCCCGTAGGCGGCATGCAGCATGTTGCAGGCCTCAAGGTCAAAGGTGGCTAGGGCTTCGAGACTCACCGTCGCTGAGGCTGCAAGGGCTTCCTCCTAGACGCGAGCGGCTTGGGCCGCCCTGGCCTACTCAACTTCAATCTTCAGCTTCTCCAGGGCTGCGCGGTCAGCAAGCTGCTCCTATTGCAGCCTGGACATCGCGGTCTTCTGTGCCTCGAGCTCCTTCTCTAACCTCTTGAGCTCTAGAGTGCGCCTAGTGTCTTCCTTGCGGAGGGCCCCCAGCTCGCTCTCTGCCTTAAGGCAACGCTTCTCGAAGGACGCGGCGTTCGCTTGCGCGGCATCACGAGCTAGCGTGGCCGCTGCAGCTTCCTCCCGACCATTGGCAGCAGCCGCCGAGGCCTGATCCCAGGAGGCCCGTGCAGACTTGTCTGGCAGGAGCCATCCGTGGATCAGCCCCAGACACCCTTCTGTTAGGTGGCCGTCGCTATTTTGCAGATCAGAGCGTAGACGACCCAGCGCGGCAGAGGCAGCGTCCAAAGCCTCAGAACCAGGCTGCGACGGCTGGCGCATGGGCACCAACAAGACCGGCTGCTCGACCAGGGGCTCGGGGGCTCCGGCCTCCCTCACTAGAGCAGCCGGAGCAGAAGCCAACTCTGCAACCTCGCCGGAGACGGGGACGTCTTCGGGCGACACCATCACCGCACGCACGGTGGCCCGGTCGACCGTGGCACCCAGCACCGCGGCATCCTTCCCCGAGGTTGCACCAGCAGCCGGAGGAGCAGGGCACCGCAGCGTGACCTCCCCCTTCACCTTCTTCATCACACCCCCAGGCTGCTGCATCAGGGAGACCGCATCAGGGGCACGGCAAATAAGGATGAGTGAGAAATTGCACACTTACTCATCGGAGGCGAGGCGCGCCCTTCTCTTTACCAGCAGGTCAACAAAAGCTCCTGGTGCACTGGGCGTGCCGATTGCCCGGGCCTGGGCGAGGCGTGAGGCCACGGTCCTGGGCGCGGCCGCGGTCGCCAGGTTCGCGTGCACGGTACTCTTTGGCGGAGTCGCCACCTTGCTTCCCCCGGACGCAGTGCGTCTGGATCAATGTGGAGTGGTCGCCTGGGACCGTCCGGTGGCACCTGCGCCTGGCGTCATTGCTCCGGCGAACGCATCGAAGGAGTCCCCTTCGTCATCTAGGGTATCCTCCGATCCCCCCTCGTCGCTCTCGTCGTCATCACCAGAAGACACAACGAATGTGGGCGCAGGGCCCACGAGCGCACCAAGGTCCGGCATGGCCATCAACAGCTCGGCCTTGTCGGGGCGGCTGTACAGCGGCAGGTAGGCCCCAGGAAGATCCTCCGGAACCATCCCCGGGAGAGCTCTTGAGGTGAAGTCCAGATCTTCTTCGGCCAGCATCCCTGGGTGCAGCCGGAGCCCGTCGTCGTCGCCCATCAGCTCACACATGGGGCGTGAGTGAGCCTGCAGCGGAGCCAAATGCTGCCTCAAGAACTCCTTCACGATCTGCCCACCTTCGAACCTCGAGCTCAGGTCGGCCTCAATCTTCACCAAGACGGGACCGGCAAGAGGGACGGTGAGCTTCGCATTGCGCCAGCCGGCAAGCTTCTCCGGACGGGCAGTGGGCAGCGCCAGCAGAGGATGGGTCCGCTGGGCGTCCAGATAGACTCCGGTGGGACTCTATCTTCTTCCCTATCGTCATCAGGCGACAGCCTGGCGCTGGAAGACAAAGGAAACGCAGCCCGAGCACGGGCCATCATCATACTGACGCATGGAGAAGAAGTGGCGGAAGAGGGCGACGGTCGGCCTCACCCCCACGAACGCCTCACAGTAGAAGGCGAAGAGCGACAAGACGAAGATGGAGCGAGGTTGGATATGGAGAGCGTGCACCTGGTAATGTTCCAGGATGGCGTAGAATAACTCGGAGAATGGGGGCATGAGCCCCACGGAGATGCTGTGGAGGAAGAAGGGGTAGCATGACTTCGACAAGGTCCGCGCCATGGTGGATCCAGCCCAGATCCGCGTCGGGCCGTGCTCATTGTGGGAGCTCGACAGGAACGGCTAGACCTTTGAGTAGTCCTCCTCCATGATAATGGAGGACTCCTCAAGCGCTGCATCAAGAGAAGAAGTAGATCCAGACGTCGGTGCGGTACCCTTGTTCTTCTTCGCCATGGTCGAAGGAGCCGAAGGACGCAGAGAGGCAGGAGGCGTAAAGGGAAGAAATCTGAGCAGGAAGGAAAGAGGGCGATAACTCCCCCAGCAGAGAAGGCCCCTTTTTGTCAAGACCCACGGTCACCGAGACGGCGTGGGGAGCGGGGTCGCTCGCGTCCCATCCAACCGTTAAGCGCCAGCCTGGCCCGCAGCCTTTTTGGGCCCGCGGCGCTTCGTCCTCGACTAAGGCTTTGCCCTGAAGCCAACTCCGCGCGTGCCTTGGGCCCGGGGGCTACTGTCGGCGTCCTGGGAAACAGGGTACCCAGACTTGCCTGTCTGCGGGCCGTGATGCGCTCCTACAAGCGGCCTGGTACGGCCCAGCTGATCGACCAGCTGCTCCAGACCCTCGCGAGGGGGCCAAGCCTCGCAAGGAGAACGACTTCAAGACCTCCTCGGGAGCGGCCTCGGCAAGGCGTTCCGGAGGGGCGGAGAATCCAAGGCCGAGCCTGCCTCAGGAGGAGGCAGTGATGTCAGCAGTGATGCACCGCGCCAGCGGGTGCCAGCGTCCGCCAGCGGCGCAGTTGCCATTTCGGTGCAAAGGAGACAGCGCAGCCGTTGGTTCCCAAGGAGCGGGGCAAAGGTTTCCTCTTTGGTGCAACAAGACCAAAGACAGTAAGGACGATAAGGAGGATGTCACTGTCGATCCCACCACCGTGTCACTGCCTGATCCTTTTGCAGGTGAAGACCGCTTTTGTCAGGATAAGAACGTCCTTGTGTTCCCGCTCAAAAATGGCCGTTGTGGGATCCCTTCCCGCCTAAACATTTCGGGGGAAGAGGACCGTGGCCGCCTATATAAGTAGCTAGGACTCCCACTGCAAGGGAGAGAAGAACACACTCTGCCACCATACAAGGAGCAAGAACACTAGCCTCCTCCTGAGCTCGCCTCCTGAGCCCAGGCACCGTTGTACTAGCTCATATTCTAGCTCACCCGGAGCCAATCCACTAAAGTAGGAAGTAGGGTCTTACACCACACGGTGGACCGAACTTGGATAAACTCTTATGTGTTTGTTCGTTGTTTGCTAGAATCCTTCCACCTAGACGAGAGCGAGGCGCTAGGTAGACGTGAGTGGGAGAGATCTTCGTTCATGCCCCTTTGTTCGAACTTAACGGGTTTTACGGAGCCCTAAATCCGACATGCGGGACCGCATTAAAGCTAGCGAAGGTTGTTCTTTCGAGTAGTGCGTGATAGCCACTTCAGAAAGGAGTGGTGTCAAAGATTAATTCGTCGCTTCGAAAGTTATCAGGAGAGCCGAATACGACCTCCAGTGTTAATGAGCCCGTGCAGCAGGCTTCTACGCCTGGTATCACCCCTTTAAAGGTAGTGCTGCTGCGCTTAATTCTTGACGGGTCTATCCCCATCTTGCAGACAGTGTCTTGGTATATCAGATTGAGACTACTGCCGTCGTCCATAAGAACTCTAGTAAGATGATATCCATCAATTATAGGATCGAGCACTAGGGCCGCCGAACCTCCGTGACGGATACTGGTTGGATGATCCATGTGATTAAAGGTGATCGGACAAGCCGACCATCGGTTGAACTTGGGGGCGACAGGGTCTACGGCATAAACATCCCTGAGTGCGCACTTGCATTCCCTCTTGGGGATATGGGTAGCATATATCATATTCACGGTTTTTACCTTTGGTGGAAACTTCTTCTGTCCCCCAGTGTTCGGCTAGCGAGGTTCATCCTCGTCCTCACTTTGAGGTCCTTTCCCCTTGTGTTCGGCGTTTAATTTGCTGGCCTGCTTGAAGACCCAACAGTTTCAGTTGGTGTGATTTGCAGGTTTATGAGGGGTGCCATGAATCTAGCAAGGCCTTTCTTGTATTTTGTCCAAGCTAGATGGACTGTCTCTGTTACCTTTGTATGCCTTCTTCCGTTGACTAGGCCTGGAGCCACTGAATCCGGCGTTCACTAATGTGTCATCTGTGCTTCCAGTATTGGTTCGACGCTTGTTATTATTGCATCGTGGCTAGCCATTGACATCCTTGACTTCGGAGGTGTCAGGGTCACTGGTGCTATTGCTGCTATGAGCTAGCCAGCTATCCTCGCCCGCGCAAAAGCGGGTCATGAGTGTAGTAAGGGCCGCCATTGTCCTCGGCTTCTCTTGACCGAGGTGTCTAGCCAGCCACTCGTCCCGGACACTGTGTTTGAATGCCAGTAAGGCCTCGGCGTCCGGACAGTCAACAATTTGGTTCTTTTTAGTTAAGAACCGATTCCAAAGCTTGCGGGCAGACTCCCCAGGTTGCTGGATTATGTGACTTAGATCATCAGCATCCGGGGCCGGACATAAGTCTCCTGAAAGTTAGCCAAAAAGCATCCTCAAGCTCTTCCTAGCTTCCAACGGAGTTCTCTGGGAGGCTGTTTAACCAGTGCCGAGCTGGCCCTTTCAGCTTGAGAGGTAAGTATTTGATGGTGTGGAGGTCATCTCCGCGAGCCATGTGGATGTGAAGAATAAAGCATTCTATCCATACAGCGGGGTCCATCATTCCATCATACACCTCAATGTTTATAGGTTTAAACCCTTCTGGAAATTCGTGACCCATCACTTCATCGGTGAGGCACAGAGGGTGTGCGGCACCCCTGTATTTTGTAATATTGTGGCGTAATTCGGACGGTGACTGTGTTCGGTGTTGGTTCCTAACTTGATTGTGCCCGGCGAGTTTGGCTTGGTAGCCGCCGTCTCTTGTGGGAGCACGTTCCCTTGATTTGTAGATTGATCTGGCATGGCCATCTTTTTTATTCATGTCCTGACGTAGATCGTACTTAAGGCCCTGAGCCGTTGTATCCTTTCCTTTACGGTGGGGAGGTGCGGGCTGGTGTACGGCGTTGCTGGCTGCTTTATCCCGTCCACGAGGTGGTCGGTCCGGTTGATCGGCCTTGTCGTATTTCGGTGGTATGGGCGCAATAGCCTCGTCGTCGAATTGGGGCAATAGTTTGTGCTTGGGATAGCTTTTCGTTTGGCGCTCACGGTCGTATCTTTCTTCAGTGTCTAGCACTTCGTTCCATCTCTCATTGAGCCTATCATGTTCGGCTCTAAGCCGCTGCTGCTGCTGCTGCTTCTTCAGGCTCCTTGCTGTAGCAATGAGCTGTTGTTGAAAACGTTTCTATTAGAGTGGTTCTTCTGGGACAATGAATTCTTCGTCTCCCAGGCTAATGTCCTATTCAGAGACAGGTTGACAATTGCTGTCTTCAGCATCACTGTGATCAACCAGCGGTTCGGGACTGTGTTCGCCATCTTCCCATTTATCCTGCTCCACCGCTGGCTCCACGGGGTCATCAGCTTGCTCCGGATCGTCATCTTCTTTGGTGACAATGTTACTCTCCTTCCATTTACGGGATCGAGATCAATGTTTCTGATGCCAGCGTTTAGGGGGTTCATTGACGGGCTTATCCTGCTCTGGATTTCTGTCGCCATCGTCTTCCTTCTCGTTGGGTGTATCCACCATTTATATGTCGAATTAGAAGTAGCCGTCCATCGCCCAGTTGCAGGCAGGTTTGCACTTAGATCGGCTTTGACGTCATGATCCATCCCATCGATGTCTTCGAAAGCGTAATCTAGTAGATCGGTTAAGTCTTTGACCATGGCTACCAAGTGGGTGGTGGGTGGGAAGCAAAATTCCCTGTCCTCCGCCCCCAGTTTAGACTAGGTATAATTCGGTTGGGAATCCTCTGTTAGGGCGAGAGATTTTAGTAAGTCTAGCGCTTCATTTAAGAGCGAGTGCTGGATATATGTTCGGGCATCTACAGGGCAGAGTTCAGTGACAACCGCTAGATTGAGCCCAAAAAGTGCAGATCCTGAAACTTCGGAACTTGTAATCGGGGACCAGTCCGGTGCTCCAGCGGCGGGGGGAGTCCCGCCCAATGCTGGATCTGTAAGTGGCTCGAGCACCGCTAAATCTGCGGTTTTCGTCGAGGGGTTGATCTTCCCGTCCTCGGATGAAGCGAGTTGCTCCGGCTCTCGGGCCAGAGGTGTTGCAGGTGTTGACTCCTTGACGGGGTCCGATGACAGATCTATGACGTCTTCATCGTGGCGGCGGGGGACAGCCGGCATGGGTGTGAATCTGTCGAAGATCAAATCTCCACGGACGTCAGCAACATAGTTCAAGCTCCCAAATCTAACCTGATGACCAGGGGCGTAGCTTTCAACCTGCTCGAGGTGGCCTTCCGTGTTGGCATGAAGCACGAAGCCGCCGAACACTAAAAGTTGGCCGGGGAGAAAAATTCCCTTAGTGGAGGCACCATCGTTGATGACGAAGCGAGCCATTAATCCTTCTGTCAATGACACAGTGGAACTCTCAATAAAAGCACCAATGTTGGTGTCAAAACCGGTGGATCTCGGGTAGGGGGTCCCGAACTATGCGTCTGAGGATCGATGGTAATAGGAGACTGGGGACACGATGTTTACCCAGGTTCAGGCCCTCTCGATCGAGTAAATACCCTACTTCCTGCTTGATTGATCTAGATGAATATAGGGTTACAAGAGTTGATCTACCTGGAGATCATAATGGCAAAAACCCTAGGAGTCCATCCTATGCAATTGTGATTGTTGTCTCTATGGACTAAACCCTCCGGTTTATATATGCATCGGAGGGACCTAGGGTTGTACATGACCATCTTGCAGAGGAAGGAAAGTATTACACCCGGACTCCAAACTTGCTATTTTACACATATGGGAGTCCTATCCAGATAACTGAAGTTTCCTGGGTGTCTTCTGGTCCAAAAAAATCCTTAAAATGTTTCATTTCGTTTGGACTCCGTTTGGTATTGATTTTCTGTAAAAGACGAAAATAAGGAAAAACGAGCAACTGGCACTGGGCACTAGGTTAATGTGTTAGTCCCAAAAAATGATATAAAATAGTATAATATTGCATATAAAACATCCAAGATGGATAATACAATAGCATGGAACAAATAAAAAATTATAGATACGCTGGTGAAAGTGCAACTATCCCTGGGTGGTTTTGGTAATTACTAACAACATATAGCTCATTGAACTAATGCTATATCAAGATAATATTTCAGGAAAGTTCAATGATTGGCATGGCATGGATTAGGATTGTGGACCCCTCAAGATGGTAAGGACAAAAGGATTAGCTCAAGCTCAACGCTCAGGATTCTACATTTTCTATTTTAGTGATCCAAGATAATATCGAGTCCATAGGAAAGCCAATACTATTAAAAGGGAATGAGGTGTTGCTTAATGGCTTGCTTGATCAAGATGCTTAGTGATATGCTCCAAAACCCTCAACCACTTTTCCACATCCACATATGTCCCAAACCAAAAGTCAAACTTGGCCCCACCGAAATTATCTATCCGGCACTACCGAGTTCATTTGACATAGACACTGCCAAAAACCCTAATCATTTCGGTCTCACCAAAAGGGATCTCGGTCTCATCGAGATGGGATTGCAAACTCTCTGTTTCCCTTCATAACATTTCGGTCTCACCGAGATGAGCGATCGGTCCCACCGAGTCTGCAATGCAAACTCTCTGTTGCCTCTTCGTAACATTTCGGTCTCGCCGAAAAGAGCGAATCGGTCCCACTGAGTTTGCCTGGCCAACTCTCTGTCTGCTTATTACCAAAATCGGTCTCACCGAGTTTGTGTAATCGGTCCCACCGAGATTATTTTATGCCCTACCCCTAATGAAATCGGTCCCACGGAGTTGATCATATTGGTCCCACCGAAATACCTAATGGTCACATTATGAACTAAATCGGTCTGGCCGAGTTCTTTGAATCGGTCCCACTGAGTTTGGTAAATTGTGTGTAACCGTTAGATTTTATGTGGAGGCTATATATACCCCTCCACCCACTCTTCACTTGTGGAGAGAGCCATCTGAACATACCTACACTTCCATCATTCATGTTCTGAGAGAGAACCACCTACTCAAGTGTTGAGATCAAGGTATTCCGCTCCTACCATATGAATCTTGTTCTCTAGCCTTCCCCAAGTTGCTTTCCACTCAAATCCTTCTTCCACCATATCCAAATCTGTGTGGAGCTGTTTGAGTGTTGGGGAGACTATCATCTGAAGCATTTTAGCAAGGAGTTCATCATCAACACACCGTTTATTACCTTTTGGAGAGTGGTATCTCCTAGAATGGTTAGGTGTCACTTGGGAGCCTTCGACAAGATTGTGGAGTTGAACCAAGGAGTTTGTAAGGGCAAGGAGATCGCCTACTTCGTGAATATCTACCGCTAGTGAGGAAAGTCCTTCTTGGGCGATGGCCATGGTGGGCTAGACAAGGTTTCTTCTTCGTGGACCCTTCGTGGGTGGAGCCCTCCGTGGACTCGCGCAGCCGTTACCCTTCGTGGGTTGAATTCTCCATCAACTTGGATGTATGATAGCACCACCTATCAAAACCAAGACAGAAAACATCGTTGTCTTCACTTGCATTTGCTCCCTCCGAACTCCTCCCTTTACCTTCATATGCAATTGTTTACTCTCCGCGGGTATACTCTTAGAATTGCATGTGTAGGTTGATTGCTTGACTTGTGCTAAGTTGCTAAATCTACCAAGAATTAAAATTGGGAAAATGCTAGATTTTTATTTAGTCAAGTAGTCTAATCACCCCCCCCCCTCTAGACGTACTTTCAATCCTACAAGTGGTATCAGAGCTTTGGTCTCCCTTTGCCGTGATTTCCATACCTTTGGTGATCATAGCCTTGGTTTCACAACCTAGGAGAGTATGGCGTCTAGCGAGGTAAGTTACCACCGTAGAGGTCCTTATTTTGATGGTACTAATTTTGCTAGTTGGAAGCACAATATGAAAATGCATATTCTTGGACATAACCCCGCCGTTTGGGCTATTGTGTGTATTAGTTTGCAAGGTGAATTCTTCGATGGGAAGGAACTGAATCGTGAAGCTACCGCGGAAGAGTTGAAGATGCTGCAATACAATGCTCAAGCTTGTGATATCCTCTTCAACAGATTGTGCCCCGAAGAATTCAACAAAATCAGCCATCTTGAGAATGCAAAGGAAATTTGCCACACTTTGATTGATATGCACGAAGGTACCAACTCTATCAAGTAATCCAAGTTGGAAGTGCTCCAAAGTCAACTTGACAAGTTCAAGATGAAGTATGGTGAAGGTGTCGCTGAAATGTACTCTAGGCTTGCTTTCATCACAAATGAGATTGCCAGCTTAGGAAGTGAAGAGATGACCGACAGATTCATCATCAAGAAAATCCTAAGAGCCTTGGATGGAAAATATGATACCGTGTGTACATTGATCCAAATGATGCCCAATTACAAATATCTCAAGCCAACGGAAGTGAGTGGAAGAATTGTTGCTCATGAGATGTCACTCAAAGATAAAGAAGAGCTTCACAACAAGTCTAGTGGTGCTTACAAAGTGAAGCAAAGAGAGAAGTTCCAAGTCAAGGTCCTACAATGACAAGAGATCTACAAGTCGTGATCAGAATTGCTATAATTGTGGAAGACCCGGACACTACTCAAATGAGTGACGGCTCCCCACAAGAGAAGATAAAACTCACCTAAAAGTAGAAGTAGAAGAGAAGATTCACCACCAAGAGAGAGAATGAGTAGAGATGATCATTATGAACGAAGACCTTCTCGGAGAAGCAAAGATTCGGAAAGGAAGGACAAATCATCAAGGAGCTATACAAGACGAAGACATCAAGCTCATGTTGGTGAATGGGCATCCGGTTTCAACTCCGATAACCACTCCAAGAGAAGCTACTACTCCGACTCCAAAGGTACTCAAGATGAAGGTGTTGCTGGAATTGCTCTTGTGTCAACCAACTCCTGCGACATATTTGACTTACCAAATGAAGGAATTGGAAGATGCTTCATGGCTAAAGGCCCTAAGGTATCACACCCCGAGTATCTTGATTTCAATAGTGATGAAGATGACTTGCTAGGAGATGATGATTTACTTGTTGGTAGCAATAGTGATGAAACTTTTGATGAAAACTATGATGAAATTGCTATTAATCATGCTAATCAAGATAAAACGAATGACAATGATAAGGATAAGATTGAGCGTCTAACTAAATAACTAAACACTCTTAAGTTAGCTCATGAAACTACCTTGGAAGATCATCGAGAACTTTTAAAGACTCATGAGAAGTTATGCTTTGAAAAGCTCAACCTTGAGCAAGAGCATCAGTTCTTAAAGGCAATCAATGATGATCTTCGCAAGAAAAGTTCCTCTTACATTGCCAAGCGTTTACTCTTGTCTACCTACATGCCACAAGTAAAATCTAGCAACAAGAACAAGAAAGATTCTTCCTCTAGTAGTAACAATAATCATGTTAAATCCAATGATGTTGCTTCTAGTAGTTCTCTTGGTTCCACTAATCACTCTCTTAGCCAAGTTACACTTGAGGAAGAAAATAGCTTATTGAAGGGAATTATAGAGAAAGGTGTTTACAAGAGTCTTGCCTAGAGTAAGCAATTTGAGGAGATTGTACGCAAGCAAGGAAGACACCGGAAGAATCAAGGTGTTGGTTTTGAACGAAAGTTCAATGCCAATGGAGTTGAGTGGGAGGAAGATCAATACCCCAAGTAGAAGTTTGTTCATCAACAAGAGAAGTATGATCCTACTTCTTTTCAAGGGACACAAGCACAAGATGATCTTCCACCATAAGACCACAAGCTAAAGGGCAAGGATAAGCTTCAAGAAGAGGTTGATGCATTTGAAGAAGCTCCTAAGGCCTTGGTCAAGTGGGTCCCCAAGGCTACATCAACTTCTACTTCATCAAGTACGACTACAACTCCAAGGATTCCCATCAAGATGGTGTGGATCCCGAAGAAGAAGAACTAGAAAGTTCTTGAGGGTGACTCCGCCAACACACTTCACTCATATCATTTTCGCAAAGTACAAGTGCAAACAATTTTCACATCTTGCACTAGTTCAAGGAGTCACAAACCCTCTTGTTGGTAAGACAAGGGACAAGGTAACCTAATGCTTTCATGGAAATCATCAAGTGTGCAATTCACTCTATGTCTATGGATATCCTTGTTTGTTCCTTGTGGGACTAACCCATGTAGGCATTGAAAGTGCAACTCACTTCAATGGATTGCTCCAAATGATCTACATCAACATTGAGCATCTACATCTTCAACACCTACATGAAGTCATCATCAACAAAACCCAAGGTTAGTTCATCCCTCTTAGAGGGGATATCACATCTAGGGGGGGCTTTACTCTAACAATTGAGCTAAAGCAACTCTAAATGTGAACACAACAACACTTTATGTAAAAGTGGTAATCCCACTTGCGCTTAAACGATGAGTATGACCTATGATCAAATATTCTCATTTGACTCCTAAGTCAATATACTCATATATAGATGACCTAGTCATCCCCAATTGCTTGATAGATGCTAGAATGGTTGTGCATGCTTTGCCACATGTTTCATTTGCTATCTTATTGTGTGAGCATGTTGAATGCATATTTTTCTCATTCGAGGACATCCATTTGTTGCTTTGATTGCTTGGCTCTTTTTCTTTTGCCAAATGGATGGACAAGAATGCCTAAGAACCCCCTCTAGCTATCTATGCGTTTCTCGTCTCGAACTCTATTCATGCTACATCACAAAGCTTGATCAAGTCAGATTCGAACCACTCTGTGTGAGGAGCACTCGGAGTCCCCGATTCGTCATAGGCTTAAACATCCAAAACCTCTTTGTGCATTTCGATATGACCGAGTCATCCACTTCGGTCACACCAAGTTCACTAAGTTGATCTAGGTTTTCAATCTCCGTGCAACCGATTCGAACTTTTCGGTCCCATCGAGTTGCAGCAACTGCTAGCAGTTTTGCATCTCGGTGCCATTGAGTTGTTCCACTCGGTCACATCGACAGTGTCAGGTTATATATACTCACGGGCCAAATTTTGGAAAACTTTCCAAACCCCTCAGCCCAAGCGTGATCTGCTCTGCCTCTTCGGGTCTCCGGATCATCTTCTCGCCGCCAGCGATTGATACGTCCAAAACGTATCTATAATTTCTGCTTGCTCCATGCTTCTTTCGTGTGATATTGCTATGATATTGATGCACTTCCATACACTTTTGATCATATTTGGACTAACCTATTAACTCGGTGCACCACAGTGCCAGTTCCTGTTTTCTGCTGTTTTTCTATTTCAGGTTTCCCCCATATTAAAAGTGCTCCAAAAATTCCAGGAAAAATATAGGAAAAATCAGCGTATAGGAAGCTTCACGAAGAACCAAAGATGGGCCAGAGGGGAGCCAGGGGAGGCCCAGGCGGCCACCTGCCGCGGCCCCACCCCTGGCCGCGCCAGGGGGGCGCCTGGGGCCCCTGCTCCGCCTCTGGCTGCCCCCCTTCGCCTATATATCCCTCTCGTCCCGAAACCCTCAAGGACAGAACCCTTTTTCGCGATCTCGCCTCTGTTCCGCCGCCGCAGCGCTTCCAAGATCGGGAGCATCAGGAGAACTCTTCCCGGCACCCTGCCGGAGGGGAGAACCACCACCGGGAGCTTCTCCACCACCATGGACGCTTCCCGGATGAGTCGTGAGTAGTCCACCTTGGACCATGGGTCCATGATCAGTAGCTATGTGATGTTCTCCTCCCCTCTTTGCTCTTCATGGTTTAGACCTCGTGAGCTTCCCTAGATGATCGAGGCACATATGTAATCTTTCTGCTGTTGCTTTGCTGAGTTTGCTGGGATCTGATGGATTATGAGACTATGTTCAGATTGTGTTTGAGTAATATATTTGATTCACCTATTTTATATCTTTGTTCTTGAGTAATTCGTGCATGTTCTCCATTGTTGTTTATTGCTTTGGCCAAGTAGTAGGTAATAACTCCAAGAGGGAGCGTTATGCTTGATTGTGGGTTCATGCCCCCTGATGACTAGCTTGAGTGACAGAAACATGAGTCTAGGGGATGTGTTGTTGCCACAAGGGAGAAAACAACGGTGCTTGTACTTGCGGGTGCAAGGATTGTTTACTTTACGCAAAGTTCTTTTAATGCAGTTGTCTGTTGCTTTGAGTTTACACTTTGGGTGGGATTCGCAACTTAATACCAGCGAGATGTTCTGGATAGATATCTCAAGGTGGACGATTAGTAGTAGATGCAGATGGATTTCGGTCTACTTGCCTTGGCGTACCGCCTATGCTTTTGAGCCTCTACCTTTCTTTGCAGCATAGTTAGCATTGGTTTGCGCACATAATCCTGTCAATTTCCCAGCTGTAATTTGTTTACCTCGCTTTGTTGTTTTATCGTCTTTTGGGAGAGAGACATCACTAGTGAACATCATGGGACCCCGGTCCATATTACCACCGCTGATCACACCTTCTATTTACTTCCTGTTTTTATTTCCTAGTTGCAGTCATAGCTATCATTATTATCTCTTGTGTTTGATCCTTTGTAAACAACAAGGCCGGAGGGATTGACAACCTCTCTATACTCGTTGGGAGCAAAGTTATCTGTATCTGTGTGCAGGACCCATCAACCGCTAAGTTTCTGGCGCCGTTGACACCTACTTGTCGACCCTCGGAGTCTCACGGGATTCGATCCTTGGTACCTTTGCCAAGGGAAATTTGCCGCTACGCTACATCTCAACCTTCCACTTGGGGTAACCAACGAGGGGCGAGAAGCCATCAGCGACCTCCCGCTGCTAGACTCCGTCGCCGTCAGTGGAAATCTTCACTGCCGTTGCCACCATAACAAGTCCATCACCGAGTTAGGGTATGGACTTGATTCTTTGTGCTATTCCTTACCTCCGATTCGTAGCACATTGCATTGCCATGTTCTCTTCCACGTATGAGATCTTCCTATCCAGCAAAAACTTCGTACAAAGTAGCTTTGATTCGAAAAATTAAGGGTTAGGTCTCCGCTGAACTCATCTCGGACCGATCGAGTTGTAGAAATCAGTCCCACCGATTTGGCTTAGGCCATTGCACAAGTGATTTTCGGTCTAACCGAAAGTTGCAAATTGGTGTGACCGAGTTCAACTCTCAGTGAAACCCTAGCAATATCGGTGCCACCGAACTGTGACTCGGTATGACCGAGTTCGCTAGTTCAGGCTCCAGGATTGCTTCGGTGTCACCGAGTTTAACTAATCGATAGCTCCGAAATGCTTTCTGTAGAGAACTAAAACTAAGTTTTTCTTGTCATCTGTTATGCAAAAGTTCTATGATTTGTGATGCTCATCCACTCTGCCTCATCTACATCTATTCACAGGGTCTGCTTTCAGTGCCAAGATGTCAAATCAAAGTGACAACCAGAATGTGTCTGAGGAGAAGGTACACCTGAGTGAGGGCACTAGTCCCTCTAGCAGCTTTGATGAGGGTAGCAGGAGCACACCTAGTGATCTTCCAAAGGCTGCTACCAAGTCAAGGAAGAAGAAAACTTTAGATACCAAGGATGAGGATGTTGTGGCAGATGAGGCCACTTCCAAGAAGAAAGTGCTCAGTAAGGAGTATGGCACAGCTGAGGCAACTAAGCCAGGGCAGAAAAGGAAGATCCCTGCCAAGACGATTCCCATGTCTAAGACTAGAGCCTTTACTCAAGAGACTATGGTGTTAACACTTGAATCCAGGGATGATGAGCCCGGAGGTACAAAGGAAGAAAAAAGTCAGAGTGATTGGCAAGCCATCCATGAGGGATGATGATGAAGCTGAAGCAGAAGAGGAAGAGGTTGCTGCACCAGCACCCAAAGCTCAAAAACTTATGGGAGATGCTATCAAGTCTGGGGCTGCCCCTTCTAAGCCCAAGACTGCTCCCAAAGCTGCTCAAGCCACCAAGTCTGCACCCAAGAGGAGCACAAGGAATATTCCAGCCTCAGAAAAGAACAAGGCCCCAGTGCCTGAAGTTGCTGAGGAAGATGAGGCTCAAGTGCTCAGAAAGTTGAAGCCCAAGATCCCTGATCACAATGATGCTCATTTAGTTGCTGAGGACATGAAGCTGAGAAAGGATGCAGGTCTCAGGTTGTGGAGAAAGTATGATCCATATGCCATAAGGAGAAGGACTGCTGTGGACTACAGGTTTCACACAAAGGACTAGCAAGACTTCTATGAGATAGTCCTGCTTGATAAGAAGCCCATTGTTTGTGATATGAGAAGAGTGGACTGGGACTTCATCGATGATAATGCGGATTATTTCCCAAATGTGCATGAGAGCTTCAAAGCATGTGGAGTTGACAAATTTGCGGCTCAAAAGTTGACTAAGTGGAATGATGAACTCATCATGCAATTCTACTCCATAGCTCATTTCTATCCTGATGGTAGGATTATATGGATGTCTGAAGGTACAAGGTACCAGTCAACTGTTGCTGAGTGGGCCAAGCTAATCAATGCCCCAGAAGAGCATGAGGATGATCTGGATGTCTATGCCAAGAAGAAGCAAGACCACAACTCCATGGCAATATGTACAAGGTGATCACTGATGATGATGTGGAAACACACAAGTTTGGATATGTACATCATTTGCAGGCTGGTCTAGCCACCATCAACACAATCTTGAGGCATACACTGCTGCCTAAATCTGGAGATGCAAAGATGATCAGAGGACATTCTATCAACATGCTGCATATATTTGATGTGCCATAGAAATTCAAAGTTATGAGCTTGATTGTAGAGACAATCAAGAGGACTGTTGCAGATCAGAAGTGATCATGTGGGTATGCTCCACACATCTAGATGCTTATCAACTCTAAAATGGGCACATGCACTTACTTGTTGGACAAGGAATATCTACCCTTGGTGCCTGACTTTGAGGACAACACAATTGTCATGGATGAGAATGAACCATCTTCAGTACAAGCTCATGAAAGGAGAGAGAAGGCCTAAGCACAGAAAGCTGCCAAGATGCCAAGTGCATAAGAAGCATCTCAAATGACTCTCAAGTCCAAGCAAGATCAAATGGCATATCTGATTCAAGCTACCATGAGGATTGAGAAGGGCTTGGCCACCCTGACTCAGAATCGGGAGAGCTTGGAGAGGATCATCGAGACTAAGTTCTATGGTCTTGATCTGAAGGTGACAGAGATCCAGTCTGCAGTTGATAAGCTTCAGGATGAAGCAAAGGAGAGAGGAGGACAGGCTACCATAGATGCATTTCAGCGAGTGCCTCGAGGTCAGAGATCCGCTGCAGTGCCAGTTCCAGATACTAGAGCTCCTACATCTGCACCAGCAGCCACAGCTTCAGTGCCACCTCCAGCAGCCACTCCACCAGCTCCAGCTACTTCGTTGGAACCCTTCGTCCTTGGAGTTCTCTCTACACCGCCTTCTGAAGACCAAGCCTGAGAGACGCATAGCACTATGCATTTTCGAACTTTTTGGTAACTTGTTGCCAAAGGGGGAGAAATATGTATAGATGATGGGCTTCGAGAGAGAGTGTTTTGCCTCTTTGCTCGTCTCTTTTGCTTTTGGTTGAACTTTATTGTGTGTTTGTTTCATACTCCTTGTCTATGTGTGTGATACTTGAGTGATCATGTGTTTGATAATATGCTACCTTAATGTTCGCTTGGATGATATTATCTCTATTTTCCATATGATCATTCACTTTGCCTGGTGATGAGTGCATGTTTTAGTGTATATCATTTTGAGCGCTCCACCAAGATGTATGTGACATGGAAGAGTGACCCATGATCCTAATCGATTGTGCATTTGCATTCAAACGCAAAATTTAAATAATGCACAAACTTAGGGGGGGCTCTTGTTTATCATATACTTCTCAAAGCGACGATGTATTTAAATCTTATTATCATTTGGCGAAGCTTTGATCTATTTGTTGTCATCAATTACCAAAAAGGGGGAGATTGAAAGTGCAACTATCCCTAGGTGGTTTTGGTAATTACTAGCAACATATAGCTCATTAAACTAATGCTATATCAAGATAATATTTCAGGAAAGTTCAATGATTGGCATGGCATGGATTAGGATTGTGGACCCCTCAAAATGATAAGGACAAAAGGATTGGCTCGAGCTCAAAGCTCAGGATTCTACATTTTCTATTTCAGTGATCCAAGATCACATTGAGTCCATAGGAAAGCCAATAATGTTAAAAGGGGATGAGGTTTTTCTTAATGGCTTGCTTGCTCAAGATGCTTAGTGATATGCTCCAAAACCCTCAACCACTTTTCCACATCCACATATGTCCCAAACCAAAAGTCAAACTCGGCCCCACCGAAAATATCTATCCGGCGCCACCGAGTTCATTTGACATAGCCACTGCCAGAAACCCTAATCATTTCGGTCTCACCGAAAGGGATCTAGATCTCACCGAGATGGGATTGCAAACCCTCTGTTTCCCTTCATAACATTTCGGTCTCACCAAGATGAGCGATCGGTCCCACCGAGTCTGTAATGCAAACTCTCTGTTGCATCTTCGTAACATTTCGGTCTCACCGAAATGAGCGAATCGGTCCTGCCGAGTTTGCCTGAGAAACTCTCTGTGTGCTTATTACCAAAATCGGTCTCACCGAGTTTGTGTAATCAGTCCCACCGAGATTACGTTATGCCCTAACCCTAATGAAATCCGTCCCACCGAGTTGATCATATCGGTCCCACTGAAATACCTAACGGTCACATTATGAACTAAATCGGTCTGACCGAGTTCTTTGAATCGGGCCCACCGAGTTTGGTAAATTGTGTGTAATTCTTAGATTTTGTGTGGAGGCTATATATATACCCCTCCACCACTCTTCACTCATGGAGAGAGCCATCTGAACATACCTACACTTCCATCATTCATGTTCTAAGAGAGAACCACCTATTCAAGTGTTGAGATCAAGATACTCTACTCCTACCATATGAATCTTGTCGGATTCGGCGCTCCGCAAAACCCAAGAAGTTCGAACACAGGGGCGTGAACGAGGATCTCTCCCACTCACATCTACCTAGCGTCTCGCCCTCGCCCGGTGAAGAGATTCAAGCTAACGACCGATGAAGCACGCAAGAGTTTACCCAGGTTTGGGCCACCGTGTGCTGTAAGACCCTACTTCCTGCTTTGGTGGATTGGCCTCAGGAGGGCTGGAATATGAACTGGTACAGTGGTTCCTGAGCTCAGGAGGTGAGCTCAGGAGGGTCAGGAGGCAAGTGTTCTTGCTCCTTTGCATGGTGGCAGAGTTGATGGATCTGCTCCCCTTGGCTGGGCTTGGTCTCACTAGTCCCTCCATAGTGGAGATCCTAGCTACTTATATAGGTGTCCTGGGTCCTTTTCCCCCAAAATGTTTAGGCGGGAAGGGATCCCACAACAGCCATTAGTGGGAACACAATGACGTTCCTATCCTGACAAAAGTAGTCTTCGCCTGCAAAAGGATCAGGCGGTGACGCAGTGGTGGGCTCGGCGGTGACATCCTCCTTGTCGTCCTTGCGCTCTTCGGTCTTGTTGCACCAAAGGGTAAACCTTTGTCCCGCTCCTCGGGAACCTGCTTCTGTGCTATCTCCTTTGCACCGAAACGACAACTGCGCCGCTGGCGGGTGCTGGCACCTACTGGCGCGGTGCATCACTACTGATGTTTCTGCCTCCTCCTGAGGCAGACTTGGCCTTGGATTCTCCGCCCCTCCGGAGCACCTTGCCGAGGCCGCTCCTGAGGGGGGTCTTGACGTTGTTCTCCTCGCGAGGCTTAGACCCCTCGCGAGGTTCTTGGACGGCTAGTCGATCAGCTGGGCCATACCAGGCCGTAATAGGAGCATGTCGCGGCCCACAGACAGGCAAGTCTAGGTACCCTGGTTCCCAGGACACCAACAATAGCCCCCGGGCCGAAGACACGCGCGAAGTTGGCTTCGGGGCGAAGCCTTGGCCGAGGATGAAGCGCCGCGGCCCCAAAAAAGGATGCGGGCCAGGCTGGTGCGTGACGGTTGGATGGGACGCGGGCGACCCCGCTCCCCACGCCGTCTCGGCAACCGTGTGTCTTGACAAAAAGGGGGCCATCTCTGCTACGTGGGAGTTATCGCTTCCCTTCCTTCCTGCTCAGATCTCTCCCTCCCACGCCTCCTGCTTTCCTAAATCGCCTGCATCCTCCGGTACCTTCAACAATGGCGAAGAGGAACAAGGGTACCGCGCCAGTCTCCGGGTCTGCTTCTTCCCTCGAGGTGGCGCTCGAGGAGTCCTCCATCACCAAGGAGGAGGGCTACTCGGAGGTCCAACCTTTCTTGTCAAGCGTCCACAACGAGCATGGCCCAACGGGGATCTGGGCCGGATCCACCATGACGCGGATCTTGCCGAAGTCATGCTACCCCTTTTTCCTCCACATCATCTCCGTGGGGCTCGTGCCGCCCTTCTCAGAGTTCTTCTATGCCATCCTGGAACATTACTAGGTGCATGCTCTCCACATCCAGCCTCGCTCCATCTTCGTCTTGTCGCTCTTCACCTTTTACTGTGAGGCGCTCGTGGGGGTAAGGCCGACTGTCGCCCTCTTCCGCCTTTTCTTCTCCATGCTCCGATATGACGAGGGCCCATGCTCGGGCTGCGTCTCCTTCGTCTTCCAGCGCCAGGGCTGTCGGCTGATGATGGCCGGGAAGAACATAAACTCCCACTGGAAGAGGTGGGTCTATCTGGATGCCCAACGCGTCCATCCCCTGCTGGTGCTGCCTACCGCTCGTCCGGTGAAACGCACCGGCTGGAGCTACGTGAAGCTCACCGACCCCCTTGCCGGTCCTGTCCTGGCAAGGATTGAGGCCGACCTGGGCTCGAGGCTCGAAGGGGGCCAGATCGTGAAGGAGTTCTTGAGGCAGCGTCTGGCGCCGCTGCAGGCACACTCGCGCCCCATGTGGGAGTTGATGGGCGACGACGACAGGCTCCGGCTGCACTCAGGGGCGATGGCCGAGGCCGATCTGGACTTCACCTTGGTCACCCTCCTAGGGATGGTTCCCGAGGTTCTCTCTGGGACCCACCTACCGCTATACAGCCACCCTGACAAGGCTAAGCTGTTGAAGGCCGTGTTAGGTTTTGGTGCGCCCGTGGGTGCTCCACCCACGGTTGACGTGTGTTGTGGTGCTGACGACGCGAGCGACGAGGGGGGCTCCGAGGAGACCCTAGACGAAGAGGGGGACTCCTCCAAGGCGTCCGCTGGAGCAATGGTGTTAGGCGCAGGTGCCGCCGGGCAGCCCCAGGTGACTACTCCACGTTGATCCGGACGCACTTCATCTGGGGGAAGCAACGCGACGACCCCGCCGAGGAGTGTTGTGCCGGCGAAACTGGCGATCACGGCTGCGCCCAGGACTGTGGCCTCGCGCCTTGCCAAGATCCGGACCACCGGCACGCCCATAGCGCCAGCAGCCGCGACTGACCTGTTGGTGAAGAGAAGGGCGCGCCTCGCCTCCGACGAGTAAGTGTGCAATCTCTTGCTATCCTTAGTTGATGTGTCTCTGATGTGCTTCTCCTAATGCATTAGCCTGGGTGGCGTGATGAAGAAGGCGAAGGGGGAGGTCACGTCGCGGTGCCCTGCCCCTCCTGCTGCTGATGCGACTACAGAGAAGGGTGCCATGACGCTGGGCGTCTCGGCCAACCGGGCCGCCGATCATGTGGCGGCGGCGTCACTTGAGGGCGTCCTTGCTACCTACGAGGCCACGGCGAATTCTACTCCGGCTGCTTCAGCGAGGGGGGCCGGAGCCCCCGAGCCCCTGGTCGAGCAGCCGGTCTTGTCGGTGCTCGTGCGCCAGCCGGCGCAGCCTGGCCCTGAGACATTGGAGGCTGCCTCCGCCGTGCTGGTTCCGATTCGCGCCAAACTTCAAGGTGGTGATGGTCGCGCGATGGAAGGGCGCCTGGGGCTGGTCAACGGGTGGCTCCTGGCAGACGAGTCTCCTCGGACCTCCTGGAACCAGGCCTCAGCAATCGCTGCCAAGGGTTGAGAGGAAGTTGTGGCAGCCACGCAGGCTCACGACACCACTCGAGCCGACGCTGCGTCCTTCGAGAGGTGCTGCCTCAAGGTGGAGAGCGAGCTGGAGGCCCTTCATGAGGAAGGCACTGGGCGCGCCCTGGAGCTCAAGAGGTTGGAGAAGGAGCTCGAGGCGCAGAAGGCTGAGACGTCCCGGCTGCAACAAGAGCAGCTTGCTGACCGCGTGGCCCTGGAGAAGCTGAAGGTTGAGGTTGAGCAGGCCAAGGCGACCCAAGCTGCTCGCGACAAGGAGGACGCCCTTGCGGCCTCGGCAGCAGTGAGTCACGAGGCCCTCGCCGCCTTTAATCTTGAGGCTCGTAAGGCACTGCAGGCCACCTACGGGGAAGGGTTCAAGGAACCACTGGCCGCCCCATAGGATGGCCCCGCCGTGATCCTCGCCGCGCTTGTGAAGTCCCTGCGCGAGGTCGCGGCCGCAATTGGCCAGTTAGCCGACGTCGAGAGCCACACGCTCCTTACCTTGGTTCTAACGCAGGTGTGCAGCCACCTAAGTCTTTGTGACCTCACCCTTGACCTGGCCTCGCTGTCCGAGCCCGTGACCACAGTCATGGAGGGCACGGTGAGAGAAGTGCCCTTGACCTGGGGGCGACGGTCACGGAGCTGGGGGAGACGTTCCTCCAAACCACTGCTACCGCAGCCGAAAAGGCGGAGACCGGTGATGGTGCGCTTGGTGATGCCTGCTCTGTTCCTGTCTAGAGAGAGAAGTGCGAGTGCCTCGGGGAGGCGTGAGAACTTTGTTTGAATTTGAAAAACTTGGTATTATTGTAATAGCTAGATGATTCCATGCTTGCTTCCTTTCATGTTTGCTTAGGTGCTCTGCACCGGCAGGGCCCAACCCCGCGCATACCTCGATCGCCATTGAGCCCTCCGGGTGACCGGGGCTATCGTAATAACTAGACTCAAGGGATGAGGGGCTACATGGCTAGTGAGGCCCCTAGGTCGCGATGCCCAAGGGTCCCCCATGACGTTCAAGTGATCCCGTTTGCGTTCTGCATCGGCAGGGCCCAACCCCGCACATACCTCGATCGCCATTGAGCCCTCCGGGGAACCGGGGTTATCATCATAACTAGACTCAAGGGTTGAGGGGCTACGTGGCTAGTTATGCCCCTGGGTCGCGATGCCCAGGGGTCCCCTTTGACGTACGAACGGCTCTCATGAAGGAGAACGAGCACCATACCTTGCTCACGAGCCTTCGCTTGGGATAGGGGCGCGAGAAGGCCAGGTGTCTGGGCACCTGGTAGGGTGGCGTCTGCCAGGCGTGACCTGAGCATAGCCCCCGTGCCTAGCCCCCCTCGTGACACCCATCCAAGGAGAAGTTGTGAGCATCGTGAGCTGAAAAGCTCCCTGAGGATGGTGCAACCACTGGGGGCCACCCTCAGTTGTTTATAACTAGAGCGGAGCATAGATCTACCACACTTGCACGGAGTGTGGGCATAACCGCGCCTCGGTAGTAGCGGCCAGCATGGAGCTTGGTGCTTCCACTGGTTCGTGGGCATAACCGCTCCTCCGTTGGATCTGCCAGCAGGGAGCATGGTACTTCCACTGGACTGTGGGAGGGAGCCTCCCACTGGGAGAGACTCTGGGGCGTGTACAACCCCGTCTTGACACGTGGCTTGCATGGTAGGACAGCCAAGGTGTATATGGGACCTCCTCAGGACGAGCTGAACGACTCTGAGGAAGTTCTCATGAGCTTACGCATCACTCATGAGACCCTACCCTGAGGCGGGTTGCGCCCGTGTCTTCTTCTAAAAATGTGAAAAGAGAGGTGTCGTGTCGACCTGCGCCGAGTACATCTCTATAGGGCATCGCATGAGAAGGCCACAGCACCAGCGACCCCAGGAGGTGATGTCACAGGAATGGCTCGTGAGACAGAGCTCAGCCGCTGGATTTTTCGGGGCTGCAGGGACGGACCCGAGCACAGACGCTGTGCCCAATCTTCTCATGCAGTGATCCAAAATAAAAACAGCCGGCGTGCAGTTCCCGCATGAGCGACGCACCTGCCATGGGCCCCTACTTACCCATCCACGATTAGCCCATGCGAGAACAAGGCGCCAAGGACCACAGCAGGTGACGTCATGGTAATGGCTCACGAGACAGAGCTCAGCCCTTCGATTTAGCGACGCTGCAGGGACGGACACGAGCACAGACGCCGTTCCAGTCCTTAATCATGGGGCAGTCGCGAGTGGGCTCACAAGGGCTCATGACCTTAGTGTGTTCACAAGCATTCTAGTTGGAGTTCAGCACCACACGAGTGATCAAGGGGGCGGCTCTGGTAGACTTTGTGGCAGAGTGGACTCGCGCG
>LR738710.1:506428348-506522151 GCA_902687465.1 Secale cereale
GGGGGGGGGCTAGCGAGGACCGCTCGCTGGCCCCCGGTGAGGAAGCCCCACACAGATGGGTGGTATACTTCGACGGCGCCTTCTCGCGCCTTGGTGCGGGGGCTGGCGCCGTGTTAGTATCTCCCACTCAGGATAAGTTGTACTACGATGTGCAGCATTGCTTCCAGCAAGGCGAGAAGGTCTCCAACAACATCGCAGACTACGAGGGCCTAATCGCCGGGCTCAAAGCCGCCGCTACACTAGGGGTCAAGCGTCTCACCATCAGGGGTGATTCGCAACTCCTCGTCGACTTCTCCAACAAGAAATACAAGCCCAAGGACGAGCATCTGAAGGCATATCTAGAGGAGGTGTGCAAGATGGAGAAGCGATTCCAAGGGCTGGAGGTGCAGCCCGTACCAAGAGGCACCAACAGGGAAGCGAACGATATTGCCAAACGAACCTCCAGGCGAGAGCCTCAGAGGCCGAGCGTCTTCGAGGAGCGACTACTCAAGCCGTCGGCAGCACTGCCAGCTCGTGACCCGGCATCCCCTCCGCAGGGATTAACTACGGCGCCTCCGGATGGCGCCCCGCCCTACGGACCACCCTCCGGAGCCCGCCTGCTACTCGCCGCGGAGCCCGAGGAGGGTTGCTAGACCCAAGAGCTCAAGATGTACCTGCAACACGACACCCTGCCGGACAAGGAAGAAGACGCAGAGCGCGTAGTCCGGTAGGCCTCAGCTTACTACATCCAAGACGGCGAACTCTACAGGAGGCGCCCAATGACGTCTCGCTAAAGTGCATCTTGAGGAAGCAAGGGTGTGAGCTGTTGGCTGACATCCACGGTGGAGACAGCGGTCATCACTCGTCATCCTGCACCCTCGTAGGGAAGGCCTTCCGTAGCGGCTTCTACTGGCCCACGGCACTCAACGACGCCACAGAGCTTGTGCGGGCTTGCGAGGCGTGCCAGTTTCACGCCAAGTAGATCCACCAACCAGCGCAGGGCCTCCAGATGATTACGCTCTCGTAGCCCTTCGCGGTCTGGGGATTGGACATCCTGGGTCCATTTCTCGGGGCAGCGGCGGGCTACCGCTTCCTGTACGTCGCCATCGACAAATTCACCAAGTGGGCGGAGGTGGAGCATGTTCGTGCAATCCCAGCAGGGTCGGCTGTCAAGTTCATCCAAGGCCTCGTGAGGCGATTCAGGGTCCCCAGCCGCATCATCACGGATAACGGTTCGCAGCTCACAAGCAATCTCTTCAGGTCATATTGTGCTAACCTTGGAACACAGATCTGCTATGCTTCAGTGGCTCACCCCAGGAGCAACGGTCAGGCCGAGCGTGCCAACACGGAAGTCTTGCATGGCCTCAAGACGCGCAACTTTAAGAAGAAGCTTGAGGCTTGCAGCAGGGGCTGGATCGACGAGCTCCAGTCCATGTTGTGGTCAACCCGAACCACTGTCACCAAACCCGTTGGGGAAACTCCTTTCTTTCTCGTCTATGGGGCAGAGGCGGTCCTCCCTCACGATGTCAAGCATCGCTCCCCACGGGTCTTGGCGTTCAATGAGGAATGCCAGGATACCGCCTGGCGGATGGACCTCGTGCTCGGCGAGGAGGGCCGCCGCCGAGCTGCCCTCAGGGCAGCACGTTATCAGCAGGCGCTGCGGCGGCACCACTGCCGCGGCGTCCGCGCAAGAACACTTGAAGTTGGTGACCTGGTCCTGAGGCGGGTCCTCTATCGGGAGGGGTTGCACAAGCTCTCGCCCATGTGGGAGGGCCCGTTCAGAATCGCCCGTGCCTCTAGGACTGGTGATGTGCGCCTGGAGTCGCGGGATGGGATACCTATCCAGAATTCCTGGAACATCGAACACCTCAGGAGGTTCTATCCGTAATCAAGGCTTCGTGCCCGTGAAGGTCTCCGCCCGTGACACTCTCACGTAATAATGAGTTGGGGCTGTACACGCCTCGGAGTCTCCTGTGCGTTGCCTACGGGCCCTTAGACGGGGCTCCCACCCATGCCCCAGTGGCAGTCCTTAGCTCCGCGCTGCGAAGAAGACGTAGTGTAGGGGTCGGACGCGACCTTTTTTCCTTTTTTGGCTTGGTGTTTGGCTGTCAGCCTTTTCTACATCCTTGGCTATCAGCCCTTCCTCTACCATGTGCTATGAAGTTCTCGTGTTTCTCACGCTTACTGCCTTTGGTTGAAAGTCTTGTTTGGGATCTTTCTCGCCGGTTTTAAGTTCAGTTTGTTCAGCAGGGCTGCACCACTCGCTCTTCTTCGCGCGCCTCACGCGTGGGGGCTGGGGCACGGTCGGTCACCGGCCCTCATCTGCCACGGCCCTGTGACCTCACCTAGCCAAGCCTGCTCAGGCTCTCGCCCCGGGCTTCTCAGTCCACGCAACCTATCCTACCGAGCCGGCTTAGGCTTTGGTGCTTTAACCCGCGCTCGGTGCTCTCTGTAGCTCCCAGCGACTCACCCCTGCTCGGGGGCTGCACGAGCTCTCTAGATTCGGCCGCCCTCATGACCCGATGGGGCTCATGACGCCAAAGAGTCAGGAGGACTTCGCCCCAAGATGTTGCGACGCATAAATGCTAAGTAATCTCACCAAGGCAACAAAAAAACATGACAGCAAGTTCTTGCTTCATACATATATCACAGTCCATTACATGCCTCCTCGAGGCAGCTTGAAATTTTGATGTAGAAAGGACATGAAGGAAAGGAAAGGAGAAGAAGCAGAGGCCGCTCCCGCTCAGTCAGAGTCTTCCAGTTCCTCCGGCATCACCGAGCCACAGCGGCCCGGCAACCCCCTCCCGTCGCCAGGCCGAGCTCGGCGGCGTGGTGGTTCGTTGCGGCCGCCACTGCTAGAGGAGCTGCTGCTGCCACAGAGGGGGGACCCACGGTGCCCCCCAGGACTGATATCGTCTTCGGAGTAAGAGCTGCTCCTCCAGACGCCGTCCCTGTCGTCCTCTTCGTCATCAGCCTCAGGTCAGCACCCAAGGCGCCTCCCTTCCTCCGAGAAGACCCTGATGAACAGTGTGGAGGCGCCATCGTACCTGAAGTGGAGCGCACACCTCCCCTGCAGCCGGCGTGCGCGAGCAAACGATTGCCAGCCGCGCTCCAGGAACACATTGCCCGAGGGAGCCACATAAACCTCCACCCAGGATGCACCACTACAGCAACCGTCAGCCTGCAGCCAGACGCCTCCGAGGCATCCGATTGGTAACACGTCGCCGAACGAGTGGGGAAGCCGGAGCCACGGGCTACCAGGCTTCTCCACCCACACCATGAACTTCGACGACACGTTGAAGGAGTGGAGCTGCTAGCGCGGAGGACGCGCGACTGACAGGCACCGTTGCGCGCCTCCTCTCCCTCCACGGCCATGACCACCTTCACCACGGGAGGACGTACCGTGCCTCTTACCAGCGGCCGTGGCAGAACTCGGAAGGCCGCGCCCGCCTCCCCGAGGAGTCACTGCGGGCGCAGCGGCATGCTTGCGGGGATGCCCGCGGCCCCTCTTTGGCGGCAGCGGGGCCAGATCCTTCGGGGCCTTCCCCTTCTCCGCGGCGGACGGCTTCCTCGATGGCGCCATGGAGATCTTGCAGCAAGAAAGAGAGCGAAGAACAAGCAAGGAGAAGACGGCGCTGGCTTGAAAACGGCTTGGGGGCTCCTCCCCCCTAGTCCCATTTGTAGGGCGGAGGAGCCCAACCGCTAGCCACTGGCGTCGCAGCCATAATGCCCCCGTCATCTGCGCCGAGGAGTTGTCAAGTCACACGATTACCAAGACTGCGTGGGGAGCGGAGCCGCCATGTCCCATCCAACCGTCGCACGCCGGCCTGGCCCGCAGCCTTTTAGGGCCCGCGGCGCTTCGTCCTCGACTAGGGCTTCGCCCCGAAGCCAACTCCGTGCGCACCTTGGGCCCGGGGGCTACTGTCGGCGTCCTGGGAACCAGGGTACCCAGACTTGCCTGTCTGCGGGCCCCGACGCGCTCCTACCATGGCCTGGTATGGCCCAGCTGATCGACAAGCTGCCCAAGACCCTCGCGAGGGAGCTAAGCCTCGCGAGGAGAACAACTCAAGACCCCCTGAGGAGCGGCCTCGGCAAGGTGCTCCGGAGGGGCGGAGAGTCCAAGGCCAAGCTTGCCTCAGGAGGAGGCAGTGATGTCAGTAGTGATGCACCGCACTAGCGGGTGCCAGCATCGACCAGCGGCGCAGTTGCCATTTCGGTGCAAGGGGGATAGCGCAGCCGCATGTTCCCGAGGAGCGGGACAAAGGTTTCCCCATTGGTGCAACAAGACCGAAGAACGCAAGGACGACAGGGAGGATGTCACCGCTGAGCCCACCACCGCGTCACCGCCTGATCCTTTTGCAGGAGAAGACTGCTTTTGTCAGGGTAGGAACGTCCTTGTGTTCCCGGTCAAAAATTGCCGTTGTGGGATCCCTTCCCGCCTAAACATTTCGGGGGAAGAGGACCCTGGCCGCCTATATATATAAGTAGCTAGGATCCCTACTATGAAAGGGGAGAGAGGCAGATCCATAAACTCGGCCACCACGCGAAGGAGCAAGAACACTTGCCTCCTGACCCTCCCGAGCTCACCTCCTGAGCTCAGGAACCACTGTACTAGTTCATATTCCAGCCCTCTGAGGCCAATCCACTAAAGCAAGAAGTAGGGTTTTACACCACACGGTGGCCTAATGTCGAGCATCGCCTGCTGGTGTCGGAGAAGGCTCGCGCCGCAGCCGAGCGTCGTGAACAGGTGTCGAAGGAGGACTGTGCCGCGGCGGAGCGCCGCAAGCGGGTGTCGGAGAAGGCTCGTGCCACTGTCCGGGCGGAACTGTCCTGCTTTCACAAACAGGTGGAAGACATTTCCACCCTCGCGACTCGAAATTCTGAGGAGGTCGCGCGAGCCCGTGGGATGCAGCACACCTGCGTGAAGATGTTCGAGGCCCTACGGCTCCGGGCCGGCCGAGCCCTAAGGGAGCTTCTTGACTCGAGGATCGACGACCCTCTGGTTGATGATGACGCCGGGTATCTCGGGTTCTTTACCAGGGTGGTGGAGCGTCTTGAAGGCGGGGTCATGAATGCTCGACAGCTTGTCGAGGAGCAGAGCCGCAACATCCTCAGGAGTGCGGTCTCCCGCATCTTTGGCCACTTGCATCGTCTTGACCCCCATACGGACTTCGAGGCCTTGCTGAAGCCTGCGCCTGAGGCGGTCGCTGGCCCCTCGGAGGAATGGGTGAGCGACCACGTGGACGCGTTGGTGATGGAGCTCGTTCCAGCCATCGTCGACGCGCAGGTGCTTGAGGGGGGCGACGCCGACGGTTATGAAGAAGATGTCGATGCTTAGTCCCGCTCTTGCTGTAAATTTGTTTTTTTTGTGGCTCCATAGCCGGGTAAGATGAGTGTCACGAGACTTAAATTTTTGATGATGTAAAAATGGGTTTGAGCACCGTAAGGATAGGTTTTAGACACTCCCTTGTTTGTCCCTAAGGCTGCGGCCTCAAGCCCTTGTTGCGTTTCTGAGAGGAGCGTCTGCTGGCCTCGTCCGGGCGTGCCTCGCGAGTATCTGTTGCGAGCGCAAGACTAGTTTGTGGTCCGGCCGTGGACCAGACAGAACGTGCGCCCACACCCCGGCCCCTGCTCACGAGGAGTGACAGGGCGGGGTCACGGACGTAGCCCAGCTCAGCCGAGCAAGGCGAAAAATGGACTGGGCGAAGAAACACTCAGCGGAAATCGCAAGACACGGACAAAAATTCTCTCCCTTTATTCAAGAAATGAATCACGCAGTTGCGGGATTGGCTTGAAAAAACAGATACAGAGGAGGCAAAGGCAAATGCAAAGAAAAGGGTGGCCGCGTCCGGCCGCTGAGCAGGTCTTCAGTCTTCTCCCCAGCGCGGAGCATAGGGCTACCACCGGCGGGTGTGGGCATAGCCATTGGAGGGCAGTGTCGACGGCCAGCGTGCGGCATGGTGCATCCACTAGGACGTGGGAGGGAGCCCCCGAGGTCCTAGGGCGACACTCCGGGAACTCCGGGGCGTGTACAACACCACTCATTATTACGTGAGACTGTCACGAGCGGAGATCTTCTGACGTGCCCGCCCCTTCGCTTTGAGGGCCCCGCCCCGCACTAGTCCGCTCCCGCCATGAACTCACTCGAAGGCGGCATTCATGAGGTGGGACACTGCGCATGACGGGGGGATGGGACCTTGGCCATAGGCCCCCCCTGCCGAGCACCAGGTGCACTGCTCATGCGATCTCAGAGCACGGTCCGCCCCTGGGGGCTAGCATCGTCCGGAGACACGGCGTCCTGAAGTGCGAGGGGGACCCCGCCCTACGCACGCTCTAATGGCCCCTGAGTCCTTCCAGATCAGGGTCGGGCCCAGCTGGTACGGGATTTCGTGAGCAGGGGGACGGAGCCGCGGTCTTGGGCCCTCCCGGTGCGCATAGGACGGGTTACCGTACCGCCTCCAGACGCACCCTCCGCAGCCCAGGGGATGGTACGCCGGGAAGCGCGGCGTCTTGAGGCTGAACGGAGGGGGAGAAGGCCCCTCCCCGTGTCAGGACCCCGATCCCAAGTAACACCGGTCTAGCATGTAACACATCATATCACTTTGCGACCTCACGCACGGTATCCCCACGGGTGCCACCTTACCTGGCCCGGGACCGTTTGCGCATTTTGGCTCACGTATATGATAGTGTCGCTAGCATCCGTATGACTAGTTATAAACCCAAGGTGGCACTAACTTACAGGGACATGCATACATGACCCAGCAACGAATGTATGAACCCAAGTCGTAGCAAGCTACAAGGACTTAAAGGAACAACGCATGACATTTCCCCAAAGGGACAGACACAGGAACGAAGAAGGACACATGCCGGCCAGCCTAGGTGTTCCGGAGCAGTAGCAAGCTACCATGGCTCAGTGGAAGAACTAGGAGACATTTCCCCATATGAGAGGCTACCAAGAGGAAACAACTAGGTTGTCGGATCCCACACATACCAAGCATTTCAATAACATACACACAATATGCTCGATATGTGCAAATACAACATGGCATCACCACAAGACTCTATGAAACAAAGTATTTATTCATTAGGCTCCGAGGAGCCAGATATTACAAACATGGGTCTCATGACCCAACATTCAGAGCATGCAAGCAACATGCGGAAGCATAACATGTCTGGGTACAAACAACTACAAATGAAAAAAGGCTGAAGAGCCTGACTATCTACAACACTCGTACAAGACCGTAGTTGAGGTAACAAGCTACTTGTCGAAGTCCAAGCATAACTACTAGTGAGACCAAAGTCTCATATGCAAAACATAAATTAAGCAAACGTGAGTACAAAGGTACTCAACAAGACTTACTTTTGATCCTATCATACATGCACTTGTATCAAGAAGGAAAAGTGGGGTTTAGTTGCAGCAAGCCAGCTTTGACTCAGTGGATATCCTGTTCTACGACTGCTGGTAACTCTTTGAGGTGGCGCACACGAGTCCACTAATCACCATTCAATACACCACTATGGATTCATCCCCATCTCCCTACGAGAAGGCCATCCATAGCACTCACACTTGTCTTGAGTATTTTAGAGTATCGACTTCAGGTTGTCTATGTACCACGTAAGCATCCAAGAAGTCCATAACCGTGGACCCGGATATTCGAATAGATCATGTTAACCCTACAGGGGTGTACTTCTTCACACACGGTCTCGCCACTTACCGCCATGTACACGTCGTGTATCTCGGCAACCTTCAAGCGGAAGCCTGGCGAGGGTGTCGTCCACGACCTGACTAACCACACAAGACTCTAGTCCAGGTTTATCGCCTATTCGGGTTCCATCCGCAAGGGAGTCCGGCCGAGGTTTCCATCACGGCCCTAAACGATGTGAGCAGGGTTCCCAAGCCCACCATCCGGGTGCCACTTGGTACACCGTGCCACCTGTGCCTAGTGTCCCAAGCCCACCCTACCGGGTGCCACTTGGTAGAGAAATAACACTACCTACAAACACCAAAAACTAGTAGCGACTCCTGGATAGAGACCAAGTTGGTTAATAAGTTGAGAGGGGCACTTAAGCATTCCAATGCGTGGTAGTAGCTAGTCATTGGACAACATACACAGAACTCAGTGCTTAAGGATGGTTCCAGTGAGACAACCCACCATGTACTCCTACATGGCCTCTCACCGCTACCTTTACCAAATCGTGTTCAAACACTTAACTCTCAGCATCAGAACATAGCACTGCACTCCAATTCATTCCCAATGAATCAGACCAGACACACTCTAAGCAATGGCAGGCATGGCATGGTAAGAACACAACATGGCTTCAATCAACTCCTACACATGCTAGTGGGTTTCAACTATTTACTGTGGCAATGACAGGTCATGCAGAGGAATGGGTTCAACTACCGCAGCATAAAGTAGCAGTTGAATCGTTGTTGTCCTAATGCAATAACAGAGAGCAGGAGCGAGAGAGTGGGATTGTATCGGAATGAACAAGGGGGTTTGCTTGCCTGGTAGATCAACAGGGGGGCACTGCTCCTCTAACAGGTACTCTGGAACGGTCTCCGGAGCAGGACCTATCGAGAAGGACGGTTGTCGGGGCCGGATTTCGGGAACACAATATTCCAGAAATTAACCCCTAGTGTCATCACCAGCCCAGGATTACTGTTACTGGTGGACACATCCTTGTTACAGATTACCAAGCATTTACAAGAATTTGATACAAGACCATAAAGGTCTACTGATACAACAATGACTCCGGTGGTGGATGAAGGAATTGGCTTGTGGATCTCCAACATCGATGGGACTCCATTCCCACAGGAACAGCTGACCCGGATAACTCCTATCCCGCGTGGCTGTACTCCTAGGCTTCGCACGGACGTCGCTGTGGTTCTCCCCGTAGAACTCCTAACCTGGCCAAGTAAATAGCCAGGGACAAGCCTGTGAGTACGCTTGAATGTACTCGCAAACATCATGGACAAATGATATAACAAATGCCGCAAACAATTATATGGTCATGATGAATTAAACTATATGCATATGCTCATGATGGACTTATATTAAATGCATGCTGACAGGAATTAAAACATGGCATGGTGAATAATGGTTAGTGCAGGAAATAAAGATTAGTATCAACAAAATATAAAAGAAATGCCGGTCGGATGTCAAGTGACACCACGGTCGGTCTTGAAAAGAAATGCCAGTCGGGTGTTTAAAAGAGAAATCGGACGATACCATCCGAGAACTCAGGCAACGCCACGAAAGGACTTGAAAAGAAATGCCAGTCGGGTATCCACAAGAGTAGTGGCGTGATAAACCGCCTGAAACTCGAGGGACGCCACAAATGGACTTGAAAATAAAAACGAATGTCCGGGGTAGACTAGCCAGCCCCTGAGACACTCTGGAAATTAAAATAAGGGCAGGGGGTTATTTCACAAATATAATCATATCATCAAATATACTAATGGTAACACCAGTAGCAACGATAATTATCCTGCAAAATAACCATGCTCAATTTTTAAATATTTCCTCCGGAGACCGACTCTAAGACCGACACTTGACCAACCCAGACTGTAGTCCTTAACCGCGGACACGGCTATTCGAATAGGTTTTTAAACTCTGCAGAGGGTGTACTCTTTACCCACAAGTATAGGATTTCTTTAGTCAGTATCGTGACACTGACTAATTCCCATTATGGTCTTTGGGTTGAAAACACACCTAACCAGCACACACCAGAAAATCCGTTCAGATGCCAGGAATCACCCAAAGCATCGTTCCAGAAAAACTCTAAGTCGGAGAGGCTACAACCTCCAAGAGCATGGGATCACTATTTACGCGCGGATTACAAGGGTACACTCCCTCTCGGCATCACGACAGCCGGAAACACCCATGCCCCCTGACCCGATGGAAGGATTTAGTCCACCGTCGTGGAAAACCCTCATCGTGGCCCTCTGTATGGTGTGTGCACGGAAAGGGGTTAACAACTTACTAAACCATACCCTACCCGTGGCAGGGACAAGTGGCAGCACGATTCAAGTATGGGGGTTACCCGAACAAGACTCGATCTACGGTCGACTCAGGAGGCTTATGTTTCCTGCAGGGGTTAGCACAACAAAGTATTCTTTCAATCATATCACCAGGACAGGGCCACAACCCTTGCCTGTTTCCACATATATCACATGACACCACCGTGTCAAAAATGGCCCGTGACCACCGGCACGTCCAAGCAGGAGCACACTCCTGGACTTTCACAATTTATGCATAATAGAACTACAGTAGAATGCATGCAAAAGAAAATATGCACATGACCATGTATTCACTACTAGCATTATGCAAGTTAAATTTGAATTCAACATAGTCAAGCTTAAACTATCCTAGCAAATAACTCACTATGCAATCATCATATCAAGTGTTCAAGATGCTTGCCTTGAACATGCAGAAGCATTGGGTGCATACCAAAAGTTTGAAAAAATTCATCCCCCCTTCATTTCCTATTTTCAAAAATATCTAAATCACCACATAATTCAAAAACAACACTAAAAAGTATTTCAAATATTTTTGAAATAAATACTAAAATAAACTAGAGGATATTTAAGGAATATCAGAAAAAGAATTAATTTATTTAGAGTATATTTGAATTTGCTATGGAATATCTAAGTTTAAATAAATGATTAAGAGCAATAATTAATTGATTTAACAGAAACTATATATAGGAAAAATGTTTACCTAATTTAAATAAACAGAGCATGATTTTAGAAACCTACAGAAATTTGAATTACCAATTTTAGGGTAGAATGGCTACTATGGAATTATTTGAATATGTGCCGAAAGGAAAAAGGAAGGGATCAGAATTGCGCCCTGAGCGCTGAATAGTAATTGGGCCGGCCCGGCGGCTCAGCTTCGCCAGCAGAGGGGCGATGGGAGGCTGACTGCCGGGTCCCGCTTGTCGGGTTTAAGCGGTGTCGCCGTCTCTCTCCCGCGACAGAGCGGGGCGACGTTCCGGCGAACTTTGCCGGCGAATGGTGGGGCCCCACGGCGAGCCGATCCCACTGCCGAGTCCAGGAGACCGAGGCGGTCCCACCGGTACCCGTTGTGGTCGCTGGAGTTGATGGGTCGCCGACGGCGAGCTCTCCCGCGGAGCTCCGACGAGACCCGAAGAGGGCTTTCGCCTATGAGCTCGCTCCGGTGAAATTGACGAGGGGGGGGCATTAACGGGTCTGTGGTGAAGCTCTGGGTGCTGGTAGTGGAGAGGGGGAGGCTCGGGTGGCGTCGGAACCATCGAGGAGGCGGCGGTGGCAGAAGCTGCCGGAGACGAGGGAGATGACCGTTTTCGGTCATTTGAGTGCTTAGGGAGGCTTGGAGAGGAGTGAGGGGAGGTGCCAATGAGGAGAGAGAGCTCGGGGAGGGAATTTATAGGCGGGAGCGACATGGTGCCGTGGCTTCCAGAGGGAGGCACGTCAGCGGCGCCATTAACATGATAGGTGAGGTCGTTGGGTGGCCGGTGAGGGTCGGTGAGGACGGTGGCCGGCCGCAGTTACTTCCCAGGCGAGCTGGCTGGCCCCGGGTAGTGCCAGGTGGCGCAGACGGCGCCGTCCACGGGCAGACAGCGGCGGCGGCCATTAACGGCGCATGAGGGCGGTGGCGAGGCCGTTGGTGGACGGCGGGGTTCTGTGGGGACGGCGGCCGTCCATATTAATGCTAGTGGGAGGCCGGTTGACTCAGGGTGAGCCGCGTGTCTCGGCGGTGGCGTGGCGAAGAAGGATTCGTCGGGTGGCGAGGAACGGTGGCGGTGGACGGCGGTGGCCGGCGTAAGCGGCCAAGGAAAGGTGTCGTCGAGGTGCCAGGTGGTCGTGCTAATCCAGAGGAAGGCTCGGGCGAGCAGGGGAGGCAGCAGGGCAGCGGCACGCTCGGTGCCGTGGGTGGTGCAATGCGGGCGCTCTGGCCACGCCCAGAGCACGCGCCCAGGGTGCTCGGCAGAATGCCAATGGCATCCACAGTTCCCCAAACTAGTTGACAATTAACAGAATGGTGCCTCTAGACATGGTAGAAGTGATGGACATGCTAGTTTGGCTAAATGATCAAGTGTCCATAATGGTTTAGGAAGTGGCAAAATTTTTGTCATGCCCACAACCTGTTTGATGAAATGCTAGGTCTATCTAGAAGAGTTTGTTGGTTGTGGTACTTGGCATAATGGTGTCTCCTTATATGATAGAGATGATGGTGGTGTTGGTTTGGAAAAAGGAAATACTTGCTAGTGCAAGTTTTGGAGGATTTCAGTTCTGGACAGAAACTTGGGGAATGTATTTGGTGCAATAAAAAGAGGAATTTGGAGCTGATCTTCTGGAGTTAAGGGTTTAGTAGGAGGAACTAGAAGATGGCCAAGTTTCAAAAAATTTAGAGCAAGGAAAATTGGGGTTGTAGTTGAAACCTTGAGAATGGACAGAAATGAAAAGGAGGATGGTTCACTCAAATTTTGCAAAACACCAGGTTGGGTTTTTGCACCAAAGTGACATATAGGCATCATAAGACCTCTCAGAATTATGGTGGAATTTTTAGAGAATTATTTAAATAGTTGTAGTGCAAATAGAAGCATATGAAGAAAAGAAAAATCTATTAAAAGAATTTTTCTATGGAAAAATTTTATTATGAAAATAATTCTTAATATTATTAAACAAGTAATGAAATGTTTTCAGATGACTATCAGAGCCCACAAAAATACTGCAAAAATTTCTATATGGAGGGAAGAAACCGGAAACAAAAGGTTCTAAAAACACTAAAGAACTCTTTGTAAATCAAAATTTTTGTTTCTAGCCAAATTTTATTTAATGAAAAAGTAATTAAATTTTTGGGGTGTTACAACGGTGCCGACAATCCAACACAAGCATATGCAACAATATGATGCATGAACATGGCATGAAGATGTGATGTTGTTTGAGCTAATGCAACTAGCATTTATTTGGGTGAAGTCCATTTGAACCAAGGGTTCAAATGCAACTCCAGACTTTAAGCATTACAAATGCCCTTTATGTATTTCATATATTCAGTAGATATAACTTCATTTGTCATGCATGAAAATGGTACATATGAATAGTTTGAATTTTTTTGATAATTTTTCATATATAAATTATTTCAATCTGAGCTACGGTTGAATTTCTGTGATTTTTTGAAGTTTAAACCAATTTCTGAAATAAATAAATCATTTAAGATTTATTTAAATTCCAGAAATGGATTACTGCGTCAGCATGACAACAGCATGACGTCAGCAGGTCAATAGGCCGGTCCAGGTCAAACCTGACCAGTGGGGCCGACTGGTTAGTGACTCAGTTAGTTAACTGAGTTAATTAGTACTAAACTAATCCTAACCAAAAATGTCAGCAGGGCTGGGCCCACATGTCAGTGACTCCACTAATTAACTAACCTAATTAACTAACACTAAATTGGGTTAATTAACTAGGGGGGCCACCTGTCATTGACCCAAGGGGTCAAATCCTTGGTCAAACCCGGGGCTAACACGCCGACGTTTAGCCGCCGACGGCAGCAAACGCGGCGGAGGCGTCGAGAATCCTCCTCCGACGACCAAATGGCCGGCGGAGGGCATCTACGTGATGAAGACGCTCGTCCGCATCGATTGGTGGTGATGGCTGGACTCGGGGTCGATGGAAACGACGCCGGTGACGACTTGGGCGGCCGCCGGAGCTCGGGCCTCGTCGGAAATGATGCTACGGTGGACGGGAGGACGAGCAGAAGCTCGTTCTGGGCTCCTGGGACCACGCTGAGCACGTGGTGTGCTCGGTCGCGGCTCTGGGTGACAGTGGCCACGGCGGCAACACGAACGACGGTGAGGGGCTCTCGGCTCCGGTGGCTCGGGCAGTTAGCGGAAGCAACCGGGCTTGGGAGGTAGGGGAAACACGGCGGAGCTCACCGCGGTGTTGAAGCGGAGCTCATCTGGCTCGGGGAGGCAGCGAAGACGACGTAGGGTCGCCGGCGATCTCGGTGCAGTGGCGGCGGTCTCGAGCTCGATGGCGAGGCTGTAGGGCATCCAGCGACGTGTGGCTCGACGGAGAGGTAGCAGACGGCATGGCGAAGCTTCTGGCGCGTCGGCTGGGCATGGGGTGGCCGGTGGTCACGACAACAACGAGCGGCGGCGACGTGGCGCTCGGGTCCGAGTGAGAGAGGGAGACAGAGGAGGGAAGAGGCCGCGAGAGAGGTCCGGGGGGCGCGTGGCGTCGACCAAAACGTCCAGGCAGCAAGGGGGAGGGGCAGGCAGCAAGGGGGAGGGGCAGGTAGGGAGGAGGTGGCGTCCATGTGCAAGGGCAGCAAACGCGTGCCCCTGCCTTCCGTCGTCGCCAGGAGGACAACGGTGGTGGTGGGCTGGGCCGTGCTAGTTGGGCCGCACAGTCCTGGGCCGCCAGGTAAGTGGCCCAGGCCTCAAGGTAAGTCATTTTCCCCTTTTCTTTCTGTTTTTCTAATTTTGTAATTTGTTTTGATTTAGTTTCTAAAACTAAGTCATTTTATTTTCTTCTGACATTTTTGCAGGGACCTAAGGAGTTGTTCCAAAGCCCCTCACAACAAATCAGAATTTTTGGAGATATATAAAATATATAATAAATATATATCCAAAGCAAATAATTATTGCCTTAATTCCAAATGCCCAAAATAAATATTTATGAGCTCCTAAAAATATTGGTTTGAATTTTACCTCTGAGCAATATTTTCAGAGAGTAACATGAACATTTTCTTGGACCCTTTTGGAGCAATTTTTATATGGGTCATTTTTCAAAAGGATTCCTGAGGGTTTCACATGTCCCCAATTCAAAGTCTTTTGAATTTTAAACATGATGGAAACACCAAAGCTATCCTAGTGCATACCAGAACTAGGGTTGTGACACCCTGCGCGCATCATACCCGCCGCCAGCGAGCCCCTGGTGAAATCCAGGGCGGTTCATGCGCGACGGGTCACGCGCGGGGGGACGAGGGCCTGACCCGGGCCTCCCCTTCCCTTTCTGTCTTGACGCGGTACCTGGGGTGTCTCCTTGGCCTGTCGAGTTCCGGGCCAGGAATGCAGCCCGTTTGAGGCCTACGGCCAGTGCCGCGTGTGCTGGCCCTCGCAGGCACTTGCGGCGCTTAGTTCGCGCTCCATGGCCGTCGGTGATGATTGCGGAGGGTTGAGGGCTAAGAGCGGGGGGTCTGTCCCTTGGCCTTCCGCTCCTAAGCCCCCTCGTGTCAGCACCTGAATGCACCCGGCGTGGGGCGTAGTCCTGTGGTCGCCTCCTGATGGCTCCTCGACGGGAGTGGTACCTGAGTACAAAGGGCTTCAAGGCAGAGGGGCGGCGTCATACGCAGGGTTCAGCGGATCATACCCCATGTCGCCCTCGTAGGTCGCCGCAGGTCTTGCCCATACGGGCGACCGGGCGCGGCTGGCACGGCACCCGGTCCCTGGCGTCGTCGTGTGGAAGAAGAATGGCTCGGCTCTGGTGCTAGCGGTGTTGAGGAGCTCGGCCACCCTGAGGAGTAGCGCGTCGTGGCTGCTATCGAGAAACCGGCACCTTAGCAGCTCCCTTGCCACCACCAGCGCGGCCCTCATGTTCGCCATTTTGTGCCGGTCTCGTGAGCTCGTTGCTACGTGCTCGGAGGCCTGCGCCGCTGCGTGGCTTTGGCGTCGAATGGGCGGTGCGTGCTGCCGCTCCCCCGGCGGCGGGTCGGTGATGCTCATCGTGTCATCGGCCCCGATCAAGGCCGGGTGACGGCGAGTCCCGCGGCCGAAGAGTGATGCCTGAGCGGCGTGGGCGCCACATGCTTCCACACGCGTCTGATATGCCTCTGCCATCGTGGTCGCGGTTTGTTGAAGCTGGGCGACACGGGGTCGATGGACGAGAGCGGGACGAGGTCGTCGGAGAGGCGAGATCTCGACACGCCTCCTACCCGGCGCGCCAAATGTCAGATTCAGGGCTCCGCAAAACCCAAGAAGTTCGAACACAGGTGCGTGAATGAAGATCTCTCCCACTCGCGTCTACCTAGCGTCTTGCCCTCGCCCTGGTGAAATGATTCAAGCAAACAACAAGTGAAGCACGCAAGAGTTTACCCAGGTTCAGGCCACCGTGTGGTGTAAAACCCTACTTCCTGCTTTGGTGGATTGGCCTTAGGAGGGCTGGAATATGAACTAGTACAGTGGTTCCTAAGCTCAGGATGTGAGCTCAGGAGGGTCAGGAGGTAAGTGTTCTTGCTCCTTTGTGTGGTGGCAGAGTTTATGGATCTGCCTCCCTCCCTTCATAGTGGGGATCCTAGCTACTTATATAGGCGGCCAGGGTCCTCTTCCCCCGAAATGTTTAGGTGGGAAGGGATCCCACAACGGCCATTTTTGAGCGGGAACACAAGAATGTTCCTACCCTGACAAAAGCAGTCTTCGCCTGCAAAAGGATCAGGTGGTGACGCGGTGGTGGGCTCGGCGATAACATCCTCCCTGTCGTCCTTACGGTCTTCGGTCTTGTTGCACCAATGTTGAAACCTTTGTCCCGCTCCTCGGGAACCTGCGGCTGCGCTGTCCCCCTTGCACCGGAATGGCAACTGCGCTGTTGGCGGACGCTCGCACCCGCTGGTGTGGTGCGTCACTGCTTACGTCGCTGCCTCCTCCTTAGGCAGGCTTGGCCTTGGAATCTCCGCCCCTCCGGAGCACCTTGCCGAGGCCGCTCCTGAGGGGGTCTTGACGTTGCTCTCCTCGCGAGGCTTGGCTCCCTCGCGAGGGTCTCGGGCAGCGTGCCGATCAGCTGGGCTGTACCAGGCCGTGGTAGGAGCACGTCGCGGCCCGCAGATAGGCAAGTCTGGGTACCCTGGTTCCCAGGATGCCGACTGACAGCATCCTGGGAACCAGGGTACCCAGACTTGCCTGGCTGCGGGCCCCGACGCGCTCCTACCACGGCCTGGTAAGGCCCAGCTGATCGGCCAGCTGCCCGAGATCCTCGCGAGGGAGCTAAGCCTCACGAGGAGAACAACGTCAAGACCCCCTCAGGAGCGGCCTCGACAAGGTGCTCCGGAGGGGCGGAGAGTCCAAGGCCAAGCTTGCCTCAGGAGGAGGCAGTGATGTCAGCAGTGACGCACCGCGCCAGTGGGTGCCAGCGTCTGCCAGCGGCGCAGTTGCCATTTCGGTGCAAGGGGCATAGCGCAGCAGCAGGTTCCCGAGGAGCTGGACAAAGGTTTCCCCATTGGTGCAACAAGACCGAAGACCGCAAGGACGACAGGGAGGATGTCACCGCCGAGCCCACCACCGCGTCACCGCCTAGTCCTTTTGTAGGCGAAGACTGCTTTTGTCAGGGTAGGAACGTCCTTGTGTTCCCGCTCAAAAATGGCCGTTGTGGGATCCCTTCCCGCCTAAACACTTCAGGGGAAGAGGACCCTGGCCGCCTATATAAGTAGCTAGGATCTGTAATGCCCAGGATGGGACTATACCTCCTACGTGTCGAGGCACGACTTAAAGGTATAAGCCCATCCTAGAATGATCTCAAGTTTGGTATCTTTGCACGACTCATGTAAAAGAGGGATTAAATTGCAAAAGGAGATAGTTGCCTTACACTCGCCACTTCACACAATACATTACATAAGCAAGACATCATTCAAAACATCACAGCCCATCTAAGGGTAAGATCCAAAAGACAAGATACCAAACAACATAAAACCATAGGTCAGGATCGAATCCTAGTAGAAACCACTACTGATCGTCGAAGCGTCACAAACAAACGGACACACTCTTCATCGAACTCCCGGTGAAGAACTTGAACCAGCTCCTGCATCAAACTCGGCTGAACCTACACCTGGTATTGTAGTATCCGTGACCCACGAGGACTCAGCAATCCCATAACCATGGGTAACAAGACTAGCAAAGCTTTATGGGTAGGAAGAGGTAAAGTGGTGAGGTTGCAGCAGCGGCTAAGCATAATATGGTGGCTAGCTTACGAGTACCAGAATAAGATGAGCATCTACGCAAACGGTCGCAAAAAGAAGTGATCTCTAAAGATCCTGAACTACATACGAATCAAACATAACCCCACCGTGTTCTCTTCTCAAAGTGAAAAGAGACAGTCAAGGTTACTCACACAGTTGTGTGTTTTACTTCGGATCCTCTGTCAAGTTTTCTACAACCGGACATTAACAAATTCCAATCTGCCACATAACCGCGGGCATGGCTTTCGAAAGATCATAACCCTGCAGGGGTGTTCCAACTTAGCCCATCACAAGCTCTCACGATTAGCTGAAGCGATAAATATAATATCATCACTCCTTATCTTAGGGAAATCCGATCAGGCTCGCCATCCCGGTAGCACAAGACATTTCGACAATGGTAAAACAAGTCCAGCAAGACCTCCTGGTGTGTCGACACCCTGATAGTAGCCGCGCGTATCTCGTCTCAGGCCACGACCGGATGGGCGATTCTACAGGTTTATATCAATCCTCGAGTTTCCTCGCGGTGACCCCGCAGAACCCCCGTTTGGGACCAACACCATCAGCACTGGCCCCCCTGCTATGTAGAAAGAATCCTCGGGTAGCGCTAACTCCCTATGCAATTTAATTAATTAATTAAGTTGTTATTATGAGCAAATTAAAACCAAAGTTGGGCCTTGCTGGAGGAGTTTTATTCAAAGTCGAACTGTCAAGGGGTCCCCATCCACCCATCGTGTAAGGAACGCAAAATCAAGGAACATAATGCCGGTTTATCGGCGCCTAAGGTGGCATGAGTGGAACAAAACACCGAGCAAAAGGCCAAGCCTTCCACCCATGCCCAGTATATAGGTGTGTTAATAATAATTATAGATATTGTGATATATCCAACAACAAGTTCCCTCCTGGAACGGACTTCATCTTCACCTGCAACTAACAATGCTATAAGAGGGGCTGCGCAAGCGGGTAACATAGCCAAACAGTGGTTTTGCTAGGAAGGTGTCAAGGTTAAAGGTTTCATGGCAACAAGGAGAGGGCTGACATAAAAGATGGGTAGCGCGACATGTAACGATAGCATCGAGACAAGTAAGCATGGCAATGGTAGTAAAGATATCCAAGGGTATGATCATCTTGCCTGGAATTCCGCAAGGGAGAAGAACGGATCCATGAAGTAGACGGAGCAACATAGTCGAGCGAATCCTCACAACTCCGGAACGAAACCGAAGCTGTCAAGAGAAGCAACCGGAAAGAAGCAAACAACACGGTAAACACACAAGCATAAACATGGCATACGATGCACATCCAAGTATGATGCATGTCCGGTTTAATTATGCATGGCATGGCAATGTGCACAAACAACACTACAAGTTAAGTGGAGTCAATATGCAACGAGTTGCATATTGACGAAACACCACATTTAATTATTTAGTTGACTCTCGTTTATTTACAAGACAAGATTAAATGTTTTTAACATGGCAAGAGGTGAAGCATAATAAAACTACACTATTTAGACATTTTAAATGAGGCTGGAAAATAACAACAACATATCCGGAAAATCCCCATAAGCATGTTTAGTAATTTTTAAGCAAACAACAATTTAAACATTATTATGTTGTTAACATGATGCGGATGACATGATCAAGTTTATGCAATTTTATTAAAAGTTGACAAGAGAGATATGAAGTATTGTCACCGTGGTGGAAGAAAAGGGTGCCACGGCAACGATCCGAAAATGATGCAACGCATCATCTCGGTTCCGGTAACTCGTTGTGAGTCCGGAGCAAAAGGAAGATGGCGTGAGCGAGTCGAAACAAGATGATGGGGTGCTCCCGGCTTACGGGTTCCCACGGGTCGACGACAAAAGAGGGGCACAACAGCCACGGTGTAAACAAGGGAAACATTTCATACAACACAACAAGCATCCACGGTTCATCGCCTCGGGGTTATACCTTCGAAACACTCGTTTCGGGGCGGCTCGAGATCGTAGAGGAAGGAGTCGTTCTCGCGAGTCGTAGAGGAAGTAGGCATTCACGTTCGGAGAGGAAGTAGTCGTTCTCAAGGTCGCCAACGAGTAGTCGTTCCGTTCGTAGAGGTACTTGTCATCGGAGGGGGTACTTGTCGCGTCGAAGTTGACGTCGGGGTACACGTTTTATGTAGTGGTACTTGGTCTCGGCGACGGTAGTCGTACTCGGTCGTAGACGTTCGGCTATCCGTAGATGAACTTGTATTATGTAGATGTTCGGGTCATTGCGGTCTTGCCGTCTTGTCGTATAGGCGTACACGGGTCCCCTGACAAGTTCAACAGTACAAGGCAACGCAACAAAAGAACAACACAGGAGCAAAACAAAACGGGCAGCACGGGGAGGCACTGTCGAGGCCATCGGGGCGCGGAAGGCGCTGCTGCCTTGGCGACGGAGGAAGGCCGCGGGACGCACGAGGCCATGGCAGCAGCACGGCGAGGATGCAGCAGGGAACTCCTCGGGGCGAGGTGGCTGCGGTGCTCGGCGCACCGGAGGCAGAGTGGCGGGATGCGCGGAGGCGGGGCGATGGAGGAGCTGCGGCGTCCGCGCGGGTCCTGGCCGGCTCGCGGGCGAGGAGGCGGGGCCTGGCCGCGGCGCAGGGCAAGGTCAGGCCGCACAGGAGCCTGGCAGAGAGGCGAGGAGGACCCAGGCGGGGCGGTCTGGCCGAAGGGGGTCGCGCGGCGGGCCGATGCTGCGACCTGGCGAGCTCCGGCCGCGGCGCTGGAGACGATGGGCGCGTGGAGATGAGGCATCGGAGAGGCGAGGCATAGGCAGAGAAGATCGACCGGAGGGGCGGGCCTGGGGCACACAGGAGGCGCTCGGCTTGGGGGCGGGCGCGCGGGCCTGCGAAGCTGAGGATGGCTAGGGGGGGTGCTCGCGGGGACGAAGGAGAGAGGGTGAGAAGGAATCGGGGGAAACGGGGTCTCGGCTCCTGGGTCGGCTCGAAGGAAGGAGGGAGATGAGGTCGCTGCGAGCGAGCGAGAGGGACGAGGGGAACTGGCGGCGCGAGGGGAAACAGGAGTGAGGGAGGGGATCGGTGCGGTGCGAGGCTAGGGTTCGGTGGTGTTGGGTTAACGGGCCAGGAGGGAGGAGGAGGCCCAAGAGGCTGGAGGGAGTTTTGGGCCTCTCTCTCTTTTATTAAATCGCTTTAACAGAAAAGAAGAAAGAGGGAAAAGAAAAGAGAGGCTTAGGGAAAAAATAGCACATGGAACTATTTTTCTCGGGCATCATAAAATGAGCACGGTCCGAGAAAAATATAAAAGGCATGATCGGAAAATAATTCAAACATATTTGAATTTAATTCAAATGGGTTTGAACTAAGACTTGATTATAGAAGTGTCCAAAAATGTTGAGGATTTTTGGTGGAGTCTCGATAAAAGGAAAAAGAATTATTGGCAAGGTTTTTGAAGGAGAAACTCGAAGTAGGGAAGCATGGGGAAAATTATGCACGTGTGTTGGTTAATTCCAAACAAATGGAATATTTTATATAGCTCCCTAATAATATTGAGAGGCTTTTATATGTTATAAAGAGAAGTCACACTTCCCTCGATTTAAATGGACCGAAGGTCCACACAATTTATTAGGTTGAGATGCAAAAATAAATATGACATGATGGCATGATGACATGATGCAATGCAAAAATAAATAACACAAGCACAAAGAACGCACGGGAGAACCCGGAACATCTGGAATCTTCTGGGACGTCGGTCTTCGGGCGTCACAGGATCCCCACTATGAAAGGAGACAGAGGCAGATCCATAAACTCGGCCACCATGCAAAGGAGCAAGAACACTTGCCTCCTGACCCTCATGAGCTCATCTCCTGAGCTCAGGAACCACTATACTAGTTCATATTCCAGCCCTCCTGAGGCCAATCCACCAAAGCAAGAAGTAGGGTTTTACACCACACGGTGGCCTGAACCTGGGTAAACTCTTGCGTTCTTCACGTGTTGTTTGCTTGAATCATTTCACCAAGGCGTGGGCGAGACGCTTGGTAGACGTGAGTGGGAGAGATCTTCGTTCATGCCCCTGTGTTCGAACTTCTTGGGTTTTGCGGAGCCCCGAGTCCGCCATTTGGCGCGCCAAGTAGGGGGCGTATCGAAATCTCGCCTCTCTGGCGACCTCGCCTCCCCTCTCCTGTTCGGCGCCGCCACGATGACTGCGGCCTGCCACATCCGCGTGGGGGCTGACACCCTCCCCGTCGACCGAGCGGTACCAGCAGACCGCGTCGCGCGTGGGCGCTCCTCCTCCTTCTCCGACGACGTTCTTGCCGGCTGGGCCACTGGAGGGCGGCCAGCTCTGCCACTCCCGCCTCCTGTGGCCACGCCGGTCGCGCTCTTGATGGCATGACGGCTTCCCCGGCACCAGCCGTCTGCCGGAAATCACGGCGCGCGAACGGCCCGCAGCGGCGGGTTGCAGGGCATTGTCGTGCCGCGGTGTCGCCTAGATCCTCGGAGGGTCCCAAGCACCGGCGTCGGCCTGGCACATCAAGTCGCACTTTCGGCAGGTTTGGGATGTCGCCCAGCCGCAGGAGGCCTCGCAGGCACAGAGCGCGCAGGGGCACACCATCTCCTTTGGCCCTAGCGACCTCGCCTCCAAAGCGGCCGGCACTAGTGTTCTCCCCACGGTGTGCATGCCCACCATCTGCGGGGTGGCCATGACGAGGACCCTCATCGACGGCGGCGCCGGGCTCAACATCCTCTCCCCCGAGGCCTTCGGTCATCTGCGTGTGTTCTACAGGCAGCTCCTCCCCACCAAGCCCTTCTCAAGGGTCGCAGGCTCGGTCATTCCGCTCGGCCAGATCTACCTCTCAGTCACCTTCGGCACACCGGCTAACTACCGGACTGAGATCATGGACTTTGACGTCGCACCCATCCACCTGCCCTACAACGCCGTCCTCGGCTTCCCAGCCTTGGCGAAGTTCATGGCGGTGACTCACCCGGGCTACAACACCGTCAAGATACCAGGGAGCAGCGGCGTCATCACCGTCAAAACAGGACCCCAAGGCTGCCCTTCAGGTCCTCGGGCGCGGTTATAGGGCTGCTGCCGCAGCTCTCCCAGGAGCAAAGGGGGCTCCGGAGGCGCCGGAGGCCGCGCCTGCCAAGAAGAAGCAGCTCTTCTCTCAAGACCCCGGCGAGACGAAGCAGGTTCCCACTAATGAAGAAGGCTCAGGAGCCACCTTCACCATCGGTACAGGCATGGATCCTGAGCAGGAGGCAGTGCTGGTCAGCTTCCTCAAGGCCAACAAGGACATGTTTGCCTAGAAAGCCGTAGATTTGGTTGGGGTGCCTAGGCACGTCATCGAGCATCACCTCACGGTGTGCCCCAATGCGCGCCCTATCAAGCAGAAGGCGCATAGACAAGCCCTGGAGAAGCAGGCCTTCATCATTCAGGAGGTTAGGAAGCTAGAGGAAGCAGGCGTCGTACGGAAGTACGGCACCCGAAGTGGCTGGCCAACCCCGTCATAGTCCCGAAGAAAGGAGGCAAGGAGCGCATGTGCGTCGACTTCATGAGCCTCAACAAGTTCTGCCCTCAGGACCCCTTCCCTCTTTCGCGCATCGACCAAATCATGGATTTAACGGCTGAGTGCGACCTGCTCTGCCTCCTCAACGCTTTCTCGGGCTACCACCAAATCAAGATGGCGGTGGAAGACGTGGAGAAAACGGTGTTCCTGGCCCCATGCGGGGTCTATTGCTACACTTGCATGCCTTTTGGGCTGAGGAACGCGGGCACCACCTTCCAGCGCCTGATGCACATCATCCTCGGCCCTTAGCTCGGGAGGAATGCGGAGGCCTACGTTGACGACATCGTGGTTAAAACCAGGGAGGACAGGACTCTCATCCAGGACCTAGAAGAAAGGCTTGCCAACCTGCGCAAGGTGAAGTTGTGCCTCAACCCGGAGAAGTGCGTATTCGTTGTACCCTCTGGCAAGTTGCTAGGGTTCCTGGTTTTGCACCGGGGCATTGAAGCTAATCCGGAGAAGATCAAGGCCATCGAAAGAATGAAGCCGCCCACGAACCTGAAGGAGATGCAGAAGCTCGCGGGGTGTGTAACGTCGTTGGGGTGCTTCATCTCTAAGCTTGGGGAACGCGCCCTCCCGTTCTTCAAGCTCATGAAGAAGAAGGGGCCCTTTGAGTGGACTCCGGAGGCTGAAGCCGCCTTCCGGGACCTCAAGGAATACCTCACCAGCTCGCCGATTATGGTAGCGTCGCGGGCCCTGGAGCCCATGACTCTCTACCTCGCCGCAACGCCTCACTCCGCCAGCGCGGCACTAGTCGTGGAGTGCGAGGAAAGGCCCCGAAGCTCAAGGCCATCGGGCGGCCTGGCATCTTCAGGGCCCGCGCCGCCCCCTGACGCGGCCCCAGAGGTAGATTCGACCATGGGCACTGACAGCCCCACCACTCAGCAAGAGGCACCCAAGGTTCCTGAAGAGCCAATGGACCCTGCTGTGTCGACCCTCGTGGAGCACCCGGTGTACTTCGTTAGCACCGTACTGTGCGACACATGCTCGCGCTACCCGATGCCTCAGAAGCTGCTCCTAGCACTCCTCGTCACCTCCAGGACGCTGCGCCACTACTTCCAAGTCCATCCTATCAAGGTCATTTCGTCATATACTCTTGAGAAGGTACTGCGGGGACCAAATGTCGTCGGGAGGGTCATCGAGTGGAACATCGAGCTTCAAGCATTCCAGTTGGAGTTCAGCACCACGCGAGTGATCAAGGGAGCGACTCTGGTAGACTTTGTGGTGGAGTGGACTAACGCGCCGGAGCGGGGGGCTAGCGAGGACCGCTCCCTGGCCCCCGGCGATGAAGCCCCAGACGGATGGGTGGTATACTTCGACGCCGCCTTCTCGCGCCTTGGTGTGGGGGCTAGCGTTGTGTTAGTATCTCCCACTGAGGATAAGTTGTACTACGTTGTGCAGCTTTGCTTCCAGCAAGGCGAGAAGGTCTCCAACAACATCTCAGAGTACGAGGGCCTAATCGTCGGGCTCAAAGCCACCGCAGCGCTAGGGGTCAAGCATATCACCACCAGGGGTGATTCGCAACTCCTTGTCGACTTCTCCAACAAGAAATAGAAGCCCAAGGATGAGCACATGGGGGCATATCTGGAGGAGGTGTGCAAGATGGAGAAGCGATTCCAAGGGCTGGAGGTGCAGCACGTACCAAGAGGCACCAACAAGGAAGTGGACGATATCGCCAAACGAGCCTCCAGGCACGAGCCTCAGAGGTCGAGCGTCTTCGAGGAGCGACTACTCAAGCCGTCGGCAGCACCACCAGCCCGTGAGCCGGCATCCCCTCCGCAGGGGTTACGTGCGGCGCCTCCGGACGGCGCCCCGCCCTGCGGACCACCCTCCGGAGCCCGCCTGCTACTCGCCGCGGAGCCCGAGGAGGGTTGCTGGACCCAAGAGCTCAAGATGTACCTGCAACACGACACCCTGCCGGACAAGGAAGAAGACACAGAGCGCGTAGTCCAGCAGGCCTCAGCATACTGCATCCAAGACGGCGAACTCTACAGGAGGCGCCCCAACGACGTCTCGCTAAAGTGCATCTCGAGGAAGCAAGGGCGCGAGCTATTGGCTGACATCCATGGTGGAGACTGCGGTCATCACTCGTCATCCCACACCCTCGTAGGCAAGGCCTTCCGCAGCAGCTTCTACTGGCCCATGACGCTCAACGACGCCACGAAGCTTGTGCGGGCTTGCGAGGCGTGCCAGTTTCACGCCAAGTAGATCCACCAACCGGCGCAGGGCCTCTAGACGATTCCGCTCTCCTGGCCCTTCGCGGTCTGGGGATTGGACATTCTGGGTCCATTTCCCTGGGGAGCGGGGGGCTACCGCTTCCTGTACGTCGCCATCGACAAATTCACCAAGTGGGCGGAGGTGGAGCCTGTTCGCGCAATCCCAGCCGTGTTGGCTGTCAAGTTCATCCAAGGCCTCGTGAGGCGATTCGGGATCCCCGGGCGCATCATCACGGATAATGGTTTGTAGTTCACAAGCAATCTCTTCAGGTCATATTGTGCTAACCTTGGAACACAGATATGCTACGCTTCGGTGGCTCACCCCAGGAGCAACGGTCAGGCCGAGCTCGCCAACGCGGAAGTCTTGCGTGACCTCAAGACGCGCGGCTTTAAGAAGAAGCTTGAGGCTTGCGGCAGGGGTTGGATCGACGAGCTCTAGTCCGTGTTGTGGTCAATCCGAACCACTGCCACCAAACCCATGGGGGAAACTCCTTTCTTTCTCGTCTATGGGGCGGAGGCGGTCCTTCCTCACGAGGTCAAGCATCGCTCCCCTTGGGTCTTGGCCTTCAATGAGGAATGCTAGGATGCCGCCTGGCGGATGGACCTCATGCTCGGCGAGGAGGGCCGTCGACGAGCTGCCCTCGGGGCGGCACGTTATCAGCAGGCGCTGCGGCGGTACCATGGCCGCGGCGTCCACGCAAGAACAATTGAAGTTGGTGACTTGGTCCTGAGGCAGGTCCTCTCCCGGGAGGGGTTGCACAAACTCTCGCCCATGTGGGAGGGCCCGTTCAGAATCACCCGTGTCTCTAGGCCTGGTGTTGTGCGCCTGGAGACGCAGGATGGGATACCTATCCAGAATTCCTGGAACATCGAACACCTCATGAGGTTCTATCCGTAATCAAGGCTCCGTGCCCGTGAAGGTCTCCGCCCGTGACACTCTCACGTAATAATGAGTTGGGGCTGTACACGCCTCGAGGTCTCCTGTGCGTTGCCTACGAGCCCTCAAACGGGGCTACCACCCACGCCCCAGTGGCAGTCCTTAGCTCCGCACTGGGAAGAAGACGTAGTGTAGGGGTTGGACGCGACCTTTTTCCTTTTTTGGCTTGGTGTTTGGCTGTCAGCCTTTTCTACTTCCTTGGCTATCAGCCCTTCCTCAACCCCGTGTTATGAAGTTCTCATGTTTCTCGCACTTCCTGCATTTGGTTGAAAGTCTTGTTTGGGATCTTTCTCGTCGGTTTTAAGTTCAGTTTGTTGAGCTGGGTTGCGCCACTCCCTCTTCTTCGCGTGCCTTGCGCGTGGGGGCTGGGGCACGGTCGGTCACCGGCCCTCATCTACCACGGCCTCGTGACCTCACCTAGCCAAGCCTGCTCAGGCTCCGGCGTCGGGCTTCTCAATCTGCGCAACCTATCCTACCAAGCCGGCTCATGCTTTGGTGCTTTAACTCGCGCTCGGCGCTCTCAACAGCTTTCAACGGCTCACCCCTGCTCGCAGGCTGCACGAGCTCTCTAGATTCGGCCGCCATCACGACCCGATGGGGCTCATGACGCCAAAGAGTCAGGAGGACTTCTCCCCAAGACATCACGATGCATAAAAGCTAAGTAATCTCACCAAGGCAACAAAAAAACATGACAGCAAGTTCTCGCTTCATACATATATCATAGTTCATTACATGCCTCCTCAAGGCAGCTTGAAATATTGATGCAGAAAGGACATGAAGGAAAGGAAAGGAGAAGAAGCAGAGGCCGCTCCCGCTCAATCGGTGTCTTCCAGTTCCTCCGGCTTCATCGAGCCACAGCGACGCGGCAACCCCCTCCCCTCGCCAGGCCGAGCTCGGCGGCGTGGTGGTTCGTCGCGGCCGCCACTGCTAGAGGAGCTGCTGCTGCCACAGAGGGGGGACCCATGCTGCCCCTGAGGACTGAGATCATCTTCGGAGGAGGAGCTGCTCCTCCGGAAGCTATCCCCGCCGTCCTCTTCATCATCGGCCTCAGGACAGCACCCAAGGCGCCTCCCTTCCTCCGAGAAGACCCTGACGAACAATGTGGAGGCGCCATCGTACCTGAAGTGGAGTGCACACCTCCCCTGCAGCCGGCGTGCGCGAGCAAACGATTGTCAGCCGCGCTCTAGGAACACATCGCCCGAGGGAGCCACATCAACCTCCACCCAGGACGCACCACTGCAGCAACCGTTAGCCTGTAGCCAAACGCCGTCGAGGCCTCCGGCTGGTAACACGTCGCCGAACGAGCGAGGAAGCCGGAGCCACAGGCTACCAGGCTTCTCCGCCCACACCATGAACTCCGACGACACGTCGAAGGAGTGGAGCTGCGGGCATGGAGGATGCGCGACTGACAGGCACCGTTGCATGCCTCCTCTCCCTCCATGGCCACGACCACCTTCACCATGGGAGGACGTACCGCGCCTCTCACCAGCGGCCGCGACAGAACTCGGAAGGCCGCGCCCGCCTCCCCGAGGACTCGCTACGGGCGCAGCGGCATGCTTGCGGGGACTCCCGCGGCCCCTCTTCGGCGGCAGCGAGGCCAGATCCTTCGGGGCCTTCCCCTTCTCCGCGGCGGACGGCTTCCTCGATGGCGCCATGGAGATCTCGCAGCAAGAAAGGCAGCGAAGAACAACCAAGGAGAAGACGGCGCTGGCTTGAAAACATCTTGGGGGCTCCCCCCCCCCCCGTAGACCCATTTATAGGGAGGAGGAGCCCAACCGCCAGCCACTGGCGTCGAAGCCATAACGCCCCCATCGTCTGCGCTGAGGAGTTGTCAAGTCACACGATTGCCAAGACTACATGAGGAGCGGAGCCGCCACGTCCCATCCAACCGTAGCACGCCGGCCTGGCCCGCCGCCTTTTAGGGCCCGCGGTGCTTCGTCCTCGACTAGGGCTTCGCCCCGAAGACTACTCCGCGCGCACCTTGGGCCCGGGGGCTACTGTCGGCATCCTGGGAACCAGGGTACTTATACTTGCCTGTCTGCGGGCCCCGACGCGCTCCTACCATGGCCTGGTACGGCCCAGCTGATCGACCAGCTGGCCGAGACCCTTGCGAGGGAGCTAAGCCTCGCGAGGAGAACAACGTCAAGACCCCCTCAGGAGCGGCCTCGGCAAGGTGCTTCGGAGGGGCGGAGAGTCCAAGGCCAAGCTTGCCTCACGAGGAGGCAGTGATGTCAGCAGTGATGCACCGCGCCAGCGGGTGCCAGCGTCCGCCAGCGGCGCAGTTGTCATTTCGGTACATGGGGGAGAGTGCAGCCCAGGTTGCCGAGGAGCGGGACAAAGGTTTCCCCATTGGTGCAATAAGACCGAAGACTGCAAGGACGACAGGGAGGATGTCACCGCCGAGCCCACCACCGCGTCACTGCCTGATCCTTTTGTAGGCGAAGACTGCTTTTGTCAGGGTAGGAACATCCTTGTGTTCCCGCTCAAAAATGGCCATTGTGGGATCCCTTCCCGCCTAAAAATTTCAGGGGAAGAGGACCATGGCCGCCTATATAAGTAGCTAGGATCCCCACTATGAAAGGAGAGAGAGGCAGATCCATAAACTTGGCCACCACGCAAATGAGCAAAAACACTTGCCTCCTAAACCTCCTAAGCTCAAGTCCTGAGCTCAGGAACCACTGTACTAGTTCATATTCCAGCCCTCCTGAGGCCAATCCACCAAAGCAGGAAGTAGGGTTTTACACCACATGGTGGCCTCAACCTGGGTAAACTCTTGCGTGCTTCACTTGTTGTTTGCTTGAATCATTTCACCAAGGCGAGGGCAAGACGCTAGGTAGACGTGAGTGAGAGAGATCTTCGGTCACGCCCCTGTGTTCGAACTTCTTGGGTTTTGCGGAGCCCCGAATCCGGCATGAGTACCCCTACCTGGTGCGCCAAATGTCGGATTCGGGACTTCGCAAAACCCAAGAAGTTCGAACACAGGGGCATGAACGAGGATCTCTCCCACTCACGTCTACCTAGTGTCTCGCCCTCGCCCGGTGAAGAGATTCAAGCTAACGACAGATGAAGCACGCAAGATTTCACCCAGGTTCGGGCCACCATGTGGTGTAAGACTCTACTTCCTGCTTTGGTGGATTGGCATCAAGAGGGCTGGAATTTGAACTGGTACAGTGGTTCCCGAGCATAGGAGGTGAGCTCAGGAGGGTCAGGAGGCAAGTGTTCTTGCTCCTTTGCGTGGTGGCAGAGTTGATGGATCTGCTCCACTTCGCTGGGCTTGGTCTCACTTGTCCCTCCACAGTGGGGATCCTAGCTACATATATAGGCGGCCAGGGTCCTCTTCCCCCGAAATGTTTAGGCAGGAAGGGATCCCACAACGGCCATTTTTGAGCGGGAACACAAGGACGTTCCTATCCTGAGAAAAGCAGTCTTCACCTACAAAAGGATCAGGCGGTGACGCGGTGGTGGGCTCGGCGGTGACATCCTCCTTGTCGTCCTTGTGGTCTTTGGTCTTGTTGCACCAAAGGGGAAACCTTTGTCCCGCTCCTCGGGAACCTGCGTCTGCGCTGTCTCCTCTGCATCAAAACGGCAACTGCACCGCTGGCGCGCTCGCACCCACTGGCGCGGTCCGTCATTGCTGACCTTTCTGCCTCCTCCTGAGGCAGACTTGGCCTTGGACTCTCCGCCCCTCCGAAGCACCTTGCTGAGGCCACTCCTGAGGAGGGTCTTGACGTTGTTCTCCTCGCGAGGCTTAGCCCCCTCGCGAGGGTATTGGACAGCTGGTCGATCAGCTGGGCCGTACCATGCCGTAGTAGGAGCGCATCGCGGCCCGCAGACAGGCAAGTCTGGGTACCCTGGTTCCCAGGACGCTGACAAATCTTGTACTCTAGCCTTCCCTCAGTTTCTTTCCACTCAAATCCTTCTTCCACCATATCCAAATCTGTGAGGAGCTGTTTGAGTGTTGGGGAGACTATTATCTGAAGCATTTGAGCAAGGAGTTCATCAACACACCGTTTATTACCTTTTGGAGAGTGGTGTCTCCTAGATTGGTTAGGTGTCACTTGGGAGCCTCCGACAAGATTGTGGAGTTGAACCAAGGAGTTTGTAAGGGCAAGGAGATCACCTACTTCGTGAAGATCAACCGCTAGTGATGCAAGTCCTTCGTGGGCGATGGCCATGGTGGGATAGACAAGGTTGCTTCTTCGTGGACCCTTCGTGGGTGGAGCCCTCCGTGGACTCGCGCAGCCGTTACCCTTCGTGGGTTGAAGTCTCCATCAACTTGGATGTACGATAGCACCACCTATCGGAACCAAGACAAAAAACATCGTTGTCTTCACTTGTGTTTGCTCCCTCCAAACTCCTCCCTTTACCTTCATATGCAATTGTTTACTTTCCGTTGGTATACTCTTAGAATTGCATGTGTAGGTTGATTGCTTGACTTGTGCTAAGTTGCTAAAATCTGCCAAGAATTAAAATAGGGAAAAGGCTAGATTTTTATTTGGTCAAGTAGTCTAATCACCCCCCCCCCTCTAGACATACTTTCGATCCTACAGCTAGAGACGTATCAGTATTGAGGGTAACTAAGTATTGTGATAGAAGTGTTGATCATGGGAATACCGTGAAAGTCTCACCTTGGGATTTGTAAAGCATCATGATGCAAAGGGATGGTATACAATGACATAAGGTTCAATCGATAAAGGTCTTCGTTGCATTGCAGTGATTACTATGGGTATCCAGATCCCACTAATAATTATTGACCAAAAGGTGTTCTCTACATGCCCACATATTATCAAACCTGAACGAACAGTGGTATGTGGACATAATGGAGAATGAGAGAAAGGTCCCTGGAAGTGTTCCGGGTGATCACGTAAGTGTTCTCGGAGGACCCATGAATGTCTCGATGAATTCTGCATTTTTTGGAAGATTTTCAAAGCTTCTAAAAGTGTCTAGAAGATTCTAGAATATTCTAGAGGGCCCCTAGTGGGCTACCCTGTGATGGGCCAAGGGGCAAGGTCCACAAGGGTGTAAGTCGACCGCACCATTGGGTGCCTTGGGGGCCTAGCAAACCGTTGGGGAGTGCTCCTCCCAAGTCACATCCCCATTGGGCTCCATCTATATGTTTGTGTGGGGGGACTACAAACACACAAGTCCCATGGGGTCGACCCCCTGCCTTGCTGTGATGGCCTGGCTTATTAGGGATGATAGACTACTCATATCAATAAGGAATTCCTTCTTTTCTGGGAGCCCATTTGGATAGAACTCCAAAGTTAAGCGTGCTCAGCTTGGAGTAGTTTCAGGATGGGTGACCGACCGGGAAGTTGCTCCCGGGTGCGCACGAGTGAGGACAAAGTGCGCAGAAAAGACTAGTATTGATATGTGGGGCCAGTCTAGATCCCGCCAGGAGTAACGACCACCGGCGGGTGTGTCCGGGGCATTACAAGTTGGTATCAGAGCCGACCCTCATGGTTACACGGATGTTTGCGGACAGTTTGCAGTCATGTTGTGCATGACGTTTGTGACCCGTCGTGGCACACGGCATGGCACATGTGCTGTCCTGGAAGCACAGACGGTTGTGCCAAGAGGGAACGTTCCTGTGGCCCGACGAGGACGTCGGTTCCTCTGAGTGAGGTTGTATGTGATGGCCTGGCTTATTAGGGATGATAGACTACTCATATCAGTAAGGAATTCCTTCTTTTCCGGGAGCCCATTTGGATAGAACTCCAAAGTTAAGCGTGCTCAGCTTGGAGTAGTTTCAGGATGGGTGACCGACCGGAAAGTTGCTCCCGGGTGCGCACGAGTGAGGACAAAGTGCGTAGAAAAGACTAGTATTGATATGTGGGGCCAGTCAAGATCCCGCCAGGAGTAACGACCACCGGCGGGTGTGTCCGGGGCGTTACACTTGCCCTCCTCTCTCTCGTCTAGACTTGATCTAGACAGTATGTCGCTAGGCTACCCCTCTCCCGCTAGTTCTTCTGGTTGTTCTTCGTGTTGTTTCATGGAGTGGTGTTGTACCTCCAGACCAGTACGCGTGGATACCTCAGAGGTGTTGTCTTCTACAACACTAGATTGGTGGATCATCCCTAAGATATTCTCATGATTGGGAGGTATAACTTACATAATCAGCAAAACTTCACCAACTCTTCTCCATCTACTTCTATTATGTGGATCATTGGTGAGATGGTCGTAACTTGTACCTCTATAGTGTTCTTGGGTATGATCGTGCGCGAATAATTTTTTGTTACATAACATGTTCCCATACAGAAGTAGACAATAGTTGTTGGGATTTGTGTTATCTCATATTTTCTTTCAATTAGAGTCATCTGCGATGATGAAGTAGACAATGGTTGTTGGGGGTATGTATTTATCTCATATGCTATTGCTATTACAGTTGTCTAAGATGATGATGTAGACAATGGTTGTCAAGTAGACTCATATATGGTGATGAAGTATTTCAAACATCTTTTTACTGAGAGTTATATGGAGCTTTTCTAATCTACAAAACTTTCTATAGGTTATGTTCAGGCTAAAGCATGGATCCATACATGGCCCTTACTTCAACATGCAAAGGTGCAGGAGCTTATGACTACCGGGTGCAATCGGTGGAAGAGGGTTGCTCGGCTTACTTATAACTGGTTTGGATAGTGGATCAATAATAGGCTATGTGTGCAGGCACATACTCCTACTTTTTCCAGTTGTGGTTTACTTATTTTTATTACTAACTTATGTGTGCCGAGCCTTGATGCTCATTGTCTAATAAATGTGGTTGTGTGCATCCAACTATGCTAAGGTCAGAGGTCATCGTCCATTTTAAAAATAATATGTGTTACTTTTATCCTAGATACCGCTCCATTAGATCCTCACGTGATATCTAGCACCATGATGGGTTTTATTTCCTATTTATTAGACTCAAATGAGAAAAGCAATTACATATTTCACATTCAAACATCAACATATATTGTATATCTCACATGTGTTCGGAAAAAGTTGCATTTATTCTCACTCGAGCATCATTAAAAATGAGAACAATAGTAGATCGGTCAGCTCACAACAATAAATGTTTTATCAACATATTTTACCTCACTATGTTGTTGTGGAGATGAAGGAGATGCCTTTCATGTCACTTTATTTGTTCTGTCATAGGGGATGCACCATTCTCGTATGATTCCAACATCCATACGATGATTGTATCATTCCACCGGATGATACCATTGGTGTATTAAGGATGTTGACTAGATCAGGGTGTAGATGACTACAAATTTTAAATCAAGCAGGTGATTTTAGTGTACTGTGGAATTATAAGTTCAGTAAAATGCAACTGGGTGGATAAACCTATAGGACCATATTCAACTGGAAACAAGATATCTCAAGATAGATAGTTTAGGTTATCACTAAGTAGGTAACAGAGCTAGGGGATGCATTAACCAAAGGCACAAATATTAAGGTGAATTATACATAACTTCAAGTCCTTGGGGTGGGGTTGGGGGATCTAATCACGTATGGAGAGACTTTTAGATACAATGATAAAGACCTAGCATTATTATACTCGAGTCTTGGACACAGAGAGCCTATTCAACCACTACCTTGAGGTGACCTCCAACCTTCAAAAACATTACAAGATCTAATCCACATCTTAAGAAGTTTCTAGGCTACTCCAACCATCTAGGGTTCACCACAAGCCCATGAGTAACAAGCTTCATGAACAACTCTAGTGGGGGTTCGAGATTGTCTCGGTAGAATCATAAATCTAGGATCCATCATTCTTTGTCCTCAATCATCAAATATTGGTTCGTTCTAGAGGGAGAAATGCAAGATCAAAGACTACAACAATCGTGAAAATCTCAGATATATCTAACCCTTCCATTTTGGGAAGAAGTGGTGCCATTTATGGCCTCCCAAAATCTTCCCCCTTACACAAACATTTGGTCTGCCCTAAAGACTCCAGGGCCCCGGATATGTCGTGTGATTCTGGGAATAGTTGGGTCAAATAGAAGGGTTCATTCTTAACCCAAGGGCATCCCATAGAAGGTCTTAAACCTCCAAGTTAGGATTTCCTTTGACTTTGCAGTTCTTACGGGTTACCTTTGTGGCCTTATCTAGAGGCTTTTGGGTATATGTCATGAATACCCACTCTTGATCCTTCGCTACACATAATAGTATGATTTTTCCTATGACACACAAATAGAGAAATATAGGAGGAAATTTAAAGATTTTATCTTCTTCAATGTTTTCACTTGTGGGGTATCCAACCACATACTTCATTTCCTTGCATGCTCATAAACTCATTAATTTCCATTGGAGAGGCTTTGGCGCATGATGATATACCCAATAGTCACAAATACCTAACCCTCTTCTCCTTGATTCTTGGGCACAGACTTCTTATTCAATCACTAAGGGTAGGACTTGAGGCGACCCCTGGCCTTCAAAAACTTCCCAAGAACTAATCCAAAGCTATATGAAGTTTCTAGGCAAATACAACCATTAAGGTTCACCACAAACCCAGGGGTAACAAGCTTCATGAAGAACTCAAAGTGGATTCAAGATTAGTTTGGTGGAATCACAAATCTAAGGTCATCTTTCTTTTTCCTCACTCAAATCAAAGATTGGTTGATTGTAGAGGGGGAAATGTAAAATCAAAGAGGATAAAAATGGTGAAAATCTCAGTTCTGGTCTACCCTTTCATTTGGGAAGGGGTGCCTTTTATGGACCCCAAAAGTCTTCCCCTTACGCAAACATTCTGGTCACGCTGAAGAGTTCATGGTCCCATATACCCCGAGTGCCACTCAATACTACGGCTGAACAAAATGGTCCAGTCTTAACTGAAAGGCATTACAGGGTAGGTTAAAACCTCCAAGCACACATACGTAATCACAAATTAGAGATGGTTCTCGTCCATGGGTCGGTGACGGTTCCCTGTTCCGCCTCGGATATGGTGTCACCAATACTCAGAACATTGGAGGCGGTCGTCGCCAACTGCTTCCACCCACACACAGTTCCTACCTTATAATTATACATGTCGGAGGAGGTTTCACATGAAGAACCACCAGGAATACTTACTCATTGGACGTTGTTTCTTTCAATAACCGCCTCCATTGTGTATTTCAGGGCACCCAATTTAGTTCCATTAGGTACCCAACACTTCCAAGGAAATTCACATGAAACACTCGGATACAAAAGTATAAAGGCAACATTCTCGGTCATTTGCCATTTTACAGATTCACATAATACAATGAACATTCACATAGTACACAAGTTTTACAAGTTCGCAACAGTCTTACGTATTTGTACCTAGTTTTCTCGCTCGGTCAACCAATCACGCATTGCGATATCGTCGGTGAAAGTGAGTTATATAGACTAGAGGGGGTGAATAGGCGATTTTTACAAATTTGTCACTTCGGAAATTCTAAGTGAGGAATTTCCTAAGTAACGAACTACTAGCAGTGGAATAGATACTCAGGTGCATGCACAACAAAGCAGTAGCATAGTCATCATGATGAATTGAAAGCATACACAAAGCACAAGTAGCGTGTAAACAGGATAAGCAGGATGAAGACAAAATGACTGAAGAAATAGGATTGAGGAAATTGAGAAAGTCTTCAGTCAAAGTCTTCAAACAGTACAGATCAAGTTCATCAACACATGAATGAGAAAATGTAAGGGTTGAGGAAATAGAACCAATAACTCGGTGAAGACAATGATTTGGTAGACCAGCTCCAACTGTTGTGACAGTTGTACGTCTGGTTAGGGTGGCTAGGTATTCAAACCTGAGGACACACAGTCCCGGACACATAGTCCTCACCGCATTCCACTTGATCCAATGTCACACGGACCTTGCCTAATCACTCGTGGTAAGTCTTCAAGGTGACTTCCAAACCTTCACAGACTTCGGTCACTCGGCGATCCAAAATTCCTCTTGGATGCTCTAGACCATTGATGCCTAACCATTTGGAAGATGCATAGTCTTCAAAGGTAACAAGCGTCGGTTCCACACAGGAACACTCCCTTCAGTGATGCTCAATCACTTTGGGTTTTAGGTGTTGGGGTTTTGGGTTTTTCCTCACTTGATGATATCCGCTCAAATTTCTCGGAGGATGGGTTGCTCTAAATTACAAGTGTCAGTTTCTCTCGGAGCAGCCGACCAACTAGTGGTTGAAGGGGGCAGCTATATATAGCCTAGGGAGCAGCCCAACATGATAAGACATAAATGCCCTTCAATGATATGGCCGTTAGGTGGATAGGATATTTTGGGACAGCTCGCGCATAGCACAACAACGGTTGGAAATTTGAGCTCTCAAATTCCTCAGGGCTATCATGTTCCTCACTTGTAGGCAATCCGCACTAGCAAATTCCTAACTCCTTAGTCAGAACAAATTCCTCAGAGAACAAAAGAACTTCGTTTCTGTCACTGAAGAGATTGACTGAACAGTATGAGATTTTCAATGGCTTTACTCGAAAGGATTGGGTAGTGTAGGCTTTGAGATGAGCATCACTTGGAAAATGTTTCCTTAGTTTTACCTCGACCCCATTTAATAGTACGGTGTTTCCTATGACTCAAGAAAGAGAAAATGAAACTATGAAAACAAAAGTCTTCACGCTTCATAATCCTCGCATTAATATCCAAGTCTTCAAGGTCACACCAATTTCCTCATTTTCAAAGTCTTCAAGAAAACCAAAGTCTTCAACTTAAGACATACATTTTTAGGGGTCGACTTTCTTCGTAAATATCAAACTCCTCAGAGACTTATATAACCTGTGTACACTCACAAACACATTAGTCCCTTAACCTATAAGTCTTCATTACACCAAAATCACTAAGGAGCACTAGATGCACTTACAGTTGGCAGATATCTACTTCACGGGTATCATATATCACCTCTATGATTGGTACGTCTCAGATATATCCATTTTTTTTGCTATATTCATGCTACTTTTATATCATTATTTCACAGCTTTGGCTCAATTTTCTATCATTTTATGGACTAAATATTAATCCAGTGCCCATCATGAGTTGTTGTTTTCTGCATCTTTTTAAACTTTTCAGAAAACACCATTTCAAGGACATAAAAGGCAGAAAAAGTCTTCCACAAAGTTTTGGAACAGGAAGGAGCCAGAGGACACAAGAGATAATAAATAGGACCTCGGCAGGTCCCACACGGCCCGGGCTTGCGGCCCTGTCCTAGGCTGTGAGGGGGGAGCACGTGCGTCCCACAAAGCCCCTCTCCGCCACCTTGCTACCTCTTGAGCTTGCATTGTATTCCCTCGAAGAGGAAAGGGAGATGCAACACAGTAGCGTAAGTATTTTCCTCAATTTTTTAGAACCAAGGTATCAATCCAGTAGGAGACCACGCGCGAGTCCCTCGCACCTGCACAAACAAATAAGAACTTTGCAGCGAACGTGATAAGGGGTTGTCAATCCCTTTACAGTCACTTATGAGAGTGAGATCTGATAGAGATGACAATTATATTTTTGGTATTTTGGTTTAATAAAACAGCAAATAAAAGCAAGAAAAGTAAAGTAGACGTAGATTGATATGTTGAGAATAGACCCGGGGGCCATAGTTTTCTCTAGTGGATTCTCTCATGATAGCGATATTCTACGGCGGGTAAACAAATTACTGTCGAGCAATTGATAGAAAAGCGAATAATTATGAGACTATCTAGGCATGATCATTGTATATAGGCATCACGTCCGAGACAAGTAAACCAAAACGATTATGCATCTACTACTATTACTCCACACATCGACCGCTATCCAGCATGCATCTAGTGTATTGAGTTCATACGAATAGAGTAACGCCTTAAGCAAGATGACATGATGTAGAGGGATAAACTCAAGAAATATGATGAAAACCCCATCTTTTTATCCTCGACGACAACAATACAATACGTGCCTTGCTGCCCCTATAGTCACTGGGAAAGGACATCGCAAGATTGAACCCAAAGCCAAGCACTTATCCCATTGCAAGAAATATAGATCTAGTAGGCCAAACCAAACCAATAATTCGAAGAGACTTGCAAGGATATTATAAGCACACATAAAAAGTTCATAGAAGAACCAAATATCTTTCATAGATAACCTTGATCATAAACTCACAATTCATCGGATCTCGACAAACACACCGCAAAAAGAGATTACATCGAATAGATCTCCTCGAAGACCGAGGAGAACTTTGTATTGAGATCCAGAGAGAGAGAAGAAGCCATCTAGATACCAGCTATGGACCCGAAGGTCTGTTGTAAACTACTCACAACTCATGGCGAGGGTGATGATGATGATGATGAAGGCCTCTGTGATGGATCCACCTCCCGGAACAGCCTCCATGATGGGATCTCCACGGTAACAGAAGCTACGGCGGTGGAATTAGGGTTTTCTCTCTGTGTATGGAGTTTCTGGGGTATGTACGTATATATAGGAAGAAGGGGGCACCGGGGGCCACACGGGCTAGCCTCGAGGCAGGGGGCGCGCCCCCCACCCTCGAGGGCAGGCCTTTCGTCCCCTGACTTGGTCCTGAAGTTTCCCGAGCGTGATTTCCACCAAAAATATCTCTCGCAAAGGTTTCATTCCGTTTGGACTCCGTTTGATATTCCTTTTCTACAAAACCCCGAAATAGGCAAAAAACAGCAATCTGGACTGGGCCTTTGGGTTAGTAGGTTAGTCCCAAAATGATATAAAAGTGAATGATAAAGCCCATTAAACATCCAAGACTTCATAAATAATATCATGGAACAATAAAAAATTATAGATACATTGGAGACGTATCAAGCATCCCCAAGCTTAATTCCTGCTCGTCCTCGAGTAGGTAAATGATAAAGAAAGAATTTTTGATGTGGAATGCTAACCAATATAGCTTTTCAATGTAATTCTCTTAATTGTGGCATGAATGTTCAAATCTAAAAGATTCAAGATAAAAGTCTATTTTGACATAAGAATTAACAATACTTCAAGCAATACTAACAAAGCAATCATGTCTTCTCAAAATACCATGGCTAAAGAAAGTTAACCCTACAGAATCACATAGTGTTGGCTATGCTCCCTTATTATCACACACAAATATTCATATCATGCACAAGCCCGATTTCAGCCAAGCATTTGTTTTCATACTCTATCTTTTCAAACCTTTCAACTTTCACGCAATACATGAGCATGAGCCATGGACATAGCACTATGGGCGGAATAGAGGTGGTTGTGGAGAAGACAAAAAGAGGGAGGTAGTCTCACATCGACTAGGCATATCAACGGGCTATGGAGATGCCCATCAATAGATATCAATGTGAGTGAGTAGGGATTGCCATGCAACAGATGCACTAGAGCTAAATGTGAATGAAAGCTCAACAAAAGAAACTAGTGGGTGTGCATCCAACTTGCTTGCTCACGAAGACCTAGGGCATTTGAGGAAGCCCATCGTTGGAATATATAGGCCAAGTTATATAATGAGAATTCCCACTAGTATATGAAAGTGACTAAGCATGAGACTCTCTACAATGAAGAACATGGTGCTACTTTGAAGCACAAGTGTGGAAAAAGATAGTGGCAATTGTCCCTTTTTTCTTTTCTTTTTTCTTCTTTTTTTGGGCCTTTCTTTTTTCTTTGGCCTTTCTTTTTTTTTTCTTTTTTTTTCTGTGGATGGGCTTTATAGATTTAGCCTTTCCTCCCATGGGACAATGCTCTAATAATGATGATCATCACACTTTCATTACAACACGATATTACAACTCGATGCTACAACCACAAAGTATGACTCTATATGAATGCCTCCGGCGGTGTACCGGTATGTGCAATGAAACAAGAGTGACATGTATGAGAAGATTATGCATGGTGGCCTTGCCACAAAATACGATGTCAACTACATGATCATGCATGGCAATATGACAATATGATGCGTGTCATATAAACGGAACGGTGGAAAGTTGCATGGCAATATATCTTGGAATGGCTCTGGAAATGCCATGATAGGTAGGTATGGTGGCTGTTTTGAGGAACAATATGGTGGCTGTTTTGAGGAAGGATATATAGTGGTTTTATGGCACCAGCGAAAGTTGCGCGGTACAAGAGAGGCTAGCAATGGTGGAAGGGTGAGAGTGCGTATAATCCATGGACTCAACATTAGTCATAAGAACTCATGTACTTATTGCAAAAATCTATGATTCATCAAAACAAAGCAATCAACGCATGCTCCTAGGGGGGAGGATGGTAGGAGTTAACCATCGCGCGCCCCCGACCTCCACACAAAGGTTGACACTCTACAAATACCTCATGCTTTAACTTAGTCACACAACGGTTCACCATACGTGCATGCTACGGGAATCACTAACCTTAACTCAAGTATTTCTCAATTTCATAATAACTCCACTAGCATGAATCTAATATCACTATCCTCATGTCTCTAAACAATTATCAAGCATCCAACATCTCATTCTATTCAATGCACTTGGTGTGAAAGTTTTTACTACATTGATATTGGATGTCTATCATGTGAAGACTAGTTTCTTTAGCCTAAACACTTTACCATGCTGTTTTAATAGACTCTCAAATAGATATAAGTGAAGCATGAGAGTTCAACAATTTCTACAAAATATTACCACCACCTTGCTCTAAAAGATATAAGTGAAGCACTGCAGCAAAAACTATTCAACTCAAAAGATATAAGTGATGCACATAGAGTATTCTAACAATTTCTAGGCCATGTTTAAATCTCTCAAATAGGCGTGTCCAGCAAGGATGATTGTAGCAAACTAACAAGTAAAGACTCAAATTATACAAGACGCTCCAAACAAAACACATAACATGTTGTGAATAAAAATATAGCTCCATGTATAGTTACCGATGGATGAAGACGAAAGAGGGGGCATCCCCAAGCTTAGGCTTTTGATTATCTTGAATTTACTTGGGGTGCCATGGGCATCCCCAAGCTTAGGCCTTTGCTACTCCTTGTACCATAGACCATTAAAGCAATACTCAAAACTTGAAAACTTCACAACACAAAACTTAGACAAAAATTCTCGTGAGCTCCGTTAGTCAGAGAAAGCAAACCATTACTCAAAGGTACAGCAAGGAATTCATTCTCTGTTTATATTGGTGTTAAACCTACTGTACTCCAATTTCTCTATGGTTCATATCCTCCAATATTACTCATAGATGCATCGGAATAAGCAAACAACACACAAAAAACAGAATCTGTCAAAAACAAAACAGTCTGTAGTAATCTGCAGGGTTCGCCTACTTCTGGAAATCCAAAAAATTCAAACTAAATTGGTAAATTTGCGTAATGTGTCTACCAATCAGCAGCAAAAAGAATCAACTAAAAAGCACGCTCCAGTAAAATCCAACGACTACTTTAGCGAGCGCTAATGGTTCTGTTTTTCACAGCAAGATCATATAAACTTCACACAAGTCTTCCCAAAGGTTCTACTTGGCACAAACACTAAACAAAACAAGAAACCACATCTAATTATAGGCTAGATGCAATATTTATTCCCTAACAGCAACAAAAACAAAAAAAATATAAAATTGAGTTGCCTCCCAACAAGCTCTTTCTTTATAGCCATTAAGATAGGCTTGAGAATTCAATGATGCTCACATGAAAGAGAAGAATTGAAGCACAAAGAGAGCATCATAAAACATGTGAAGAATACATCTAAGTCTAACATACTTCCTATGTATAGGCATTTTATAAGCAAACTAGATCTAGCGTATGCAAGGAAGAAGAAAGAAACAAGATTAATCTCAACATGAAGAGAGGTAATTTAGTAACATGAAGATTTCTATGACCATATTTTCCTCTCTCATAATAATTGCATGTAGGATCATACGAAAATTCAAAAATATAGCTGTCACATAACATATTCTCAACACGATCCACATGCATGCGAAGTTGACACTCTTCCAAAATAGTGGGATCAACATTAACTAAAGTCATGACCTTTCCAAACACACTTTTATCAAGAATTTCATATGATTGATCAATATCTAAAGTAGTGGGATCAAAAGTTGACACTCTTTCAAATTCACTTTCAATATTATGGCAAACATTATTATCAATCTCATATTCATGATGGGGTTTAAATAAATTTTCAATATCGTAAGAATCATCACCCCAATCTTGATCATTGCAACAAGTAGTGGGCATAGCAAAATAAGCATCCCTAAGCTTAGGGTTTTGCATGTCATTAGCACAATTGACATTAATAGAATTTACAATAACATCATTGCAATCATGCTTTTTATTTAACAAGCTATCATGAATCACTTTTTCTTTTAACAATTCCTCGCAATTTTCAGATTCATAAATTTCAAGCAAAACCCCATAAAGATAATCTAGTGCACGTATCTCACTAGCAATAGGTTCAACATAGTTGGATATCTTAAAGAGATTAGCAAGTGGATGAGGATCCATACTTTAGCAAGCGAAGATGCAAGCTAATAGAGGGCACATAGTAACACAAGCAAACAAGAAGCAAGCGAATGAAAAACACACGGCGGAAGAAGGGCAAATAAAATGGCAAGGGAGAAGTGGGGGAGAGGAAAACGAGAGGCAAATAAATGTAATGCGAAGGATAAGGGTTTGTGATAGGTACTTGGTATATGAATTTTGCGTAAGCCTCCTCGGCAACGGCACCAGAAATTCTTCTTGCTACCTCTTGAGCTTGCGTTGTATTCCCTCGAAGAGGAAAGGGAGATGCAGCACAGTAGCGTAAGTATTTCCCTCAGTTTTTGAGAACCAAGGTATCAATCCAGTAGGAGACCACGCGCGAGTCCCTCGCACCTGCACAAACAAATAAGAACTTCGCATCCAACGCGATAAGGGGTTGTCAATCCCTTTGCGGTCACTTATGAGAGTGAGATCTTGTGGGGACCCCGACTCATAAGTCGTGATCACCGAATGCACGTGTACAGTGATCCCAGAGATCAATGCTCACTGAACACACAGAAGCTGAATAACAAGAGTCTTACATCCATACATACCGTATTACACAAATAGGACCATTATGGTCAAGCCTTGAGTATATCATTGCAGCGGAAATCTTCAGTAACAACTTGGACCCATGCCATCTGCCTTAACCCTACAGGCATTCTGACTGGGAAGCGTCCTAGCTCGCATGTTCGTCACCAAGAAATCTTCATCATATCATGTTCTTTTATGCCTGGCCAATAAAATAACCAGTGGCAAGCCAATGAGTACTTTGAATGTACTCGCAAGCAACCCATGATTTGTTTCAAGGTAACAATGCAAGTTGTATAACAATAAGCAACCTAGCTACAAGCTAGCTAAGATATTCTACCATTTATGAGACATGCATCAATGTACTAGGGTAACCTCGAGGACAGGTTACTGATATCAACATAAATAAAGTTCAAATAATATCTGGTTCTTTCAACGAGTCAAGTCACCACCTTGACTCAACACACACACACACACACACACACACACACACACACACACTTTCATCGAGGTTGTAAAATTCTGGACATAGTTTAAGTAGCACCTCCCAACTGTCCATGACCGTGGACACGGCTATTCAAATAGTTTTACACTCTGCAGAGGTTGCATACTTTACCCACAAGATCCGGGAAGCTTTCGTGTCACTCACGATCCCGCAGTACCTCAAGTACTCGGGGGAAGCACCCGGTCACTACCTTTCCCTAGACGACACTAACATAGGGTCCACTCATTGGTGCACAACCCTCGTGTACAAACGATAATTCGTGGGACTCTCCCTTTTTACATTGTCACACATACACGAAGGGACCAACGGTGTGTTCGGTGCCCTGTGAAAACAGTCATGGTCGCCTATCCAAGCACGACCCCGTCCTAGGAGTGACCTCAAATCTCCCCCGTCACTAGTGATGTGGACACCATGCTAGTATCAGCCTAAGTAATCAATAATGCCCCGTCCCATAAAGGGGTAGAGTGGTTGCACATGTTTGGTTGGGACGGTAATCACACATAAATCTAATCCATCTTTTTACCCACACCCGTGAACTCTCTTTGGCACATCACTTCTTCCTCAAGTGATGACCTTAACTCAACTTCACCCTCGGGCATTAGGGGCACCCGATGGGGTTTTCAAAAGAATGTAACCACGAAGGGTTCATGGTACATATGCAACACTATGCATCACAACTAATCGTTTGCCATTGCATCTATGCACATGGTAAATATTATGAGTAGGGGTATGCATCATGTAGTGGCTTCTCAACAAGTTTACCACCGTCACTCTTTATCATCATGCAATCGGAATTAAAAGGGTACCGAGGAACAAAAGGGGGTATCATGGTAAAAGGGTTGCTTGCCTGTCTTAACCAAGTCCTTGGGGTCTTCAAATCCTTTGGTCCTTCTCCGAGTACTCCATATGCTTCGTCAACTAATGTCGGAAATAATCGCAATAAGCAACACAACAAGGCAAAAATAAAAGTGCTCTAAAAATAGGAGTTGGACTTTTCTAGGATACCTCTGGTCATATGAAAAATAACCAGAGTGGTTTCATTGGGATTGGATTAGTGGATATTTCTGATCATTTCAATATGTTGGAATCAAGGGTTTAAGGATTTGCAAGAAGTGTACAGAAATATATTTTTGAAAAATGAGCAAAGGCACCCATTTAACAAATCATGAATTTAGAAGCATCTAGGAGTTGGTTTTACTGGATTTTGAGTTCAAATGAATTTCCTATGATTTTGCAAAGTTGACAAATAGGAAGAAATGGCTCATTATTTTGTGGGGTACAGAAAGTATTAATAAAAATGTTCCAAAACTAAGTTGCGAGCATCTGAGTAGCTAGGAATTTGAATCATGGCATTTGGATCAACTTTGAGCTCTCTGTGATTTTCTAAAGTTTATCACAGAAATAGAAAAATGACATTTTGATAATATTTGTGAATAGAATATCTCTGCAAAAATGTGCAAATGGCACCATGTGATAGAGCATGATTTTATGAACTCATGGAAATTTGAATCATCCAATTTGGAGTTCATTTGAATATTTGGGAGATTTTTTAAGTTGTCTGGAAAAAAGAAAAAGGAAAAAGGGAAGGGGTTTTTACCCTTTACTGCGCACAGGGCGCAGTATTGTGCCGTAGCGCACTGGGCCGGCCCAACTGCACAGCCGCGCGCAGAGAACCAGGCCACGTTGAAGGCGCCTTCCAGGAAATGCGTCTTCGCGCAGGGGAGGCGGTAAAAGCCGGAGCCATCTCCACTTAAACGGAGGGGCCCGCTGACGGGGTCATCGACCTGCAGGGTCCACCCGCAGGGTTGTCTCCCTCCTCCCGCGCGCGATGGAGGAGGCAGAGGAGGCGGGGCAGAGCGCTTGCCGGCGCCCGTTCCAGTGGCTCCGGCCACCTCCGGCGACCGCCCGGACTCCGGCGAGCTCGGGAGGATGGGTCGCGTCCACCTAGGGACCCAGTTTCCGCCGAGGAGCGCCAGAGCTAGCGAGTTCTCAGCCGCGGCAGGAACAGGCGATGGCGGGGTTCGGCACGGCGAGGAAGGCACGAGGAGGAGGAGATGGAGCACGGGGTGAGTTGGCGGTGGTGATGAGAGGGTGCGGGAGTGCTCATGGGGAAGAGAGAGGGGTCGGGGACCAAGAATTTAAGCGGCGGCCGGCGGCACTGCTTTGGCCATAGATGTGGATGGAGGGCACGGGGAGAGAGGAAGTTGGTCTGGTGGGGCGTACGGGAGAGAGATAGAGCCAAAGGAGCAGCGAGGGCCTCGGGGGTGGCCTTTAAATAGGCGGGCGACGGTCCACCAAGGACTCGTGCGCCGGCGAGCTTGTTGCCGTCGCCACGGGTCATGGGAGCTCGCCGCGGTGTGTCTGGGGCGTTTGTGGGGTTGGTCTAGGTCCAGGGGAAAGGATAAGGGGGAGCGAGGCGTGCCAGAAGGCCCGTGCGTGTGAGCTCGCTCACTGGAGCTCGCGGTCGGGCGGTGCGCGTGCGAGGGCAGCAAAAGGAGGGAGAAGGAGGAGGGGCCGACCAGCTAGGCGTGTCCCGGACGTCGAGGTGGTCCTGCTGGCATGCGGGGGACAGCCGGGGCGGTCGGGGGATCGGGATGGGGGCGGCTACAGTGCGCTAGAGCACTGTAGCGCGCTCCAGAGCGCGACCATTGCATGCCATGGCATGCTGCTGGCGTCCCGCGCATGGCCACTAGTGTCTAGGAGGTAGAGGGAGTAGTAAAATATAGGGAAGAGACATTGGATACCCTGGATGAGCTCTTGTGAGAGGAGAGGGGTGAGAGGGAGAGGGAACAGTGTAGTCCAGAGAGGTAAAGTGAGGGTTTTCACCCCTCAATCATTGAGCTCTGGTCATGGGAGAGTTACTGGAGGTAGAAGGTGACTAGGAGATGCTGTGGTAAAAAGTTGAGCTCAAGCAGAATAGTGGAAGTAGTCAAAATGGTGATTTTTGAAAAGTGACAGAAGGTGTTTGATGCAAATTTGGGCAAGCAAATTAACTCCACTTGACATGAGACTTAACAGGATCAAATGGTGTATATAAATAGGGTATTCCACCAAGTTTGAGCTCATTTGAATAAACTTGCCAATGTAACTTTGGTGAACCCTAGAAATCAACAGAAATGGATTTTCCAAGATTAAGTTAAGCAAATCATCTCTCCTTGATGCACCACTTGGCGTAGTGTCATCATTTGTGGTTGTGAGCATGTCCACAAAATTTGAGGCCCCAAGTAAAAAGTTGGCAATGTAGAGTTGTTCAAATTTGGATCTGGTTAGAAAGGGTTTTGGGGCACTTATATCAAGTTATCCATCCCCAAAACTTCTGCCATTTGGCATAGATGCATATTTACATCATTTGAGCATGTTCACCAAGTTTGAGAGCATTTGGACAAGTTTGGCAATGTAAAGTTGCTCAAACTTTAAAATGGACAGAAATGATTTTGAGGGGATTAGATGATTTTTTCTTGATCTTCAAGGCATGAGGCTTTATAAGATCATCAAATATGTCATATCTGACATGATAGAATTTCCCTGGAATTTTTAGAGAATACTTCCTTTGTAAATATTTCAAAATCTTGAAATATCCAGAAAGGGTTTTGGAAGGATTTGCCCAATATTTTGAACATGAACATGTGTTGAAACTCTTATATATGGACAATATATGTCCTAGGAGTCTCTCTGAATTTTGGCAAATATTTTTGAAACAGTTATATAATTTTAACCTATTAAAGACCATTTATGGCCTAAAGAAAAAACATTTAAATAAAATAGGAAAATAACTTTTAAAATTATAATTTTGTGGTTTTTGGGAGTCCTATACCCAATAGTATTCAAATATGATTTTTGAAAGATTTTTCACACCCCAAATAAGGTACTTGTAGTGCAAACCTCAATTCAGGGGTTTTTGGAAAACTAATTTTAGAAAATACTATTTGGCCAAAATATTTTTGTAAGAAAATACTATACTGTTCTATACACTTGGCATGATCATTGGGAAAAGGTTTTGGATCAAGGAGATGAAGTATAAGAGTTGGATGATTTATTTGATTTTTAGAGCACTTGCAAATAGCAGACAGAAAATCAATCAAGCGAAGTCAAAAACAATCAAAAGTTTTTGTCAAACCACATTTTTAGCATGATTATTAGCTTAAGTGTTGTGGCATAAAAATCAGGGTGTGACAGATCTGATAGAGATGATAATTATATTTTTGGTATTTTTGGTTTAATAAAACAGCAAATAAAAGCAAGAAAAGTAAAGTAGATGTAGATTGATATGTTGAGAATAGACCCAGGGGCCATAGTTTTCTCTAGTGGCTTCTCTCATGATAGCGATATTCTACTGTGGGTAAACAAATTACTGTCGAGCAATTGATAAAAAAGCGAATAATTATGAGACTATCTAGGCATGATCATTGTATATAGGCATCACGTCCGAGACAAGTAATGTCAGGACCCCGATCCTAAGTCACGCCGATCTAGCTTGTAACACATCATATCACTTTGCGGCCTCACGCACGGTATCCCCACGGGTGCCACCTTACCTGGCCCGGGACCGTTTGCGCATTTTGGCACACGTATATGATAGCGTCGCTAGCATCCATATGATAGAGAACCCGGGCCGACATGGCTAGTTATAAACCAAAAGTGGCACTAAATTATAGAGACAGGCATCCATGACCCAGCAACAAACGTGTCGGTCATCAACGTATGAACCCAAGTCGTAGCAAGCTACATGGACTTAAAGGAACATCGCATGACATTTCCCCTAAGGGACAAACACTGGAACGAAGAAGGACACATGCCGGCCAGCCTACGTGTTCCGGAGCAGTAGCAAGCTACCAATGCTCAGTGGAAGCACTAGGAGGCATTTCCCTGTAAGATAGGCTACCAAAGGTAAACAACTAGGTGTCGGATCCCACACATACCAAGCATTTCAAACATACACACAATATGCTCAATATGTGCAAATACAATATTGCATCACAACAGAACTCTATGACTCAAAGTACTTTATTTATGAGGCTCCGAAGAGCCATACATAACATATCCATACAGATAGGGGTCACATGACCCAACACTCAAGTCATACAAGCATACAAGCACAAGCGGAAGCTAACATGTCTGAGTACAGACAACTTGGAAATAAAACAGGCTTGGTGTAGCCTGACTATCTACAAGGCCCTTCACAAGCTCAGGATCTCTGTCTGGGTAGCAAGCTACTCGTCAACGTCAACGTCTATGTAGCACCCATTAGAAGGGGCAGGGTTCTCCTCTGCAATAGTTATAAAGAAAACATGAGTACAAAAGTACTCAGCCAGACTTACAACAGATCCTATCATACATGCATCATTATCAACAAGGGTAGTGGAATTCATTGCAGCAAGCCAGCTTTGACTCTTGGCTAACCTATACTACAACTCGCAGCAGATTGCAAGATAAGACTACGCACATGAGTCCTCTACTCACCACAACAATACACTACCGTGGATCCTCTTCCGTCATCCTACGGAAGGGCCATCCACGGCACTCACACTTGTCTTGAGACTTTTAGAGGTAACCATCAACTTGTCTATGAACTGTATAAGGAACCAAGTGGTCCATAACTGCGAACAACGGCTATTCGAATAGATTGGTAACCCTGCAGGGGTGTACTTCTTCACACATGCTTCCACCACTTATCGCCATTTACTCGTCATGTACTCAGCAACCTTCAAGCGGAAGACCAGCGAGGGTGTCGGCCACGACCTGACTAACCACACAAGTCCCTTGTCCAAGTTTATCGCCTATTTGGGTTCCATCCGTGGGGAGATCCGGCCGGGGTGTCGCTCACGGCCCCAAACGATGTGTAAAGGGTTCCCGAGTCACCAAGGGCGACCGGTACACCGTGCCACGTACCTGTCGCATCATAGCCCACCCCGAGGGTCAGCGCTATGCACAACCACCAGTAAACTACAAACACCAGAAACTAGTTACAACTCCTGGACAGAGGATAAGGGCAGGTAATAAGTCGAGAGAGTCAATTAAGGATCCCAATGTGTGGTAGTAGCTGAAACTTGAATCACACATACAGATCTCAAGTCCTATGGACGGCTCCAATGAAACAACCCACCATGTACTCATACATGGCCTTTCATCGATACCTTTACCAAACATGTTCCACACTTCCCTCTCTTTATCGAGCATGATCATTTCACTCTGATCCATCACCCAAATGAACCAGACCTGACACAACTCTAAGCATAGCAGGCAACATAAACAAATAGCATGGTGGAACACACATCACATGGCTCAATCAACTCCTACACATGCTAGTGGGTTTCAACTATTTACTATGGCAATGACAGGTCATGCAAAGGAATAGGGTTCAACTACCGCAGCAAGTAGCAGTTCACACGCTGTTGCCTTAATGCAGTAAAAGAGAGTAGGAGCGAGAAGATGGGTTTGTATCAAAATGATCAATGGGTTGCTTGCCTGACAGATTGGTTGTCGGGTACTGCTCTTGAGTTGGATAAGCAGATGTATCCTCGGGAGCAGGACCTACCACAGAGAACACCGACGATACAATCAATATACAAACAAATGCAACAATATGATGCATGCTCATGACATGGCAAGATGAATGTGTTTTGGGCTAATGCAACTATAAACAGAAAGGTTTGAGCCCATTTGAATCAAAGATTCAAATTTATACCCAAACTATTATTTATTAAAGTGCATTATCATGTTTTGATGTGAACAGCAAAGTTAACTTGCTCAAACATGCATGAAACCAGTGCCATTGGAAAGATTGGATTTTTATGATCAATTTTCATATATAAATCTTTTCCATCTGAGCTACTGTTGAATTTATATGATTTTTTGAAGTTTTAAGCATTTTCTTGAATTTCCTGAATTATTTTAAATCAAACAATCCCAGAAAAGCATTTACTGCGTCAGCATGACATCATGCTGATGTCAGCAGGTCAATAGACCTGGTCCAGGTCAAACCTGACTGATGGGTCCCGCGTGTCAGTGTCATTAACTTAACTAATTAAACAAAACTACTAATCCTAAATTAATTAGCCGCCTGGGCCCATCTGTCATTGACTCCAGGGGGTCAACCTAGGCCCACCCGTGGTCCAAACGGGGTCAAACAGGCCGGCGTTTAGCCGCCGGCGAGGCTAGACGCGGCGGTGCAGGGCGGGATTCGTGCTCCGGCGACCAAATCGACGGCAGAGCACGTCTACGTGATGCGGGGGATGTGCCGCATCGAGTGGTGGTGGTGGTTGGCCTCGGGGTCGTCGGAAAAGGCGCCGGCGACGACCTTCGTGGCTGCCAGAGCTTGGGTGAGCTCGAGCTAGTCGCTAGGAGGCATGGCGACGCTCGTGGAGAGGTGCTCTAGGCTCCTGGGGGTGCGGTGAAGCTGATGGACAGGGTGGCGCGGCCGTTGGGTGGCCGGAGCCTCGTCGGCAACGAGCTCCGCGACGGCGCATGAAGGTGAGCTATGTGCGGTCCTTACAGGGGGAAATGGAGAGGATGGGGAGGTAGCCAAGCTTACGGCGATCGCGTTGGAACTGACGCCGAGGTCGAGGACGAACTGCTGCGACGGTGAGTTCACCGGCGATCTCGGTGGCCGAACGGGGGGAAGTGCTCGGGGATGGCGCGTTGGGGCTTCCGACGATGCGTGGCTCGTCGGGGAGGCGTAGCGGACGGTGGTGGAGCTTGGGGACACAACGGCGAGGCGAGGGGAGCTCGGTGGCTGCGGTGGTTACGGCGGCAAGCTTGCGGGCGCTGCGGCCATGGCGCGGGGAGGGCGAGGGAGAGAGGGAGGGGGAGAACTGGGGGTCGAGGCGGTCTGGGCGACGACTTGGAGGTCATCCAGACGTCCCGAAGCGGCGAGGCGGCGGCCAGGCGGCAAGCAGCTGCCGCGGTGGCGCGCGGCCGTGCGCCGGCGTCACCTACCTGCATGGCTGCCGAAGCAGCTAGCTGGCTCAGGCCAGCACAGCGCTAGGCCGCCAGGTGGGCCGGCTGGTCCAGGTAAGTGGGATGTGCCCTCTCTCTCTCTTTTCTATTTTATTTTATGTTTTGTTTCTTTTTTCAACTTTGTTGAATTAATAAAAAATGCTAGAGCATTTTTATAAATCATAAAACTAGTCATGCCCACTGTATATAATACGAACATCATGGAACATTTTAGTTTATGATTGTTTGGGCACCCAAAATATTTTATAGCATTTAAATGCCCAAATGCAAATACAATATGAATTAATCAAGTGACCTTTGGATGTCCTAGAAAATTGTGCACCATTTTTGTCACAGGTTTAAGACCAAGGCAAAGATGATGAACATTTTTGAAGGGCATTTTGGGTACATTGGAAAAGATTTTATTACACCCTAGTTGTTAGAAGAGGGGTGCTGGGGTTTCTGTCATCCCCATTTCAAGTTTCTGCAGAAAGTAAATGTGATGCACACTCTAGCTAGTCCTAATGCATGCACTGACTAGGGATGTGAAAACGCACCCCCACTCAAAAGAATCTCGTCCCGAGATTCAGGTTCCTCCGGAAAAAGGGTGGGGTACTCAAGTCAAAGACGGTCCTCCCTTTCCCAAGTAGTTTCGTTCTCGGAATGATGTGACCATTGAACGATATTGTGACGGTGAGTGGTAAGCTCGGTTTGATCAAGAATACGAACGGGGTATTCTCGATATGTGAGATTATCCTGGAGATCAAGCGTTTCGTGGTCCACTCCGCGGATAGGATCCGAGAAGCAACGCCTAAGTTGAGAAACGTGGAAGACATCATGGACTCTGGAAAGATGCGGAGGTAGTTCCAATTGGTAGGCAACTTCTCCTCGTTTGGCAAGAATGCGAAAAGGACCGATGTAACGAGGAGCCAATTTGCCTTTGATACCGAAGCAATGGGTTCCCTTAAGAGGAGTAACCCGAAGGTAAGCCTTATCGCCGACTTCAAAAGTCACAAACTTATGATGACTATCATATTGGCTCTTCTAGCGAGACTGGGCTGTTTTCAATTTCTCACGAACGATGCGAACTTGCTCTTCTGCTTCCTGGATCATATCCGGACCAAAGAATTGTCTTTCCTAGGTTTTTGACCAGTTAAGAGGCGTTCGACACCTTCGTCCATACAGAACTTCGAAGGGAGCCTTGCCCAAGCTAGCTTGATAACTATTGTTATAAGCGAATTCGGCGAATGGAAGACACTTCTCCCAATCCATACCGAAAGAGATGACAGAGGCTCGAAGCATATCTTCCAGAATTTGATTGACTTGTTCTACTTGACCACTTGACTGAGGATGAAAGGCGGTGCTAAAAGAGAGACGAGTCCCCATAGCATTTTGGAAACTTTCCCAAAATCGAGAGGTGAAAAGACTTCCACGGTCTGAGTTAATCTCCAATGGCACACCATGAAGAGATACTATCCGAGAGATATATAAGTCTGCTAGTTGGCTAGCGGTTATACTCTCTCGAAAAGGCAGGAAATGGGCTACTTTGGAGAGGTGGTCGATAACAACGAAGATAGCATTATTCCATTTCCTGGTCCTGGGAAACCCGGTAATGAAGTCCATACCGATCTTGTCCCATTTCCATTTAGGAATAGCTAAAGGTTGAAGGGTGCCAGCAGGCCGTTGATGCTCTGCTTTAACTCGACGACAAACATCGCAGTTAGCAATGAACTGAGCGATTTCTCTCTTCATCCTAGTCCACCAGAACCTCTGGCATAGGTCCTGATACATTTTGGTACTACCGGGATGAATCGTGAGAGGAGATTAGGATCAACTGCCGTAGTTGTTGTTTCTTGGGAACCACCAAGCGGTTCTCGAAGTACACAACACCTCGATCATCTACAGAGAAACTTTTAGCAACACCGCTAGCAATGTTCTCCTTGATCCGAAATATTCCTCTATCATACCGCTGGGTAGCTATGATTTGATCCATAAGGGTAGGTATCGCCACCAAGGTGGAAAGGAATCCTCGAGGAACATTGTGAAGGTTAAGCTTACGAAATTCCTCGTGGAGAAGTGGTTGCCCTTGTTGTAACATCAGATTGCTACAATAAGACTTATGACTTAGTGCGTCAGCCATGACATTGGCCTTCCCAGGGGTGTAAGTGATTCCTAAGTCGTAATCTGTGAGCAACTCAACCCAACGTCTTTGCTTGAGATTCAAATCCGGTTGGGTGAAGATGTATTTCAGACTTTGGTGATCCGTGAAGATTTCACAGCGATTACCAAGAAGGTAATGTTGCCATGTTTTGAGTATGTGGACTACAGCTGCAAGCTCTAGATCATGTGTAGGATAGTTATCCTCATGTGGACACAATTGTCGAGATGCGTAGGCAATCACTTGACGATCTTGCATGAGTATGCAACCTAGTCCTTGTCGCGAGGCGTCGCAATAGATAATAAAGTCCTTGGAAAAGTCTGGTGGTACCAGTACGGGAGCAGATGTCAGGCGTCTTTTCAGTTCCTGAAAGCTGGACTCGCACTGTGGGGTCCACTCGAACTTTTTATCTTTCTTGAGGAGTGCAGTTAGAGGTTTAGCAACCTTGAAGAAATTCTCAGCGAAGCGTCGGCAATTGCTCGCTAAGCCAAGGAAACTCCTAACTTTCTTGACCGATTCAGGTGGAGTCCAATCAAGGACAGCCTAAACTCGCTCGGGATTGACGGCAATACCCTTACCAGAGATTACATGACCCAGATAGGTCACTTCTGGCAACCAGAATTCACACTTGGAGAATTTGGCATAAAGGCGGTGCTCTCGAAGTTTCGTCAATACCAGCCTTAGATCCTCGGCATGATCTTCGTTGTTCTTGGAGTAAATGAGTATATCATCGAGGTATACCACGACAAATTTATCCAAGTACTCCATGAATATAGAATTCATTAGCCGGGAGAAAGTGGCTGGGGCATTGGTTAACCCGAAGGACATGACGGTGTACTCGTATTGGCCATAACGAGTAACAAAGGCCGTCTTGGGAATGTCCCCGTTCTTGATTTTGATTTGATGGTAGCCCAACCTCAAATCCATTTTGGAAAAGACTGAGGATCCAGCGAGCTGATCATACAGGTCGTTGATCTTGGGGAGCGGATACTTGTTCTTTATGGTGACCAGATTCACAGGTCGATAATCTACAACCATCCGTTCCGTTCCATCCTTCTTCTTGACGAAGAGGACGGGACAAGCCCGGGGAGAAGAACTAGGACGGATGAAACCCTTTTTCAAGGACTCATCGAGTTGTTTCTTAAGCTCGGCTAGTTCTAAGGGTGCCATCTTATAGGGTCTCCTAGAGATTGGGACAGTTCCTGGAACAAGATCTATCACGAACTCGACATCTCTGTCTGGGGGAACACCTGGCAGTTCTTCTGGAAAGACATCCAGAAAGTCACGGACTACCGGGATATCTTCGAGTTCTGGTAGAGGGCTGGCATTAAGAGAGTAGAGCTGATGCTCAGCCATTCGGGCCAAAACATTGACTGTCTTGCCGGATGGGTGTGTAAGTTGAATAGTCCTAGTGTAGCAATCAATCTTGGCGTAATGAGCTGTCATCCAGTCCATACCCAAGATGATGTTTATGTCCGAGGACTTGAGAGCTATTAGTGATGCAAGGAAAACAAGTCTATCGACCAGAATTTCATTCCCATGGCTTACCCTAGAGGTTTTCCATTTTGAACCAGGAGTTTGAATAACCATGGAAGTGGGCATGTCACAAAAAGTCATGTTGTGCATTCGAGCATAGCTCTCAGATATGAACGAATGAGATGCTCCAGTATCGAAAAGAACAGATGCCGGATGGCAGTTAACAAGAAGCGTACCAAGAACGACGTTAGGATCCTCATAAGCTTCCTCAGCAGAGACATAGTTGACATGACCACGTGCAGTGGGGATTGGCTTAACATAGTTCACCTTGCCTGTTGGCTTACCACGGCCAACGGACCTTCCTGGCTGGTTCTGAGGACACTCACGCATGTAGTGCCCTGGTTCTCCACACTTGAAGCATGTCACAGTGCCAGTGCATGGAGCAAAGTTGGTAGGTGGTCCTCCATAAGTCTTGGCCGGTGCATACTGCTGGGTTGGGCGAGGCACCTAATAGGATGGCCTCGGAGTGAACTTGGGTGGCAGGGTAGTGTTAGGAACCCACACACGGCGCTTGTGAGAGCCAGAGCCGGATGAGGAACCAAGTCACAAGGATGCTTGCGTGTGGCTTCGAAATCAGTCTGACCCGTCTCAGCACTGATGGCTTTGTTCACTAGCTTCTGGAAGGAGGTGCACTCGTGCAGACGGAGATCTCGGCGAAGTTCGGGGCTGAGTCCCTTGCGGAACCTCGCCTGCTTCTTGGCATCGGTGGACACTTCCTCGGGAGCATAGTGTGCCAAGTTGCCAAACTCGCGACTATAGCCATCCACGGTTAGCCGGCCCTGGGTGAAATTACAGAATTCCTCCCGCTTGCGATCCATGAGACCTTCCGGAATGTGATGTTCACGGAATGCCTCACTAAACTCTGCCCAAGTAGTGATTTGGCTAGCAGGACGCATAGCCTCAAAGTTTTCCCAATAGAGGCTAGCAGGGCCCTCAAGATGGTAGGCGGCGTAAGTAACCTTGTCATCTTCGGCCACACGGGCAGAGTGTAGCTTGTGGGTGATACTGCGAAGCCTGTCATCCGCATCAAGAGGTTCAGCGGAATGATGGAATTCGGTGGGCACATCTTGATAAAGTCATTAATTGACACCACGTCATTCCTCTGGCGTAAGGCAGTATTCTGCTCTATGCATTCCACCAGACGGTTGGTCTCTCTCTTGTTACTTTCTGCCTCGAGCATAACTTCAGCCAAGGAGGGTGGTTGGGGCAGATTCTCATCTCTAGCCCCACTGGCCTCACCCTGCTCCTGAGCAGCAGGAGTGCTGCGAGTGTTGACCATCCTAGGAAAACAAAACAACGTTTTAGACAAGGATGGCAAAACTTTGACATAGGAGTGCAGAATGTAATGGATGACACGGAATGCAGAGATGTTCATCTGTACGACATGGTAATATAGAAACTGCGATATATACACCAGTGGTCATACACACCATACATAGTTTAGTACAAGCAAAGGCTAAACTACAACTACGGTGAAAGACGATACATCTCATCAGAGGCACTCCAAGCTCCTATACATTATTTATCTACGCCTCCGGAACTCAGAACACACTAAGTCATATTCCACAAGACGTGCAGGACTGTGGAAATACAACTACTACGATACTACTACTGCCACAGTCTATCTTAGACATTCCCGTAGTAATCCTCATAAAGATTACCACCGTAGCCTGGAAGTGGTACATGTGGATCTGGAAACTCTTGAGCACTCGATGGCTATGGACCATAGGGACACGGATGCGGTCTCGGTCCTGCTGCTGGTGGTAACCGACACCCACGTGGAGGTGTAATACCCCCAACGTCACGCCAATCCATACGATCGGGTAGACGAGTCCGCACAGGGTACAAATCCCGCATATCCAGATATCCGGCGTGCACGGCAGGTGCAAGCCGTGTCAAGGTAGCCCAGTGAGCGGCTCGGGTGTTATAAAGCTCCATCCAGAGGGCACGGACCTCACGGTCCCTATCCTCCAGCATCTGAGTAGTAGTCTGAAGCAGTGGCTCCTCATGAGCGGCATCAGTATACAGACCAGTATAGTAGCCTTCCTCTCCAGGAAGTGAGGCTGGCATGTAGCAGAACTCAGTGTTCAGCAGCAGGGCATGCCTAGCCCGGATGATGGTCAACATCGAGTAAGCGGCATCCTGCACTGCCATCTCGATGGTAACCCCGAGTCCATAAGACCAATGGTTGGGGTCGGTAGCTCCGGGATACGAAGGGTATATCCGGCCTGTGCAGAAATACTGACTCTGGTTGAAATCCCGGTACTGTTCCTCCACAGTGTACTCAGGATACCAACGGTAGCCGGTCTCAGTCAACACACAAACTAGCATGGCCGTGTGACCTGGCACATTAATGCACCGGGTCAAACGGACCACCTGGTGAGGTGTGCGATCAGACATCTGAAACACGAAATAATGCAAAGGCATTAGAATTTCTAGAAGAAATCGGGCAGCATAACAACTGTAAATGCTCAAAAAAGATTTTGAGACATCATACAAATGATACCATAGCCACTCAACAACATCATATCAAGGTTCCGGGTCCAACTAATCAACATACTAGAAGGGTAGAAACTGAACTGAGGCTTGAAACCAACAATCCTAAGAGTCTACGGATTAGTAACACGTGAACCTAGTAAAGATGAGAGGCCTAGTCCTAAACCCCCGTAGAAAGAATAGGCTGACTCAGATCAGAAGGGCATAAGGTAAAGAAGTAAAAAGAGCCTTACGTTCCCTTCCACAATCAATTACCCTACATATAACTAAGAATTTTCTAGACTCAACATCGACCAGTTTGGCTTGAAGAACCTATAGGCAGTCCCGCTCTGATGCCAACGCTGACAGGACCCCGATCCTAAGTCACACCGATCTAGCTTGTAACACATCATATCACTTTGCGGCCTCACGCACGGTATCCCCACGGGTGCCACCTTACCTGGCCCAGGACCGTTTGCGCATTTTGGCACACGTATATGATAGTGTCGCTAGCATCCATATGACAGAGAACCCGGGCCGACATGGCTAGTTATAAACCAAAAGTGGCACTAAATTACAGAGACAGGCATCCATGACCCAGCAACGAACGTGTCAGTCATCAACGTACGAACCCAAGTCGTAGCAATCTACATGGACTTAAAGTAACATCGCATGACATTTCCCCTAAGGGACAGACACAGGAACGAAGAAGGACACATGCCGGCCAGCCTACGTGTTCCGAAGCAGTAACAAGCTACCAAGGCTCAGTGGAAGCACTAGGAGGCATTTCCCTGAAAAATAGGCTACCAAAGGTAAACAACTAGGTGTCGGATCCCACACATACCAAGCATTTCAAACATACACACAATATGCTCAATATGTGCAAATACAACATTGCATCACAACAGAACTCTATGACTCAAAGTAATTTATTTAAGAGGCTCCGAAGAGCCATATATAACATATCCATACAGATAGGGGTCACATGACCGAACACTCAAGTCATACAAGCATACAAGCATACAAGCACAAGCGGAAGCTAACATGTCTGAGACCATTTGAATCAAAGATTAAAATTTATACCCAAACTATTATTTATTAAAGTGCACTATCATGTTTTGATGTGAACAGCAAGGTTAACTTGCTCAAACATGCATGAAACCAGTGCCATTGGAAAGATTGGATTTTTCTGATCAATTTTCATATATATATATATATATATATATATATATATATATATATATATATATATATATATATATATATAGGGTGGGTCTATTCTCATAACACCCCTTAAGACCTTATTCTCCTAACAAAAGGCCTTATTCTCATAACAACCAACTCGTCCGCTCCCCGCCTCCTAGCGCCCGACGCCGGCGTCCTCCCCCACCCCTCCCCGCCTCCTAGCGCGGAGCGCCCAGGCGGCCGGCGGCCAGCGTCCTCGCCAATCCCTCCCCCGCCTTCTAGCGCGGGAGCGCACGCTGGCCGGCGGGCAGCGTCCTCCCCCACCCCTCCCCGCATCCTAGCGCGGGGGCACACGGTGGACGGCGGCAGGCGTCCTCTCCCCACCCCTCCCCCGCCTCCTAGCGCCGAGCGCACGGCGGCCGGCGGCCGGCGTCCTGCACCTCACCTCCACCCCCCTCCCCCCGCCTCGTAGCGGCAGCGGAGCGCCCGCCAAAGCGGCCGGCGATGCAGTCCGTCGGGGGCGAAATTTCCGCGGCGGCGTTTAGGAAGCGACGCCGCACCTCACCTTCGCCGCAACAACACCTGGAGGATCCGCCCTTGAAGCATCCAGCCTCAGCCATGCATGACAGGGGGAAGCGAACTGCAACGTTGACTACTACATCACATTCGTCATGGATGCGAACTGCAATGGTGCACGTCCAGCCTTCTCCCGCAACAATGGCCAAGGTGGAAAAAGCGCATGATTTCCTGCAGCGGAGGTGGACTACACGACAACAGCAGCAAGAGCTGCATCTGCAGAAGGAGGGAACTGCATATAAGGTAAGAAAATCAACATACCAACCCCCCCATCCAGTTTGCAGTGACGTTTTTATACACATGCAGTCCCCCATCTTGCGTCGACTGCAGTAACATGTGTCTCCAAAAGTAGAAAATCAGAAAAGGATAGTTCGAAAAATAAAAGACGCTGTATGGATGAAAATTGCACTCCACATTGACTAAAAAAGTAGAGCGCTGTTCCTAGAGCTGAAGTGAATTGTTTCTTCACGTTAACTAACAGTGCCCCTGCTGTAGAATGACACATTGAAAGTGCAAATTCTTACCGTTTGCAAAAATATAATGATATATAGAACGAAAGATGCAGTTCATTTCATTGTTGACATGCATAAAAAAAAGATTTGGCTTAATAACCTGCAGGAATTCGCTATGCCTCAAAAACAAAAGATGCCTTGAATCATTTACGACCCTGAGCCCCTGAACTGCATTGGAAGAGAAGAGTGGGAGATGCCTCGATGGATAACACCTGAATTACCCAGGGGTTTCTTTAACACGACAAACAGAACTGCCTACTCCATGGAGGAAGATGAAGAGGATAAAGATGAAAACAGCGAACCAAACATCGTTCGAGATGGAGAAGGCAGTGAGACAAAAAAACCGCAGGATGACGAAGAGGACGACGACGATCTGGTCTTCATGGGTGAACACGCGCAGAAACATGATGAGGAAGAGGATGATGACGAGGAGCAAATCATAACAGTTATGCTGCCAAGGCACACACGTGTCTTTGAAACATTTGGTCAGCAGATCAGAACGGATGATATAGCACCTCCAGAAGCCGATGTTGAAACCCAGCAAGTTCGGCAGATCCATGTGCAAACGATTCATCTACAAAGGGACGGTGGAATTCCACCAAGGCCGCCTACTGCCCAACAAAAGAATCGGAAGCATAATCAAGGAGGGCCGCAGGCAACCAAGAAAGTAAAGTTCTCCACACTCCTGCCTCCTCGCGATCCTCAATTACACAGGTCTGTTGTCACCCCTCCATGCCCAATAAACATCGGTGAGCTGCAAACACCGTTAGAAGAAAAACAGTACACGCACGTAAGCATCCTTGCCTGACTACTGCAGTTCAGTTATTACGCATAGTTTCAGCTTGTGCATTCTCATTAACAAAAAAAAGAAACATTCCGTGTTGTATGTGTGCAGGATGAGAACATGCTCCGAGAACTTGTGCCCATGAAAGGTATGCAGTTCACATCAGAAGATGCGGCGCGGGAATTCTACAACACGTATGCGAGGCATGCAGGCTTCGGCACACGCAAAAACGGCGGATACAGAACAAACAGATACATCGTGTGCTCGAAGGAAGGCAGGAGCAAACAAACTGTCACTGATTATGACAGAAAGCGGGAAAAAACATCAAAGAGGACTGGCTGCAAGGCCGGGATGAGATTGAAAAAAATAAAGGATGTGTTTGTGATAGCAGAGATTGAGCTCAATCACAACCACAGGATGATTGACAGCCCGGCTATGCTTCTGCACATGCACTCGCATAAGACGGATGACCCGTTGCTCGATAAACTAGTGAAGGACATGCAGAGCGACAACCTCACCCACACGCAGATGATGTCAACCCTGTCGAGGATGTCAGGAGGACTGCACTTTATGGGGCGCACCAGCCGTGACTGGGTGAACAGGTACGTTCACTAAAAACAAAAAACGATATCTCGTCTATTTCATGCAGTCCGCTTTATGCATTTTCTGTAAGTCCATAATGCTGAAAGTATATTGTTAATTCGAACTGCAGGAAGCATCAATTCGCGAGGGAGGAAACAGAGGACGATGTGAAGAAACTCTTGGCTTTCTTTGAGAAGATGCAGCAAATAAACCCGGAGTTCTTCTATGACTACGACAAAGATGTCGATAACCGTGTGCGCAACATATTCTGGGCGAACGCCAGCTGCAGGGGATCGTACGAAGATTTTGGAGATTGTGTCACATTTGACACGACATACAAGACCAACAAGTTCCACATGCCTCTGGGCGTCTTCGTTGGAGTCAACCACCACCTCCAAAGTACAATATTCGTTGTGGCTCTCATCAGAGACGAAACAATACCGACTTTCGAGTGGGTGTTCCGGACGTTCTTGCGTTGCATGAACAACAAGCGGCCAATCTGCATACTCACAGGTATGCTGAAAAAAAAGAGTGAACTTTAATAATAATGCAGTTCACTGCCAAGTTTTGTAGTACATTTCTTACATCCAATGAAAAAAAAGAAAAAAAGCAGAAAAAGGATATGCAGTTCTCTCAATAACTCGATGCTTGTTTTTTTTTTCAAAAACATGCAGATCAATGCCCCTCCATGGATGCCGCGATAAAAAGTACGCTCGTAGGCACGCTGCACAAGTTATGCCGTTGGCATATACTGAAAAAATACAAGGATCACCTGTCCTTGATGTACAAAGCCTATGAGAAATTCAAGGATGAGCTGACCTCCGTTCTCAACCACCCACTGATGCCATCAGAGTTTGAACGCGCTTGGCGTGAGCTCATGGAAAAGTATAACCTGCAAAATGATGAGATTATGAAGGCGCTGTGGGTAGACAGAAAAGAATGGATATCGGCTTACTACAAGGAGGTGTTCTGTGCACGGATGACGTCGACACAGAGAAGTGAAAGCATGAACCGGATCTTGAAGAGGAACTTTGTCAAGGAAAGACACGACCTGCACATCTTTGCGTCCCAGGTGGACAGGTGCATCCAGACAAGGAAGGGCGTCGAGCACGCGGAGACCATAGCTAACGAGGTATATAAAACAGAACAAATTTTTCAGAGATGGATCAGCAATTAATAAAAACAAAAATACTCGCTTTCTTGATTTTTGCTGCAAAAAAGACAACCACTTAACTGGTTTTCTTTGTTTCACAGACGGAGATAAAGACTACTACTCAGTTTGGATTCGAGGTTCAGCTCTCCAAGATTTACACCAGGGCGGTCTTTGCTGACTTCAAGCAAACGCACTACCGCAGCACAGCCTTCAGATCAGGGCAGTCCACTGACAACCCCACGAAATATTTGGTGCGCCACTACAACCGGTCTGATGATTTTGATTGGGCAAGACACGAGTTCCAGGTGGTTGCTGATGTGATGAACGGTATCTACGAATGCGAATGCAAGCTGTGGACACACACAGGTAAGTGATGCAGGAAAACAAAAAAAAAATAAGCACGCGTAAAACAAAATGAAGTTCACTTATTGCTCGTAGCAAAAAAAAGAGATTAAAAACAAAAAAATATATAGTGAGGTTCACTATAGCAGCAGACATAGGACCTATTTATAATGCAGTTCACAAAACCAAAAAAATAAAAAATGTTGCCTATTTATGTGAAGTTTGCTGGCACGAGTAACCCAAAAAAAATTCTTTTGCTGCAGGCCTATTCTGCGTGCACATCATTTGCATGTTGGATCAGCTGCGGGTGGACAAGATACCTGAACAGTACATATTGAAGAGATACACACGGAACGCACGCCAAAATCCAACTTTTGACCGCAGAGACTATGAGCAAACTGCTCCGGATGGGAGTTCGATGTTCTGCCGTAGGAGACTACTTGCAGAAACTGCCATGAACCTGGCGAACAGAGGTGTCAAGTCGGATAGAGGGTACAACAGAGCTTTAGCTGGGATGAGAAAACTCATACAAGAAGTGAACGTAATAAATGAAGAAGAAGAAGAGGCAGAAAAGATAATGGATGCGCGGGGTGAAGTACAAGGAAAGGAGCAGGAACATGCTGCTGATGGTGCAGTTCATAATATGGATGACACAATTCTTCCCCCGCCTGTTTCAAACACAAAAGGGAGAAAGAAAGAGAGCAAGTCAGCCAATAAAAAAGCTGCATCAAATGAAAAAAGCCCTGGAAAAAATAGCAGGCCTGAGCCGGAACTGGACAGCAAAGGAAGACGACTGGGGGTAAGGATGTGTAAATCATGCAATAAGATTGCGGGACACAACTCAAGAACATGTGAGGAGAGGCTGAAACAAATCCAGGCTGAAAATGCCACCACTAATCACCAAGCTGACCAACAAGATGATACGCCAAAGAGAAGACTATGTAGCGTCTGCAACAAGAGAGAGAAGCATAACGCAAGAACTTGTCCAAATAGAACAGAGGAGAAAGATGAAGAAGAGGACGAAGAAGATGATGAGGAAGATGCTGACAGAGAAGAGAGTGAGGAAGCGAGCAAAGCTGATGAAACCGAGGAGGAAGATGATGAAGAAGAAGAAGAAGACGAGGAAGAAGAAGAAGCAGATGAAGAAATCGAAGAACCATCATCAAAAACGAAGGGGAGAGACAACGCATAATCCAGTGCGTAGGCAAGCGTCGCGGTCGCACGGTCCCGTTACGAGGGGTAACGCGAACAACAAGAGCAAGACAGAAGCAGCAACAAACGTTGAAACAAATGCAGTGCACAGTCTGCGAAGAAGCACCAGGAAAAGGGCGTAGATCAAAACACATATGCAGTTTTTGCATTTTAAAAAAACATATTAACTTCATCATTTATATATATCGTTATCGTGTAATAATATGCAGTTCTCTTCTATATGAAAAAAGAAAATAAGATGAGAATTCCACTCTCATAATGCGGTTCTCTTCTGTATGAAAAAACCCGACATCGGAATGTCATTTTAAGAAATGCAGTTCTCTTGCTCGTATAGAATCTGACCATGAACGTGAATCAGTACAGAAAAGCAGATAGAAAAGAAAAAAATGTAGAGTCAGGCTAGGATAAAACTAATACACTGCAGTGCGTGCGTGGTGCGTTTAAAAGCTTCAGTGCAGTTACCTTCGAGTACACAGTGCAGTGCGCTTAGTGCAAAAAAATGTAAACAAAAACGATTCCGCTTCTGAAGCGATGCCGTTCGCTTACGGGAAACGATTGCGCTTCTGAAGCGACGCAGTTCGCTTACGGCGGACGATTCGGTTCGCCTGCCCTAAAATAAATGCGCCCACTATCGCCCGAAGCGCACGCGCCCCGCCCCTCCTCTATCCCGACGGTTGCACGCCGCACGAACGCCAGGATCGTCACGAACCCACGATCGCCTACACGGTTTGGAGAAGAGATCGTGTCCTCGGCAGAAGTTGCTGCCGCTCCCATTTAAATCCCGCGCTCCATCGAACAGGCCGTCCGCACAAAAACACACGACGCTGCGCCTTCCTCCTCCTATTCGCCGTCTATGCAGCAATGGGCTTCAGCAGGACCTACGACGCCGTGCATGCGCACGGGAACACGAAGCTAAAGGTGGTCTACACCACCGACGTCGCCGCCATGGCGACGTACGTCGAAGAGTTCAAGACACTTCTCCAGTGGCGCCGCCAGAAGATCGTCGGCATCGACGTGGAGTACACACCCGACCACCGCAGGGCGGCCGTGGTTCAACTATCCATCGGCAAGTACCAGCCAGTGCTTGTTTTCCAGGTATGTGGTACATTGGGCAAGAGATGCGTCCCCTTCGACAGGTTCCTCGACGACCCAAGGTAAGCAATTCTCTATGCCGAGTACGCGTTGCAGTTCTATATGCCCGTGTATGCAGTTCCGAAAAGGTATAACTTGCGGTTCACTTTCCTTAGGTTCGAGTTCGCTGGCTTCGCCATCGAGCAGGACAAGCAGAAGCTCGCAGCCAGCGACCTCCACGTCGCCAACTTCGTCGACATCCAGACGAACTGGAGGGTGCCTGATGGAACGAAGCCACTGGACTCGCTGGGCGATGTAGTTGCTGCCATCATCGACGACGAGTACGCGGACATGAAGACGAAGATGACAGACCACGACCACAGCCTGTGGACTTCCATTCTCAGCACCAAGCACGTCGAGTATGCTGCCAAGGACGCCTACGCTGCGTTCGAGATATGGAACAGAATCAGCACCATGAAGAAAGGCCTCACACGCGCTGAAACAGAGAAGACAAGGAAGCGCCCGAGGTCCTCCAGGAGGGGGTGGGGCAAGGGCGGATCAACTTCCACCTCCAACTCCAACGGGTGGAACTGGTGAATCAGGACAGATGCTGAAACCCAATGATTCCTGTCGCAAGTGCTCGATTTAGTTTCCTCTGCGTATGTAGATTAGTTTGCTTTCGTTCTAGTTTGCTTTGGAACAATGTTTGCTTGTGTTGCGTTAGTTTGCGTGATGATGTACTATGATAATTATGACCCCAGAACCGTAGTTTCTATCTATCAAATATATGCAGTTCTCCGTAGTATGTTTTCAGTATGTATATTCCTTTAAAACCACTGCTGCATCTAGAATGCACATAAAAAAACAAAAACTATCAGAGCAGTTCACATAGACAATTCTTTCACAAAACTGCTCCCTGTTACGAAGGTTGATGCAGTGCTCTTTTATTAAAAAAAACTCTAGTTCCCTCTGTGGGTTAAAACAAAAGAAAACTGCTGCTGCTGATAGGATGCACATGAAAGACTATATGTAAAAAAGCAGTTCACTTATACTCAGAATTCTCAGAAAGAAAAAACACTAGAAGCCACGCAAAAAAATGTCAGATTATTACAACAAAAATTTCTCATGCTGCTGCTGCTCAAGCGAGACTGATCTAAAGCAAATTTAACTTGATTTCCAAACACTTTGCATGCCTAAAAAACATAGCCATCACAACATCCCCTGCCTGAAGACCAGCTTCCTCCACAAATTCCCTCCAGCCATCTTTGAGAACCAAACAATCATCAGATCCAACAGAATACATAACATCAACATCATGATATCCATTCTTGCTGACCAACACCAAATTAACACAGCTTTCTGTTACCCTCACTAGACCAGAAGGGAATTTCTGCAAAGAAAAACAACAAGAACAGAAAAAAATATAAGAACAACTAAGAAAAAGATTACAATCTTTCATACAGAAATATTGATGTCAACACGTAATAATATTGACTAGACAAACATTGCTGCTGCTCCTATAGTATTCATAAAAAAACTACTACGGGAAAAGCAGTTCGCTTATACTTGGTAGCAAAAAAAAAATTCTTCAGAAAACTAATACTCCTACAAAAATTAAGGTAGCGTTAACTACAAACAACACATGAAAAAGAATATCCGAGAAATACATACCCATGAAACACTGACATCATCGTCAGTCAACTGATGGACGAATGGAGCCCGAAATCCAATACCTGAAGAATATAGAATAGAACAGAGAGCGATGTGCCGCTGCTTCTGGTTCAGAACCAAACCTTCAGAAAAAACGCATGTCTCCAGCATCGGCTCCACCCTTGCCAGGCAGCCGCACGCGCAATCCATTGCCAGGCGAAAAATAGATCTGGTTGGGAGAAAAAACAGATCGAGCAGGAGTGGCGCCGCCACGGATAAGATGAGATGGGAGCCGCCAGGGATAAGGTGGGAGGGGAGCCAATTGACCCACCAGTATATATATATGTAAAACAAACAACACAAAAAAAACGACGAATAAAGCAGTGCGGTTACATAACAAAATGCATTCCGCATTGCATATTGCTGCAGTCCACCCGCTTGACAAAAGCAAAAAAAACTAATCAAACTAGTACCCCCACGCAACTGTGGCTGTAATGCAGTTCATACAGCCTCGCATTGCATATTAATGCAGTTCGCCGAACTACAAAAAATTCAACACGCCTTTGCATATTACTGCAGTCCACCGCTCTTGACCGCGATTCACAAACGAAAACACACAGCATGCGATGCAGTTCTAACAACTATACAATGCAAAAAAACTCAAAGAACATCTTTTGATAAACGACCAGAGCCAGTCGCGCCGCAAAAAACCGTGGACAGAAAACTTAAAATTCTTCCAAAATAACAACTTAATCCGCTCCAATTTATACGGATAGATCAAAAGCAGCCCGTAAATGCCGAAAACAACAGAACATTACATACAAAACGCAGCAATTTCGATCCGCACTGGGGAGAACAGAGAAACAGAGAAAGGCGGACGAACGGACGCAGATCCGCCAAAATCCAATGATTTCCGTCGTTTTCTCGCAGAATTCAGTGCTTAACCGCAAATTAAATCAGCGCAAGCGCGAATAAACCAGCACAAATCTGTGAAACTAGCCAGAAACGATGCTAGATGAACGTTTCCTGCTGCACCTCTATGTGGTGCACAGCAGAAGACGGAAGCAGTGCGCATAGTTCTCCAATGCATTTTTGCAATGCAGTTCGAAAGTGTTATGAGAATATTATTCTCATAATGTTATGAGAATAGACCGGCTGTATATATATATATATATATATATATATATATATATATATATATATATATATATATATATATATATATATATATATATATATATATATATATATATATATATATATATATATATATATATATATTCCATCTGAGCTACTGTTGAATTTATATGATTTTCTGAAGTTTTAAGCATTTTCTAGAATTTCCTGAATTGTTTTAAATTAAATAATCCTAGAAAAGCATTTACTGCGTCAGCATGACATCATGCTGACGTCAGCAGGTCAACAGACCTGGTCCAGGTCAAACCTGACTGGTGGGTCCCGCGTGTCAGTGTCATTAACTTAACTAATTAAACAAAACTGCTAATCCTAAATTAATTAGCCGCCTGGGCCCATCTGTCATTGACTCCAGGGGGTCAACTTGGGCCCACCCATGGTCAAAACGGGGTCAAACAGGCCGGTGTTTAGCCGCCGGCGAGGCCAGACGCGGTGGTGCAGGGCAGGATTCGTGCTCCCGCGACCAAATCGATGGCGGAGCATGTCTACGTGATGCGGGGGGTGTGCCGCATTGAGTGGTGGTGGTGGTTGGCCTCGGGGTCGTCGGAAAAGGCGCCGGCGACGACCTTGGCAGCTGCCGGAGCTCGGGTGAGCTCGGGCTAGTCGCTAGGAGGCACGGCGAGGCTCCTGGGGGTACGGTGAAGCTGATGGACAGGGTGGCGCGGCCGTTGGGTGGTCGGAGCCTCATCGGCGACGAGCTCCACGGCGGCACGTGCAGGTGAGCTACGTGCGGTCGTTACAGAGCTCGAGGGGGGGGAACGGAGAGGATGGGGAGGTATCCAAGCTCACAGCGGTCGCGTTGGAACTAACGGCGAGGTCGGGGACGAACTGCTGCGACGGTGAGGTCACCGGCGATCTCGGTGGCCGAACGGGGAGAAGTGCTCGAGGACGGCGCGTTGGGGCTTCCGGCGATGAGTGGCTCATCGGGGAGGCGTAGTAGACGGTGGCGAAGCTTGGGGACACGACGGTGAGGCGAGGGGAGCTCGGTGGCTGCGGTGGTTACGACGGCGAGCCTGCTGGCGATGCGGCCATGGCGCGGGGAGGGCGAGGGAGAGAGGCAGGGGAGAATTGGGGGTCGAGGCGGTCTGGGCGACGACGTGGAGGTCGTCCAGACGTCCCGAAGCGGCGAGGCGGCGGCCAGGCGGCAAGCAGCTGCCGCGGTGGCGCGCGGCCGTGCGCCAGCGTCACCTGCCTGCCTGGCTGCCGAAGCAGCTGGTTGGCTCGGGCCAGCACAGTGCTAGGCCGCCAGGTGGGCCGGCTGGTCCAGGTAAGTGGGATGTGCCCTCTCTCTCTCTTTTCTATTTTATTTTCTGTTTTGTTTCTTTTTCAACTTTGTTGAATTAATAAAAAATGCTAGAGCATTTTTATAAATCATAAAACTAGTCATGCCCCTGTATATAATATGAACAGCATGGAATAATTTAGTTTATGATTGTTTGGGCACCTAAAATATTTTATAGCATTTAAATGCCCAAATGCAAATATAATATGAATTAATCCAGTGACCTTTGGATGTCCTAGAAAATTGTGCACCATTTTTGTCAGAGGTTTAAGACCAAGGCAAAGATGATGAACATTTTTGAAGGGCATTTTGGGTACATTGGAAAAGATTTTATTAAACCCTAGTTGTTAGAAGAGGGGTGTTGGGGTTTCTGTCATCCCCATTTCAAGTTTTTGCAGAAAGTAAACATGATGCACACACTAGCTAGTCCTAATGCATGCACTGACTAGGGATGTGACAAGTAAACCGAAACGATTCTGCATCTACTACTATTACTCCACACATCGACCGCTATCCAGCATGCATCTAGTGTATTGAGTTCATACGAACAGAGTAATGCCTTAAGCAAGATGACATGATGTAGAGGGATGAACTCAAGCAATACGATGAAAACCCCATCTTTTTATCCTCGATGGCAACAATACAATATGTGCCTTGCTGCCTCTACTGTCACTGGGAAAGGACACCGCAAGATTGAACCCAAAGCCAAGCACTTCTCCCATTGCAAGAACTATAGATCTAGTAGGCCAAACCAAACCAATAATTCGAAGAGACTTGCAAGGATATTATCAGCACACATAAAAAGTTCAGAGAAGAACCAAATATCTTTCATAGATAACCTTGATCATAAACTCACAATTCATCGAATCTCGACAAACACACCGCAAAAAGAGATTACATCGAATAGATCTCCTCGAAGACCGAGGAGAACTTTGTATTGAGATCCAGAGATAGAGAGAAGAAGCCATCTAGATACTAGCAATGGACCCGAAGGTCTGTGGTGAACTACTCACAAATCATGGTGAGGGCGATGATGATGATGAAGAAGGCCTCCGTGATGGATCCCCCTCCCATAACAGCCTCCAAGATGGGATCTCCATGGGAACAGAAGCTACGGCGGTGGAATTAGGGTTTTCTACCTGTGTATGGAGTTTCTGGGGTACGTAGCTATATATAGGAAGAAGGGGGGCACCGGGGGCCACACTCAAGGGCAGGCCTTCCGTCCCCTGACTTGGTCCTGAAGTTTCCCGAGCGTGATTTCCTCCAAAAATATCTCTCGCGAAGGTTTCATTCCGTTTGGACTCTGTTTGATATTCCTTTTCTACAAAACCCTGAAATAGGCAAAAAACAGCAATCTGGACTGGGCCTTTGGGTTAGTAGGTTAGTCCCAAAAATGATATAAAAGTGAATGATAAAGCCCATTAAACATCCAAGACTTCATAAATAATAGCATGGAACAATCAAAAATTATAGATACGTTGGAGACGTATCACACCTCTCAGCGCACCTACCTATGTATACTCCTAAAAAACCTAAAACATTTATCAAAGATTTCTACACTAATGCCCCTGAAGAATATCATCATGATGTCGATGGAGGAGCACCAGCGTTATTGGGGTCGTCCGTTAAAGTAGGGCATGTCATAGTGTAGTCCAAATCTTCAGCTTCATCCAACTCACGCGATGAAGAAAATGAACTTGTGACCAACTGAGGAACTTTGACCTTCTTGAATTTCTTCGAAGGTGGCTGAGACCAATCAAAGTCCAGTTGAAAATCCATCTCCTTGAGTTTTTCAGCACTATAGAGATGTGAAAGAATGGCCCAAGTGCCATCGGAGATCTCATGCGCATAGTAATGATTCTTCTTCACAAAGTTTTGTGTGACAGTCATGTTCTGAAGAATTGAAGCAAACTGATGCTTGACCCACTTGTGATTGTGATCGACCTACTGATGAAGACTTAGGAAAAGCTCACGATCAGTCATCACTCGTGGAAGAGTGGCTTGAGGAATATGCTTTGAAGCTTTTGCGACAGAATCTTGGGTTGTAGAGTCATCATTGGTGGAATAGGACGCAACTTTGTGAATCCGACCATCCAATGGACGATTACCTTTATCAATAACAACAGCTTTGCCTTTTCCATCAACTGAGGAAATAGTTCATTTGAGGACTGCAATAGGAGGCAAATAGCTGAGGTGATTCTGACAATCTGCCTTGTAGTTGATTGAAGACCTTGTTCTGATAAATTTCATGATCCAAGGAGCATATGGCTTTAACTCAAATGGTGAAAGTGCAACATTCGCCAAAGTCCTCATGAAGAAATGGTGATAGTTCATGGGAATCCCATGCATGATACTGAACAGCAGATTCTTCATGATGCCAACAACGTCTTCTTCTTTAGAGTTGTGGCATTTGATTGGACTGAGGGCTTTGGTCAGAATGCGGTAGATTTTCCTCGGCACATAAAGCAAATCCTTCACAAGGAAGATGGTTCTTGGAGATTGGCCAGCCTTCAAAGGCTTCATCAGCAATTGTAATGCCCAGGATGGGACTATATCTCCTACGTGTCGAGGCACGACTTAGAGACATAACCCCATGCTGGAATGATCGCAAGTCTGGTATCTTTGCACAACTCATGTAAAAGAGGGAGATGGAAAACATAAAATAGTTGGTTTACAATCGCCACGTCACAAAAATACAATACATGTCTCAATCATCATATAATAAAACATCACAGCCCTCTAAGGGTAGAATCCAAATGACAAGATACCAAACATAATTTAAATCCACACCTAGTAGAAGTCTCCACTACTGATCATCAGGATAATGAACATAGTAACGGCTACGCTCCTCGTCGTACTCCCAGTCTAGCTCGGTGCCATCACCTGGATAGCTCACCATCGGACCTGCATCTGGTGTGGTGAAGTAACTGTGAGCCACAGAGGACTCAGCAATCCCGTTCCCGGGTAACAAGACTATTTAAGCCTTGGGAGAGGATAAGGCTGAAGAAAAGAGTAAGTGTCTGCAGCAGCAACTAGCACTAGCTTACGTGAAAGAGTGCGAGAAGAGAAGTGCCTCGGTCGAGAGGTGATCACGAAGTGATCCTAGCTAAAGCTCAACAAACATAACCCCACCGTGTTCAACTCCCGAATCCCTATTCGGAAATTGACAGTCACGGTACACACGCTGGTAGTGTATTGGAACAATGTGTCAAGTTATCTACAACCGGATATTAACAAGCTCCCATCTGCCACATAACCACGGGCACGGCTTTCGAAAGTTCATAAGCCTGCAGGGGTGTTCCAACTTGGCCCATTACAAGCCCACGATCCGCGGAGTCGCAACTCCAAGGTGGGAAGACCCGAGTATTCTCGGAATCCCGTGCTCAAGATACTCCGAACTAAGGTAAGGCTAATCCAGCAAATCCTCCCGGCGTGTCGACACCCTGATAGGTAGCCGCGCGTATCTAGTCTCAAGACACGACCGGATGGGCGATTCTACAGGTTTATATCAATCCTCGAGTTTCCTCGTGGTGACCCCGCAGACTCCCCGTTTCGGACCAACACTCATGTGGAGCACTGGCCCGGGGTTGTTGATTAAGAACTCGGGTTTGCAAGGCCCTATGCAAGTTTTATTAGTTATTAGGCGAATAGTACCAATGTTGGGACTTGCTGGAAAAGACTTAGCACTTAGCGGTTTATCAAGGGGGTCCCATACACCCCAACCGTGTTAGGAACGCATAATCAAGGAACATAACACCGGTTTATACGGTTCCTAACGGCATGAGTGGAACAAATCTCCAAGCAAAAGGCTTAGCCTTCCACCCTTGCCAATATATAGATGTTTTCATTTTTAAGCATTTATATAGTGTGATAAAACACAACAAACTTCAACATGAAGCAAGCATCTTCAATCTTCACCTGCAACTAGCAATGCTATAAGAGGGGCTTAGCGAAGCATCCTTAGCCATTCAACGGTTTGCATAGGTAGGGTGGTTAGACATGGACATGGTTACAAGTAGGAGGCTGACAGGAAAAACATGGGCATCGAGGCAAAACTATAGATCGAGACTACTAGCAATAGGCAAAGATAGTAATGTTATTGGGGTTCGGTCATCTTGCCTGAAGTGTAGTCGTTCGGATCGTAAGAAGGGTCCTCGTGCTCAACCTCGTTGGAAACCTCGTGCTCGTACTCGTACTCGGTCTCAGCCTCCGGCTCTAAACAATACAATCACACAAGGCATGAATCAACAAGATGCAATGCGCACACCAAAATGATGGGTGCATGATGGATGCACTATGAGAGCACACGGAGCACGGAAAATAGCACTCAAGCACAAAGCTTCAAAACATGATAACAATAGGATATTATGAAACTACACGGAAAATCAATCAAGTTTCATATAAGACTCGCTGAAATCGGAGCTACGGGCTAAAAGTTATGCCCGAAACAAGAAATAGGCGAAAGCTGAAAATTACAGCAAAATAGCAACTTCGGAGCACAAGATAATTAAGCTACAGCACTCCAACACCATGGCAAGGAGCATGAACATAAACTAGACATATCCTACAGCAAATAAGTCCAAAGGTGCACCCCCAAAGGAGCCACGGAACAATAGCAACAAGCTTGGACATATTGAACTTGACAACAAAATTCTGACAGCAGAATTTTATTGAAACTTTGGAGCAAAAGTTAAATATATTACAGCCACTTAATTAAGCATGTGAGAACATGAATGGAAAGCCAACAATATATACTACAAGGAACCATCAAGAGACACTCCAAAACTATCATGGTTTGTCCTAGAACAGCACGCAAACATGTCATCGGAACATTACAGATTCCAGAATTTGCGTGCTGTTCTAGGACAAACCATGATGAGGATTCCGGCGAGCACTCATGCCGCCGTAGTTCTGTAATGTTCCGATGGCATGTTTGCGTGCTGTTCTAGGACAAACCATGATACTTTTGGAGTGTCTCTTGATGGTTCCTTGTAGTATATATTGTTGTCTTTCCATTCATGTTCTCACATGCTTATTTAAGTGGCTGTACTATATTTAACTTTTGCTCCAAAGTTTCAATAAATTTCTGCTGTCAGAATTTTGTTGTCAAGTTCAATATGTCCAAGCTTGTTGCTATTGTTCCGTGGATCCTTTGGGTTGCACCTTTGGACTTATTTGTTGTAGGATATGTCTAGTTTATGTTCATGCTCCTTGCCATGGTGTTGGAGTGCTTTAGCTTAATTATCTTGTGCTCCGAAGTTGCTATGTTGCTGTAATTTTCAGCTTTTGCCTATTTCTTGTTTCGGGCATAACTTTTAGCCCATAGCTTCGATTTCAGCGAGTCTTATAGGAAACTTGATTGATTTTCCATGTAGTTTCATAATATCCTGTTGTTATCATGTTTTGAAGCTTTGTGCTTGAGTGCTATTTTCCGTGCTCCGTGTGCTCTCATAGTGCATCCATCATGCATCCATCATTTTGGTGTGCGCATTGCATCTTGTTGATTCGTGCCTTGTGTGATTGTATTGTTTAGAGCCGGAGGATGAGACCGAGTACGAGCACGAGCACGAGGTTTCCAACGAGGTTGAGCACGAGGACCCTTCTTACGATCCGAACGACTACACTTCAGGCAAGATGACCGAACCCCGATAACATTACTATCTTTGCCTATTGCTAGTAGTCTCGATCTAAAGTTTTGCCTCGATGCCCATGTTTTTCCTGTCAGCCTCCTACTTGTAACCATGTCCATGTCTGACCACCCTACCTATGCAAACCGTTGAATGGCTAAGTACGCTTCGCTAAGCCCCTCTTATAGCATTGCTAGTTGCAGCTGAAGATTGAAGATGCTTGCTTCATGTTGAAGTTTGTTGGGTTTTATCACACTATATAAATGCTTAAAAATGAAATCATCTATATATTGGCAAGGGTGGAAGGCTAAGCCTTTTGCTTGGAGATTTGTTCCACTCATGCCGTTAGGAACCGTATAAACCGGTGTTATGTTCCTTGATTATGCGTTCCTAACACGGTTGGGGTGTATGGGACCCCCTTGATAAACCGCTAAGTGCTAAGTCTTTTCCAGCAAGTCCCAACATTGGTACTATTCACCTAATAACTAATAAAACTTGCATAGGGCCTTGCAAACCCGAGTTCTTAATCAACAACCCCGGGCCAGTGCTCCACATGAGTGTTGGTCCGAAACGGGGAGTCTGCGGGGTCACCACGAGGAAACTCGAGGATTGATATAAACTTGTAGAATCGCCCATCCGGTCGTGTCCTGAGACTAGATACGCGCGGCTACCTATCAGGGTGTCGACACGCCGGGAGGATTTGCTGGATTAGCCTTACCTTAGTTCGGAGTATCTTGAGCACGGGATTCCGAGAATACTCGGGTCTTCCCACCTTGGAGTTGCGACTCCGCGGATCGTGGGCTTGTAATGGGCCAAGTTGGAACACCCCTGCAGGCTTATGAACTTTCGAAAGCCGTGCCCGTGGTTACGTGGCAGATGGGAGCTTGTTAATATCCGGTTGTAGATAACTTGACACATTGTTCCAATACACTACCAGCGTGTGTACCGTGACTGTCAATTTCCGAATAGGGATTCGGGAGTTGAACACGGTGGGGTTATGTTTGTTGAGCTTTAGCTAGGATCACTTCGTGATCACCTCTCGACCGAGGCACTTCTCTTCTCGCACTCTTTCACGTAAGCTAGTGCTAGTTGCTGCTGCAGACATTTACTCTTTTCTTCAGCCTTATCCTCTCCCAAGGCTTAAATAGTCTTGTTACCCGGGAACGGGATTGCTGAGTCCTCTGTGGCTCACAGTTACTTCACCACACCAGATGCAGGTCCGATGGTGAGCTATCCAGGTGATGGCACCGAGGTAGACTGGGAGTACGACGAGGAGCGTAGCCGTTACTATGTTCGTTATCCTGATGATCAGTAGTGGAGACTTCTACTAGGATTCGATCCGACCTATGGATTTAAATTATGTTTGGTATCTTGTCATTTGGATTCTACCCTTAGAGGGTTGTGATGTTTTATTGTATGATGATTGAGACATGTATTGTATTTGTGTGACGTGGCGATTGTAAGCCAACTATTTTATGTTTTCCATCCCCCTCTTTTACATGAGTTGTGCAAAGATACCAGACTTGCGATCATTCCAGCATGGGGTTATGTCTCTAAGTCGTGCCTCGACACGTAGGAGATATAGTCCCATCCTGGGCATTACAGCAATTGCATCAAGTGATTTGGAAGTTCAGGCTCATCATTGATCAGTCTTGTGCCTTTAGCAGGAGGACTAACTAGGATGACATGAAGCAATTCAGAGACTAGGTCTTTGTAGTGAGTGTTTTCAATCATCCAGTCAAGCACCCATGAATTGATATCAGCAGCATCACCAGTGAGGTGCAGAGTGGCATAGAATTGAAGAATGAGTTCTTCATTCTAATCGCATATGTTAGCGCAGAAACTCAGAAGCCCAGCTTCGTGAAGAGCATTCAGGGCAGGCTGGAAGTAAGGGATAAACTCCATGTCAATATGAGGAAACGATGTTCAAATACCTTGTCTTTGTGAAACAGGAGTGAAGAGTAGAAGTTCTGTCTTGCTAAGTCATAGGGATTGAAATCCATGAAGAAATGATGTTCAGTGAAGAACTCATCAGTCTTGAATTTCTGCCGTGTAGAATGAGGGTTTTCTGCTTAGGATGAAAATTAATAGAGGATGTCTTTGTAGATTCTTGATTAAAAAGCTCTGGAGCTGCTACCTGAGGAATTGAAACTTCAGGTTCTTCAGCAGTGGTTGGATTCTCCATTTCTTTAGCTATTGCAGCTGGAGCTTCTTCAAGAATGGACAGAAGAGACGTTTGACGTTCTTCAGAGACCGTTTGAATTTCTTCAGTTTGCACAGGGGACTGGGGAACTTGATGCAGTGGAGTGGTCAAAGGTGAATTGGGATGAGTGTTTTCCCATCATTGAGCACAGGAGTTGTAGAACCAATGTCCACATCTTCTTCTTCTTCTTCCAATTCCTCAATGACTGCCTCTTCAGCTATGAACTGAGGCATGGGCGATGATACCAATGGTGTTGAAGGGATCTCTTCCACTTCAATTTCATCATCCAACTGCTCTGAGGAAGCAGCAGAAGGATTTTATTCATCCATGTCATCGGGTATGACATATTCTTCACCAAAGGGTAATATTTCCTTTGATGGTAATATTGAGATCGGAACAACATCAATTGGGTTGTTGAAAGAGCATGACAAAGTCCTCACTTTCTTAGGAGCTGAGGACTTTGCATTTGAAGATGATTTCCTTTTCTTCATAGTTACCTTCTCCACAGCTTTGGTTTTCTTCACTTATGCAGAACGAAGCTCGTCATTCTCCATCATTGATGACTTTGCAAGAGGAGCAGATGAAGTAGCTAGGTTCAATTTCTTCAGGCACGACTGATGCAGCCTCCCTGGCATTCTCATATTCTTCAGGCGCAGCAGAAGATTCTTCAGCTGGCCTGGGTTGTTCTTCAGGCGCAACATTGGAGGTTGTCCTGGCAATTTCATCAGGAGTTGGAATTTCTTCAGTAGCCCTGGCATTTTCAGTCTCTTCAGCAGCCTGATTTTCAGTTGCGCTTTCACTTTCTTCAGTAAGGTGAATTTCTTCTTGTGAGGAAGTTGCACCACTGAGCTTGAGGGACTTGGAAAAGCTTGACGAATCTGACTTTGGCTCCTAGCCAATCAACACGATATCTGTCAAATTCATCACTGAGGCCTTTGATTTCAATTTGTAGCTTCACAAGGTCCTCAGCAGACATGTTCACAACATTTTTCTTCAGGAAACGTTCTTTCCTGTACTGGTCCTTCTTGGTTCTGTGGTCTTGTTCAAACTTCCATTTTTCCTCGCCAATGAAGGCAGCCAACATGTGACTTTGTCCAAGAGTGAGGTTCATGTCAGGTAGAGGGGTGCTGGGATCCTTGTGCCAAAGATCAATATAGTCCAGGATCTTCTTCGAATCCAGCATGAGAGGCACAGACCTGCCCTTGGCTCTAGCGGCCTTCATTTGACCCTCACTGATGATTTCAGCAAGTTCTTCATCATCAGCTTTATCGTCATCAGACGGTACTTGGAAAGCCACTTTCTTTTGAGGACTTGGCCTCTTTCTTCGTCCAGTAGTGGTCTTGACTTTCAGCAGAGTTGGACCAGGTGAAGATTGTGGTGGAGCTGATGAACTTGCAGATGCTCCTGAAGTAATTGAGAAACCTGCAGTCCATTGACACGTTGCAAGGTGCACAGGTGTTGAGGATTTTGCAACATCAATTGAGGATTGTATGGCAACAGAGGGAATCAGAGCAGCCCTTGAGGAACTTCCCTGAGGAATTTCTCCTGGGTGCTTTGGCTTTGAAGAGCATGGCCGTGAGGACATTGCTATTGAGGGACATGGTTTGATAGCCGATTTCTTCAACATAGCCTTCTTAGGCTTACTGGCAGAAGCCTCAACAGCAGCAGCAGTGTCTTCATTGAATTTCTTCACTGCTTCTTGAAAGTGCAAGTTATCGACTAGAGGGGGTGAATAGGCGATTTTTATGGAAGTCTTCAAAACATGATTTCTTTTGAAGACATGCAGATGAAATGAACCTATATGATAATCAGCGGATGATAAACGATTCCAGGCACACAATAGTCAAGTAAGCATCATGAAGATAACACAAAGACTATTGATAGCTAGATAACACGGATTGAGATGGAAGATATTAATGAAGCTAAACAGGGGACAATCTTCACACAGCGAAGTCAAGAAGATCAGACAAACAAGCAATGACTTCATGAAGACAGACTGGAATGTAAATGAGTTGGAAGATAGAACCGGTAGCTTGGAGACGAAGGGGATTTGGTAGAGCATTTCCAGTTGATGTGACAACTGTACATCTAGTAAGGGAGGCTGAGATAGAAATCTAAAGACCGTGTCTTCACCTTATTCCCCTTGAGCTAAGGACACCCAGTCCTCGCCCAATCACTCTGGTAAGTCTTCAAGGTAGACTTCCAAATGTTCATAGACTTCGTTCACCGGCGATCCACAATGACTCTTGGATGCTCAAAACGCGACGCCTAACCGGCTGGAGGATACATAGTCCTCAAGTGTAACAAGTCTCCAGGTCACACAGACAGAAAGACTTCAGTGATGCCTAACACTCTTTGGCTCTGGGTGTTTTGGGCTTTGTCCTTGCAAGGATCTTTTCTCTCAAAGGCTTCGGAGGTGGGTTGCTCTCAGATGAAAAAAGTCGTGCACTAACTCTGAGCAGCCACCAATTTATGGTGTACGGGGTGGGCTATTTTTAGCCATGCGGAAACCCGGCATGATATGTCTGAAATGACCCTTGGTCACTAAGGAACTGACACGTGTCCAATGGTCAGATTGTGAACACATGCGGCAACTTTGCTTGAGCTCCAAGTAAAGCTGACTTGTCCAACTCTGGATAAGATTTGCTCTCATTTGTCTTCGCTCGAATACATAGGTGTTTTGGTTGAGCATCACTTTAGTCATCTGACTATGTTCACTTGGACCTCACTTAACAGTATGGTGGTTCCAATGACTCAAGAAAGAATAAAAAGAACTACGAAAGAAACTATGTCTTCGCATTCTATAGTCTTCAATAAATGTCTTCATAGGTCATTATCTTCACGTGAATGTCTTCACGAGCCACCATTGTCTTCAATGTCTTCACACATTTTGAGGGGTCATCTCTGGAAGGTAAACCGAATCAGTGAGAGACTATTACCTGTGTTATCCAGCAATTCTCACAAACACATTAGTCCCTCAACCACGTTTGTCGTCAATACTCCAAAACCAACTAGGGGGCACTAGATGCACTTACAATCTCCCCCTTTATGGTGATTGATGACAAACAGGTTGAAGTTTTCAACGGGGATAAAATATGTGAAATTATAGATAACACGATCATTGACTTCATGAGATTGAGAGGGCTCACCCTGAAGATGTGCATATAGGAAATTTCCTTTTGAATGCAAAGGCACATGGAAGGTTTTTCTTTGTGGAGATCTCCTACAATCTTACGAAGACAATCCATCATGCATACAAGAATGTATTGAAGATAATGATATGCATAATGGGAAATGGGCATCTGCTGAATGACTTCATGCGCATAGGATAGATATTTAGCTAAGCAGAAGAAACATCAGCAAATGTAGCAGACGACCATCAAGTTTAAGTGTTACAACTCAAGTGCCAAATGTTTCAAAATGAGAGTTGTAAGAACTTAGCAAAAATAAGGCACTCGACCCATATATGGACCCGCTTGAAGACTATCAACTCATATGCTTCTCCCCCTTTTGTCAGCAAGGACCAAAAAGGTTTGAAGACATAGAGTACCTATGTGTTCCCAGGCAGTGAAGACGCTGGTGCAGTCGAGTCGACGGTGGAGTTGGGTGGTGCAGAAGGACCTGACGCTGAGTCGTGATGCAGTGAAGCGATTGCTGGAGAAGTGGCATCATCTTCTTCATCTATGACACGAGCAACAACAGTTGCAGCCGAAGATGAATAATCACAATCTTCAATGGATGGAGTTGGACGCCAAGTCGTGGATTGTGGAGGCCTGGAGTCAAACTTGAAGCGCTCGGTGAAGCCATCTGCTTGAAGATCATCTTAAGAGCAGAGCAGTGTCAGGCTCTTCCAGGACCACCGAGAGGCTTCATGAGCAACAAAGGAGTTCTTGGTAGACAAGTTGCGAATGCGATTCACATCAGTGAGAAGACTTTGCATCTGCCGCTTCAAACAATCATGGTGCTTATCCTGCTTCTGGTGGAGTGAAACTAGAAGCTCTCGGTTATTTAGTACACGAGGACGCTTCTTAGGCCTTTGAGCAATGGTGATACCAGTGGCATCAATGTTGGCACGATGCGGGAGGTGCAGATTTCCAGCCAAAGGATAAGCAGTGAGATTTGCATTAGGCACATAAACACCTTCAACATGTTGTTTGAAGCTTTGGTGATCAGCATTGAGCAGTTGAAGTGGTTGCTTGGCAGGCTCAGGATAGATGGCTTCAGAAGACATATCAACCTCAGGAAAAAAGACAACATGATTGTGTGCAGAGGCTTGATAGTTGATAGTTAAGTGAAGCTTAATGAGCCGCATTATCCAAGGAGCATAGAATTTGAGGCCAAACAGATCAATACCAGACGCAACCAGTTGACGAATGAAGAATTCATATGTATTGAATTTGATGCCATTGAAAAAATAAAATACCAAAGTCTTCACGGCACCTTCCAGTTTAACTTCGGACGAGTGTCCCTTAATAGGCCAGAGAGTACGCCTCAGAATATGATATACGGTGCGAGGAAGACTCGAAGTCCTTGACAAAGAATTCCTTTGGATAATCAGCTTCTAGGGGCAATGGCTTCATCATGCTGAGCATTTCACTCATGTTGGGTTCAGCCTTTTTGAAGATGCTTTCGAGCTACTTCTGATACAGGGAACAACCTGGTTCGTACAACTCACCAGGAGTGGGCAGGGAAGTGAGCTCAAGTAGAGTCTAAGCTTTGGCTTCATGATGAATGTCACCTGTCATCCACTCAAGGACCCATGTCTTCGGATCCCTGTTGTATCCTCTGATATGAAGAGTAACATATAATTGCAGGAGAAGCTCTTCATTCCAGTGTTCCTTTGCAGTGACGAATGGAAGCAATCCAACATCTCGGAAGCATTCAAGGGCTTCCTCAAGGCATGGCAGTCTAGCAATGGCATCACAATCAAGACGTTGGTGAGGAGAGATCCGGTCCTGATTATACAGAATGCAAGAGTAATAGCTTCATTGCTGAAAGCTCCAGAACCTATCAGAAAATATCCTTGGCTTCTTGTGTGGGTTCTTTGCAGAGTCAAAGAAGTTGTTGTTCGCTCTGAAGTTGTGCACACTGAATGAACCTTGTGTCATTACAGTGCTGGGAAGCCTAGGCATCTGGGCTTGGGCTTCCGCGTCTGAGGCCTCCACTCCACATGATATTCACATTGTGGGCCTAGGGCAGCAGGAGGCGTCAGTATTGGCCATCTGACAGTTATAAGCTCATCTGCTTGATTGAAGGCTTGGGCGATGGTGTGAGGCACAGGGGGAGGAACAATCACTTCAGGGGCAGCAGTGACTTCACACTACACATTATCTTCAGCCATGACAGTGTCATTGGCTTCATCATTCATTTGAGGGGCAGCCACATTTGCTTCACTTTCAGTGGCTCCAAGAAGAGGGGACTCATGCACAACAGAATCTTGAGGAGTGAGTTCTTGCATGACGGGCACTTCTTCTTGTACAACAGCTTCTTGGGGAGGGGGAGTGACTTCACGAGTTTCTTCCTTTTCTTCATCGGCTGATGCAGCCAGAATATCTTCAGCCGCCTTGGCTTCAGATTCAGGAGCAGACACTGAACGAATGGCATCAGGAAACACTTGACGTGCCACTGAGCTTTAGTTTTGTACTTCATCTTCAGGAATGCTGGACATGGAGGCTTGAGGCCTGAGATCTTTGTGAAGCCTTCGAAACTTGGGCGACGCAATTGGTGAAGCATTGGTCTGCTCCATGTCTTCTTCTGGTGTTGTTGTAGAGGTCTCGAGTACCGGAGTGGTAGCAAGAGACGGCTGAGTGCGAGGAGTGTCTTGATGTAAGGGGGTGTTTGGGGGTTGCTCTTCCCGAACATCATCTTGAGCAATTGGCGTTCTGAGACGACCAATGCTTATGAGATCACTGCTCATTGGAGCAAGTGACTGAGCAGGTTGGGGTCAAGCTGAGGAAGGACTTCTTCATCACCAACATTGTCATCATGACCAATGTCTTCAGCTGCAAGAGAGTTAGCAGCTGGAATTTCTTCAGTCTGATGAGCCTCTGCGGTAGCAGGCTCATGGATAACGAGACGACGCTCACGGTTGGAGGAGGCAGGCAGGGAAACAAAAATGGGTTCAACAACCAGTGGTTCTGTGGAGGAGTCGCGAGACTGATGAGAAGCATTTGTAGCTTTTGTCTTCTGCTTCTTCTTGGAAGGAGCAGCATCAGAGGCATCAAGATGCTTGCGTTCCTTAGCTTCAGCTTCAACCTACCTCGTGTTCTTTTGATCAGAAGCTGCTGATGGGACCTTTGGCTTCAAGCCATTCATGCTGACAGGGAAGACAATGCTGGGTCTTTCCTGCCTTGGAGATTCAGTCTCTTCAGCACCAGGCATCTTCTTCTTCTTTGGCTTCTGGGCGGCCAGCTTGGGGTCAATGCCTCGACGGGCCAGAGCTTTTCTCTTCACAGCTTCATTGTGGGCTTGGACGCACTTCTCAGCATAGTTCTTGAGACGTTCCCTGGAGCCCCTTGCGACATCACGGTGCTTGGCGAACTTAGCCTTGATGTCTTTCATCATGGTCTTGAAGTTTTGAACTTCTTGTGCACTCAGGCTTGCCATATGCTTCTTGAACAGAGCCTTCTCATGATCAATTTTGTTCTTTTGCTCGATAACCTTCTGTGCAACAGTTAGTTCTTGAGCAATATATCCTTGAAAGGTCACGCTGATATCAATGGGAAGCTGAAGATCATCAAGTGAAAGAGATGTATCCTCAAACAATTCATCGATGAAGTTGTTGATGATATTAGCGTCAAAGAGAGGCAAATCATTGAAGATTTCTGCTTGTTGCTTGCTCTTAATTAGCATTTCAAGGGCATCATCAGCAAGATCTTCATCACTGGACAGATCTACGATGTCATCATCATTGCGCAGTATGCTGCCAGGAGTGAGTCCTTGACCAACTGCCTTCACTAGCTGCTTAGACCACTAAGAGATGTGAGAGTGCTCCTCAGACTGCACACTGGGTTCAAGAGGTACAGTTTTCAAGGGCTTCACACTCGAAGCTTTTGGGGCAGCAGTAGATTTAGAAGCCTTTGTCTTCTTCTTGGGCTTCACAGATTCAGGTTCCATGTCTTCCGCAACATCTTCCACAGTCGCCCATTGAGCGGCGATGTGGAATAGCAGTCCATCAAGGCCATTGAAGGGGCCAATGCAATTTTCATTGGCTTCGCGTGTTCCATCAGACCGGGGCCGAGATGGGCCAGGATTGAAGTTAATGCCAAGTTGCTTCTTGTTCTGGGTTGCAGAGTTCTTGGTAATTTTGTAGTTTTCTGCAAATAATTCATCCTCATGACACCATCGATGACTAGATGGGTCAGCATCTGAAGGCATTTGTCCTCTGACTATGCATGGATACAAGTTCTTGGCAATGGCTTTAGACTGAGTCTTGGATTGAAGCTTCTTGTAGACGATATCACCCCATGGAGGGCGAATGGCGTTCTTGGAAGCATACTCAAGAGTCACAAATCTGTACAGAAACCATTGCTCTGCCCAATATCTTCGTATCCATTGGATTCGAGATTTCCGTTCTCCATAGGTCTCTTTCGGGTCAGACTTGTACATGGTGAACAGATCTGGAGGAAGATCTTTGGCAGTGTCAGTACGTCTCTGCCTGCCACCTTTCCTGGACTGTTTTTCAGACACCATTGGATTCAAACAGAAAGGCTTCACAAAGTAGTTTGTCTTCCGACGACTGGTCAGACAGGAACTGGCTTCAGGAGATTCGATGTGACACTATAAGAATTCTGCAAATGAATGCAGACTATGAGAACCAAGGGATTCTCCCACGGACATGTACATGTGATAGCATTACAGATGCGAGGGAAGCGGAAGAGGTCATATGCATTCTCAAAAGATTTTGAAGATAAATAAGGTTTGAAGACATTGACTTCATAGTGCGAAGACATTCACTTATATGGAGTGAGTTGGTTCCAGATTTGTGCAAATCCAAGAATAAGTACAAGTGAGGAATCTAATTAGCAGTGAAGAATAAGTGAATATATTTGCATCATATGAGAGAAGGATATAGAAAGAAACAGCTCTCAGATGTACAGAAAAACCACTTGTGGTGAAGTTGCATGATTTCAATGGATCAAAGCGACGGTAAAAAGAGAGATCTATTTACCGCACTGAAGAACTGCTAGACGGGAAGAGATGGATGCCGAGCAAATCGATCTTCTGTGCCCTAACTTGACGGCGGAAGACACCTACGGCGGCGGCAGAGAGACGAGGTCCACGGCCGGCGGGAAGATGGCATTGAAGAACTCGCGGCAGCTAAGCACTTCGTCTCCGGCGTCGATTGGAGCTAGCGGAGGCGCTAGGGTTGAGCGAGATGGTGAGAGGTGGGAGAAGAAATTAGGACCGCGAGGGTGGAGTATTTATAAGGAGAGATTATAGCACTGTGCAATTACGCAAGTGCCCCTGGCGGTTCACATCTGAACGACACGTGGCTGGCATGCAACTTATGGAGAGTTGAGCCACGATCCCACGCACGCCTGATTTGTCGGATGGTCGTTTCGGTTTCTCCGGTTTTCAGGCAAAAAGGATACGACATTAAAAACATATTTAATTGAGTGTCCCTATATCTTCAGCTGACAAGGACAAAGTGAAGACATTCAACAAGTGTCAATAGAATGCATATGAAGAGATAGAGAGAGTTGGAGAGATTAAGCTTGGAGAGGGTTAGGGTCCGATCACATTCACTTAGATCAAAAAGTTTGAAGACATAGCTATAAGTGAATGTTGTAGAGGACAGAACACCTATATAGATATATCAGAGAAACCAAACAAATCAACATTGAGAAGATAAATCTTGAAGACAAACGATGGTGAAGACAAACCAAGTAAGAAGATAATGCAGTCAAGACACCAAATGAAAACTTCAAGAAAGTTTGGTGGTGGAGTTACCCACTGTATAGGAAGTATTAGACCAGGACAAGGTGCACAATTATCGCGGCGCTCCATAGTCGAATTCCACATTAATGTATTCACACTCATAGTCTAAGTCTTCATGAGTTGAAGACATACATTACTTTGTGTGTTGCACATCTAAGTCATCAAAATGCATAAGTGTTAGGATGTGTGTCCAATCACATGACATTTGAGGATTCTAGGATATTTAGCTCACACCGCAGCTTGCAAAACCTTTTCTCATCCAAGGGCTCAGTGAAGATATCTGCCAGTTGCTCTTCGGTGTTGACATGTATGATTTCAATGTCCTTCTTGATCACATGATCCCTGAGAAAATGCTGACAAATCTCAATGTGCTTTGTCTTCATGTGCTGAACGGGATTGTGAGCAATCTTGATGGCGCTTTCGTTATCATAGAAGAGAGGCACCTTCACCATGTTGATGCCATAGTCCTTCGGAGTTTGCTTCATCAAGAGAAGTTGAGTGCAACAAGATCCAGCAGGAATGTATTCAGCTTCAGCGGTGGAGAGAGACACTGAGTTCTGCTTCTTTGAAGACCAACAGACAAGAGATTGTCCAAGAAAGTCACATGTGCATGATGTGGACTTGCGGTCAACTTTGTCACCAACATAGTCAGCATCTGAGAATCCAACAACATCAAATGTAGAGCCCTTGGGATACCATAATCCTAGTATGGGGGTGTGATCCAAGTATCGAAGAATTCGCTTCACAGCGAGGTGATGCGATTCCTTTGGTGCCGCTTGGAATTGGGAACACATGCAAACGCTAAGCATTATATCAGGCCTAGATGCACATAAATAGAGTAAAGAACCAATCATGGAGCGGTATACCTTTTGATCGAACTCTTTACCATTGACGTTGGAGCCCAATTGACCATTGGTTGGCATTGGCGTCGTGTACCCTTTGCAATCTTGAATTCCAAACTTCTTCAGGCAATTTTTGAGGTATTTCTCTTGAGATATGAAGATGACATTCTTCGGTTGACGAATTTGGAGACCAATGAAGAACTTCAGCTCACCCATCATGGACATTTTATATTGCTCTTGCATCATGTATCCAAACTCATCCCAGTATCTTTTGTTAGTGCATCCGAAGATAATGTCATCCACATAGATTTGGCATACAAACAGTTCTCCATCATATGTCTTCGTGAAGAGTGTGGGATCCAGTGATCCAGGTTTGAAGCATTTTCTCTTCAGGAAGTCTTTGAGTGTGTCATACCATGCACGAGGAGCTTGTTTGAGGCCATAAAGTGCCTTGTTCAGCTTGTAAACCATGTCAGGAGGCTTTGGGTCTTCAAAGCCTGGAGGTTGTGCAACATACACTTCTTCTTTAATTTTCCCATTCAGAAAGGCACTCTTCACATCCATTTGATATAGAAATATGTTATGATGGTTGGCATAGGCTAGCAATATGCGAATGGCTTCAAGCCTAGCTACAGGAGCAAAGGTTTCATCGAAGTCAATTCCTTCTACTTGAGTATAGCCTTGAGCAACGAGACGAGCCTTGTTTCTGACAACTTGACCATGCTCATCTTGTTTGCTACGATCGATCCATTTGGTGCCAATGATGTCATGCTTCCGTGGATCGGGACGCTTAACAAGCTCCCATACATTATTCAGCTCAAACTGTTGAAGCTCTTCTTCCATTGCTTCAATCCATTCAGGTTCCATAAAGGCTTCATCAACTTTCTTGGGTTTAGATATTGAAACGAATGCAGAGTGACCACCGAAGTTGGCTAGCTAAGTTGCTTTTGAGCGAGTAAGTGGTCCAGTTGCATTGAGGCTATCAAGAATCTTTTCAACTTGAACTTCATTAGCTACCCGAGGATGAACTGGGCGAAGATTTTGCTCATGTTGTTGATCATCTTCTTGTTCAGAATTGGCTTCACGCTGAGCATTATCTTCAGGATGAATAGGTGGAGAGATGATGATTTCCTCTTCAGTTGGTTCCTCGGTGGGTATAATTTCTCTTGTACCCATTTGTTTGATAGATTCATTGGGAGAAGCTTCATCTAGCACATTTTAAAGGTGCTCTCTTTGCGAGCCATTAGATTCATCGAACTGCACATCTATGGTTTCAACCACTTTATAGTGAAAGAGATTGAAGACCCGATAGGTGTGCGAATCATTTCCGTAACCAAGCATAAAACCTTCATGTGCTTTCGGTGCAAATTTGGAAGTGTGATGCGGATCTTTGATCCAGCACTTAGCACCAAAGACTTTGAAATAACTGACGTTTGGCTTCTTACCAGTCAGAAGTTCATATGATTTTTTCTTGAAGAACTTGTGAAGATAAACTCTGTTGATGATGTGGCATGCAGTATCAATGGCTTCAGGAGAGAATTTTCTTGGTATCTTGTATTCATCAAGCATAGTACGTGCCATCTCATTGAGAGTTCGGTTCTTGCACTCAACGACGCCATTCTGCTGAGGTGTGTATGGAGCGGAGAGCTCATGCGTGATGCCCAATGTATCAAGATAGGTGTCGAGCCTAGTATTCTTGAACTCAGTTCCATTGTCACTTCTGATGTGCTTGATCTTGATGCCATAGTTGTTCATGGCACGATTGGCGAAACGTCTGAAGACATCATGCACTTCAGTCTTATAGAGGATTATATGCACCCAAGTGTATCTAGAGTACTCATAAACGATCACAAAGCCATATAAGAAAGCAGTGGTAGTGAGAGTAGAGTAGTGAGTAGGGCCAAATAAGTCCATGTGAAGCAGCTCGAAGGGAGGAGATGTAGTCATGATTTTCTTCAAGGGATGCTTGGCACTAGTCATCTTCCCAGCTTCACAGGCACCACACAGATGATCTTTCTTGAACTTGACGCCCTCGATGCCTATGACATGCTTCTTCTTGACGAGAGTGTGTAGGTTCCTCATGCCTTCATGACCTAGTCTTCGATGCCAAAGCCAGCACTCTTAAGATTTTGTGAGAAGACAAATGGCGAGGCCTTGTAGAGAAATCTACCATATACAAATCACCTTTTCGATGTCCTTCGAAGACTAGAGATTTGTCAGATTCCATAAGCACAAGGCAACGATATTTTCCAAATATCACAATCATGTTTAGATCAGATAGCATAGAGACTGACATTAAGTTGTATCCAAGGGATTCAACAAGCATCACTTTGTCCATGTGTTCATCCTTTGAGATAGCAACCCTGCCAAGTCCCAGTATCTTGCTTTTACCAGTGTCTGCGAATGTGATGTGACTTTTGGAAGAAGGACGTAGAGTTTACTCCATGAGAAGACGTCGATCACCAGTCATGTGGTTGGTGCATCCACTATCAATTATCCATTCAGTGGCTTCCAAAGCAGTACCCTACAGATCAGTTAGCGGCATAGTCTTCACAAAGAGAAATGTGAAGCATAAACATTTGATGAACAAGCATGCTATCAAAGTTTAGGTCCTTGTTAGGCAAGATAGGAAGCTTATCAAGAAACCATAGGACGAAATACATGGTTAGACCATTTGGACATTTAATCTTGCGTCCCACAAGATATTTTAGGTCCCCAGCATTAGCGTCAGAAGATAATTTTCGACTGGAGACCCTTCCCTGCAAAAGAAGTTAATTCTTCTTAACCACCCACATCTTTAGGGGTGGCTTAGAAGCAATAAGTCCAAGTGCAGCATCTGAGAATGTAACATCCCAAATTTTCAATTTGGAATGTTATACATAGCTCATCTTGCATATCATATTTTATTTGCATTTGTGAGTTGCGATCCTCGAAATTCTAAGCAACTCAAGGACCCACGGAGAGAGTTGGGGATTTCACCGTTTTCATATTTGAATTTTCTCAAATATCGCAACAAGGATCATTTTGGTTTCAACTGTTTTTTCCTCCGAAAGTATTTCATATTAAAATATATGAGTGGAGAGAATATGCCTTCTCCAAAATAAATGAAATATTGGAAGAAAAATATTAAAATCAAATATTTTATTTTATTTGGATTTTATTGCAATTTTATTCGATTAGAAAAAATACGCATTTTTCAAAATTGCATCTAGGTCCGGGAAATATGTTCACTTTGTCCTAAATATTTTTAGAGGACGCCAAAAATTTATTTCGGAATTTTTCGACTTCGTTTAGTATACATTTTGTTTGTTTTTCTGCGTCAGAACTATTTAATAAAAAAAAGTCAAACCGACCTACCGGGCCGTAACCGGCCCGAACTCTTGCCGGGCGGGCTTTATAAGCCGCAGCCCCGAGGCCAAGCCGCCGCCCCGAAACCCTTGCCGCCGCCCCACCCGCGCGCCACCCCGCCGCTGCCAACCGCCGCCGTCGTGCCGCGTCGCCGCGCCACCCCGCCGCCGCCGCCGCGCCTCGCCGCCTCTGCGCCGTCCAGCCTCCCCACTGCTGGAGTCGTCGCCGCCGCCGATTTGTCCGCCGCCGGGTTTTTTTCTGTTTAGGTAAAACCATAGATCGGTTCGGTTTTTTTAGATTAGATCTGTTCGGTTTTTTTCGGTTTAGTTATTTAGCGGACGTTCGCCCGTTCGTTTGTTTTAACGAACACTTTTCGTCTTTTAGTTACAGACAGCGAGCATTCGTTCGTTAGCCTGTTCGTCTCGTTTTCTTTTTCAGGGTTTTTCCGCGATTATTTTCGATCGTGATTTCTGCCCTGATCTTCGTTTTAGTATAACTTTTCGCTCGTTAGTCGGAATCAGGTGAAACACATGCCTAGATCTTCGTCTCGAAGTCCTCTTTCTATTTACCAACTTGAACAAGATTTTGGTACTTAAAAATTGACTTTAGTACAATTTAGTAAACGGATCTAGTTTCTTTCGTGGTTTGAGTTTCGTTGCTCCGTTTGATTTGATTCTTTTTGCAAACCGGAGTTCTTCAGTTGAACTTTCTGGTTAGATCTTCTTATTTGAGATTTACCCGCGCATCTTCGCTTGATTGCTTATGTATGCTATTGTTTGTTTGCGACAGAATTCCCGGAGTGCGAAGCGTGCTACTACGAGTCCCTAGGTTTTGCGAATCGTCTGCAAGGCAAGTAACACATTGATCATACCCCTTTATTACCCAGTTTTTATGCATTAGTTTCAACCCTCACACATTGCATGAGTAGGATCTCTTAACATGTGGGTCTGGGAAGTAGATGATGAGGTAGAACCTATTACCTGTTTTATTATCAAACCCTTGGGAGTTACTTCTATGTTATGCTTAGGTTGCCATGATATGCTCGTAGACGTGGATTGGGTTTGAGAGTATCTATGACAGATGTGAGATTGTTAATTAATGGTTCAACTTAAGGTGGCAACTTTAATACACATCTGGGTGGATTGGTTGCAGGGCACTTGGAGAATCCAGTGTTGTCCAAGGAAAACCCGGATGAACCGTGTGATTATCCTATGGAATGCCACCCAGGCTCAAAGGGATCATAAGACTATTCATGCTAGAAACTCCCGTGTGCAGCCACAATGCCATTATGGGCTCTAGCATAGTTGAGTATGTTGTGTGAGCTCTTTTAGTGGTGGACTAGATGATCTAGCGGAAAGTAGGTGTACGGGTCCACCCGGGGTAAAGAGTAAATGCTTCAGAAAGACTGTGTCTCAGTCATCCCTTTCTCAAACACCATGCAGTGCGAGAAATCCAACAAAGGAGATCGAGTCTTGTGGGGAAAAGTGCACAAACCTCTGCAAAGTGTACAAACTAATCATGATTAGCCGTTTCCCCGGTTATGGACATCTTGAGTATCTGGTACTTGAATTATTGGATTGATCTCATCACTCTAAAACTAAATTGTTGGGTTAATAATGATGGCTTTAATTGGGATTGAGTTGGAGGAACCTTCTCAATGAAGTTTCAACTACCATGATAGTTAAAATAATATTCATTCCTTTGTTGTAGGGAAAAAGTGGCTTTATGCAAAAACTTTATAACCTTAGAGCCTCCACCAGCCATATATGCATGTAGTGATAGTTTTTACATGTTACTTGCTCTACTGTGTTATCTTGCCAGCATATTACATGTGTTGACCCGTTTCAGGCTGCAACATATCATGTTGCAGACTTTTCAGAAGAAGAGTAAGGTGCGCTAGGTCGTTTGTCATGCACTCAACTATGTCGTTGGAGTTGATGGACTCACTTTATCTTCCAAGCCTTGCGCTGTTATCGTGTTAGATGGCCTTATGTCATATATTTTGTAATAAGTTCTCTTTTGAGACATTCGATGTAATAAGTGTGTGATTGCCACTCTGTTATAAATCCTTCAAGTACTGTGTGTGTCAGCATTACCGATCCAGGGATGACACAGAGCACAGAGACTTCGGTCCATTTGGATCGTGGTCACTACAAGATGGTATCAGAGCACACGCTGAATGTAGGACACAACCACTAAGATGAGCCATAGGTCACTCTTCTCTACTCATTTCTGACTCCTCTCCATTTTCTACTCTTTAGGATGGTGGACTCAAGGAACAAGTTTACCCAACCGGATTAAGACACACTTTTTGGACGACACTTGAAGGAAGTCACTAGGTACCTGAACATCGGAATATCAAACTTCACCAGGACCTACACCGCCACTTTACCAGAAGAGGAGCGATGGATTATTCACATTCAAATCCCTGAGAGGACATTCATGCCAGTCACTGAGCCCATAGATTTTTCCTTTGATGCACCAACCTGGAGCCTAGGCAAGAGTATGGCAGCTCACATTGCTATGGGACGAATTGGAGAAGTCTACAAACAGGAGCTGAAGGACACTATCTACCAGATATGCGGGTGCCGAGATGAGCAATGGGACATGATCAGTACCCAGAAGGACCGGTCCATTGCAGCTTTCATCCAAGAGTTAAACCAGCACATTCGTCAACACGAGCACCAGATGTGCGCAGACATGATAGACTTGAAGAAGGCATTAACCAGGAACACAGAGCTAGAAGAGGAACTCAAGTCTTCGCGTGACGGATATGAGGAGGAAATCGCAATATCTGTGGAGAAGAATGACCACCTGACAAGGAAGCTAGGAGTATTCATGGGAGACCCCGTGCCAGGAGGAGACGACGAACCCAAGGACATTCGTTCTGAAGACGACATCATCATCGACGACACCGACTCCGACCCTGATGATATTGATGATGACTATGAAGACAAAGCTGGAGCAGATATCATGGAATCTTTCACCAATCAAAATCTCTAGATGACCCCCCCCCCTATGAATAGTAGTTCCCCCCGGTATAGTAGAAGTCCGAGCACTTTTGTAACATTAGTTCTAGACCTTTTGTATGCCCTTGTATGAATTTGATTGGTGTGATATGATTGTGTTTATCTCATGTGCATATGGGTAGTGATTTTTTC
>LR738710.1:506523370-506616168 GCA_902687465.1 Secale cereale
ACAACAGCAGCAATAACAACAGCAGCAACAACAGCAACAACAACAGCAACAACAACAGCAACAACAACAACAACAACAACAACAACAACAACAACAACAACAACAACAACAACAACAACAACAACAACAACAACAACAACAACAACAACAACTGCTGATGACTGGCTACGCAAGATTGGAAGGGAGTTGACCACCGCGGGTTGCACAGATGCTGAGAAGGTGCGTTTCCCCGCACATCAATTGGATGGACCAACAGTCTCATCGTGGGAGAATTACACATCAACTTTCCCTATAGTCAATGTCACTTGGGATCAGTTTCGCAGTGCCCATGTCTCAACTGGGGCTATGAGCATGAAGAAGCATGATTTTCGCAACTTGTGCCAAGGAAATCGTATTGTGGCTCAGTACGTAGATGAGTTTAGTACTCTATCTCGCTATGCCCCAGATGATGTGGCCACCGACGCCGCGAAGCAGGAGAAGTTTATGGAAGGGCTGAATGATGAGATGAGCATACAATTGATGGTGGAAACATTCAACAACTACCAGGAGTTGGTAGATAAGGCTCTTATGATTGAAGGGAAGCAGCATCAGATTGAGAGCCGCAAGACGAAGTACGGACAAGGAAAGATCAATTCTGGAGCCCAGCAGAAACCCCGTTTCACCCTGAACTCAGGAGGGTATACCCATAACCATGGAGGCCACACCCATAATGGAGGGAGTTCTCATAACCACAATGGCCCCAAGAATGGAAATGGGAATGGAGCAAGCAATATTAAGAACCGCTCCACTCCAGCCACACCCGCCAAGAGGGATCTAGGTCACATTACCTGTTTCAAGTGCGGGAAGAATGGACACTACGTCATGGAGTGCCCTGAAGCGAAGAATGGGAACGAAAATGAAAGCTCTGGGAAGAAGCCCAACCCTTTCAACAAGGGACAAGTGAACCACGTGAACATGGGGGAGGTTGAAGAGCAGTCTGATGCAGTTGTCGATAAGTTTTTGGTTAAGTCATTTACCGCAATAGTTCTTTTTGATACTGGTGCATTGCATTCATACATTTCAAGGGGATTCGTGGATAGATATAAGTTGCCCACCAAAGTACTTATGACACCCATGTTAGTAAGCTCACCAGGAGCTGAATATATGGCAAATCAAGGATGTTTTCATATGCCATTGACAATTGGAAGCCATGTTTTCCCATCGGATCTGATAGTTTTGGAATCACAAGGATTGGATGTGATACTAGGCATGGATTGGCAACCGATGTATGGAGGAAACATCAATTGTGCAAGTAAGTCGATTTTATTTACCACCCCGGAGGGAAAAAGGATCAAGTATGTATCTAGGCATGCGCCTAGGAGGACACAAGTAAATTCTCTCTTGGGATTTGTTCAGGAGGAAGTGCATGTAGTGAAGGATTACCCGGATGTATTCCCAGAGGAGCTACCAAGCATGCCGCCAGATCAGGACATTGAGTTTTTGATAGAACTATTGCCAGGCACCGGACCAATATCGAAGAGACCATACCAGATGCCAGCGAATGATCTGGAGGAGATCCAGAAGCAGATTAAGGAGTTATTGGAGAAAGGATTCATTCGACGAAGATCATCACCCTGGGGAGCCCCAATGCTCTTGGTCGAGAAGAAGGATGGATCTTTAAGAATGGTCGTTGATTATCAGGCGCTGAATGAAGTGACGATTAAGAATAACTACCCACTGCCGATGATCAATGATTTGTTCGACCAACTTCAAGGAGCTAAAGTATTCTCCAAAATCGATCTACGATCAGGATACCTATAGTTGAAGATCCGAGAAAAATATATACCCAAGATAGCCTCCACCACGAGGTATGGGCTATACGAATATACGGTTATGTCATTCAGATTGACTAACGCCCCTGCCTATTTCATGAGCATGATGAATAAGGTATTCATGGAATTCTTGGATAAGTTTGTCGTGGTATTCATTGATGATATCTTGGTGTATTCAAAGAACAAAGAGGAACATAAGGAACATTTGCGTTTGGTTCTTGAGAAGCTCAGAGAACACCAGTTATATGCCAAGTTAAGAAAATGTGAGTTTTGGTTGAAGGAAGTTGGACTCTTAGGACATGTTATATCAGGCGAAGGTATAGTAGTGGATCCTACCAAGGTTCAGTCAGTCACGGAGTGGTTGGCACCCACCTCAGTTGGAGAAATCCGCAGTTTTCTTGGACTCGCGGGATATTACCGGAGATTCATAGAGAATTTCTCCAAGATTGCAAAGCCTATGATGGCATTGTTGAAGAAGGACACAAAGTTCCATTGGATGGAAGAGTGCGAAGAAAGTTTTCAGGAGTTGAAGAAAAGTTTAATGACAGCCCCAGTGCTGATCTTGCCAGATATACGCAAGGATTTCCAAGTGTATTGTGACGCTTCTCGCTTAGGACTTGGATGAGTACTCATGCAGGACGGAAGAGTTGTTTCTTATGCCTCCCGTCAACTCCGACCGCACGAGTTGAATTATGCCAAGCATGATTTGGAGTTAGCAGCTGTAGTGCATGCGCTCAAAACCTGGAGACATTTTCTTATTGGAAACCGTTGTGACGTGTACACGGATCACAAGAGTTGGAAGTACATTTTCACTCAGAAGGAGCTGAACCTCAGACAGAGGAGGTGGTTGGAGCTCATAAAGGATTACGATATGAAGCTGCACTATCATCCAGGCAATGCCAATGTTGTTGCAGGCGCTTTGAGCCGGAAGAGTTATGTCAATACCCTAGTAAACGGAGGATTGCCAAAGGAGTTAGCAGAATATCTCAGGGAGCTTCATTTGGAGATAGTTCCTAGAGGTTTTGTTGCAGCATTGGAGGTTCAGTCAACATTAAGCTCAGAAGGATGACACGGAGATTGCCGAAATAAAGGAGAAGATGAGCGAAGGAAAAGCCAAGGGTTTTCGTGAGGACGAACACGACACCCTGTGGTTTGAGGACATTGTCTATGTGCCCAACAACGTTGAGATCAGGAAAGTTGATACTACGGGAAGCACATGATTCGCCATACTCGATACACCCCGGAAACACTAAGATGTGGGATTTGAAGGAACGTTTCTGGTGGACGGGAATGAAGAAGGACATTGCCGAGTATGTAGCCATATGTGATGTATGCCAGAGAGTGAAGGCAGAACATCAGAAACCAGCAGGATTAGTGCAGCCTATGCCGATACTCAAATGGAAGTGGGATAAACTTGGCATGGACTTTATCACCAGATTACCCAGGACCCGATCGGGATATGACTCTATCTGGGTAGTAGTGGATCGCTTGACCAAAGTAGCTCACTTTATCCCCGTGAAAACCACCTATACCAGTGCGAAGTTGGCCAAGATATACATGACCAGGATCGTATGTCTGCACGGAGTTCCGAGGACCATCATATCAGATAGAGGAAGATAGTTTACTTTAAAGTTTTGGCATCAGTTGCACCAGACTTTGGGTACTGGGCTAGAGTTCAGTACAACCTTTCACCCACAGACTGATGGACAGACCGAGAGAGTCAATCAGATTCTGGAGGACATGTTGAGAGCTTGTGCGCTAGATTATGGATCTAATTGGGATGACAACTTGCCCTACGCGAAATTTTCGTACAACAACAGTTACCATGCCAGTTTGAAGATGGCACCGTTCGAACCATTGTATGGAAGGAGATCTGATCGTTGATGTGGGATGAAGTCGAAGACCGTCAGTTATTTGGATCGGACCTGATTAAAGAGTTAGAAGAGAAGGTTAAGCTGATTCGAGATAGACTGAAGGTATCTCAGTCCAGACAGAAGAGTTATGCAGACTCAAAATGCAAGGAAGTAGTCTATGAAATCGGAGATAGAGCGTACCTGAGGGTGTCACCCCTGCGAGGTGTTAAGCGTTTCGGAGTTAAGGGAAAGTTAGCCCCGAGATTTGTGGGACCATACAGTGTTTTGGAACGCATGGGAGAGGTTGCCTACAAGTTAGAGTTGCCCGAAGGATTGTCAGGAGTTCATGATGTGTTTCATATTTCCCAGCTACAGAAGTGCCATGCTGAGATGGACGATATTCCTCTGAGAGATACAGTGCCCCTAGAAGCAATTCAGCTGATAGTGATCTAACTTACGAGGAGAAACCAGTCAAGATCCTCGAGTTTGCAAACCGAGTCACCCGCAGCAAGGTTATTAAGTTTTGCAAAGTTCAGTGGAGCCACCATACCGAGGATGAAGCCACCGGGAACGAGAGGATGATCTATGCAAAGACCACCCACACCTATTTTCTAGCCAACCCGAATCTCGAGGGCGAGATTCAACTTATGGGGGGTAGGTTTGCAACATCCAAAATTTTCAATTTGAAATGTTATACATAGGTCATCTTGCATATCATATTTTATTTGCATTTGTGAGTTGCGATCCTCAAAATTCTAAGCAACTCAAGGACCCACGGAGAGAGTTGGGGATTTCACCGCTTTCATATTTGAATTTTCTCAAATATCGGAACACATATCATTTTGGTTTTAATTGGTTTTCTCTCCGAAAATATTTCATATTAAAATATATGAGTGGAGATAATATGACTTCTCCAAAATAAATGAAATATTGAAAGAAAAATATTAAAATCAAATATTTTATTTTATTTGGATTTTATTGCAATTTTATTCGATTAGGAAAAATACGTGTTTTTCAAAATTGCATTTAGGTCGGGAAAAATGTTCACTTTGCCCTAAATACTATTAGAGGACGGTGAAATTTTATTTAGAAATTTTTCGACTCCGTTTAGTATTTCTTTTGTTTGTTTTTCTGCGTCAGGACTATTTAATAATATAAAAAAGTCAAACCGACCTACCGGGCCGTAACCGACCTGGACTCTTGCCGGGCGGGCTTTATAAGCCGCAGCCCTGACGCCCAGCCGCCGTCCTGAAACCCTAGCCGCCGCCCTAGCCGAGCGCGCCGCCGCCGCGCCTTGCCGCCGTGCCACCCCACCGCAGCCGCTGGGCCGCGCCGCTGCCGCCACCACGCCGCCACCACCGGTTGTCGCCCCGTCCTGCGCCACCACCGCGTCGTCCTGCCGCCCCACCGCCGCCACCGCCGCCGAGTCTGTCCGCCGCCGGGTTTTTTCGGTTTAGGTAAAACCCTAGATTGGTTCGGTTTTTTTTAGATTAGATCGGTTCGGTTTTTTCGGTTTAGTTATTTAGCAGAAGTTCGTCCGTTCATTCGTTTTAACGAACGCTTTTTGTCTTTTAGTTATAGACAACGAACGTTCGTTCGTCAGCCTGTTCGTCTCGTTTTCTTTTTCAGGGTTTTTCCGCGATTATTTTCGATCACGATTTCTGCCCTGAAATTCGTTTTAGTATAACTTTTCGCTCGTTAGTCGGAATCAGGTGAAACAAGCGCCTAGATCTTCATCTCGAAGCTCTCTTTCTGTTTAACCAACTTGAACGAAATTTTGGTACTTATAAAACTGACTTTAGTACAATTTAGTAAACTGATCTTGTTTCTTTCGTGGTTTGAGTTTCGTTGCTCTGTTTGATATGATTCTTTTTGCAAACCGGAGTTCTTCAGTCGAACTTTCTGGTTAGATCTTCTTATTTGAGATTTACCTGTGTATCTTCGCTTGATTGCTTATGTATGCTATTGTTTGTTTGCGATAGAATTCCCGGAGTGTGAAGCATTCTACTACGAGTCCCTAGGTTTTGCGAATCGTCAGCAAGGCAAGTAACACATTGATCATACCCCTTTATTACCCAGTTTTTATGCATTAGTTTCAACCCTCACACATTGCATGAGTAGGATCTCTTAACATATGGGTCTGGTAAGTAGATGATGAGGTAGAACCTATTACCTGTTTTATTATCAAACCCTTGGGAGTTACTTCTGTGTTATGCTTAGGTTGCCATGCTATGCTTGTAGACGTGGATTGGGTTTGAGAGTATCCATGACAGATGTGAGATTGTTAATTAATGGTTCAACTTAAGGTGGCAACTTTAATACACATTGGTTGCAGGGCACCTGGAGAATCCAGTGTTGTCCTAGGAAATCCCAGAGGAACCGTGTGATTATCCTATGGAATGCCACCCAGACTCAAAGGGATCATAAGACTATTCATGCTAGAAACTTCCGTGTGCAGCAACAATGCCATTATGGGCTCTTGCATAGTTGAGTATGTTGTGTGAGCTCTTTCAGTGGTGGACTAGCAGATGTAGGGGGAAGTAGGTGTACGGGTCCACCCGGGGTAAAGAGTAAATGCTTCTAAAAGACTATGCCTCGGTCATCCGTTTCTCAAACACCATGCAGTACGAGAAATCCAACGGAGGAGATCGAGTCTTGTGGGGAAAAGTGCACAAACCTCTGTAGAGTGTACAAACTAATCATGATTAGTCGTGGTCCCGGTTATGGACATCTTGAGTATTTGGTACTTGAATTATTGGATTGATCTCATCACTCTAAAACTATATTGTTGGGTTAATAATGATGGCTTTAATCGGGATTGAGTTGGAGGAACCTTCTCAATGATGTTTCAACTACCATGATAGTTAAAATAAAATGCATTCCTTTGTTGTAGGGAAAAATTGGCTTTATGCAAAAACTTTATAACCTTAGAGCCTCCACCATCCATATATGCATGTAGTGATAGTTTTTACCTGTTACTTGCTCTACTGTGTTATCTTGCTAGCTATTCCATGTGCTGACCAGTTTCGGGATACAACATATCATGTTGCAGACTTTTCAGAAGAAGAGTAAGGTGGGCTAGGTCATTTGTCATCCACTCAGCCGCTATGCCATTGGAGTTGATGGATTCACTTTATCTTCCAAGCCTTTTGTTGTTATCGTGTTAAATGGCCTTATGCCATATCTTTTGTAATAAGTTCTCTTTTGAGACACTCGAGGTAATAAGTGTGTGATTGCCACTCTGTTATAAATCCTTCAAGTACCGTGTGTGTCAGCATTACCGATCCAGAGATGACACAGAGCATAGAGATTTCGGTTCATTCGGATCATGGTTGCTACATAGAATTTTGGTTTAGGAGCCCTAGCAAATAGCTTAGCAGGAGCTGAATAGTACTCATATGAATATGTAGAGAAGTTCTTTGTCTTATGAACAAAGATGTTAGATGAAACATGCTCATATTCATGAGTCTGATGATAATTTCCCTGCGAAACATTTGCGTTAGAGTGACCCAATGTGGTCCTTTGTCTGTAACTCTGTATGAAGTCTTTGGACCATATGAAGCTTTTGGTCTGGGGTTTGATCTTCTTTCCTGGTTGTGTCATGATGACATTCACAGGAAGCTTTTCGATAAGACTTCTTGGAACCCAGATCTTCTTCATAGGTGATCCATTCCTGCAGTTAGTTCCAATGAACCTGGCAAACACTTTGCCATTCTGATCCTTGAACAGTTTATAGTTTGAGTCAAATGTCTCGTCAATGACAACAGGGTTAGCACAACTGAAGCCAAATAAAGTAGATGGATCTACTGGTGGACCCTTTGGGGTAGCCCATGTGGTTTTGGGATACTGATCAGGCTTCCAGTAAGAACCATCAACATTCATTTTCCTTTCAAACCCAACACCCTCTTTCCTAGGGTTTCGGTTCAGAATCTGTTTCTTGAGAACATCGCACAGTGTCTGATGCCCTTTGAGGCTTTTGTGCACACCTGTTTCAAGCAATGTCTTCAACCTAGCATTCTCATCAGTAATAGCAGTGGTTTCCTCAGCAGAGGGGTTAGTTACCACATCAACAGTTAAAGATATTGCAATTTCAGAAGCAGTAGAGCATTCAGCAATAGAGACAGCATTGTCACGCTCAAGACATTTTAGACAAGGTGGCACAAACTTTCCTGAGCGGAACTAATCTGTTGGGCGAGTAGTGAATCGTTTTCCTTTTGAATATAATCATGAGACGCTCTAAGTTTCTCAACGTCTTTCTTCCTTTGAAGATAATCATAGGAAAGCTTCTCACGAGTAGCTGAGAGAGTTTCATGACAACTTTCAAGTTCAGTGTACCTTACGTGAAGATTTTTTATGTCTTCAGTTAAGGACTAAGTTCGATTCATTTCTGCGTCCAACGGATCATCACTCTTGTCTAGAAACTTTTGAATATGTTCCATAGCATTTTGTTGTTCAGTTGAAATTTTAGCAAGAGTTTTATAGGTGGGTTTGGATTCACATTCAGAGTCATCTTCACTAGAGGTCTGAAAGTAGGCATCGCGTGAGTTTACCTTTGCATCGCGTGCCATGAAGCAGTAGGTAGGTGAAGAGTCGTCCTCATCATTTACTTTGGCGCTGATGGAGTGACCATTATCGTTAGTGTTGAAGATGGACTTGGCGACAAATGCCGAGGCTGGAGCTAGGCTAGCCACACCATAATCAGATTCCTCCTCATATTCCACCTCTGCCTCCTCAGAAGCAGACTCTTCCTCTGAATCCATTTCCTTCCCAGTGAACGCACGAGCCTTGCCAGATGAGCTCTTCTTGTAAGACGAAGACTTTGATGAAGACTTGGAAGAGGACTTTGAGGATTTCCTTTTTCTTTTTGTCATCAGAGTCATATTCCTTGCTCTTCTTCTTTTTCTTGGATTCATTGTCCCACTGAGGACATTCGGATATGTAATGACCGGGCTTTTTGCACTTGTAGTATGTTCTCTTCTTGTAATCACGAGAGGAAGCCACATCGTTTCTTGAGATGGATCTTGAAGACTTTCCGAAGTTTTTCTTCCATGAGAACCTTTGAAACTTCTTCACAAGCATAGCTAGTTCTCTGCCAATGTCTTCAGGACCGTCAGAGCAGCTGTCAGAGTCTTCTTCAGACGAGGACACAGCTTTATCCTTTAAGGCTCTGGATCGACCATAGTTGGGGCCATAGATATCGCTCTTCTTAGATAGCCGGAACTCATGCGTGTTGAGCCTATCAAGTATGTCAGACGGATCAAGACGTTTGAAGTCAGGTCGTTCTTGAATCATCAATGCCAAGGTGTCAAACGAACTGTCAAGAGACCTCAATAGCTTCTTCCCAACTTCATGCTTGGTGATTTCAGTGGCGCCAAGAGCATGAAGCTCGTTGGTGATATCAGTGAGGCGATCGAATGTAAGCTGGACATTCTCATTGTCATTTCTCTTGAAGCGATTGAACAGATTGCGAAGAACGTCAATCCTTGAGTCTCTTTGTGTTGAGATGCCTTCATTAACCTTGGATAGCCAGTCCCACACTTGCTTGGCTGACTCTGATGCACTCACACGTCCATACTGTCCTTTGGTCAAATGACCACAGATGATGTTCTTGGCGGTTGAGTCCAGTTGAGCAAATTTCAAGACATCAGCAGGGGTGACACATTCACCAGCCTCGGGAACACCAGTATGGACGACATACCAGAGGTCATTGTCGATAGCTTCAGGATGCATACGCATCTTATTCTTCCAGTAGGAGTAATCAGTCCCATCGAAGATAGGACACGCAACAGAGACTTTGATTATCCCTGCAGTCGACATAACTAAAACACCAGGTGGTTAAACCGAATCACACAGAACAAGGGAGCACCTTGCTCTGATACCAATTGAAAGTGCAAGTTAACGACTAGAGGGGGGTGAATAGGCGATTTTTATGAAAGTCTTCAAAACATGATTTCTTTTGAAGACAGACAGATGAAATGAACCTATATGATAAGCAGCGGATGATAAACATTTCCAGGCACACAATAGTCAAGTAAGCGTCATGAAGATAACACGAAGACTATTGATAGCTAGATAACACGGATCGAGATGGAAGATATAAATGAAGCTACACAGGTGACAGTCTTCGCACAGTGAAGTCAAACAGATCAGACAAACAAGCACTGACTTCATGAAGACATACTGGAATGTAAATGAGTTGGAGGATAGGAACAGTAGCTTGGAGATGCAGGGGATTTGGTAGACCAGTTCCAGTTGCTGTGACAACAGTGCATCTGGTTAGGGAGGCTGAGATTGAACTCTGAAGACCGTGTCTTCACCTTATTCCCCTTGAGCTAAGGACACCCAGTCCTCGCCCAATCACTCTGGTAAGTCTTCAAGGTAGACTTCCGAACCATCACAGACTTTGTTCACCGGTGATCCACAATGACTCTTGGATGCTTCGAACGCGACGCCTAACCGGTTGGAGGATACACAGTCCTCAAGTGTAACAAGTCTTCAGGTCACACGGACAGAAAAACTTCAGTGATGCCTAACACTCTTTGGCTCTGGGTGTTTTGGGCTTTGTCCTCGCAAGGATCTTTTCTCTCAAAGGCTTCGGAGGTGGGTTTCTCTCAAACGACAAAAGTCGTGCACTAACTCTGAGCAACAACCAATTTATGGTGTAGGGGGTGGGCTATTCATATCCATGAGGCAACCCGACATGATATGTCCGAAATTACCCTTGGTCACTAAGGAACTGACTCATGTCCAATGGTCGGATTGTGAACACATGCGGCAACTTTGCTTGAGCTCCAAGTACAGTTGACTTATCCAACTCTGGATAAGATTTGCTCTCATTTGTCTTCGCTCGAAGACTTAGGTGTTTTGGTTGAGCATCACTTTACTCATCTGACTATGTTCACTTGGACCCCACTTAACAGTACGGTGGTTCCTATGACTCAAGAAAGAATAAAAAGAACTACAAAAGAAACTATGTCTTCGCATTCTATAGTCTTCAATGAATGTCTTCATAGGTCATTATCTTCACGTGAATGTCTTCACGAGCCACCATTGTCTTCAATGTCTTCGCACATTTTTAGGGGTCATCTCTGGAAGATAAACCGAATCAGTGAGGGACTATTACCTGTGTTATCCTGCAATTATCACAAACATGTTAGTCCCTCAACCACGTTTGTCGTCAATACTCCAATACCAACTAGGGGGCACTAGATGCACTTACACTTCTCTAGCTGCCCTTTGAAGTTTAGCTTGGCGCTTGGCCCATTCTTTGGGAAATTCCTCCTCGCGCCTGACGCTTGTGGGATCAGCTATTTGGCCAGCAGCCAAAGGAGGTCTTGAGCATGGAGGGTTAACCGTGAATTTCTTCATGTACTTAGGAGTAACATAGCGATATTCCCTCCGTTCCTTAGCCCATCTCCTCTCAATTCTCTAGATGCGTACTTTGCACTAATTCTTGTTCTCTTTGCCATGAGTTGCTTCATCAAGTGTGCAATAATCAGTATAGATTTCTTTAGGAATTTTAAAGGCAGTGTTGGTCTTAGGTCACTTGCCTCCCTTCTGAGGTCTCTTTCGTTCAGCCATTTTCCTCACTTGAGGATTTTGAACAATTGAAGTTTCTGATGAGGTGTGTAACTTTTCTTCGAGAAATGCTGCTAATGAGTTAAGTTGATGAGAACCTAGAGATTCAGCAGCAGACATTTGTACATGTGAATAGAGTATAGGTGCAAAGAATTTCGGGAGGTCATATGTGTTCTCAGAAATTTTTCAAAAGAATCAAGTTTGAGGAATGTGAACATGGGAGTCTTGAAGATTTCACTAAGCGTTCTTGTCTTAGGTTCCAAAGTTGTATAGATTAGAAATGCACACAATTGAGGAATCTTGAAGAAAAACACAACTTAGAGAAGCAAATCAAGAACAGACTGACTTAGGTGTTTAAGTAGTGGGAAGTTGAAGAATAAACACCTTTTGAAGAAATTGTGGAAATCATGAGAATCAAAGAAGGGCAATAAAATTAGATTTTAATTACCCTTGACGAAGAACACGGCGAACTAAGAATGGAGTTGGAGAAGCTCGTCGGTTCAGATCTCCCACTGTAACGCCCAAGATGCGACTATATCTCCTACGTGTCGAGGCACGACTTAGAGGCATAATCACATTTTGGTATGATCGCAAGATGGTTATCTTCACACATTCCCATGTACAAGAACAAAGTAAAATACATAGTCAGCTTATAATCGCCACTTCACACAGTGCATAAATAAGTCATAGATTCATCCAAGTACAAACATAGTCCGACTACGGACGAATCCAAATGAAAAGAAGATAACCACCCACTATGCCTGATCGGCCCTAGTAGGAACCACTACTGATCATTGGGGAACGTCAGATACATTAGCCCACGCTCTTCATCGAACTCCCACTTGAGTTCCTGGCCATCACCTGATACGTACTCGGTTGTACCTGCCCTGTGTTAGTAGTAAACCGTGAGTCATGAGGACTCAGCAATCCCATTCCCGGGTATCAAAACTATCAAATCTTTTGGGCAAGGAGAAAGTGTATCAGTGGGCTGCTGCAACCACCAAGCGTAGATGAGGTGGCTAGCTTACGTAAATTCAAAGCGAGAAGAGAAGTGAAAGCCATCGGTCGTGAACTATTCATGATCACTAGATGATCATGTCTACCTACAAGTCATCCATAACCCAGCCGTGTTCTCTTCCCGAACTCCCTTGAAAAGAGACCATCACGACTACTCACACGGTAGTGTATTAAGTTTGAGTTCTGTGTCAAGTTATCTACTACCGGATGTTAACAAACTCCAATACGCCACATAACCACGGGCACGGCTCTCGAAAGATCATAACCCTGCAGGGGTGTCCCAACTTAGCCCATCACAAGCTCTCGCGATCAGTAGAGGTAAAACATCTTATCTTAGGGAAGGCCCGAGCATCCCCGGAATCCCGGTGCACAAGTTATTCGAAGAAAGGAAAACTAGCCCAAGGAGATCTCCCAATGAGTCAGACTCGTGTCCAGAGGCACGCGCTCTCTATCTACGGACTCATCCGTCTATCCAAAGTGGACGATAGCCAGACTACTCGAGTTGCCCCGAGGTGGCACCGCCGACTACTAGATAGGTGGAGCAACACTCAAAACGAGCACTGGCCCGGGGGGTTGATTAAAATAATCCTCGGGTTTGCAACTCCCTCGGCAAGTTTTAGTTATTAGGCAAATGGTAAAACCAAAGTTGGATCTCCTCGGGAAAGCTTTACTTTAAGCGAAGAAGCAAGGGGGCCCATAAACCCCAACCGTGTTAGGAATGCAAACTCAAGGAACATAACACCGGTTTATCGGAACCTAAGGCGGCAAGAGTGGAACAAAACACCTGGCAAAAGGCCGAGCCTTCCAACCTTTACCAAGTATACATGTGCATTCATTTAACATAATATATATTGTTATATTCCCAAAAATATCCCATCCAACATGGAGCAAACTTCATCTTCACTTGCAACTATCAACGCCATAAGAGGGATTGAGCAAAATCGTACTTAGCCAAACAACGGTTTGCTAGGCAGGTATTTATAGGTTCATGGCAATGTAGGGGGCTGACAAGCAAATAGATAGGTAGCGCGACATAGCAAAAGAGCGAGACAAGCATAGCATCGTAGAGGTGATATCAAGGAATGGTCATCTTGCCTGGTAAGTCTTCGGTGTTATCGGGACCTTGCTCTTTGTAATCGTACTCAGTGGCTGTCTCGACCTCAGATTCGAACTCGTCTCCTGGTGCTACCCAAACACAAACAAGCATCCACATAAACACACGTGATGAGAAAAGAACACATGCTATGCAAGAGGTATGCAAGTATGATGATACGGAGCTATCGGTATGAAAGGAGATGAAGCCGGGAAGGACATGTGAAGACATGAGGAATGTGGGCAAGATATTGGCAAAACCAAGCATGCCACTGGAAAGAAAGGAAGATTTCGGTCCAAATCGATATAAAGATCATCGGAATCGGATGCACGGTTTGCAAATAACAAGCAAAACAAGATGCAATGCAAAACTGATGTTAACAGCAACATGGCATCTTTGGAGCAAGGTTTAAATTTGCTGCAGCACCCAAACATGATGACAAATGGCATAGATGTGAAGTAGATATGATTCCCTACAATTATGAACTCAGAGCACATCCAAAAAATTAAGGGAACACAATTAAAAAAACATGGCAAAAAGCAATAAGTTAACATGTTTTTCAAACTTGGTGAAATTCACTAGGCATGCAACCAGGAACAATATGATGCTGACTTCACATGCACATAACAGCAAGCATATCAATTATATCATGCATGAAAATTACATGAGCATGAAGAATACATAATATACTTCCAATTCATCCAAATAAACAATTCATTCCATGCAAGGGTTGATTAACACGAACTTTGCCAAATTGAACATTCTGTTAACAGGCTAACAATTCAGATTTCAAGCATTTTGAGAGCATGATAACAACAAGCTACAGCAGGGCATATATGCATACAAAGGCATGGATTGATAGACAATTACATGGAAATCAAGACATTCTCACTTTTTATTCCAAAACATGCATGGAAATTATTGTAGCATCAAGTTTACATGGCAACATATTAACACAGATTCCAGACTTAGCAGTTTTTTACTAAGTGTTAAAACAGCAACAATGACATGGCATGTTTGCAAGCTTGTGCAAGTCACCATAGGACACATCATGAAAAACCAATTACACCACTTCAAAGATAACATGATTATGCTCCTAAAACATGTTGACATGAAGCTCAAAAGAAAATCATACAAAAGGCTATGAAAAAGACAAAACAACAAGGTATAACAATTTCAGCAACTTAACAGCAACAAGCACTTTTGTAACAGGGATAATCATGACATAATGCAACCTAGCATGCATGCAAATGCATACATCATGAAGATCATCACAATATGAACATTTTGACATATCATACACTCCATTCGGACCAATATGCACAAAGATATGAGCTCTCAAACATGCTAACATGATGTTAATAGACAACTAGAGCTGAAACAGTAACATCACCAACAGTTTGGCAATGAAGATTAAGACATCAATATAGAACATATCATGCATGCAAACCCTATCAACATGTAGAGCACTCTAAGACGAACAAATCGACATATCATGCACGCGAAACGAAGCTACAGGCACGGAGATATGGCATGGCAAAGGAGGTAACAAATCGTTGGGGATCAGCGACTTAGTGAAATATACCAGCGCGAGAAATTGGACGAGGGGGATCCGGGACGGAGGGATCCGGGCGGGACAGAGCATTTGGTTGCCCGAACTTGTGGATCTCGTCCACCCGAGCAGATCCGGATCCGGCCCGGACGGAGATGATGGTGCCGGCGGCGGGGCTCCGATGACCGGCGGCGCACGGGCCGGCGGCCGGACTTGGAGGCGGCGAGGCGGTGCGCCCACGGGCTGGCGGCGAGCGGGGCCGGCGGGGCCGGAGGCGGTGGTGTCCATTCGAGCTCGTCGGTGGCGGGGTGCGGCTCGGAAGCGAGGGCGGACCAGGCGCGGGCAGCGGCGGTGCCGGCCGGCGCGACGACGCGGTCAAGGCGGCGGAGTGGCGCGGGCTCGCGCGGGTGACCGGTGGCGGGGTCGCGGGCCGGGAAGGCCTAGAGCGCAGGGAGGAGAGAGAGCCGGTGGGATGACATGGTGGCCTCCGATTGGCTGAGGGCGGCGGCGGACGCGTCCGGCGACGTACGGACGTGTCCGGCGGCAGAGAGGAGCCCGGATTTAGGGTTTTGCCCGAAAATTTGGACGGGGGAGGCTGTTTTATAGGTAGAGGGAGCTAGGAGAGGGCTATTGAGGTGCGGTTTTCGCCCACACGATCGTGACCCAACGGCGAAGAGCATGATGGGGGTCTTGGATGGGCTAGTGGGCTGTTGTGGAGGGGTGCTGGGCTAAATGAGAAAAGGCTTCCGGTGGTTAACGCGGTTAACCGTTGGGGTATCAAACGACCTCCAAATGGAACCAAATTTTAAAGGCGGTCTACCGGTGATATACCAAGACCACTCGGTAACTCTCGGCCCATTCCGAGGATGTTTTTCTCCCGCTCACGAAACAAGACCTGAGAGGTGCGATGGTGCCATGTGAGAGTGTAGGAATCCGAAACGGACAATGGAGAGGACGGAGACGATGCAACTACTATCGGATGCAAGTGAGACTATGCGAATGCAATGCACAAAATGAACATGACATGGTGATATGCAACACACGCTCAAAATAAAAACACAAACGACCCGAAATGAAGGAGCCCAAAATGGAATTGATTAAGTCAACGATGAATACATTGCCAAATTGGGAATTGTTACATCTGGGGCGTTACACCCACGCAAAAACTTGGCAGAGGGAGACAGCTACGATGGTAGTGGAGTGAAGATTTCTGCGGTCGGCATGAGTACGACATCGACGAGGTCGAGGCAGTGAAGCTCTTCCTCACCGGAAACCATGGAGAGTAGCGGCGGCGCTAGGCCTGATAGCTCGAGCGAGAGGGAGGTCCTGCGGAGTAAAAGAAGTAAGAGGAAGGGAAGGGGGTATTTATAGCCACAGTGAAAAACTTCCCGTCCGAAGAATTTGGACGTACGTGCCCCTGCCTGTAAATGCATCTAGTGCCCCTAAGTTGGTTTTGGAATATTGACGACAAACGTGGTTGAGGGACTAATGTGTTTGTGAGAATTGCAGGATAACACAGGTAATAGTCCTTCACTAATTCGGTTTACCTTCCAGAGATGACCACTAAAAATGTGTGGAGACATTGAAGACAGTGGTGGCTCGTGAAGACATTCACGTGAAGATAATGACCTATGAAGACATTCAATGAAGACTATAGAATGCGAAGACATAGTTTGTTTCGTAGTTCTCTTTCTTCTTTCTTGAGTCATAGGAACCACCATACTGTTAAGTGGGGTCCAAGTGAACATAGTCAGATGACTGAAGTGATGCTCAACCAAAATCCTATGTCTTCGAACGAAGACAATGAGAGCAAATCTTATCCAGAGTTGGATAAGTCAGCTTTACTTGGAGCTCAATCAAAGTTGTCGCGTGTGTTCAAAATCCGACCGTTGGACACATGTCAGTTCCTTAGTGACCAAGGGTCATTTCAGACATATCATGTCAGGTTGCCTCCTGGCTATAAATAGCCCACCCCCTAGACCATAAATTGGTGGCTGCTCAGAGTTAGTGCGCGGATTTTGTCGTTTGAGAGCAACCCACCTCTAAAGCCTTTGAGAGAAAAGATCCTTGCGAGGAAAAAGCCCAAAACACCTAGAGCCAAAGAGTGGTAGGCATCACTGAAGTCTTTCTGTCTGTGTAATCTGAAGACTTATTACACTTGAGGACTGTGTATCCTCCAGCCGGTTAGGCGTCGCGTTCTAAGCATCCAAGAGTCATTATGGATTGCCAGTGAACTAAGTCTGTGAAGGTTTGGAATTCTACCTTGAAGACTTACCAGAGTGAAGGTGAAGACACGGTCTTCAGAGTTCAATCTCAGCCTCCCTAACTAGATGTATAGTTGCCACAACAACTGGAACTGGTCTACCAAATTCCCCTCATCTCCAAGCTACTGGTTCTATCTTCCAACTCATTTACATTCCAGTTTGTCTTCATGAAGTCATTGCTTGTATATCTGATCTGTTTGACTTCATTGTGTGAAGACTATCCCATGTTTAGCTTCATTGCTATCTTCCATCTTGATCCATGTTATCTAGCTATCAATGGTGTTTGTATTATTCACTATGATGCATACTTGACTATTGTGTGTCTAGAGTCGTTTATCTTTCGTTGCTTATCATATAGGTTCATTTCATTTGTCTGTCTTTAAAAAATATCGTCTATTGAAGACTTTCATAAAAATCACCTATTCACCCCCCTCTAGTCGATAACTTGCACTTTCAATTGGTATCAGAGCAAGGTGCTCCCTTATTCTATGTGATTCGGTTTAACCATCTGGAGTTTTAGTTATGTCGACTGCAGGGATAATCAAAGTCTCCGTTGCGTGCCTTGTCTTCGATGGGACTGATTACCCCTACTGGAAGAATAAGATGTGCATGCATCTTGATGCTATCGACAATGACCTTTAGTATGTCGTCAAGACTGGTGTTCCCAAGGCTGGTGAAGGTGTCACCCCTGTTGATGTCAAGAAGTTTTCTCAACTGGACTCAACCGCCAAGAACATCATCTATGGTCATCTGACCAAATGACAGTACGGACATGTGAGTGCACTGGATTCAGCCAAGCTGGCATGGGACTGGCTGTCCCAAGGTCAATGAAGGCGTCTCAACACAGAGAGACTCAAGGATTGACGTTCTTCGCAATCTTTTCAATCGCTTCAAGATAAATGACAATGAAAATGTCCATCTTACATTTGATCGCCTCACTGATACCACAAATGAGCTTCATGCTCTTAGCGCCACTGAAATCACCAAGCATGAAGTTGTGAAGAAAGTATTGAGGTCTCTTGACAGTTTGTTTGACACCTTGGCATTGATGATTCAAGAACGACCTGACTTCAAAAGTCTTGATCCATCTGACATACTTGAGAGGCTCAACACACATGAGTTCCAGCTATCTGAGAAGAGAGATATCCATGGCCCCAACTATGGTCAATCCAGAGCCTTGAAGGCTAAAACTGTGTCCTCGTCTGAAGAAGTCTCTGACAGCTGCTCTGACGATCCTGAAGACATTGGCAAAGAACTAGCTATGCTTGTGAAGAAGTTTCAAAGGTTCTCAAGGAAGAAAAACTTTGGAAAGTCTTCAAGATCCATCTCAAGAAACGATGTGGCTTCCTCTCGTGATTACAAGAAGAGAACATACTACAAGTGCAAAAAGCCCGGTCATTACATATCCAAATGTCCTCAGTGGGACAATGAATCCAAGAAAAAGAAGAAGAGCAAGGAATATGACTCTGATGACAAAAAGAAAAAGGAAATCCTCAAAGTCCTCTTCCAAGTCTTCATCAAAGTCTTCGTCTTACAAGAAGAGCTCATCTGGCAAGGCTCGTGCGTTCACTGGGAAGGAAATGGATTCAGAGGAAGAGTCTGCTTCTGAGGAGGCAGAGGTGGAATATGAGGAGGAATCTGATTATGGTGTGGCTAGCCTAGCTCCAGCCTCGGCATTTGTCGCCAAGTCCATCTTCAACACTAACGATAATGGTCACTCCATTGACGCCAAAGCAAATGATGAGGACGACTCTTCTCCAACCTACTGCTTCATGGCACGTGCTGCAAAGGGTACTGCTTCAGAAGCCACTGAATGGATAATTGACAGTGGATGCACCTACCACATGACTTGTGATCGACATCTTCTCATGGACTCAACTCTACGTCCTTCTCCTAAAAGCCACATCACATTTGCACATACTGGTAAAAGTAAGGTATTGGGACTTGGCAGGGTTGCTATCTCAAAGGATCAACACATAGACAAAGTGATGCTTGTTGAATCCCTTGGATAAACATAATGTCAGTCTCTATGCTATGTGATCTAAACATGATTGTGATATTTGGAAAATATCGTTGCCTTGTGCTTATGGAATCTGACAAGTCTCTAGTCTTTGAAGGACATCGAAAAGGTGATATGTATATGGTAGATTTCTCTGCAGGGCCACAGCTCGTCGTTTGTCTTCTCGCAAAAGCTTCAGAGTGTTGGCTTTGGCATCGAAGACTAGGTCATGCATGCATGAGGAACCTGCATACTCTCGCCAAGAAGAAGCACGTCATAGGCATCAAGGGCGTCAAGTTAAAGAAAGATCATCTGTGTGGCGCATGTGAAGCTGGGAAGATGACTAGGGCCAAGCATCCCTCAAAAACAATCATGACTACATCTCGTCCCTTTGAGCTGCTTCACATGGACTTATTTGGCCATACTCACTACTCTACTCTCACTACTACTGCTTGTTTATATGGCTTCGTGATCGTTGATGACTACTCTAGATATACTTGGGTGCATATAATCCTCTATAAGACTGAAGTGCAGGATGTCTTCAGACGATTTGCCGAGCCATGAACAACTATGGCATCAAGATCAAGCACATCAGAAGTGACAATGGAACTGAGTTCAAGAATACTGGGCTCGACACCTATCTTTATACATTGGGCATCACACATGAGTTCTCCGCTCCATACACACCTCAGCAGAATGGCGTCGTTGAGCACAAGAACCGGACTCCCATTGAGATGGCACGTACTATGCTTGATGAATACAAGACGCCAAGAAAGTTTTGGCCTGAAGCCATTGATGCTTCATGCCACATCATCAACAGAGTTTATCTTCACAAGTTCTTCAAGAAAACATCATATGAACTTCTGACTGGTAAGAAGCCAAATGTCAGTTATTTCAAAGTCTTTGGCGCAAAGTGTTGGATCAAAGATCCGCATCACACTTCCAAATTTGCACCGAAAGCACGTGAAGGTTTTATGCTTGGTTACGAAAAGGATTCGCACACCTACCGGGTCTTCAACCTCTTTCACTATAAATTGGTTGAAACCGTAGATCTACGGTTCGATGAAACTAACGGCTCGCAAAGAGAGCACTTGTCAAATGTGCTAGATGAAGCTTTTCCCAGTGAATCTATCAAACAAATGGGTACAGGAGAAATTATACCCATCGAGGAACCAACTGAAGAGGAAATCATTATCTCTCCACCCAGTCATCCTGAAGAGAAGGCTCAGCCTGAAGACAATCCTGAACAACAAGATGATCAACAGCATGAGCAATGTCTTCGCCTAATTCATCCTCGGGTAGCTAATGAAGTCCAAGTTGAAAATATTCTTGATAGCCTCAATGCAACTGGTCCACTTACTCGCTCAAAAGCAACTTAGCTAGCAAACTTTTGTGGTCACTCTGCATTTGTTTCAATATCTGAACCCAAGAAAGTTGATGAATCCTTTATGGAACCTGAATGGATTCAAGCAATGCAAGAAGAGCTTCAACAGTTTCAGCTGAATAATGTATGGGAGCTTGTTAAGCGTCCTGATCCACGGAGGCATAACATCATTGGCACCAAATGGATCTATCGCAACAAACAAGATGAGCATGGTCAAGTTGTCAGAAACAAGGCTCATCTCGTTGCTCAAGGTTATACTCAAGTAGAAGGAATTGACTTCGATGAAACCTTTTCTCATGTGGCTAGGCTTGAAGCCATTTGCATACTGCTAGCCTATGCCAACCACCACAAAATATTTCTATATCAAATGGATGTAAAGAGTGCCTTTCTGAATGGGAAAATTGAAGAAGAAGTGTATGTTGCACAAGCTCCTGGCTTTAAAGACCCAAAGCGTCCTGACATGGTTTACAAGCTCAACAAGGCAATATATGGCCTCAAACAAGCACCATGTGCGTGGTATGACACACTCAAAGACTTCTTGAAGAGCTAAGGCTTCAAACCTGGTTCACTAGATCCCACACTCTTAACGAAGACATATGATGATGAACTATTCATATGCCAAATCTATGTGGATGACATTATCTTCGGATGCACTGACAAAAGATACAGTGATGAGTTTGGATACATGATGCAAGAGCAATATCAGATGTCCATGATTGGTGAGCTAAAGTTCTCCTTGGTCTCCAAATTCGTCAACAGAAGAATGGAATCTTCATATATCAAGAGAAATACCTCAAAGATTGCCTGAAGAAGTTTGGAATGCAAGATTGCAAAGGGTACACGACGCCAATGCCAACCAAAGGTCAATTGGGCTCCGACGACAATGGTAAAGAGTTCGATCAAAAGGTATACTGCTCCATGATTGGTTCTTTACTCTACTTATGTGCTTCTAGGCCTGATATAATGCTTAGCGTTTGCATGTGTGCCCGATTTCAAGCGGCACCAAAGGAATCGCATCACCTAGCTATGAAGTGAATTCTTCGATACTTGGCTCACACCCCAACACTAGGATATGGTATCCCAATGGCTCTATATTTGATGTTGTTGGATTCTAAAATGTTGACTATGTTGGTGAAAAATTTGATCGCAAGTCCACATCAGGCACATGTCATTTTCTTGGACGATCTCTTGTCTGTTGGTCTTCAAAGAAGCAAGACTCAGTGTCTCTCTCCACAGCTAAAGTTGAATACATTGTTGCTGGATCTTGTTGCACTCAGCTTCTCTGGATGAAGCAAACTATTAAGGACTATGCCATCAACATAGTGAAGGTGCCTCTCTTCTGTGATAACGAGAGTGCCATCAAGATTGCTCACAATCCCGTTCAGCACTCGAAGATAAAGCACACTGAGATTCGTCAGCACTTTCTCAGGGATCACGTGATCAATAAGGACATTGAAATCATACATGTCAACACCGAAGAGCAACTGGCAGATATCTTCACTAAGCCCTTGGATGAGAAAAGGTTTCGCAAGCTACGTGTGAGCTAAATATCCTAGAATCCTCAAATGTCATGTGATTGGACACACATCCTAACGCTTATGCATTTTGATGACTTAGATTTGCAACACATGAAGTAACGTATGTCTTCAATTCATGAAGACATACACTCTGAGTGTGAATACATTAATGTGGAATTCAACTCTGGAGCGCCACGACAATTGTGCACCGTGTCCTGGTCTAATACTTCCTATACGGTGGGTAACGCCACCACCAAAATTTCTTGAAGTTTTCATTTGGCGTCTTGACTGCATTATCTTTTTACTTGGTTTGTCTTCACCATCGTTTGTCTTCAAGATTTATCTTCTCAATGTTGATTTGTTTGGTTTCTCTGGTATATCTATACATGTGTTCTGTCCTCTACATCATTCACTTATAGCTATGTCTTCAAACTTTTTGGATCTAAGTGAATGTGATCGGACCCTAATTCTCTCTATGATTAATCTCTCCAAACTCTCTCTATCTCTTCATATGCATTCTGTTGACACGTGTCAAATGTCTTCACTGTGTCCTTGTCAGCTGAAGATATAGAGACACATAGTTAAATCTATTTTCAATGCTTTATCCTTTTTGCTCGAAAACCGTAGAAACCAAAACGTCCATCCGACAAACCAGGCGTGCGTGGGGTCGTGGCTCAACTCTCCATAAGTTGCATGCTAGCCACGTGTCATTCTGATGTGAACCTGTGTAATTGCACTACATTGCCATCTCTCCTTATAAATACTTCCCCCACACGGTCATAATTCCTTCTCCCACCTCTCGCCATATCGCTCAACCCTAGCGCCTCCGCTAGCTCCAGTCGATGTTGGAGACGAAGCGCTTAGCTACCATGACTTCTTTGATGTCGTCCTCCCGCCGGTCGCGGACCCCGTTTCTCCACCGCCGCCGTAGGTGTCTTCAGCCACCAAGTTAGGGCACGGAAGATCGATCTGCTCGGCATCCATCTCATCCCATCTAGTAGTTCTTCAGTGCGGTAAATAAATCTCTTTTTACTGTCGTTTTGATCCATTGAAACCATGTAACTTCACCACAAGTGGTTTCTACATATCTAAAAGTTATTTCTTTCTGTATCCTTCTCTCATATCATGCAAGTATATTCACTTATGCCTCACTGCTAGTTAGATTCCTCACTTGTACCTATTCTTGGATTGGTACAAATCTGGAACCAACTCACTCCATATAAGTGAATGTCTTCGCACTATGAGGTGAATGTCTTCAAACTGTTTTTATCTTCAAAATCTTCTGAGAATGCATATGACCTCTTCCCCTTCCCTCGCATCTCTAATGATGTGACACATACATGTTCGTGGGAGAATCCCTTGGTTCTCATAGTCTGCATTCATTTGCAGAATACTTACAACGTCACAATGAATCTCCTGAAGCCAGTTCATGTCTGACCAGTAGTCGGAAGACAAACTGCTTTGTGAAGCCCTTCTGTCTGAGTCCAATGGCTTCTGAGAAACAATCCAAGAAAGGCGGCAGACAGGGACGTACTGACACTGCCAAAGATCTTCCTCCACATGTACAAGTCTGACCCAGAAGAAACATATGGCGAACGCAAATCTCGAATCCAAAGGATACGAAGATATTGCGCAGAACAATGGTTTCTATACAGATTTGTGACTCCTGAGTATGCTACCAAGAATGCCATTCGCCCTCCATGGGGTGATATCATCTACAAGAAGCTTCAGCCCAAGACTATGCCTGAAGCGATTGCCAAGAACTTCTATCCTTGCATGGTCAGAGGACCGATGCCTTCAAATGCTGACCCACCAAGTCTTCGATGGTGTCGTTATGATGAATTATTTGAAGAAAATTACAAGTTTGCCAAGAACTCTGCAACCTAGAACAGGAAAGAATTTGGAATTAACTTCAATCCTGGCCCATCTCGGCCTCGTTCTAATGGAACACGTGAAGCCAATGACAATCGTGTTGGCCCCTTAAATGGCCTTGATGGACTGCTATCCCACATCGCTGCTCAAAGGGTGACTGTGGAGGATGTTGTTGAAGACATGGAACCTGAAGATGTTCCTGAGTCTGTGAAGCCCAAGAAGAAGTCAAAGGCTTCCAAATCTGTTGCTGCTCCAAAGGCTTCAAGTGTGAAGCCCTTAAAAATTGTACCTCCTGAATCAAGTGTGCAGTATGAGGATCACTCTCATATCTCTCAGAGGTCCAAGCAGCTTGTGAAGCCATCTGGTCAAGGAGTCACCCCGGGCAGCATTCTGCGCAATGATGATGACATAATAGATCTGTCCAGTGATGAAGATCTTGTTGATGATGCCCTTGAGATGCTAATCAAGAGCAAGCAACAGGCAGAAATCTTCAATGATTTGCCTCTCTTTGACGTTGATATCATAAATAACTTCACTGATGAATGGTTTGAGGATACATCTCTTTCACTTGATGATCTCCAGCTTCCCATTGATATCAGTGTGACCTTTCAAGGATACATTACTCGTGAACTAACTGTTGCACAGAAGGTTATTGAGCAGAAGAACAAAATTGATCATGAAAAGGCTCTGTTCAAGAAGCATATGGCAAGCCTCAGTGCTCAAGAAGTTCAAAACTTCAAGACTATGATGGCAGACTCAAGGTTGAATTTGCCAAGCGCCGTGAAGTTGCAAGAGGCTCTAGGGAATGTCTCAAGCACTATGCTGAGAAATGCGTCCAAGCCCACAATGAAGCTGTAAAGAGGAAAGCTCTTGTCCATCCAGGCATTGACCCCAAGCTGACCACCAAGAAGCTAAAAAAGAAGAAGAAGCCAGCTGTTGAAGACACTGAAGCCCTAAGGCAGGAGAGACCCAGCATTGTCTTCCCTGTTAGTATGACTGGATGAAAGCCAAAGGTCCCATCTACAGCTTCTGATCAAAGGAAGACCAGGCAGGCTGAATCTGAAGCTAAGAAACGAAAGCATCTTGATGCTTCTGATGCTGCTCCTTCCAAGAAGAAGTTGAAGACTAAAGCTTCAAAGGCTTCACAAAAGCCTCGCGCCTCCTCCACCGAACCTCTGGTTTTTGAACCCATCTCTGTTGCCCTGCCAGCCTCCTCCAACCATGAACGCCATCTAGTTGTGCATGAGCCTGCTACCATAGAGGCTCATCAGACTGAAGAGATTCCAGTTGCTAACTCTCCCACAGGTGAAGACATTGGTCATCGTGATAATGTTGGTTATGATAAAGTCCTTCCTCAACTTGAACCCCAACCAGTTCAATCACCTGCTCTCACGAGTAGTGAACTCATAAGCATTGGCGGTCCCACGACGCCAATTGCTCAAGATAATTTTTGGGAAGAGCAACACCCGAACACCCCCCTACATGAAGTCATTCATCGCACTCCATCGTCTCTTGTTACCACTCCGGTACTTGAGAATCGAAAATAAACACCTGAAGAAGACATGGAGCAGACCAATGCTTCACCAATAGCATCGCCAAAGTTTCGAAGGCTTCGCAAAGGCCTCAAGCCTCAAGCCTCCATGTCTAGCATTCCTGAAGATGCAGTACAAAACTCAAGCTCAGTAGCACATCAAGTGTTTCCTGATGCCATTCCTTCAGCATCTACTCTTGAATCTGAAGCCAAGGCGGCTGAAGATATTTCGGCTGCATCAGCTGATGAAGAAAAGGAAGAAAACTGTGAAGTCACTCCCCCTCCCCAAGAAACAGTTGTGCAAGAAGAAGTGCCCGTCATGCAAGAACCCACTCCCCAAGATTCTGTTGTGCATGAGTCTCCTCTTCATGAAGCCACTGATAGTGAAGCAAATGTGGCTGCCCCTCCAATGACTACTAAAGCCAATGACACTGTCATGGCTGAAGACAATGTGCATCATGAAGTTATTGCTACCCCTGAAGTGATTGTTCCTTCCCCTGTGCCTCACACCATGGCCCAAGCCTTCAATCAAGTAGATGAGCTTGTAACTGTTAGATGGCCAATACTGACGCCTCCCGCTGCCCCAGGCCCACAATATGAATATCATGTGGAGCGGAGGCCTCAGATGCAGAAGCCAAAGCCCAGATTGCCTAGGCTTCCAAGCACTGCACTGACACAAGGCTCCTTCAGTGTGCACAGATTCAGAGAGAACAACACTTTCTTTGACTCTGAGAGGAATGCATACAAGAAACCAAGGATCTCATCTGATAGGTTCTGGAGTTTTCAGCAACGAAGCTATTACTCTTGCATTTTGTACAATCAAGACCGGATCTTTCTGCATCAACGCCTTGATTGTGATGCCATTGCTGGGCTGCCATGCCTTGAAGAAGCCCTTGACTGCTTCCGAGATGTTGGACTGCTTCCATTTGTCACTGCCAAAGAGCATTGGAACGAAGAGCTTCTCCTGCAACTCTATGTTACTCTTCACATCAGAGGCTACAACAGGGATCCGAAGACATGGGTCCTTGAGTGGATGACAGGTGATATTCATCATGAAGCCAAATCTCAGACTCTTCTTGAGCTTACTTCCCTGCCCACTCCTGGTGAGTTATACGAACCAGGTTGTTCTCTTTATCAAAAGGAGCTGGAAAGCATCTTCAAAAAGGTTGAGCCCAGCATGAGTGAAATGCTCAGTATGATGAAGCCATTGCCCCTGGAAGCTGATTATCCAAAGGAATTCTTCGTCAAGGACCTCGAGTATCTGCCTCGCACCATCTATCATATTTTGAGGCTTACTCTCTGGCCAGTTAAGGGACACTCTTCTGAAGCCAAACTGGAAGGTGCCATGAAGACTTTGGTATTTTACATTCTCAATGGCATTAGATTCAATACGCATGACTTCTTCATTCGTCAACTAGCTGCGTCAGGTATTGATCTGTTTGGCCTCAAGTTCTATGCTCCATGGATAATGCGTCTCATTAAGCTTCACTCCACTATCAACTATCAAGCATCTGCACGCAATCATGTTCTCTTTTTGCCTGAGGTTGATATGTCTTATGAAGCCATCTATCCTGAGCCTACCAAGCAACCACTTCAACTGCTCAATGATGATCATCAAATCTTCACACATCATGTTGAAGGTGTATATGTGCCTAATGCAAACGTCACTGCTTATCCTCTGCTGGAAATCTGCGCCTACCGCATCGTGCTAACACTGATGCCACTGGTAGCACCATTGCTCAAAGGCCTAAAAAGCATCCACGTGTCCTCAATGACCGAGAGCTTCTAGTTTCACTTCACCAGAAGCAGGATAAGCACCATGATTGGTTGAAGCGGCAGATGCAAAGTCTTCTCACTGACGTAAACCGCATTTGCAACTTGGCTACCAAGAACTCCTTCGTTGCTCATGAAGCCTGTCGGCGGTCCTGGAAAAGTCTCACATTGCTCTGTTCTGAAGATGATCTTCAGGTAGATGGCTTCATCGAACGCTTCAAGTTTGACTCCAGGCCTCCACAATCTGCGACTTGGTGTCCGACTCCCTCAATTAAAGATTCTGAGTATTCATCTTCGACTGCGACTGTTGTTGCTCGTGTCATCGACGAAGAATACGACACCACTTCTCCAGCAATCGCTTCACTGCATCACGACTCTGCGTAAAGCCCTTCTGCACCGCCCAACTCCAACATCGACCCGGCTACACCAGCATCTTCACCGCCTGGGAACACATAGATACTCTATGTCTACAATCCTTTTTGGTCCTTACTGACAATAGGGGGAGAAGCATATGAGTTGATAGTCTTCAAGGGGTCCATATATGGGTCGGGTGCCTTAATTTTTCTTAAGTTCATACAACTCTCGTTTCGAAACATTTGGCTCTTGAGTTGTAACACTTAAACTTGATGGTCGTCTGATACGTCTCGACGTATCTATAATTTTTTATTGTTCCATGCTATTATTTATGAAGTCTTGGATGTTTAATGGGCTTTATCATTCACTTTTATATCATTTTTGGGACTAACCTACTAACCCAAAGGCCCAGTCCAAATTGTTGTTTTTTTTGCCTATTTCAGGGTTTTGCGGAGAAAGAATATCAAACGGAGCCCAAACGGAATGAAACCTTCGCGAGAGATATTTTTCGACAAAACCACGCCCAGGAAGCTTGAGAACCACGTCAGAGGATCGAGGAGCCGCGCTCGAGGGTGGGGGCACGCCCCCCTTCCCAGGGCGTGCCCCCTGCCTTGAGGCCTCCTCGTGTGGCCCCCGGTGCCCTCCTTCTTCCTATATAAGTCCACGTACCCTAGAAACTCCATATGCAGAGAGAAAACCCTAATTCCACCGCTGTAGCTTCTGTTCCGGTGGAGATCCCATCTTGGAGCCTGTTGCGGAGCTCCACCGGAGGGGGATCCATCACGGAGGCCTTCATCATCATCATCATCGCCCTCACCATGAATTGTGAGTAGTTTACCACAGACCTTCGGGTCCATAGCTAGTATCTAGATGGCTTCTTCTCTCTCTCTGGATCTCAATACAAAGTACTCCTCGGTCTTCGAGGAGATCTATTCGATGTAATCTCTTTTTGCGGTGTGTTTATCAAGATCCGATGAATTGTGAGTTTATGATCAAGGTTATCTATGAAAGATATTTGGTTCTTCTTTGAACTTTTTATGTGTGCTCATAATATCCTTGCAAGTCTCTTCGAATTATTGGTTTGGTTTGGCCTACTAGATATATAGTTCTTGCAATGGGAGAAGTGCTTGGCTTTGGGTTCAATCTTACGGTGTCCTTTCCGAGTGACAGTAGGGGCGGCAAGGAACTTATTGTATTGTTGCCATCGAGGATAAAAAGATGGGTTTTTCATCATATTGCTTGAGTTTATCCCTCTACATCATGTCATCTTGCTTAAGGCGGTACTCTGTTCTTATGAACTCAATACACTAGATGCATGCTGGATAGCGGTCGATGTGTGGAGTAATTGTAGTAGATGCTGGCAGGAGTCGGTCTACTTGTCTCGGACGTGATGCCTATATACAATGATCATGCCTAGATAGTCTCATAATTATTCGCTTTTCTATCAATTGCTCGACAGTAATTTGTTTACCCGCCGTAGAATATCGCTATCATGAGAGAAGCCACTAGAGAAAACTATGGCCCCCGGGTCTATTCTCAACATATTAATCTACATTTACTTTACTTTTATCGCTTTTATTTGTTGTTATATTAAACCAAAAATACCAAAAATATCAACTATCATATCTATCAGATCTCACTCTCGTAAGTGACCGTAAAGGGATTGACAACCCCTTATCGCGTTGGCTGCGAAGTTCTTATTTGTTTGTGCAGGTGTGAGGGACTGGCGCATGGTCTCCTACTGGATTGATACCTTGGTTCTCAAAAACTGAGGGAAATACTTACGCTACTGTGCTGCATCTCCCTTTCCTCTTCGAGGGAATACAACGCAAGCTCAAGAGGTAGCAAGAAGAATTTCTGGCGCCGTTGCCAGGGAGGCTTACACAAAAGTCATATACCAAGTACCTATCACAAACCCTTACCCTTCGCATTAAATTTATTTGCCTCTCGTTTTCCTCTCCCCCACTTCACCCTTGCCGTTTTATTCGCCCTTCTTCCGTCGTGTGTTTACCGTTCGCTTGCTTTTTGTTTGCTTGTGTGTTGCTTGCTTGCTTGCTCTCTTGTCTGAGATGGGGGACGATTTTATCGAGAAGGGTAGCAATGCCGAGGGCAACGTTCATGTTGACCCCCCGGATGAAGCTACCACTTTACATATTAAGAAGTTCCGGGTTGGTAGTGGTAATATTATTGGAAAAGGGGTTCTTCAAGACTTCTTTACTTGTGCCGGTGCTTTGCCCACTATGGGTGGCTCTATTCTTCACAGATCTAGTAGCCTTGCGGATGTTGTATCTATGCTCATAGTAGAAATTGAAAGGCAATTTATCCATATGCATCCCTGTACTCAGAGAGTATTTTTGGAGTTCTCCAATATTGAGCATTCTTCCGTTAAGCATACAGCTACTATCTTTTTGGCTCATGAATTTAGATATATCATGAAAGAGGCCAGAGAAATTTTGCTCATTATGGAGTAGATGCCGGTCAATCTCCTATAGAGACTATCTTGTTCAATCAAGAAGACCTTATGCGGTTGCGATCTCCTGATCATGTTGCTTTTAATGAAAACCTTAGAAAAAAGGTTCCTGTTGAGATATTGATTGATAGAATTTCTGAGATAAACGATGACTTTGTTGTTCAAAATAATGGGTTAGGATTCTCCCTTGAACGAAGGCTTATGGCCTTCTGCCAAAAGAATGCCTATAATGATGAATTGGTCATCCATTACAAAAGGCCAAAGGAGGAACCTGTTCCTCCCGAGATTGATGTAGGGGACTTTTGTCCCATTAAATTTATCCCTTTTTATTACTTTTGCTTGCCACAAAGGAAGCTTGCTGCTGAACATAGGGAATATGAGATGAGCTTTCGCGACATATCGTACCACTATGGTTATACCTAGATCTATCTTGTGTCGTGCCTAGCTAGGGGCGTAAAACGATAGCACTTGTTGGGAGGCAACCCAATTTTATGTTTTTTGTTTTTGTTGCTGTTAGGGAATAAATATTGCATCTAGCCTCTGATTAGATGTGGTTTCATGTTTTGTTTAGTGTTTGTTCCAAGTAGAACCTTTGGGAAGACTTGTGTGAAGTTTATACGATCTTGCTGTGAAAAACAGAATCGCTAGCGCTCGCTAAAGTAGTCGTGGGATTTTACTGGAGCCTCCTTTTTAGTTGATTATTTTTTCAGATGATTGGTAGACAAATTTCGCAAATATACCAATTTAGTTCTAATTTTTTGGAGTTCCAGAAGTAGGCGAACCCTGCAGATTACTACAGACTATTCTGTCTTTGACAGATTCTGTTTTTCGTGTGTTGTTTGCTTATTCCGATGCATCTATGAGTAGTATTCGAGGATATGAACCATAGAGAAGTTGGAGTACAGTAGGTTTAACACCAATATAAACAAAGAATGAATTCATTGTTGTACCTTTGAGTAGTGGTTTGCTTTCTTATACTAACGGAGCTGACGAGAATTTTTGTCTAAGTTTTGTGTTGTGAAGTTTTCAAGTTTTGAGTATTGCTTTGATGGACTATGGAACAAGGAGTAGCAAAGGCCTAAGCTTGGGGATGCCCATGGATCCCAAGTAAATTCAAGATAATCAAAAGCATAAGCTTGGGGATGCCCCGGGAAGGCATCCCCCCTTTCGTCTTCATCCATTGGTAACTATACTTGGAGCTATATTTTTATTCGCAACATGATATGTGTTTTGCTTGGAGCGTCTTGTATAATTTGAGTATTTTCTTGTTAGTTTGCCATAATCATCCTTGCTGGACACACCTATTTGAGAGAGTTAAATATGGCCTAGAAATTATTAGAACACTCTATGTGCTTCACTTATATCTTTTGAGTTGAATAATTTTTGCTCTAGCGCTTCACTTATATCTTTCGGAGCACGGTGATGGTAATATTTTGTAGAAATTTTTGAACTCTCATGCTTCACTTATATATATTTGAGAGTCTATTATAACAGCATGGTAATGTGTTTAGGCTAAAGAAACTAGTCTTCACATGATAGACAGCCAATGGCAATGTAGTAAAAAAATCACATCAAGTGCATTGAATAGAATGAGATGTTGGATGCTTGATAATTGTTTTGAGACATGAGGATAGTGATATTAGAGTCATGCTAGTGGAGTTATTATGAAATTGAGAAATACTTGTGTTAAGGTTAGTGATTCCCTTAGCATGCATGTATGGTGAACCTTTGTGTGACTAAGTTAGAGCATGAGGTATTTGTAGAGTGCCAACCTTTGTGTGGAGGTCGGGGGCGCGCGATGGTTAACTCCTACCAACCTCCCCCCTAGGATCATGCGTTGATTGCTTTGTTTTGATGACTCGTAAATTTTGCAATAAGTATATGAGTTCTTATGACTAATGTTGAGTCCATGGATTATACGCACTCTCACCCTTCCACCATTGCTAGCCTCTCTTGTACCGCACAACTTTCGCCGATGCCATAAACCCACTATATATCCTTCCTCAAAACAGCCACTCTATTGTTCCTCAAAACAGCCACCATACCTACCTATCATGGCATTTCCATAGCCATTCCAAGATATATTGCCATGCAACTTTCCACCGTTCCGTTTATATGACACACATCATATTGTCATATTTCCATGCATGTATATGTAGTTGACATCGTATTTGTGGCAAAGCCACCATGCATAATTTTTATACATGTCACTCTTGTTTCATTGCACATACCGGTATACCGCCGGAGGCATTCATATAGAGTCATACTTTGTTGTTGTAGTATCGAGTTGTAACTTCGTGTTGTAATGAAAGTGTGATGATCATCATTATTAGAGCATTGTCCCATGGGAGGAAAGGCTGAATCTATAAAGCCCCTCCGCAAAAAAAAAGAAAAAAAAAGGAAGGCCAAAGAAAAAGAAAGGCCCAAAAAAAGAAAGAAAGAAAGAAAAGAAAAAGGGACAATTGCTACTATCTTTTTCCAGACTTGTGCTTCAAAGTAGCACCATGTTCTTCATTGTAGAGAGTCTCATGTTTAGTCACTTTCATATACTAGTGGGAATTTTCGTTATAGAACTTGGCTTGTATATTCCAGCGATGGGCTTCCTCAAATGCCCTAGGTCTTCGTGAGCAAGCAAGTTGGATGCACACCCACTAGTTTCTTCTGTTGAGCTTTCATTCATATTTAGCTCTAGTGCATCCGTTGCATGGCAATCCCTACTCACTCACATTGATATCTACTGATGGGCATCTCCATAGCCCATTGATACGCCTAGTCGATGTGAGACTATCTCCCTCCTTTTTGTCTTCTCCACAACCACCTATATTCCACCCATAGTGCTATATCCATGGCTCACGCTCATGTATTGCGTGAAAGTTGAAAGGTTTGAAAAGATAGAGTATGAAAACAAATGCTTGGCTGAAATCGGGGTTGTGCATGATATGAATATTTTTGTGTGATAACAAGGGAGCATAGCCAACACTATATGATTTTGTAGGGATAACTTTCTTTAGCCATAGTATTTTGAGAAGACATGATTGCTTTGTAAGTATGCTTGAAGTATTGTTATTTCTTATGTCAATATAGACTTTTTTCTTGAATCTTTCAGATCTGAACATTCATGCCACAATTAAGAGAATTACATTGAAAAACTATATTGGTTAGCATTCCACATCAAAAATTCTTTCTTTATCATTTACCTACTCGAGGACGATCAGGAATTAAGCTTGGGGATGCTTGATACGTCTCCAACGTATCTATAATTTTTTATTGTTCCATGCTATTATTTATGAAGTCTTGGATGTTTAATGGGCTTTATCATTCACTTTTATATCATTTTTGGGACTAACCTACGAACCCAAAGGCCCAGTCGAGATTGCTGTTTTTTTGCCTATTTCAGGGTTTTGCAGAAAAAGAATATCAAACGAAGCCCAAACGAAATGAAACCTTCGCGAGATATATTTTTGGAGAAAATCACGCCCAGGAAGCTTGAGAACCACGTCAGAGGATCGAGGAGCCGCCCTCGAGGGTGGGGGCGCGCCCCCCTTCCCAGGGCGCGTGCCCCTGCCTCGAGGCCTCCTCATGTGGCCCCCAGTGCCCTCCTTCTTCCTATATAAGTCCACGTACCCTAGAAACTCCATATGCAGAGAGAAAACCCTAATTCCACCGCCGTAGCTTCTGTTCCCGTGGAGATCCCATCTTAGAGCCTGTTCCGGAGCTCCACCGGAGGGGGATCCATCACGGAGGCCTTCATCATCATCATCATCGCCCTCACCATGAGTTGTGAGTAGTTTACCACAGACCTTCGGGTCTATAGCTAGTATCTAGATGGCTTCTTCTCTCTCTTTGGATCTCAATACAAAGTTCTCATCGGTCTTCGAGGAGATCTATTCGATGTAATATCTTTTTGCGGTGTGTTTGTCGAGATCTGATGAATTTTGAGTTTATGATCAAGGTTATCTATGAAAGATATTTGGTTCTTCTCTGAACTTTTTATGTGTGCTCATAATATCCTTGCAAGTCTCTTCGAACTATTGGTTTTGTTTGGCCTACTAGATATATAGTTCTTGCAATGGGAGAAGTGCTAGGTTTTGGGTTCAATCTTGCGGTGTCCTTTCCCAGTGACAGTAGGGGCAGAAAGGCATGTATTGTATTGTTTCCATCGAGGATAAAGAGATGGGGTTTTCATCATATTGCTTGAGTTTATCCCTCTACATCATGTCATCTTACTTAAGGCGTTACTCCGTTCTTATGAACTCAATACACTAGCGGTCGATGTGTGGAGTAATAGTAGTAGATGCAGGCAAGAGTCGGTCTACTTGTCTCGGACGTGATGCCTATATACAATGATCATGCCTAGATAGTCTCATAATTATTCGCTTTTCTATCAATTGCTCGACGGTAATTTGTTTACCCGCCGTAGAATATTGCTATCATGAGAGAAGCCACTAGAGAAAACTATGGCCCCCGGGTCTATTCTCAACATATCAATCTACATCTACTTTACTTTTACCGCTTTTATTTGCTGTTTTATTAAACCAAAAATACCAAAAATATCAACTATCATCTCTATCAGATCTCACTCTCGTAAGTGACCGTAAAGGGATTGACAACCCCTTATCGCCTTGGCTGCGAAGTTCTTATTTGTTTGTGCAGGTGCGAGGGACTGGCGCGTGGTCTCCTACTGGATTGATACCTTGGTTCTCAAAAACTGAGAAAAATATTTACGCTATGGTGCTGCATCTCCCTTTCCTCTTCGTGGGAATACAACGCTAGCTCAAGAGGTAGCATCGTCTGCTACATTTGCTGTTATTTCTTCTGCTTGGTTAAATATCTATCTTATGCGGATGAAGTCATTTAGCAGACGCCCATTTTTCATTATGCATATCATTATCTTCACTACATCTTTGTATGCATGATGGATTGTCTTCATAAGATTGAAGGAGATCTCCACAAAGCAAAACCTGCCATGTGCCTTTGCATTCAAAAGCAAATTTCCTATATGCACATCTTCAGGTGGAGCCCTCTCAATCTTATGAAGCCAATGACCGTGTTATCTATAGTTTCACGTATTTTATCCTCGTTGAAAACTTCAACATGTTTGTCATCAATCACCAAAAAGGGGGAGATTGTAAGTGCATCTAGTGCCCCTAAGTTGGTTTTGGAGTATTGACGACAAACGTGGTTGAGGGACTAACGTGTTTGTGAGAATTGCAGGATAACACAAGTAATAGTCCCTCACTGATTCGGTTTACCTTCCAGAGATGACCCCTAAAAATGTGTGAATACATTGAAGACAGTGGTGGCTCGTGAAGACATTCACGTGAAGATAATGACCTATGAAGACATTCAATGAAGACTACAGAATGCGAAGACATAGTTTCTTTCGTAGTTCTCTTTCTTCTTTCTTGAGTCATAGGAACCACCGTACTGTCAAGTGGGGTCCAAGTGAACATAGTCAGATGATTGAAGTGATGCTCAACCAAAATCCTATGTCTTCGAACGAAGGCAATGCCAGCAAATCTTATCCAGAGTTGGATAAGTCAGCTTTACTTGGAGCTCAAGCAAAGTTGTCGCGTGTGTTCCAAATCCGGCCATTGGACACGTGTCAATTCCTTAGTGACCAAGGGTCATTTTGGACATATCATGTCGGGTTGCCTCCTGGCTATAAATAGCCCACCCCCTACACCATAAATTGGTGGCTGCTCAGAGTTAGTGCACGGCTTTTCTCGTTTGAGAGCAACCCACCTCCGAAGTCATTGAGAGAAAAGATCCTTGCGAGGACAAAGCCCAAAACATCCAGAGCCAAAGAGTGTTAGGCATCACTGAAGTCTTTCTGTCTGTGTGATCTGAAGACTTATTACACTTGAGGACTGTGTATCCTCCAGCCGGTTAGGCGTCACGTTCTGAGCATCCAAGAGTCATTGTGCATTGCTAGTGAACGAAGTCTGTGAAGGTTGGAAGTCTACCTTGAAGACTTACCAGAGTGATTAGGCGAGGACTAGGTGTCCTTAGCTCAAGGAGAATAAGGTGAAGACACGGTCTTCAAAGTTCAATCTCAGCCTCCCTAACCAGACGTACAGTTGTCACAGCAACTGGAACTGGTCTACCAAATTCCCCTCGTCTCCAAGCTACTGGTTCTATTTTCCAACTCATTTACATTCCAGTTTGTCTTCGTGAAGTTATTTCTTGTATATATGATCTCTTTGACTTCACTGTGTGAAGATTGTCCCCTATTTAGCTTCATTGCTATCTTCCATCTTGATCCATGTTATCTATCTATCAATAGTCTTTGTATTATTCACTATGATGCATACTTGACTATTGTGTGTCTAGAGTCGTTTATCTTCTACTACTTATCATATAGGTTCATTTCATCTGTCTGTCTTTAAAAGAGATCGTCTTTTGAAGACTTCCATAAAAATCGCCTATTCACCCCCCTCTAGTCGATAACTTGCACTTTCACTACCCTTTGCTATCCTAGAGACATGTGCCACACACGTTCTGAGGAGTGGAGATAGCGGAGATCGTGGGTGAGTTGTTTCATCCATCATGGGATGCGGAACGGTTTGAGCGGCAAAAGCTGAAAATTTAGATAAGAAAAAATTAACGTTTCGTTCATAAATTCTTCAGCTGTCAAGGACACGGTGAAGATTTTGAACGTGTTTCAAATAGAACGCACATGAAGAATTTGTGAATAGACTAGATTGATTTAAGCATAGAGGGGGAACGGGTCCGATCATATTCACTTAGAGGAAAAATCATCTTGAAGAATTAGCAATCAGTGAATATTGTAGAGGACATGAAAAAAATCATCATATATTATATGCGTGTGCGTGTGCGTGTGCGTGTGCGTGTGCGTGTGCGTGTGCGTGTGCGTGTGCGTGTGCGTGTGCGTGTGCGTGTGCGTGTGTGTGTGTGTGTGTGTGTGTGTGTGTGTGTGTGTGTGTGTGGCCAATGAAGAACTCCAGTGAAAAGATGAAGAAATTGCAAATTTTGAGGAATTTTAAAATTGGAAGAATTTGCAAAATGAAGAAAAACTCAAATTTCAACTATGGTTGGTGGCGTGACCCACCGTTTAAGAATGATGATTTCAGACACCGCGTACAATTGTCGTAGGGCTCTGAGAATCAAATTCTTCATTAATTTCTTCACAGTTAGAGGGTTAGTCTTCATTGGTTGAAAAAAAATGTTACTTCGTGTGTTGCACATCTAAGTCATCAATTTTGCATAAGTGTTAGGATGTGTGTCCTTTCAAAGAACATTCGAAGATTCTAAGATATTTAGCTCACACCGCAACTTGCAAAATCTCTTTTCATCCAAGGGCTTTGTGAAGATATCTGCCAGGTGTTCTTCAGTCTTCACGTGGTAGATGGAGATGTCGCCCTTGAACACATGATCTCGAAGAAAATGATGACAGACCTGGATGTGCTTTGTCTTCGAGTGCTGAACTGGGTTGTAAGCAATCTTGCTGGCACTCGCATTGTCACAATAGAGTGGCACATTCTTCGTGTTGATGTTGTAGTCCTTGAGAGTTTGCTTCATCCATAGCAATTGAGCACATCATGAACCAGCAGCAATGTACTCAGCTTCAGCAGTAGAGAGTGATACGCAGTTCTGCTTCTTCGAGGACCAACATACTAAGGATTGTCCGAGGAAATGGCATGTGCCAGATGTAGACCTGCGATCCACTCGATCACCAGCATAGTTAGAGTCAGAATATCCAATGAGATCAAAATCAAAGCCCTTGGGATACCATAATCCAAGTGTTGGTGTGTGAGCTAGATATCGAAGAATATGCTTCACAGCCTTATGGTGTGATTCCTTCGATGTAGCTTGAAATCGGGCACACATGCAAACACTAAGCATAATATCTGGCCTAGATGCACATAGATACAATAAAGAACTGACCATGGAACGGTATACCTTTTGATCGAAATCTTTACCATTTTCGTCGGTGCAGAGATGGCCATTTGTGGGCATAGGGATTTTGACGCCTTTGCAATCTTGCATGCACAATTTCCTCAGAACATCCATGAGCTATTTCTCTTGAGATATGAATATGCCATTGTGTTGTTGATGAATTTGAATACCTAAGAAGAATTTTAATTCTCCCATCATAGACATTTGATATTCTTCATGCATCATGTATCCAAATTCGTCACTGTAATGTTCATCAGTACAACCAAAGATAATATCGTCCATATAGATTTGGCACACAAATAATTCTTCATCATATGATTTGGTAAAAAGAGTTGGGTCAAGTGAACCGGGTTTGAAGCCTTTCTTCATGAGGAATTCCTTCAAAGTATCATACCATGCCCGAGGGGCCTGCTTGAGGCCATAGAGGGCCTTGTTGAATTTGAAGGCTTTGTCAAGATGTTTAGGATCTTCAAAACCTAGGGGTTGAGCAACATATACTTCTTCCTCAAGCTTACGATTGAGGAATGCACTTTTCACATCCATTTGATATAAGATGATATTATGATGGTTAGCATAAGCAAGCAATATGCAAATAGATTCAAGTCTAACAACAGGTGCAAAAGTTTCATCAAAGTCAATTCCCTCAACATATGTGTAGCCCTGAGCTACGAGACGAGCCTTATTCCTCACCACAAGGCCATTTTCATCTTGCTTGTTGCGATAGATCCACCTGGTGCCTATGATATTGTGCTTCTGAGGATCTGGTCGCTTGACGAGTTCCCACACATTGTTGAGCTTGAATTGATGCAATTCCTCTTGCATAGCTTGAATCCACTCACGTTCCAGAAATGCCTCATCAACTTTTGTGGGCATTGTGATAGAGACAAAAGCAAGGTGCCCACAAAATTTAGATAAATGTGAAGCTCTTAAGCGTGTGAGAGGACCTGGTGCGCTGATGTCATCAATGATTTTCTCAATCTGCACTTCTTTTGCCACTCGAGGATGAGCTGGTTGACGCCTTTGATTCAGCTGAGCATTTTCTTCAGTAGCAGGTTCTTCAGGTGCACCAGTATGATTTACTTCATGGTCTGGAGTGACTTCTTCAGCAGGTTCTTCAGTGGGGATGATATCCTCGGTAGCCTTGAACTTAATGGATTCCTCGGGAGGTATTTCACCTGTCATAGGAGGCAGGTGCTCTCTTTGCGAGCCATAGGTTTCATCAAACCGCACATCTACAGTTTCAACAATCTTTTGAAGACGATTGATGAAGATCCTGTAGGTGTGCGAGTCCTTTCCGTAACCAAGCATGAAACATTCATGTGCTTTCGGTGCAAATTTAGAACTGTGATGAGGATCTCTAACCCAACATTTAGCACTGAAGACTTTGAAATAACTCACATTGGGTTTCTTGTCAGTGAGGAGTTCATAAGAGGTTTTCTTGAGGAGTTTGTGGAGATATACCATGTTGATGATGTGGCATGCAGTATCAATAGCCTCAGGCCGGAAATGAAGAGGCATCTTGTATTCATCAAGCATAGTGTGAGCCATCTCAACAAGAGTCATGTTCTTGCGCTCCACAATGCCATTCTGCTGAGGAGTGTATGGGGCAGATAACTCATGAGTAATACCAAGTTCATCAAGATAGTCATCAAGACCAGTATTCTTGAACTCAACCCCATTGTCACTACGGATATGCTTGATCTTCACACCAAAATTCGTTGAGGCCCTTGAGGAAAATCGCTTGAAGATTTCCTGCACTTCATGTTTAAATGTGATGATATGAACCCACATGTAACGAGAATAATCATCAACAATAACAAAGCCATATAGAGATGATGCATTGGTGAATGATGAATAATGAGTGGGGCCCAAGAGGTCCATGTGAAGCAGTTCAAAAGGACGAGTGGTAGTCATGATAGTATTCAAGGGATGCTTGGATTTGGTCATCTTTCCAGCTTCGCACGCCCCCACAAAGATGATCTTTAAGGAAATTGACACCCTCAATACCAATGACGTGATTCTTCTTCACAAGTGTGTGCAAGTTCCTCATGAAATCATGACCGAGTTGTCGATGCCATAGCCATCCTCCTGAAGCTTTTGCAAGTAGACATGTGGCAGGTTGTGGTCCTGTAGAGAAATCAAGAATATATAGGTCTCTTCTCCTAAAGCCTTCAAAGACTTTGGAATTGTCAGATTCTAAGACAACAACACAGAGATATTTGCCAAAGACAACAATCATATCAAGATCACAAAGCATTGAGACGGACACGAGGTTGAATCCAAGAGAATCGACAAGCATGACTTTGTCCATGTGTCGATCTTTTGAGATTGCAACCTTACCTAGACCTTGATTTTTCCTTTGTCAACGTAGGTGATATGCTTTAGATGAGATGGAGATAAAGCAGAGTCCATCAAAAAGTTCTTGTCACCGGTCATGTGATTTGTACATCTACTGCCGAGGACCCACTCAATAGCTTTGAGATATTCATCTTGCAGATGAATTAGTGCATCTTACAACTCATATGCTTCATAGTGAAGAATATGATATCAAATTCATCGGAATGAATTTCATCAACAAAAGCAATATATGTAGTAGGATGAGGACGTGAGAAATGAATAAATCATTTCTTCATGATTAGCTTGCGTCCTTTCAAGCATACTCATGTCGCCAGCAAATTCTTCGGACGTTTGAGTACTTTTGGAGACCTGACTCCGCATAAGAGATTAGTTTATTTTCTTCACCACATACATCTGGAGGGGTGGCAAAGAATTCATTATTCTGCGAGCTCCATTCGAGAAAGGTGGCATTGAAGCAAGTGCACTTCGTTCCACGAGAGGGGGGTTAGAGTATGAGTATGAGCAAGCAGAGAAATTCTTTGAGGACTTATGAACATAATGATTTGAAGAGTAATGCACATATTCATAACCCTTAGATTTTTCCTGTGAAATAGAAGCGTTAGCATGATGATGATCATATGAGGAATTTGATCCATTTGAGGAATTTGGTCCATATGAGGACTTGGATCCATATGAAGAATTTTATCTGGGGTTCCTGTTCTTCACAGGTGGTGTCATGAGGACATTCACCTGAAGATTTTCAAGATACCTTTTGGGAACCCAGATTTTCTTCATAGGGGGGCCATTCCTGCAATTAGTTCCAACATATCTAGCAAATACTTCACCATTTTGATTTTTGAATAGTTTATAGTTGGAGTCAAATGACTCATCAGATGAAAGTGAAGATTCACAAGTAAAACCAGATAAGGTAGATGGATCGATGGGGGGTCCTTTTGCAACAACCCATGAGGTTTTGGGATACTGCTCAGGTTTCCAATAGGTCCCATCAGCATTGAGTTTCCTCTCAAAGGCAATACCCTCTTTCCTAGGGTTCATGTTCAAGATCTGCTTTTTGAGCACATCGCAAAGAGTCTGATGACCTTTGAGGCTTTTGTACATCCCTGTCACATACAATTCCTTCAACCCTACATTTTCGTCAGTAGCATCGGTGGTTTGCTCAGTTGAGGAAATTGTCACCACAGAAATAGTTGAAGAATTTGCAGCAATATAAGCATTTGAACATTCAGGTGAAGAATTAGCAGTTTCACATTTGATGCATTTCAGACATGGTGGAATGAATTCTCCCTGAACGGAACTGATCTGTTAAGCAAGCAATGAATCGTTTTCCTTCTGAAGATCTTCATAACTCACCCTAAGCTTTTCAACATTTTGCTTTCTTTGAGAAAATTCATAAGAAAGCTTCTCATGATCAGTTAGGAGCGTGTTATGAAGACTTTGAAGGTTATCAAACTTAGACTGTAGTCTCTGAAGATTATCAGTCAAAGTTTGAGATCGATCCAATTCTTCACCCAACAGCTCATCGCTTTTGACTAGCTGATTTTGAACCTTTTCCAAAGCCTTTTTGTTTTATGGCAATATTAGCAAGTTTGGAATAGCTTGGTTTGAGGTTTTCATCAGATTCATCTTCACTAGAGTCAGAGGAGGGACGTTTGAGTACCTTGGCACCTTTTGCCATGAAGTAGTAAGTGGGAGCGTACTCATCGTTGTCGTCGTCAGCAGTGTTGGGGAGGTCATTTTCCTAAGTGTTGAAGATGGACTTGCTGACGAATGTGGTAGCGAGAGCTAGGCTCGCCACACTAGAGTCTCACTCCTCAGATTCCTCATCTTCCTCATTTTCTTCAGATTCGGCTTCTGAGTCCATTTCCTTGCTAATGAATGTCCGGACCATTTTGGAACTGTTCTTCTTGTGGAAGGAAGACTTTGAATATTTTGATGATGAGGACATTGAAGATTTCTTCTTTTTCTTCGAGTCATCTGAGTTGTCATCCTTGTATTTCATCTTCTTAGATTCATTTGCCCATTGAGGACAATCAGTGATAAAGTGACCAGGTTTCTTGCATTTGTGGCAAGTCATCTTCTTGTAATCACGAGATGAGGAATCTGATCTCATGTCATCACCTCTTGAAGATTTTCCAAAGCGACCACGTCTTGAGAACTTCTAAAATTTCCTCACGAGCATTGCTAGCTCCTGGCTTAGTTCTTCAGGATCACCAAGGCTGCTATCGGAACCTTCTCCTTCAGATGAGGAAACTTCCTTGTCCTTCAGCTTGTTAGAACTCATGAGTGTTCAACCCTTCAAGGATATCAGTGGGATAAAGTGACTTATAGTCTCCATGTTCTTGTATCATCAGTGCCAGAGTGTCGAATGAGGAATCAAGTGATCTCAGCAATTTCTTCACCACCTCGTGATCAGTGATGTCTGTAGCACCAAGTGCTTGAAGCTCATTTGAGATGTCAGTGAGGCGATCGAAGGTTTGCTGAACATTTTCATTGTCAAGTCTTTTCAAGCGGTTGAAGAGATTGCGAAGAACATCAACTCGAGAGTCACGTTGAGTTGAGACTCACTCGTTGACCTTGGATAGCCTATCCCAGATAAGCTTTGATGTCTCCAAAGCACTCACTCTGTCGTACAGCCCTTTGCTCAGATGGCCACATATGATATTCTTCGCTTGAGAGTCGAGTTGCTTGAATCTCTTCACATCAGCAGCATTCACAGAAGGTGAGACAGTGGGAACATCATTTTCCACAACGTACCAGAGATCATTGTCAATTGCCTCAAGATGCATGCGCATCTTGTTCTTCATGTAGGGGTAGTCCATCCCATCGAAGGTAGGACACCCAGCCGAGATTTTGATCATGCCTGCAGTCGACATAACTAAAACTCCAGGTGGTTAAACCAAAATCACACATAACAAGGGAGTACCTTGCTCTGATACCGATTGAAAGTGCGTTATATCGACTAGAGGGGGTGAATAGGCATTTTTTTACAAATTCGTCACTAAGGAAATTCTAATTGAGGAATTTCCTAAGTAACGAACTACTAGCAACAGAATAGATACTCAGGTGCATGCACAACAAAGCAGTATCATAGTCATCATGATGAATTGAAAGCATACATAGAGCACAAGTAGCGTGTAAACAGGATAAGCAGGCTGAAGACAAAATGACTGAAGAAATAGGATTGAGGAAATTGAGAAAATCTTCAGTCAAAGTCTTCAAACAGTACAAATCAAGTTCATCAACATATGAATGAGGAAATGAAAGGGTTGAGGAAATAGAACCGGTAGCTCGTTGAAGACAATGATTTGGTAGACCAGTTCCAACTATTGTGAACATTGTACGTCTAGTTAGGGCGGCTAGGTATTCAAACCTGAGGACACACAGTCCCGGACACACATTCCTCACCGTATTCCCCTTGAGCTAAGGTCGCACAGACCTCGCCCAATCACTCATGGTAAGTCTTCAAGGTGATTTCCAAACCTTCACAGACTTCTGTCACCCGGCGATCCACAATTCCTCTTGGATGCTCTAGACCATTGACGCCTAACCATCTGGAAGATGCACAGTCTTCAAAGGTAACAAGCGTTGGTTCCACACAGGAACACTCTCTTCAGTTATGCTCAATCACTTTGGGTTTTAGGTGTTGGGGTTTTGGGTTTTTCCTCACTTGATGATTTTCGCTCAAAGTCCTCACAGGATGGGTTGCGCTAAATGACAAGTGTCAGTTTCTCTCGAAGCAGCCTACCAACTAGTGGTTGAGGGGGCGGCTATTTATAGCCTAGGGAGCAGCCCGGCATGATAACACATAAATGCCCTTCAATGATATGACCGTTAGGTGGATAGGATATTTTGGGACAGCTGGCGCATAGCACAGAAACGGTCGGAAATTTGAGCTCTCAAATTCCTTAGGGCTATCATGTTCCTCACTTGTAGGCAATCTGCACTGGCAAATTCCTAACTCTCAGTCGGAACAAATTCCTCAGAGAACAGAAGAACTTCGTCTCTGTCACTAAAGAAATTGACTAAACTGTATGAGATTTTCAATGGCTTCACTCGAAAGGATTGGGTAGTGTAGGCTTTGAGATGAGCATCACTTAGAAAATGTTTTCTTAGTTTTACCTCGACCCCCTTTAACAGTACGGTGTTTCCTATGACTCAAGAAAGAGAAAATGAAACTACGAAAACAAAAGTCTTCACACTTCATAATCCTCGCATTAATACACAAGTCTTCAAGGTCACACCAATTTCCTCATTTTCAAAGTCTTCAACTGAAGACATACATTTTTAGGGGTCGACTTTCTTCGTAAATATCAAACTCCTCAAAGACTTATATAACATGTGTACACTCACAAACACATTAGTCCCTTAACCTATAAGTCTTTAATACACCAAAATCACTAAGGGTCACTAGATGCACTTACAGCTGGCAGATATCTACTTCACGGGTATCATAGATCACCTCTATGATTGGTAAGTCTCAGATATATCCATATTTTTTTGTTATATTCATGCTATTTTTATATCATTATTTCACAGCTTTGGCTCAATTTTCTATCATTTTATGGACTAAGCTATTAATCCAGTGCCCATCATGAGTTGTTGTTTTTTGCATGTTTTAAAACTTTTCAAAAAACACCATTTCAAGGACACAAAAGGAAGAAAAAGTATTCCACAAAGTTTTGGAACAGGAAGGAGTCAGAGGACACAAGAGCTAACAAAGAGGACCTATGCAGGTCCCACGCGGCCCGGGATTGCGGCCCTGCAAGGCGGGAGCACGTGCGTCCCACAAAGCCCCTCTCCGCCACCTCTCAGCGCACCTACATTTGTATACTCCTAAAAACGGATACGTCTACAACGTATCTACTTTTCCAAACCCTTTTGCCCTTGTTTTGGACTCTAACTTGCATGATTTGAATGGAACTAACCCGGACTGACGCTGTTTTCAGCAGATTTGCCATGGTGTTGTTTTTGTGCAGAAATAAAAATTTCTTGGAATGACCTGAAAATGCACGGAGAATTATTCTGGAAAATATAAAAAATACCTGCAAGAAGATCCAGACCAGGGGCCCACACCCTGTCCACGAGGGTGGAGGGCGCGCCCCCTGCCTCGGGGGCCCCCTGGTGCTCCACCGACGTATCCCCAGATCCTATATATTCACTTTCGAGGAGAAAAAAATCAAAGAGGAAGAATTATCGCATTTTACGCTACGGAGCCGCCGCCAAGCCCTAATCTCTCTCGAGAGGGCTGATCTGGAGTCCGTTCGGGGCTCCGGAGAGTGGAGATCATCGCCATCGTCATCATCAACCTTCCTCCATCACCGATTCCATGATGCTCACCGCCGTGCGTGAGTAATTCCATCGTAGGCTTGCTGGACGGTGATGGGTTGGATGGGATCTATCATGTAATCGATTTAGTTATGTTAGAGTTTGATCCCTAGTATCCACTATGTTCCGAGATTGATGTTGCTATGACTTTGCTATGCTTAATGCTTGTCACTAGGGCCCGAGTGCCATGATTTCAGATCTGAACCTATTATGTTTTCATGAATATATGTGTGTTCTTGATCCTATCTTGCAAGTCTATAGTCACCTACTTTGTGTTATGATCCGGCAACCCCGAAGTGACAATAATCGGGACCACTCCCGATGATGACCTTAGTTTGAGGAGTTCATGTATCCACTATGAGTTAATGCTTTGGTCCGGTACTCTATTAAAAGGAGGCCTTAATATCCCTTAGTTTCCAATAGGATCCCCCTGCCACGGGAGGGTAGGACAAAAGATTTCATGCAAGTTCTTTTCCATAAGCACGTATGACTATATACGGAATACATGCCTACATTGCATTGATGAACTGGAGCTAGTTCTGTGTCACCCTAGGTTATAACTTCTACATGATGAATTGCATCTGACATAATTCCCCATCACCGATCCAATGCCTACGAGCTTTTTACATATTGCTTGTTGCTTACTTACTTTTCCGTCGCTACTACTACAAAAACTACAAAAACACTACCATTACTTTTATTGTTATTACCGCTATCTCCATATTATTTTGCTACTAAACTATTTTGTTGCAGATACTAAGTTTCTAGGTGTGGTTGAATTGACAACTCAGCTGCTAATACTTAAAAGTATTCTTTGGCTCCCCTTGTGTCGAATCAATAAATTTGGGTTGAATACTTTACCCTCGAAAACTGTTGCGATCCCCTACACTTGTGGGTTATCAAGACTATTTTCTGGCGCCATTGCCGGGGAGCATAGCTCTATTCTTTAAGTCACTTGGGATTTATATCTATTGATCAATATGAAGAATTTGAAGGACTCAAAAATCAAGATCTTACCCTCAACTACGAGGGGAGGTAAGGAACTGCCATCTAGCTCTGCACTTGATTCTCCTTCTGTTATGGGTAAATTTGCGACACCTACTGATGCTATTGAATCTGATATGTCGTATGTTCTTGATGATGCCACTTCTGCTATGTATGATGAAACTACTTATATGCTTGATAATACTGTGCCACTAGGTGAATTTCTAGATGAACAAATTGCTAAGGTTAGGGAGAATGCAAATATTGAAATTGATGATATTTATGAAAGTGATGATGAAGCTTCTCCCAATAGATATGAATTACCTATTGTTCCTGAGGGTTATGTTATGGATGAAGAAACTGCTAGAGACTTTCTTGCTTGCAATGATAGATATTATCTTAAAAAATTATTAGTTAAGCTGAAAGAAAAGTCTTTGAATGCTAGAATGAAACATGACCCTACTTTCACTACTTCACCTATCTGTGTTACCGATAAGGATTATGAATTCTCTGTTGATCCTGAGTTAATTACTTTTGTCGAATCTGATCCTTTCCATGGCTATGAATCTGAAACTGTTGTGGCACATCTTACTAAGTTGAATGATATAGCCACCCTGTTTCCAACGATGAAAAGATCCGTTATTACTATATCCTTAAGTTATTTCCTTTCTCGTTAAAGGGTGATGCTAAGACTTGGTTTAATTCTCTTGATCCTGGTTGTGTGCGTAGTCCCCGGGATATGATGTATTACTTCTCTGCTAAATATTTTCCCGCTCATAAGAAACAAGCTGCCTTACGGGAAATATATAACTTTGTGCAAATTGAAGAAGAGAGTCTCCCACAAGCTTGGGGGAGGCTTCTCCAATTACTTAATGCTTTGCATGATCATCCTCTTGAGATGAATGATATACTTGATGTCTTTTATAATGGACTAACTGATGCTTCCAGAGACCACCTGGATAGTTGTGCTGGTTGTGTTTTCAGGGAAAGAACAATTGATCAAGCTGAATTACTATTAAATAATATGTTGGCCAATGAAAATAATTGGACACTTCATGAACCAGCCCCTAAGCCAACTCCAAAGAAAAGAGGTGTTCTATTTCTCAGTCCTGAAGATATACAAGAGGCAAAGAAATCTATGAAAGAAAAAGGTATTAAAGCTGAAGATGTTAAGAATTTACCACCTATTGAAGGAATGCATGGTCTGGATAACCTGACATAGGTAGTAAAGGTAAATTCTCTCTATAGATTTGATGAAGGTGATATTCCTCGTTATAAGTCTGCTAGCCAATGCTTAGATGAGTTTGACAATTTTATTGTGAAACAAGAAGACTTCAATGCTTATGTTGGTAGACAATTGCAACACAATGCTTATGTGATTGAACGCTTGAGTGATTATCTATCTAGAGTTAAAGGTGAACTGAAACTCATTAGTATACATGCTTCTATGGTTACCACTCAAGTAGAACAAGTACTTAAGGCTCAGAATGATTTGCTCAATGAATTAAATGGTAAGAATAATGACTATGCTGTTAGAGTTGCTACGAGAGGTGGTAAAATGACTCGAGAACCTTTGTATCCTGAAGGCCACCCTAAGAGAATTGAGCAAGATTCTCATAGAGCTAATTTAGATGCACCTAGTTCTTCTAAGAAGAAGAAAAAGAAAAATGATAGAACTTTGCATGCTTCTAGTGAACCTGTAGCTGACATACCTGAGAATCCCAATGATATATCTGTTTCTGATGCTGAGACACAATCTGGTAATAAACATGAACCTAGTGATAATGTTAATGATGATGTTCATGATGATGCCCAACCTAGCAATGATAATGATGTAGAGATTGAACCTGTTGTTGATCTTGATAACCCACAATCAAAGAATCAACGTTATGATAAGAGAGACTTTGTTGCTAGGAAGCACAGTAGGAAAACAGAACCATGGGTTCAGAAACCCATGCCTTTTCCTCCGAAACCATCCAAGAAAAAGGATGATGAGGATTTTGAGCGCTTTGCTGAAATGATTAGACCTATCTTTTTTCGTATGCGTTTGACTAATGTGCTTACAACAAATCCTTATGCTAAATATATGAAAGATAGTATTACCAACAAAAGAAAGATACCTGAAGTAGAAATATCCACCATGCTCGCCAATTACACTTTTAAGGGTGGAATACCTAAGAAACTAGGAGATCCAGGAGTACCTACTATACCTTGCTCCATTAAAAGAAACTATGTAAAAACTGCTTTATGTGATCTTGGAGCCGGTGTTAGTGTTATGCCTCTCTCTTTATATCGTAGACTTGACTTGAGTAAGTTGACACCTACTGAAATATCTTTGCAAATGGCTGATAAATCAACTGCTATACATGGCTAATTTTTTTTAAATAATACATTTTATTTAGTAAATTTCATAACTAGTACGTGGCTAGGCGAATTTTCAAAAATATGACCCAATCGGCCAGCAGCAGGCCGACTAGGCCTTGTTGGCCTGCTGCTGGCCGATTAGGACCTTATCGGCCTGCTGCTGGCCGATTAGGACCTTATCGGCCTGCTGCTAGCCAATTAGGACCTTATCGGCCTGCTGCTAGCCGATAGGCCTGTCGGCCACAAGCTCCCCAGCAGTCGGCCTTGCTGCTTGGCCGACAGAACCTTATTGGCCTGCTGCTGGCGGTCTTATCGGCCAGCAGCAGGCCAATAAGGTCTTATCGGCCAGCAGTAGGCCAATAAGGTCCTGTCGGCCAAGCAGCAAGGCCGACTGCTGGGGAGCTTGTGGCCGACAGGCCTATCGGCTAGCAGCAGGCCGATAAGGTCCTAATCGGCCAGCAGCAGGCCGATAAGGTCCTAATCGGCCAGCAGCAGGCCAACAAGGCCTAGTCGGCCTGCTACTGGCCGATTGGGTCATATTTTTGAAAATTCGCCTAGCCACGTACTAGTTATGAAATTTACTAAATAAAATGTATTATTTAAAAAAAATTAGCCTATACATGTCGGTATTTGTGAGGATGTGCTTGTTGTAGTTGCAAATGTTACTATTCTAACGAACGTTGTTATCCTTGATATTCCCGAGGACGATAGTATGTCTATTATCCTTGGTAGACCCTTTTTGAATACTGCAGGGGCTGTTATTGATTACAACAAAGGCAATGTCACTTTTCATGTAAATGGTAATGAGCATACGGTACACTTTCCGAGGAAACAACCTCATGTCCATAGTATCAATTATATTGAAAAAAATTCAACTATTACTATTGGAGGTTTTGAATTTCCTCTTCCTACTGTCAAGAAGACATATGATATTCTTATTGTTGGGGATATACATATCCCCATTGAGGTAACCTAGTGTTATTCGGAAATTCTCCGGTTTCATGTTTTTCGGAAAGAGTTTATTAACAAGACCTGATCAACCTTGTTAATGGATTCCTTTTGATGAGCATGGGATAGGTGAATCTAGATAGCACCACCTTCTGTACCCTCCTTTTACTTTCTGTTAATTAGAATAAATAAAGCAAAAATAGTGTTTTATGTCTGTTTCCAGACTTATCCGTGCAATAAAAATACCCGAAAATAAAAGTTCTCCAAATGCCCTGAAAAATAAATATGATTTTTTCTAGAATATTTGAGAAAATATGGCACAGAACACACAACGAGGGGAGCCACCACCTGGCCACGAGGGTCCAGGGCGCGCCCCCCTGCCGCGTGGGCCCCACGTGGCCCCCCTCCACTTATTCCTGTACCCACACTCTTCTTCTTCCTCCTCAAAAAATCACCAACCAGCTCAAACCCGAGTTCTAACTCATCTTGCTGCCATTTTCGATCTCCTTGCTCAAAGCACCATTCACCAAAATGTTTGGGGAGATTGTTCCTTGGTATGTGACTCCTCCATTGGTCCAATTAGTTTTTGTTCTAGTGCTTTATTTATTTTAAAATTTTGCTGCTGTGGTGACCTTGTTCTTGAGCTTGCATGTCAGATTTTCTTGGTCCCAAGTAGTTCTAATGCATGATATAGTCTCTAGGCACTAGTAGGAGTTGTTGCTATCAATCTTGTTGAGTTTGGTTAACTTTTATTTTGAGTTACTAAAAATTTCAGAAATTTTCAGAAGGGGAAAATGATAAAGAGATTGTTGAGGGGCTTCTCCAGTAAGAGCTCAGAGGAGAAGAAGAAAGAACAAAATAAGAAGCCCAAATATAATCTTCCTCGCATGGCGGAAGTTCGACCGTGCGAATGGCCTTGTAATGATTTCATGATGTCCGCTGGGATTTACGAAGACTTTTATTGGTTGGCAAATAATGCAGGCCTCACCAACTTCCTCCACGACCAGCGTGAACAGTATCTCTTACCCACCAATATTTTCACACAAAGTTTTTATTTTCATGCTAAGAAAACACCACCTACAGTGGAGTTTCATTTATATGATGAGATTAAGGAGATATCACTCTTAGAATTTTGTGAAGTATGTAAGATACCCTTTGGAGGTAGACTTGATGAACCACGTCGTGAAGACGTTGAAGGGTTTATCGACATGATAGCTGTAGGGGAAACTAGACAAGTCTCAGGGGCAAGAATCACTAGTATGCACTTCCCTGTTGTGCGCTACTTTGCTTTATTTGCTAGTAGATATTTAATTGGTCGCGGAAACAGTGGGAATCTTAGTGCCCCTGATATTGTCATTTTACGCCATGCTTTGTTTCAAGACACAACTTTTAGCTTGGGTGTCGTCGTTGCTAAACGACTGAGTCTGAACCGCTCAAAGGGGCCCGTCTTTGGAGGCATCTTTGCTTCTCGCCTTGCTGAACATTTTAGAATACCTATTAGGCATCATGAGAAGGAAAAAATTTGCTTGCCCCTGTTTATCTAGACTACAAGAGCATGGTAGCACATGATTTTATTGTTAAAGACAAGGATAGGTTGCTTAATTGTAAATTAAGGTTTGATGAAAAATATTGTGAGATTGTTACCTTGCCTCCACCATCTCTATTTGATCGGTCTACAGGCATATATCTCTTTACATCAGATGCCTTCTACAAGTACCAGAGCCAGGCACAAGCTTCAGATCCTGAGCCGGAGCCACCACTCGATCCTTACCATCAGTCTGTTTATGGGTGGGATCTGGATGAGCTTGCCAACCAGTGGCACCGAGGGGACACATCTCAGTACACTGGAGGGAGTAGCTTCGATCCGTGGCCATAGACCAACTTAGGCCAAAAGCCTAAGCTTGGGGGAGTACGTGTTTCTCACCGACTATACATTCATGTTCACACTTATTCTAGTTGTCGGTGCTCACACTCTTTCACTGTGCCATCCATGTTCAGCTTATTTTCTTTTTCTTAGTCTTTTTCTTGTGTGCTAGAAAAAACCTTAAGAAAAACAAAAAATATTAGTTGTAGCTTCTAGCTAGTTTACTTTTCCTGGTTGTAGTAGCAATTAAAAGAAAACCCAAAAAGATTTCTCGTTCCTCTTTTGTTTGTTGGGAGCTTTCCCGTGTAAATAGTTTCTTTTCTTTTTCTTTGGGGATCAAGAGTAGAAGACCATGATTAAAATGCTTAGTGGCTCTCCTATGCTTTATTGTTGATTTAACCTTGAGCCATATTACCTTGTCTTCTCTCTTGTATTAAATGCTCACAGTTTCCAGCTTAGTCCAATGCACGTGCACTATTATTATTATCCACACCATTCGGTCGTGTGAGTGAAAGGCAATAAGGATGATATATGATGAACTAATTGAGATGAGAAAAGCTGGTATGAACTCGACCTCTCTTGTTTTTGTAAATATGGTAGTTCATCATTCCTGATTCAGCTTGTTATGAATGAAACATGCTTGCAATGACAATTAGAGATCATAGCTTCTTATGCCATGCTTAATTAGCTGAGAGTTTATAATGGTCTATCTTGCGTGCCAACGTGATATTAAAATGGTTATGATGTGGTATGATGGGGTGGTATCCTCCTTTGAACGATTCAAGTGGTCTGACTTGGCACATGTTCACGCATGTAGTTGAAACAAATCAACATAGCCTCCACGATATTTATGTTCATTGTTATTTATATCCTACTCATGCTTGCATTCATTGTTGAATAATTTTAATGCATGTTCATGACCGTTGTTGCTCTCTAGCTGGTCGCTTCCCAGTCTCTTTCTAGCCTTCACCTGTACTAAGCGAGAATACTGCTTGTGCATCCACTTCCATAAACCCCAAATTTATTCCACATGAGTCCACCATACCTTCCTATAGGCGGTATTTACCTGCCGTTCCAAGTAAATTTGTATGTGCCAAACTCTAAACCTTCAAATGAAATTCTGTTTTGTATGCTCGAACAGCTCATGTATCAACTAGGGTTGTCTATATCTTCCATGCTAGGTGGGTTATTCTCACGATGAGTGGAATCCGCTCATCATTCATGAGAAAATGGCTGGTAACCGGGATGCCCAGTCCCATGCTCAAAATCATAATAATTAAACAAAACTCCCCCAGGGCTATTGCTGGTTTGGACAGTGCCCGTTGTTTCGGACTAGCCGTGGAGTGTGCTTGTTGGTGGTTGGGGGAGTATAAACTTTACCATTCTGTTTGGGAACCGCTTATAATGTGCGTAGCATGGGAGATATCGAGATTCTTGGTTATTATGTTGACAATGAAAGTATACCGCTCAAAATGTTATTCATCTCTATTTAAAAATCGAGCTCTGGCACCTCTACAAATCCCTGCTTCCCTCTGCGAAGGGCCTATCTATTTACTTTTATGTAGAGTCATCATCCTCTTATAAAAGAGCACCAGTAGGAGAGCACCTCTGTCATTTGCATGTATTACCATTAATTTGCATTGAGTATGATCATGACTTGAACTCTTTTACCATGAATTACAATGTCTAGTCAGTCCTTGATCCTTAAAGGTGCTCTGCATTTATGTTTTGCGGTCTCAGAAAGGGCTAGCGAGATACCATCTTGTTATATCATATCATGATTGTTTTGAGAAAGTGTTGTCATCCGAGGTTTATTATTATTGCTCGCTAGTTGATTATGCCATTGATGTGAGTAGACTTGAGACCTGAAAGTTATTGTGAATGTGGTTAGTTCATGATCATTGCTGAAAACCTAAATGTTGGCTTACATATTTACAACAACAAGAGCAAACAGAGTTTGTCAAAGTTTTTCTTTATCACTTTCAGTTTATCAACTGAATTGCTTGAGGACAAGCAAAGGTTTAAGCTCGGGGGAGTTGATACGTCTACAACGTATCTACTTTTCCAAACCCTTTTGCCCTTGTTTTGGACTCTAACTTGCATGATTTGAATGGAACTAACCCGGACTGACGTTGTTTTCAGCAGATTTGCCATGGTGATGTTTTTGTGCAGAAATAAAAAGTTCTCGGAATGACCTGAAAATCCACGAAGAATTATTTTGGAAAATATAAAAAATACCTCCAAGAATATCCAGACCAGTGGGCCCACACCCTGTCCACGAGGGTGGAGAGCGCCCCCCTAGGGCGCGCCCCTGCCTCGTGGGCCCGCTAGTGCTCCACCGACGTATCCCCAGATCCTATATATTCACTTTCGGGGAGAAAAAAATCAGAGAGGAAGAATTATCGCGTTTTACGATACGGAGCCGCCGCCAAGCCCTAATCTCTCTCGGGAGGGCTAATCTGGAGTCCGTTCGGGGCTCCGGAGAGTGGAGATCATCGCCATCGTCATCATCAACCTTCCTCCATCACCAATTCCATGATGCTCACCGCCGTGCGTGAGTAATTCCATCGTAGGCTTGCTGGATGGTGATAGGTTGGATGGGATCTATCATGTAATCGAGTTAGTTTTGTTAGGGTTTGGTCCTTAGTATCCACTATGTTCTGAGATTGATGTTGCTATGACTTTGCTATGCTTAATGCTTGTCACTAGGGCCCGAGTGCCATGATTTCAGATCTGAACCTATTATGTTTTCTTGAATATATGTGTGTTCTTAATCCTATCTTGCAAGTCTATAGTCACCTACTTTGTGTTATGATCCGGCAACCCCGAAGTGACAATAATCGGGACCACTCCCGGTGATGACCTTAGTTTGAGGAGTTCATGTATTCACTATGTGTTAATGCTTTGGTCCGGTACTCTATTAAAAGGAGGCCTTAATATCCCTTAGTTTCCAATAGGACCCCGCTGCCATGGGAGGGTAGGACAAAAGATGTCATGCAAGTTCTTTTCCATAAGCATGTATGACTATATTCGGAATACATGCCTACATTGCATTGATGAACTGGAGCTAGTTCTATGTCACCCTAGGTTATAACTTCTACATGATGAACTGCATCCGACATAATTCCCCATCATCGATCCAATGTCTATGAGCTTTTTACATATTGCTTGTTGCTTATTTACTTTTCCATCGCTACTATTACAAAAACAACAAAAACACTACCGTTACTTTTATTCCTGTTACCGCTATCTACATATTATTTTGCTACTAAACTATCTTGCTGCAGATACTAAGTTTCCAGGTGTTGTTGAATTGACAACTCAGCTGGTAATACTTAAGAGTATTCTTTGGCTCTCCTTGTGTCGAATCAATAAATTTGGGTTGAATACTTTACCCTCGAAAACTGTTGCGATCCCCTACACTTGTGGATTATCAAAAACCTAAAACATTTATCGAAGATTTCTACACTACCACCACCTCATGTTCTGTAACCCAATCTGGAAGCCTTTTCTGGTATTCCACTAGAGAGGGAAATTATCGCGGGAGCTATCTTCATCGACCTTGGCTGCCACCAGGCATGTCTATGTGTGAGTAGTCATCCTTGGCCTATGGGTCTATAATAGTAGATGGATGGCATCCTCTCTCCCATGTCTTTCTATACAATGATCACATGAGCCTCCTAACATGATTGTGATTCATCTTATATAATTAATGGAGCATTTTTACGGTGTGACGAATTGTCACTTTATGATAAGATTTATGTATTATTTATTTTGGATTCATATGAGTACTTTGTCGCCTGATTTATAGAGATATATGATCTCTGATCTATTAGTCTTTTGAATAGGCCATGTTTAGATGAATGATCCCCAAGAGAGAGTTGTGTGTGTGTGTGTTAGTTTGGTTTAACCTTACAAGTTATCTATCTCGGTGACAAAAGGGGAAAACAATCTTGCACTTTGTTATTGACACTAAGGATAATAAGGTAGTTTCCTAGTTGTCTTGGTGATGAGATATATACGAAGGGTCATCCTAGCCAACAAGGGATTTCTCATAATTCTAAGATGAAATAACATCATGTCTCAGCTTGATTATGAGCTAAAGAGAATATACCGTCGGCATAATGTCACTTTGCTCAATGCATTACTATGTTCTTTTACTTAATACTTAGAGATACATGCTCGATAGTGATCTTGTGTGAAGTATTCGTTGTAGTTGGATAACAGTCTCCGGATATAATGACGTAATGCCTATATATAATGATGACATATATAATCAATCATAAAGTGATAAAACTATAACTGAATCGATACACAACTATAATTTTCACCACGCCCATGCTATGTTTTCCAGAGAGATGCCACTAGTGAAGTTATGTATCCGAATCCTTTCTTTCTCATAATCACAAGTTCACAACCTCGATCAAATTCTTCTTCTATTTTTTACTATCTAAACCATTTTATTTAATTGCTTGCAATCATCACTTGCAACCACAATACATTAAGGACAGTAAAACCGAGCCACTTTCCAGTTCTCTCACGCACAAGGCGATTTTGGTCGTCGGATCTCGCATCCCGACATTTCTGGCCATTCGATGGCTGTCCGAGGGGCTGCTTCTCCAGTAGAAAAATCCAAAGCATGTGGTTAACTGGGCCTTCTACCGTCTGAATCCCACGAACGAATAACCCTACTTCCCCTTTCTTTGTTTGTTCGCACGACAGCAAAAGTCTCGGGCGACTGCGAACGAGCAGCCGTTGTCGCCGCTGCCGGGAGTTGCTCGCCACCGGATTTGCCTCGCCGCTGCCTAGACTCTCCCGACCGCTGCTGCCTCAAGTCTCGTCGTCGTCTAGACTCGGCTGCACTTCTCCGTCTATCTGCCTTCACCACCATGGGTAACACACTCAGGGAGCCATCGTCGCTCCTGCTGCTTCCTCGGATTGTCCTTGTTTGCGATGCCCCACCTATGCATGTTTCCCCAATCTAATCTATTTGCTTTCCTTCCTTTTCCCCTCTAGGTCTGTAGTTGTAGTAGCAAGATCGGGAGCTGGGCATGATCACCTCCGGCCATGATATAAAGTTGATGTTGGTGAGAGCCAAATTAGATAAGATCCACTCGCCGACTCGCCTCGCCACGATCAGGGGCAAATACTACATCTCTAATATTGGTTGGAAATTGTGAGTTTTAGATTTATTAAATCTGGTGGTGTGTTGGTCCCTGTTGGGATTTGAGAAGGTTGTGGTATAGGCGTTGTACAGGCAGTAGGCATAACGGGAGATGTTGAATGTGGCGTTTTACTGGCACTATTTTTTTTTTGAGATGATGACGGGCGATGTACACAGGCAGTGGGCACAAAATGTGATTCGATCAGTTATAGAGTGTACTCCATATGAACATGAGTCGTTAGCTATCTTAAAAACAAATGAAAAAAGAAATAGATTGTGGCACACTCATTTATTATGTTTAGTTACATAAGACAAATTGAGATCCCTCTGCCCCATTCTTCATCAGGGCTTTGTGTACCGTTTCCTTATTACATTTTCAGATATGACTTTTGCAGTGTTGCTCCCCTTCTTATATTGTAATTTATTGTACTTTTTGTGCGATTTTCTATATCATCAGTTCTGATTGCACTAAAACTTTCTTTGCATGCATGCCAATAAGTTTTTTTACATTCCATGTTTGTAGGGTGAACTACTCCCTTTTCTCTCCAGGTGAATAGCAACGAATTTCAGAGATAACGACTGAACTTTGAGGAAACATGCCTTGACAAGGTGTGTGCATATTTTTGAAGTCTAATGTAACTTGAATGCTCTATCCGATTTTGAGCATCTCTACAACTTCTGCATGCCACTTTGAGACTATTTCCCTGATTCCAGTGAAGTGTATATTTAACCGTTTGTTACTGACCATTACAGAATGTACTCGATATGATACAAAATTTCGGTGCTCTGTTATTCGATCTGTTAGAAAGAGGTAACAGCTCAGGATGAGTCATTAGCTATCTCAAAAACAAATAAAAAAAGAAAGAGCTTGTGGTGTGCTCATTTATTATGCTTAGTAATATAAGATAGCTCAGTTATCACAACTTTATCACAATTAATAGTGCACCCTATATTTCTTTTATTCAATTGGGCAATGAAGATTAATGTTTCCTTCCCTTAGTGAAAACCTAAGCATTGTGTTCTCAGTTGTACCATTCTTGTGAACTACTAAGGGAAGGGCTCACCGTAGGAACAATCAAGTTGTATATCACTTTGGGGTTAATATATATATATATATATGAAATTCCATCGTGATCAAATAGTATTAATTATAGGTAATGTTCTCTGAACTATACTTGCATTCTTTTTGGTACTTGATACCATATTAAAGCTTCCATTGCTTGCTTAAGTTTGGTGTCAAAGACCCAAGGTCCATGCAGTCAATGTCAATGAGTTTCGACTCCATCATCTCTCTCTCTCTCCTTGTAGCACCTCCTCCCCTCCTGACATGTTGCCGCCACAATGACTCAGGTCATTCCTCTCCCTTATCCTCTAGCGAGACGCCCACGACAACACGCCAATTGCCCGGCTGCGGTGCCAGCCGCTCCGGAGAGCCGGTTGATTCGCCTACATGGTAGAAAGGTTGGACGGTGCCATGCCGCCACCTGCAGATGTCTACCTCTAACCGACCACCGCCTCACCAAGCTCATCTTCTTGATCCGTCTGCTCCTGGTCCGGATGACATTGTGCCTCTTACCCTTCCAGCCACCTTAATTAAGTTTTCCCCACCTGTCAGTTTGATGTTGATCTCTTCTCTTCCTTCCTGGCCTTGCGCTCAGTACGTTCCCATCTGTACGTTCTATGTTGATCTCTCAACACCATAGTTTATGCAAAAGAAACATCTACTAATTAATGAAAATGGTTATTAATTAGTTCCTGGTGTGGATCAAACAAAAAAATGTTAGTGTACCAGATGGGTTTATGGTTTCGGATATCTGGATTATTGAATCATACTCAGTTTATACAGATGGAAGCATGTTTTGATGTGTACTCAGGTTTGATTTTTCTATTGCCTTTGTTGCAAGATTGGCTGAATTATAGTCGAGATTTTCTGCTCTCAGATCATTTTGCTGCCGAATTGAATACTATTTCGAAATTTCTCAAAGTAATATTGTTTGTTCCACCCCTTTTATTAATTTTGTGAAGACGAATAAAGAATCAAATTGTTGTTTACTTCAGCAATGCCATGCCCCTGTCGTCCGGCCTCCGCGCTGGTTTAAGGTGCAAGAACTGGGAGTATCTAATGCACCAACGGTTGAAGGAGCTCATCTGCCCACTGAGAGCATTGCAGCTTTCCACACGCCATTGATTAATCCATCTGCTTTAGTTGCATCAGATACTCCATCCTTTAATGGTTCTGTAATTGTATTGCCGATGTCACTTACATATATGTAACTAAGTGAAAATAGGGCTTTGTAAGGATGTCACACTATTGTCATTTTGTCATAGTGTGACATGTTTCGCTGAGAAGCTTTGTCAAGATTAGTATAGTGATTAGTTCCATGGAATGCCATTTGTTTTCACATTCCTTGTAGGATCACCTCTTGGCACATTCATGGTCATGAAATGCTTATGTTGTAGATTTTTTATCCAATTTATGAGATGCTAGAAAAAACTTGGTAGACATGGAACTAAGAGGTTGATCAATATGACCCAAAAAATATACAAGATGATAGCTATCTATTTGTAAAATTACTAACACTCTATTGGAAAAATAGACGGGCGCTGCAACGCGCGCCAATCATGATCTAGTAAATACTTGTAGCTAGCAAGACTAGTGAAGTTGACACTCGCACTACAAGTGTTGGGGACCAAGTGAAGTTTTTCAGTTGTGTGCAAGTACTAACCGTTAACTGCAAACCAAGACTCCACGGATTGGTACCATGGTTCTCAGTTGCATACTATAAACCCTTGCACTTTGGAGCCCAACAACTATGTACACTAATAGCTAAGGATATCGGTATTAATGATAGACATAAAATTATTAAGGTGCAAACAATATAACATATTGATTCGTTTATTGAATGTAGATGAGAAAATCATACCCTCGTGCACGACAACGAATGTTGCGGCAGATAACGGACATGAGTCAATAGTTAGTGCCATTTATATCTCCTAAGCACATAGCTAACCGTCTGCTTTTTTTTCATGTAGTGCAACTAAAATTGATCTACAGGTCGAAGATATGACCAAGTTATTGAACATATTATGCGATTTAAATCCAAGTGATAGGTAAACAATACACTTTGCAAAGTCGAAGTAGTTTCTAGTTATGAGAAAGTTGAAGTTGAAGCAAGTTTCCAGTTATGAGGAAGTTGAAGTTGAAGTTGAAGCAAGATTCCAGTTATGAGGAAGTTGAAGTTGAAGCAAGTTTCTAGTTATGAGGAAGTTGAGATTGAAGCAGTTTGCATTTTAACAAAGAAGAGAAGTTATTCATTGAGCTCGCAATCAAGTTCTATATAATATGACAGGATATATTGTCTATAATTTGTGCATCATGTTCGACGAGAATCGGTAGATGTAATTAGGGCAACGCTAGGCGCCGGTGCGCCGGCCGAAATTTCGGCCGGTCGCACCAGACCCACCCGATGTGCTGCAATGGAACTTTTTTTATAAACGGTCGTAGCATTTTATGTCAATGGTTGTAGCATTCCGACTGTTATGTCAATAGTTGTAGCATTTTATGTCAATGGTTGTAGCATTTTGCTGCAGAAAAAGCTTCGACTGTGGACGAGAAAAGCTTCAACCGTGTATGAAAAACAGCTTCAACCGTTGGGAAAAAAAGCTCCCAATCAGACACTGCAAACCAGAGAAAAGTAGCAAAAAGCTCCAACGATAGTAGCAAAATCCTACTACGGTTGCAGCAAAATCGTCGTTGTCGTCGTCGTGAGGTCGCAGCTCCACCTGATAGATGTAGCAAAAAGCTTCGCTGGTAGTAGCAAAATCCAACTACGGTTGCAACTTCCCCTTGTTGTGCAATGCCATTGAAGCTTCTGTGTCTATGGTTGAAACTTTTTTCAACAGCTGTTGAAGCTTTTCTAGGTGACGGTTGCAACACTTGTATACGCGGGGTGGATTCGAGCATGGCGACAGGCAGCCATGACGGCCGACGAGGGGAGCTCTTGGCCTCCGGCGATGGAGCGAGGGGAGCTCCTGGCCTTCGACGATGGAGCTTGTGGTGGCCCATCGCAGCCCGGGAGGAGGGGGGTACACGCGTGTGAAGGCTGTAACTAGGGGATGAACATGGCCATGGCAGCACGAGGAGAGATCTGGGGAAGGGAGGGGTTGCGGCAGGGACCGGTTGTGCGACAGCGACCGGTGGTGCGGGACGGGCGGTTGGAGCTGCGAGGATGCCGTCGTACAGAATGGGGAGCTTTCGTAGCTGAGCAGACGGGGGTGAAGCGAAGGGACGCGTGTAGATCGCGTGCGACCGGCCGAACGCTCGGCCGGCGCACCGTCTACTAACGTTTCCCATGTAATTATGTGTTGGTTTTATTCATGTGACACATCCTATGTATGAAACTAATATCTTGTGTTCTTATTTTGCTCATCATATAGTTCTTCAATATATGGTTATTGTTGACATTTGTTTTTCTTATCCCTTTGGACATCACCCACTATGATACATGCTCCAGTGAAAGGCACGAGCAACTTACTACGTACTCCGTCCGTCCCATAATATAAGAGCATTTTTGACACTACACTAGTGTAAAAAACACTCTTATATTATGAGTCGGAGGTACTAGTCGACAATTAAAACTACAACCACACAAAGGGCAATGAATTTAGGCAAGATTTTGATAGCAACATAATCTTGGCACATGATTCGTCATGGTTCTCTATTTTACATGCAAACATACGGTCAAGCTTTGGTTCACGCTGTCAACATAGTCTGGCTTCGTATATAGGGTACAACTATATAAAACTTGCTGTATTTAGCTGTAGGCAGAGAAGCAAATTTCATGAAGATCACACGTGAAAGCTTTCGGAAAAGATCCAAAACAGTTTGAACTACAGGTGAGGGCAAGACCTACAGCCATGCAAAAACCATCGAGAACAAACCAAACCCCATACTAGGTATGACCAGTATGGTTTTTAGAAATTGAACTTTTCTGGTGAAAACAGTCCTTCAAGAATGATAGGAAAAATAGTTACTTTCTCAGAAATCAGTTGTGCAAATTCAACACTTGAGTACAGTCATGGTACTGAAATCAAGATAACGTAACATCCCATGTTAACTTTTCTCTTATTTGTGGAGATTTAAAGCAAGAAAACTTGGCTAGCCTGACAGTTTTTAGCTTTAAGCAACTCCGGCCTTGGCTAGCTCCTCCAACTTCTTGTCGATCTGGGCTTCTGTCAAGCCATCCAAGCGCACGCACCTCTCCACACCCATATCTGACCAGTAGACACACAGTTATACGACATACCGAATACATTAGCTACAATTCATTAATCCAATACTGTATGCATGAAACAAAAGAAAGGGTGTATTTGGCAATCAATATTCAGTGCTTTGTTGATCATAACATGCCTAGCCCTGTGTTTGCAAAACTATAATAGTTTATCACTTTTTCTAAGTTAGTAACTTAGTATGGGTTGTCCGCATCCTTCAGTACATGATCTATCTCTAAATTGACAGTGCAAGACACAAGTGCCGAAACTGAGTATACGATTGCATAGCCTTTTCTTCATTTATCATTTAGTTCTTGTATTAACACATTTACATTTTGAGCATTGTGTACAGAATTTGAAAGCCCAATGCATGATCTTAATCTGTGCTTCCTTTCTTTGATAGCTCAAAGCCTGTAGGCATCAACATTCCAGACACACTATGTAATTTTTGTAACAGGTTATAAGTTGAGAAGAAAGACAGCTGAGCCTGAGCCCAGGAAAAACTACCATCAAATATATTTGATTCGCTAGAATGAGCTCCAAATCCCAAACCCAGTCGATCGACCTAGATCAGGAGTCGAGATAGCTGCAGATAGGCCGGAGTTTGTGCACCGAGTTGTTGATCTCAAGCAAAACAAAAAATGATAGCACACGCGGCAGCCAACACCAAAAATCAAAATATGTGACTCCTAGGGTAACTTACAAATTAAAATGGGCCAATAGATTTTCCAAAATGAATCTGTTCTTTTCACAATATTGCTTATCAATACTTCATTGGCATAGATTTATTGGAGTATATGTTTTGCGGGTCTGTGAGATAAAAGTATAAAACCTGTTTGACATAATAAGGCCCTACTTCTATAAGCATAATACAGTCATACACATTTCTTTGGATAATTGCATGATTAGTAACATAGAAGAGTTATGACAAGCAGAACTATAGTAGTCGAAGGCTACAAGAAAATGCTTATTAAGGATATCCTACCTTATATTAGAAAAATTGGCATCGGACCAAATTCTTTCCTGGTTTGTTTCCTACAAGAACTTTTCTAGAGGGGCACGAAGCAATTTCATCAAGCTGTCCACACACAAGTCTTCCAACTTCTGTCTCTACAAGATGAGACTTAAACAATCATGTTGTTTTTTGTTACTGGTGGAGAAGAAAGCTATCACCCCTTACATAAGCCAGTCTTTTGACTTACACTAGCTAACCCGTGCGTTGCAACGGGCATACACATTCTAATGTTTAACATCAATCATGTCTAACATATACCTTTAGAACACTCATGCACATTATGCGGTATTGTTCATTCGATTTACCGTTAAATGATTTCTGCTCCTGCAACAACCCCTCTCTCTCTTTATCTAAAAAACAAAAACTTGATTAACCTTGAGAAAATAAACCCAGTGTATAGAGGGAATAGAGAGGAGGGCGGACGTGTGTGCGTGGGTTGTAGCAGGCTTTCCCCTGTTTTTTCTTGGCGTTATAAGCATGGAACGGAGGCAGATGAAGGTTGAGTGAAATGGGAACATCATGTCTTTTTAGGTAGTGTAGATAAGCCCAATTTTCTGACCAAAGAGCTTATTGTGGTTATCCACGTTTATCTGCAGTTTTGGTTCTATCAGCTTGTCTGACAAGCTCAAACTTGGTCAAACTTCCAAAGTTATCAAGCATTCCAGATTTTTGGTAATCGTAGACTAACCTCCATTTAGTCAATGTGGTAATATGTGTTTATGCCATGTTTTCGATGTATTAACTTCACTGTACCTATGTAAGTGCTTCAATTGTAATACACTTCTGATACTAAATCATCTTAATGTGCTACAGTGTACCTATAGCAAAGAATGACAGAGCAAAGGAAAACCAAACAAAATAGATGCCCTATGCCGCTTGATACAAGTGGTGGGGGCAGCATTTGGGCAACATCAAAATTCTTTTCCACCGATGCATAAAGATGAAAATTCCTCCCATCTCACGTGCTCAAAATTTTGAGATGAAGAATGGAAATCTCTGTGGAACTGTACAGTATGGACGGTCCTACGTCCCCACTTGCCATATCTCCCATGATAACAAGATCCGGTAGTTCCAACAGAAACATTTCACACTTGAAAGATGCAAGGGTTCCGAAGATTAATGGACCGGAACAGACCCTCCGGGGAACCATGTCAAGAGCTAGATCTCAGGTTCCTGGCAAAGATGGGATCGAGGGCTGCTTACCGTAGCGCGCCCAGAGCTGAGGCTCGACGCCGGAGCACTCGCGGATGAGGACGGGGAGGGTGGGGTTGCGGGTCTTGATGTCACCGTAGTTCTTCTTCACGAACTCCCTGCGAATCAGATCACAAATCCAACACCACGACATGAGCGAGCGACGAACCAATTGTAGAGAGAGAAATGGGGGAAGAGAAGCGGGTGCGTGGGTGCTACCGGGCGGGGCCGCTGGCAGGGGAAGACTGGCAGAAAAGGAAACGGATCTCCTTCACGTTCCGGGAAAGGCTCGCCCGCCACGCCATCGCCGCCGGTTCCTTCCTTGGATTCTCTTCTCTTCTCTTCTCGGAGCCCTTCTTTGGCTGAGTTGTATCTTCCTCTGTTGGGGAACGAACGAACTGCCCAGCTGCGGCTGTCTCGTTGGATTCACATTCACGCCGTCCGATCCGGAAAACGGTGTATGGCCGTCAGATTAGGGTTCCGTCTCCACAAAAGTATATTTCCCGAGGAAAGAAAAATGACTCTCCGGCCGCCTCATGCGGTCATGACTCGGGAAGCGCCAAAGCTCTTTTACCATCACACATCTATGTGTCTAATGGGCGTGTTTCAGGCTAGTCCCAATGGGGAGGAACTTAGTAGTAACATCGTTGCCATGTAGGACAAAAAGCTGACATGGCAAACATTTAATGAGGAAAGAGAGGGTAGTGATAACATAGCTAGTTACCGGAACATCACATATTTCAAGACATTGTGAGTCTATAAACTAATAAATAGAGTTTTGCATGATGTTCCTACCCATTGTGATGGTGGTAACATAGCATAGAATAGCGTGTATGTTCTTGCTCTATGTTACTCCCCATTGTGACCAGCCTCAAGCACCGTCGATCTCTCTCAACCATTCGTTTGTTCCCTCGTCTTTATTTTCTCTCTTTCTCGAGTCTGTTTGTTTCCCCCGTACTACCTACTGTCTCCGTGCTGGTTTATTGATCCTCGTTGTATTCCGTGCCAAATTTTGACATGCATGAATATTTTGTTAGTTAAATTCCGTGCTAAGTTTTTACTGTAAATTTAACTAACAAAATATGCATGCATGTCAAATTTTGGCACGGAATACAATGCAGACCAATAAATCAGGACGGGGGTAGTACTGTCCATCTGCTCGCTATGGATGACCTCCTACTCTAGTTCGAACTCGCACGCAACGCTACAATTCCCTCGTTGGCGCCGCGAGAGACATAGAGCCATGGGTGCAACCATGACCTCATCCCTTTTTTCTCCTACCCCACCAAGTCCTTATCCCCGACACTCCTGCTAGGAAACGTAGTAGAAAATAAAATAAAATATCGCCCTACGATCACCCTGGAACAATATGAAGATGCATAAACGGTTTGGGTCACGATATTTGTTGACACTGAGTAGCAGCAAAAGCATATGAGTCGGTGTAGATCATACTTGGAGCATCTCGAACCGTAGTTAAACGGCCCCGCGAACCGCCCACGAACGATCCCTCGAGCGGAAGACTGAAAGCATAGCCTCTTTACTTGGTTGCAAGCATAGGGTCTCCACAATCCGGCAGCGCTGTTGGCGTCCTCGGAATGGGGGTACCCAGACTTGCCTGCCTGCGGCCCATGACGTGACTCCATCGATGGCCTGGTACGGCCCAGCTTTAGCAACCACGGCTCAAGATCCTCGCGAGGGGCCGAGCCTCGTGAGACGAACAACAGCAAGACCTCCCCGGGGGCAGCCTCTTTAGGCTGGCTCCCGAGGAGCGGAGATATCTATGCGATGTGCACCACGCGAGGTTCACGTGACGTGAGCCATGACGACCAAGGCCAGGCGGGCGCCAGCGGGCGCATTGTACCAGTTTCCCCTTTGGTGCCAAGGGGGCAAGCGTAGGCGTGGAGTCCCGAGGAATCAAGCAAAGGTTTCCATATCGGTGCAACAAGACCAAGGACCGCCAGGACGGAGGTCATTGTGGAGCCCGGCACGGCGTCACCATCAGAGCCTTTAGTAGGCGAAGACCGCTTTTGTCAGGATAGCTTGTACTAGTTGTTCCCCTTCAAATTTGGTTATTGCGGGATCCCTTCCCGCCTACATTTGGGAAGAGGACCAAGGCCACTATAAATAGGACCTAGCCACCACCATAGAGAGGGAGATGTCATTCCACCACAACGAGGAGCGGATCACCCAGATCATCCTCACCCTCACCAGCTCATCGAGCCCTAGAACACCTCAACTACTGAGGCTATTCATCCACTGTACTAGTTCATCCTCAGCCCCACGAGGCAGTCTACTACACACACTGGAGTAGGGTATTATACTGCAAGGTGGCCCAAACCAGTATAAACCCGTGTGTCTCTTGTTCCTTGAGTTCGTCGAGCTAGGCCGTGGGATCATGGGGCACGCGCGCTGGGTAGAGAGTGTTCTTCGTGCGCACCCCAGAGTTCGAACCTCTCTAGGGTTTGCGGAGCCCGAAATCCAACAGTTGGCGCGCCAGGTAGGGGTGTGCGGAAACCTCTCTTCCGTCGGCCAACGCATCACCGCTCCACTACTTCCATGGCTGACGCTCGTCAAGCTCGTGCTGAGCGACGGGTCTCTCGCGTCGCTCAGACGTCTCTTGCCGGCGCCCCCTGCCATTCTCCATCACCTGCCGCCAACGCAGACACCGGCCCGGCGAGGCACGAGCAGTAAGCCTCGTCGCTGCACCCCTCAGTGCGGCGGGTTGGACGCACCGCCACCCCGTCGCTGACCCCAGCCGGCTCATCGTCACACGGTCGTCGTGGACCTGCGGACGCGCGGGCTGCGCTGCTCATGGCGCGCGAGCTCCTGCGCTATCGCCTCATCGACGACTTCTACGAGGACTGGCTAGACCGCATCGCCGAACTCGTCAGCGTCGTTGGGTGCTCTCCTGCACCGTCCCTCTTGCTACCTCACCCACCTCCCTTTGTGGGCGACGTGGCCCATGGAGCACCTCTATCACCTCCACGTCAAGACGTCGCCCTCGCTCCGAGGCGTGCGGCCCCGCGGGCGACCCACCATGCGGGGCGCCCGCGCATGAAGAAGGAAGTTGTCAAGAGGTCCAGCGGCCGGAAGGAGGAGATCCTCCGCTCCCACCACCACCACGTCAAGACCGTGCACCCCTGCGGTGGCAGCACATGAGAACCAAGACCAAGCTCCGCCTCCACGACGGGCTCCGGTGGCCACAACAGGCTGCCGAGCCTTCACTCCCGAGCTACGCGGCGTCGTCTGGCCCGGGAAGCTCGAACCCGACCTGCCTCCACGCTACGACGGCACCCCCGACCCTGCTGAGTTCCTGCAGCTTTACGAGCTGAGCATCGAGGTGGCCAACGGCAATGAGAAAATTATGGCGAACTGGTTTCCCATGGCTCTCAAAAACGGCGCGCGCTCGTGGCTCCTGAACCTGCCCGCGGGATCGATCTCCTCCTGGGGTGAGATGCGCGAGCGTTTCATCGCCAACTTCCAGGGCACTCGCGACCGCCCACCAGTCGCGTGTGACATGCGGCGTGTCAAGCAGCAACCGGGGAAACCCTGCAGAAGTACATCCATTGCTTCAACAGCGTCCGCCTCAAGATTCCCAAGGTAACGGACGAGGCCATCATCTCAGCATTCTCCGATGGCGTCCGCGATGTCAAGATGAAGGAGGAGCTCGCCATCCATGAGGACCTGTGCACAGCCTTGGGGCTGTTCAACATAGTGACCAAGTGCACGAGAGCTCACGAAGGGCGCCTTTCCCTCGTATAGCTCCCAGCTGCTGACCCAGAAGACAAGAAGGCCAAGGCTAAAGACGTGAAGTGCAAGGGGGGTGGCCGTGCTCGCGGCAGAACAGGAGATGAAGCATGGCCGGGACCACCCAGAGTCATCCAAGGGCAGCCGTCCATTCTGCGCCTTCCACAACGTACACAGCCACAACACCAATGACTGTCAGGACCTCAGGGCCATCCGCGACGGGTGCTTCGGTTGATGCCCCGAGCCCAGCGACCGAGGCTACGGCCGTGGAGGAAGCCGAACTGGAGGGCGTTGGGACGACCGCGGCCCCCGTCAGGAGTGGCGCAATCAGCCTCGTGAGGACCGTTGGCACGACCCGCCTCGCGAGGGCACCTGGAGGGATCAGCCTCGTGAGGACCGCCCTCAGGGAAAGGTCGGCCTCCCTCCGCTGCCACCACCACCAAGGAGGAACGACGATCAGGACGAGGGGGCTGGGGGCTTCCAGGAACCTCGCGCCATCGCCTGCATCTTGGGCGGTGCGCAAGCTCCAGCCTCTTAGCGCATCTTCAAGCAGTTTGCCTGAGAAGTGAACGCAGCTCTTCCCAGGCTAGAAGCCACGCGTCCGCTCAGGTGGTCCAAGTGCACTATCACCTTCAGCTCAACTGATCAGCTCAAGTGCGCGGCAACCGCCGACGCACTCCCGATGCTCTGCTCACCCGTCATCAGCAAAGTCCAAGTCATCGAAACCCTCATCGATGGCGGTGCAGGGCTCAATGTTCTCTCCGTCGACACTTTCGACCGTCTCCAAGTGCCATATGACTAGCTGCAACCCACTAAGCCTTTCTCGGGAGTGACCGACGGCTCCACGACCCCAATAGGGCAGATTCGCCTCCTGGTGTGACGCTACCGATTTGACCATACACTAATCATGCACGTAAATATGTACGACCAAGATCAGGGACTCACAGGAAGTTATCACAACACAACTCTAGACACAAATTAAAATAATACAAGCTTCATATTACAAGCCAGGGGCCTCAAGGGCTCGAATATAGAAGCTCGAAAGCAACAGAGTTAGCGGAATCAACAATATCTGAGTACAAACATAAGTTAAACAAGTTTTGCCTTAAGAAGGCTAGCACAAACATCAATGATCGAAGAGGCACGGCCTCCTGCCTGGGACCTCCTAACTACTCCTGGACGTCAACGGTCTCCACGTAGCAGTAGACTCCGTCGAGGTAGTAGTAGTAGTCGGCGATAGCATCTAGCTCCTGGGATCCACCATCTAGTTGCAACAACCAGAAAGAAGAAGAAGGGGGGAAAGGGGGAGCAAAGCAACCGTGAGTACTCATCCAAAGTAACCGCAAGCATCAGATATATACTAAGTGTTGGGGAACGTAGTATTTCAAAAATATTCCTACGATCACACAAGATCTATATACTAGATGCATAGCAACGAGAGGGGAGAGTGTGTCTACATACCCTCGTAGACCGAAAGTGGAAGCGTCTAGTGGCGCGGTTGATATAGTCAAACTTCTTCGTGATCCAACTGATCCAAGCACCGAACGTACGGCATCTCCGCGTTCAGCACATGTTCAGCTCGATGACGTCCCACAAGCTCTTGATCCAGTTGAGCTTCACGGGAGAGTTTCGTCAGCACGACGGCGTGGTGACGGAGATGATGAAGTTACCGACGCAGGGCTTCGCCTAAGCACTACAACGATATGCCCGAGGTGTGTTTCTGTGGAGGGGGGCACCGCACACCACTAAAACAATGTTGCTTGTCTGTCCTAGGGTGCCCCTGCCCCCGTATATAAAGGAGCAAGGGGGGAGGCCGGCCGGCCCTATAGGGCGCGCCAAGGAGTAGGTTTCCTACTCCTAGTAGGAGTAGGAATCCCCTTTTCCTATTCCTACTAGGAGTAGAAAAGGAAGAAGGGGAGAAGGAAGGAGAGGGGCGCCTCCCCCCACTCCTAGTACAACTAGGATTCCCTTGGGGGAGGGCGCGGCCAGCCCTAGTGGGCTGCCTCTCTCTTTCCCTCATGGCCCACTATGGCCCATTACTCCCCCGGGGGGGGTCCGGTAACCCCTCTGGCACTCCAGTTTTCTCCGATAACACTCGGAACACTTCCGGTGTCTGAATATAGCTGTCCAATATATCAATATTTATGTCTCGGTCATTCCGAGACTCCTCATCATGTCTGTGATCACATCCGGGACTCCGAACTACCTTCGGTACATCAAAACTCATAAATTCATAATACCGATCGTCATCAAACGTTAAGCGTGTGGACCCTACGGGTTCGAGAACTATGTAGACATGCCCGAGACTCATCTTCGGTCAATAACCAATAGGGAACCTGGATGCTCATATTGGATCCCAGATATTCTACCAAGATCTTTATCAGTCAAACCGCATAACAACATACGGTGTTCCCTTTGTCATCGGTATGTTACTTGCCCGAGATTCGATCATCAGTATCACCATACCTAGTTAATCTCGTTATAGGCAAGTCTCTTTACTCGTTTCATAATACATCATCTCGTGACTAACTCACTAGTCATTTGCTTGCAAGGTTTATTATGATGTGTACTACCGAGAGGGCCGAGAGATACCTCTCCGATACTCGGAGTGACAAAATCCTATTCTTGATCTATGCCAACACCACAAACACCTTCGGGGACGCCTGTAGAGCATCTTTATAATCACCCAGTTATGTTGTGATGCTTGGTAGCACACAAGGTGTTCCTCCGGTATTCGGGAGTTGCACAATCTCATAGTCATAGGAACATGTATAAGTTATGAAGAAAGCAATAGCAGTAAAACTAAACAATCAAGTTGCTAAGCTAATGGATGGGTCTTGTCCATCACATCATTCTCCTAATGATGTGATCATGTTGATCAAATGACAACTCATGTCTATGGCTAGGAAACATAACCATCTTTGATCAATGAGCTAGTCTGGTAGAGGCATACTAGGGACACTCTATTTTGTCTATGTATTCACACATGTACTAAGTTTTCGGTTAATACAATTCTAGCATGAATAATAAACATTTATCATGATATAAGGAAATACAAATAAAAACTTTATTCTTGCCTCGGCATATTTCCTTCAGTCTCCCACTTGAACTAGAGTCAATAATCCAGATTACATAGTAATGATTCTAACACCAATGGAGTCTTGGTGTTGATCATGGTTTGCTCGTGGAAGAGGCTTAGTCAACGGGTCTGCGACATTTAGATTCGTATGTATCTTGCAAATTTCTATGTCTCCCTCCTTGACTTGATCGTGGATGGAATTGAAGCGTCTCTTGATGTGCTTTGTTCTCTTGTGAAACCTGGATTCCTTCGCCAAGGCTATTGCTCCAGTGTTGTCACAAAAGATTTTCATTGGACCCGATGCACTAGGTATAACACCTAGATCGGATATGAACTCCTTCATCTACACCCCTTCATTTGCTGCTTCCGAAGTAGGTATGTACTCCGCTTCACACGTAGATCCCGCCACGACGCTTTGCTTGGAACTACACCAACTGACAGCTCCACCGTTCAATAAAAATACATATCTGGTTTGTGACTTAGAGTCATCCGGATTAGTGTCAAAGCTTGAATCGACATAACCGTTTATGACGAGCTGTTTGTCACCTCCATAAACGAGAAACATATCCTTTGTCTTTTTCAGGTACTTCAGGATGTTCTTGACCGCTGTCCATTGATCCACTCCTGGATTACTTTGGTACCTCCCTGCTAAACTTATAGCAAGGCACACATCCGGTCTGGTACACAACATTGCATACATGATAGATCCTATGGCTGAGGCATAGGGAATGGCTTTCATTTTCTCTCTATCTTCTATAGTGGTCGGGCATTGAGTCTTACTCAACTTCACACCTTGTAACACAGGCAAGAACCCTTTCTTCGACTGATCCATTTTGAACTTCTTCAAAACTTTATCAAGGTGTGTCCTTTGTGAAAGTCCAATTAAGCGTCTTGATCTATCTCTATAGATGTTGATGCCTAATATATAAGTAGCTTCACCGAGGTCTTTCATTGAAAAATTCTTGTTCAAGTATCCTTTTATGCTATCCAGAAATTCTATATAATTTCCAATCAATAATATGTCATCCACATATAATATCAGAAATGCTACAGAGCTCCCACTCACTTTTTTGTAAATACAGGCTTCTCCAAAAGTCTGTATAAAACCATATGCTTTGATCACCTCATCAAAGCGTATATTCCAACTCCGAGATGCTTGCACCAGTCCATAAATGGATCGCTGGAGCTTGCACACTTTGTTAGTACCTTTAGGATCGACAAAACCTTGTGGTTGCATCATATAAAACTCTTCTTTGAGGTATCCATTTAGGAATGCAGTTTTGACATCCATTTGCCAGATTTCATAATCATAAAATGCGACAATTTCTAACATGATTCAGACAGACTTCAGCATCGCAACGGGTGAGAAAGTCTCTGATACGTCCATTTTGCATCATGCTTTTATGTTGATATTTATTGCACTATGGGCTGTTATTACACATTATGTCACAATACTTATGGCTTTTCTCTCTTATTTTACAAGGTTTACATGAAGAGGGAGAATGCCGGCAGCTGGAATTCTGGGCTGGAAAAGGAGCAAACATTGGAGACCTATTCTGCACAACTCAAAAAGCCCTGAAACTCCACGAAACTCCATTTCAGAAAATATAAAAAATATCTGGCGAAAGAGGTACAGGAGGGGGGCCACCCACTGTCCACAAGGGTGGGGGGCTTGCCCCCTTGCCTCGTGGGCCACCTGGCAGCCCACCGATGCCCATCTTCTGTTATATGAGGTGTTTTGACCTAGAAAAAATCATAAGGAGGTTTTTGGGACGAAGCGCCGCCATCTCGAGGCGGAACCTTGGCTGAACCAATCTAGGGCTCCGGCGGAGCTATTCTGCCGGGGATACTTCCCTTCCGGGAGGGGGAAATTGTCACCGCCGTCATCACCAACAACTCTCCCATCTTGGGGAGGGTTATCTTCACCAACATCTTCACTAACACCATCTCCTGTCAAACCCTAGTTCATCTCTTGTATCCAATCTTTGTATCAAAACCTCGGATTGGTACTTGTAGGTTGCTAGTAGTGTTGATTACTCCTTGTAGTTGATGCTAGTTGGTTTACTTGGTGGAAGATCATATGTTCAGATCCATTATGCATACTAATACCCCTCTGATTATGAACATGAATATGCTTTGTGAGCAGTTACCTTTGTTTCTGAGGACATGGGAGAAGTCTTGCTATAAGTAGTCATGTGAATTTGGTATTCGTTCGATATTTTGATAAGATGTATGTTGTCTTTCCTCTAGTGGTGTTATGTGAACATCGACTACATGACACTTCACCATTGTTTGGGCCTAGAGGAAGGCATTGGGAAGTAATAAGTAGATGATGGGTTGATAGAGTGACAAAAGCTTAAACCCTCATTTATGTGTTGCTTCGTAAGGGGCTGATTTGGATCCATATGTTTCATGCTATGGTTAGGTTTAGCTTAATACTTCTTTTGTAGTTGTGGATGCTTGCAATAGAGGTTAATCATAAGTGGGATGCTTGTCCAAGTAAGGGCAGCACCCAAGCACCGGTCCACCCACATACCAAATTATCAAAGTAACGAACGCGAATTATATGAACGTGGTGAAAACTAGCTTGACGATAATTCCCATGTGTCCTCGGGAGCGCTTTCCTTCATATAAGAGTTTGTCCAGGCTTGTCCTTTGCTACAAAAAGGATTGGGCCATCTTACTGCACCCTATTTACTTTTACTATTTGTCACTTGTTACCAATTACCTTATCACAAAACTATCTGTTACCGATAATTTCAGTGCTTGCAGAAAATACCTTACTGAAAACTACCTATCATTTCCTTCTGCTCGTCGTTGGGTTCGACACTCTTACTTATCGAAAGGACTACGATAGATCCCCTACACTTGTGGGTAATCAAGACTCTTTTCTGGCGCCGTTGCCAGGGAGTGAAGCACCTTTGGTAAGTGGAATTTGGTAAGGAAAAACTTATATAGTGTGCTGAAATTTACTGTCACTTGTTACTATAGAACTTAATCCTTTGAGGGGCTTGTTCGGGGTATCCTCATCCCGACCAATAGAGCAAATAGTTGCTCCTCAACCTACTGAAAATGTTTGCTTTGAAATTCCTTCGGGTATGATAGAGAAACTGCTAGCTAATCCCTTTATAGGAGATGGAACACTGCATCCAGATTTGCACCTAATCTATGTGGATGAAGTTTGTGGATTATTTAAGCTTCCAGGTATGCCCGAGGATGTGATCAAGAAGAAGGTCTTCCCTTTATCTTTGAAGGGAGAGGCATTGACATGGTTTAGGCTATGCGATGATATTGGATCATGGAACTAAAATCGATTGAAGTTGTAATTTCATCAGAAGTTCTACCCTATGCATCAGGTTCATCGTGATTGTAATTATATATATAATTTTTGGCCTCGCGAAGGAGAAAGTATCGCTCAAGCTTGGGGGAGGCTTAAGTCAATGTTATATTCATGCCCCAATCATGAGCTCTCAAGAGAAATGATTATTCAAAATTTTATGCTCGGCTTTCTCTCAATAATCGCTCCATGCTCGATACCTCTTATACATGTTCTTTTATGATGAAGACTATTAAATTCAAATGGGATTTATTGGAAAGAATTAAACGCACTGAAGATTGGGATATCGGCGAAGGTAAGGAGTCAGGTATAACACCTAAGTTTGATTGTGTTAAATCTTGTATGGATACCGATGTTTCCGTGAATTTAGCACTAAATATGGACTTGACTCTGAGATAGTAGCTTCTTTCTGTGAATAATTTGCTACTCATGTTGATATCCCTAAGGAGAAGTGGTTTAAATACCATCCTCCCATTGAAGTAAAAGTAGTTGAACCTGTTAAAGTTGAAGAAAAGACTATCACTTATAATATTGATCCTATCGTTCCTACCGCCTATATTGAGAAACCACCTTTCCCTGTTAGGATAAAGGATCATGCTAAAGCTTCAACTATGGTTCGTAAGAGTAATACTAGAACACCTACACCCTCTGAGCAAATTAAAGTTGAACCTAGTGTTGCTATGGTTAAGGATCTCTTGGTCTATAATATAGATGGGCGTGTTATTTACCTCCATGAGGAAGCTGCTAGAATCGTCAGTCCTGATACTAGGAATAAACATAGACCTGTTGTAGGCATGCCTGTTATTTCTATTAAAATAGGAGATCATTGCTATCATGGTTTATGTGATGTAGGTGCTAATGCAATTGTAATACCCATTTCCTTATATGAAGAAATTATGCACGATATTGCACCTGCTGAGCTAGAAGGTATTGATGTTACTATTAAGCTTGCCAATAGAGACACTATTTCACCAATAAGGATTGTTAGAGATGTTGAAGTCTTGTGTGGGAAAGTTAAATACCCTGCTAATTTTCTTGTCCTTGGTTCCCCACAAGATGATTTTTGCCCCATTATATTTGGTAGACCCTTCTTGAACACTGTTAATTCTAAGATAGACTGCAGAAAGGATATTGTTACTGTTGGATTAGGGGATATGTCTCATGATTTTAACTTTGCTAAATTTCGTAGACAACCCCATGATAAAGAATTGCCTAGTAAGGATGAAATTATTGGTCTTGCTTCTATTGCTGTACCTCCTAACGATCCCTTAGAACAATATCTGCTAGACCATTAAAATGATATGTATATGAATGAGAGAAGGTAAATAGATGACATATTCTTTAAATAGGGACCCTTATTGAAACACAACTTGCCTGTTGAAATTCTAGGTCCTCCACCCAAGGGTGATCCCGTGTTTGAACTCAAACCATTACCTTATACTCTTAAGTATGTTTATCTTGATGAAAAGAAGATATATCCTATTATTATTAGTGCTAACCTTTCAGAGCAGTAAGAAGAGAAATTATTGAAATCTCTGAAGAAGCATCGTGCTGCTATTGGATATACTCTTGATGATCTTAAGGGCATTAGTCCCACTCTATGCCAACACAAGATAAAATTGGAAAAGAATGCTAAACCGGTTATTGATCATCAACAACGGTTAAATCCTAGGATGAAAGAAGTGGTAAGAAAAAAAATATTGAAGCTTCTGGAGGCAGGTATAATTTATCCAGTTGCTGATATTCAGTGGGTAAGTCATGTCCATTGTGTTCCTAAGAAGGGAGGTATCACTATTGTTCCTAATGATAAAGATGAATTGATCCCGCAAAGAATTGTTACAGGTTATAGGATGGTAATTGATTTCCGCAAATTAAATAAAGCTACTAAGAAAGATCATTACCCTTTACCTTTTATTGATCAAATGCTAGAAAGGTTATCCAAACATACTCATTTTTGCTTTCTAGATGTATATTCTGGTTTCTCTCAAATATCTGTGTCAAAAGAGGATCAAGAAAAGACCACTTTTACTTGTCCCTTTGGTACCTTTGCTTATAGACGTATGCCTTTTGGTTTATGTAATGCACCTGCTACCTTTCAAAGATGCATGATGGCTATATTCTCTAATTTTTGTGAAAAGATTGTTGAGGTTTTCATGGATATTTTTCCATTTATGGAACTTCTTTTGATGATTTCTTGAGCAACCTTGATCGAGTTTTGCAGAGATGTGAAGAAACTAATCTTGTCTTGAATTGGGAAAAGTGCCACTTTATGGTTAATGAAGGTATTGTCTTGGGGCATAAAATTTCCGAAAGAGGTACTGAAGTTGATAAAGCTAAAGTTGATGCTATTGAAAAGATGTCGTGTCCCAAGGACATCAAAGGTATAAGAAGTTTCCTTGGTCATGCCGGGTTTTATAGGAGGTTCATTAAGGACTTCTCCAAAATCTCTAGGCCTCTGACTAATCTCTTACAAAAAGATGTTCCTTTTGTCTTTGATGATGATTGTGTAGAAGCATTTGAAATACTTAAGAAAGCATTGATCTCTGCACCTATTGTCCAGCCTCCTGACTGGAGTTTACCCTTTGAAATTATGTGCGATGCTAGTGATTAATGCTGTAGGTGCTGTTCTAGGACAAAGAGTTGATAAAAAGTTCAATGTTATCCAATATGCTAGTAAAACTCTAGGCAGTGCCCAGAGAAATTATGCTACTGCTGAGAAAGAATTTTTAGCAGTCGTATTTGCTTGTGATATATAAGTTTAGACCTTATATTGTTGATTGTAAAGTAACTATTCACACCGATCATGCTGTTATCAAATACCTTATGGAAAACAAAGATGCTAAACCTAGACTTATTAGATGGGTTCTCCTGCTACAAGAATTTGATTTGCATATTACTGACAGAAAGGGAGCTGAGAACCCCGTTGCAGACAACTTGTCTAGGTTAGAGAATATTCTTGATGACCCACTACCTATTGAGGATAGCTTTCCTGATGAACAATTAGTTGTTATAAATACTTCTCGTACTGCTCCATGGTATGCTGATTATGCTAATTACATTGTCGCTAAATTTATACCACCTAGTTTCACATACAAGCAAAAGAAAAAGTTCTTTTATGATTTAATACATTATTTCTGGGATGACCCACACCTTTATAAATAAGGAGTAGATTGTATTATTAGACGTTGTGTACCTGAGCATGAACAGGAACATATCCTACGCAAGTGTCACTCGGAAGCTTATGGAGGACACCATGCTGGAGATAGAACTGCACATAAGGTACTGCAATCTGGTTTTTATTGGCCTACTCTGTTCAAGGATACCCGTAAGTTTGTCTTATCTTGTGATGAATGCCAAAGAATTGGTAATATCAGTAGACGTCAAGAAATGCCTATGAATTATTCACTTGTTATTGAACCATTTGATGTCTGGGGCTTTGATTATATGGTACCGTTTCCTTCCTCTAATGGGTATACCCATATTTTGGTTGTTGTTGATTACGTTACTAAGTGGGTAGAAGCTATTCCAACTAGTAGTGCTGATCACAACACCTCTATTAAGATGCTAAGAGAAGTTATTTTTCTGAGGTTTGGAGTCCCTAGATACCTAATGACTGATGTTGGTTCGCATTTTATTCATGGTGCTTTCCATAAGATGCTTACTAACTATGATGTGAATCATAGAATTGCATCCCCATACCACCCACAGTCTAGTGGTCAAGTAGAACTAAGTAACAGAGAGCTGAAATTAATTTTGCAAAAGACTGTTAATAGGTCTAGAAAGAATTGGTCCAAGAAGCTTGATGATGCATTATGGGCCTATAGAACTGCATACAAAAATCCTATGGGTATGTCTCCGTATAAAATGGTCTATGGAAAAGCATGCCACTTACCTCTTGAACTAGAACATAAGGCATATTGGGCTATTAAAGAGATCAATTGTGATTTCAAACTTGCCAGTGAGAAGAAGTTATTTGATATCAGCTCACTTAACGAATGGAGAACCCAGGCTTATGAAAATGCTAAACTGTTTAAAGAAAAAGTTAAAAGATGGCATGACAAAAGGATACAAAACGGGAGTTTAACGTAGGTGATTATGTCTTGCTATACAACTCTCGTTTAAGATTTTTTGCAGGGAAACTTCTCTCTAAATGGGAAGGTCCTTAAGTTATCGAGGAGGTCTATCGTTCCGGTGCCATAAAAATCAACAACTTCGAAGGCACAAATCCGAAGGTGGTGAACGGTCAAATAATTAAACATTATATCTCAGGTAATCCTATAAATGTTGAAACCAATGTTATTGAAACCGTAACCCCGGAGAAGTACATAGGGACACTTTCCAGAACAATTCAGACTCTGAAAAGGAAGAGGCATGTGGTGCGGTAAGTAAACCGACTCCAAAACAGTTCTAATGGCAATTTTTCTCCGTTTTGGAATATTTTAGAAAAATAGAAAAATAGGAGGCATTCCGGAAAGGACACGAGGCGTCCACGAGGGTGGAGGGCGCGCCCTACCCCCTGGGCGCGCCCTCTGATACGTCTCCAACGTATCTATAATTTTTGATTGTTCCATGCTATTATTTATGATGTCTTGGATGTTTAACGGGCTTTGTCATACACTCTTATATCATTTTTGGGACTAACCTACTAACCCAAAGGCCTAGTCCATATTGTTGTTTTTTGCCTGTTTCAGGGTTTTGCGGAAAAGGAATATCAAACGGAGTCCGAACGGAATGAAACCTTCGGGAGAGTTAATTTTGGAGAAAATCACGCACGGGAGACTTGAGAACCATGTCAGAGGGGCCACGAGGTGCCCACGAGGGTGGGGGAGCGCCCCCCTTCCCAGGGCGCGCCCCCTGCCTCATGGTCCCCTCGAGAGTCCCCCGGTGCCCTCCTTCATCCTATATAAGTCTACGTACCCGAAACCATCAGCAACAGAGAGAAAACCCTAATTCCACTGCTGTAACCTTCTGTTCTCGTGAGATCCCATCTTGGAGCCTGTTCCGGAGCTCCGCCGGAGGGGGGATCCATCACTGAGTGCTTCTACAACATCATCATCGCCCTCACCATGAGTTGTGAGTAGTTTACCATAGACCTTCGGGTCCATAGCTAGTATCTAGATGGCTTCTTCTCTCTCTCTCTGGATCTCAATACAAAGTTCTCCTCGGTCTTCGAGGAGATGTATTCGATGTAATCTCTTTTTGCAGTGTGTTTGTTGAGATCCAATGAATTGTGAGTTTATGATCAAGATTATCTATGAGAAATATCTGGTTCTTCTCTGAACTCTTTATGTGTGCTCATAATATCTTTGCAAGCCTCTTCGAATTATTGGTTTGGTTTGGCCTACTAGATCTATAGTTCTTGCAACAGGAGAAGTGCTTGGCTTTGGGTTCAATCTTGCGGTGTCCTTTCCCAGTGACAGTAGGGGCAGCAAGGCACGTATTGTGTTGTTGCCATCGAGGATAAAAAGATGGGGTTTATATCATATTGCTTGAGTTTATCCCTCTACATCATGTCATCTTGCTTAAGGTGTTACTCTGTTATTTTGAACTCAATACACTAGATGCATGCTGGATAGCGGTCGATGTGTGGAGTAATAGTAGTAGATGCAGGCAGGAGTCGGTCTAATTGTCTCGGACGTGATGCCTATATACAATGATCATGCCTAGATAGTCTCATAATTATTCGCTTTTCTATCAATTGCTCGACAGTAATTTGTTTACCCGTCGTAGAATATCGCTATCATGAGAGAAACCACTAGAGAACACTATGGCCCTCGAGTCTATTCTCAACATATCAATCTACATCTACTTTACTTTTTCCGCTTTTACTTTCTGTTCTTATAAACAAAAATACCAAAAATATAAACTATCATCTCTATCAGATCTCACTTTCGTAAGTGACCGTAAAGGGATTGACAACCCCTTATCATGTTGGCTGCGAAGTTCTTATTTGTTTGTGCAGGTGCGAGGGACTCGCGCGTGGTCTCCTACTGGATTGATACCTTGGTTCTCAAAAACCGAGGGAAATACTTACGCTAATGTGCTGCATCTCCCTTTCCTCTTCGAGGGAATACAACGCAAGCTCGAGAAGTAGCACCCTCCTACCTCGTGGGCACCTCGTGTGCCTCCCGGAGTCAGTTTTCTTGCACGTTACTTCTTTTGGTCGGTAAAAATTCATTATATATTCTCCCGAAGGTTTTGACCATCGCACCACGCCAAAATCCTCTGTTCTTGTTTCAAGGTGTTTCTGTCGCAGATTTGAGCAACATGTCATCCCAGGATTCAGAGGGAGAAAGCTATGTGGCAGATTACCTTGCAGACCCTAAGGTCCATGGGGACTTGGATCATTGTGGATGGACCACAGAAGAAGAAGAAGACTATGATCCTAGGAGAAAGGAGGAGACGAGCTCAGATGAAGACGAAGTCCCATTACCTCAACCTGGGGACATGCATGTGGAGTTCAAAAAGTCAAGCCTCCCCGATAGAACAAAGAAACCTAAGATCGAGTTTATCCCTTTTCGCCTCTTGCAGGAAAACAAGCAGGAACTATGCAAAAAGATATTAAGCCTTGAGCAGGAGATCAATGACCTAAGGGAGCAAAATTCTATCCTCAAACGCAAATTGAGGAAGAAACCTACATCATCAACAACTCCATCATCACCAGCTTCGAAGACGAAGACATAATCACATGGGTATGGGCTCTCCCCTGGGAAACTGCCAATCTTGGGGAGGTGCCCCCGTATCGTATCACCATCACACTCCTATCTTTACCATTTTTCTTACTCTGATCCTTTTGGTAATATCTTGATCTAGTAGAATAAAGTTTAGTATGATCTAGTTGTGAGCTTTGCTTTATGATCTTCATCTTTGTAATCGAGTCCATGAGCTATATATAATAAAAATTAGTTTTCAGTCAAGGGCTTGATTATCTCACTATGATCATGAGAGAATAAAATAAAATATAAAAAGTACCAAGAGATCATATTGATCTTATGGATAGTAATGACCTCACATATAAATAGTATGATGAATAAAAGTTGTTGAGAGTTGACAAACATAGTTTTGGTCATCGTTGCAATTAATAGGAAGTAATAAAGAAAGAGAGGTTTTCACATACAAATATACTATCTTGGGCATCTTTTATGATTGCGAGCACTCATTAAAATATGACATGCTAAAGAGTTGATGTTGGACAAGGAAGACAACATAATGGGTTATGTCTTCTTATATCCGAAATAAAGTATGTAATCATGGATCATCCAACATGCTGAGCTTGCCTTTCCCCCTCATGCTAGCCAAAACTTCTTGCACCAAGTAGAGATACTACTTGTGCTTCCATACATCCTTAAACCTAGTCTTGCCATGAGAGTCCACCATACCTACCTATGGATTGAGAAAGATCCTTCAAGTAAGTTGTCCTTGTTGCAACTCTCTAAAATATGTATGATCTATTAGTGTGGAGAAAATAAACTTTATACGATCTTGTGATATGGAAGCAATAAAAGCGACAGACTGCATAATAAAGGTCCATATCACAAGTGGAAATATAAAGTGACGTTTGTTTGTGCTAAGATTTTGTACATCCAACCATAAAAGCACATGACAACCTCTGCTTCCCTCTGCGAAGGGCCTATCTATTGTTCTTACCTTATAAGAGTCATGGTGATCTTCACCTTTCCTTTTTACATTTTATCCTTTGGCAAGCACATTGTGTTGGAAAGATCCTGACATATATACCCAATTGGATGTAAGCTATCATGATCTATTATTGTTGACATTACCCTCGAGGTAAAAGGTTGGGAGGCAACACTATAAGCCCCTATCTTTCTTTGTGTCCGACTAAAACTTCATACCCATAAGTATTGCGTGAGGGTGAGCAATTGCGAAAGACTAAATGATAGTTGAGTATATGGACTTGCTGAAAAGCTCTTATTTTGACTCTTTCCGATGTTACGATAAATTCCAATTGCTTCAATGACTAAGATCATAGTTTGTTAGTTTTTCAATGAAGTTTCTGATTCATACTTGACATTGTGAATAGATTGTTACTTTAGCATGAGAATCATATGACAATATATATATATATATATGTTGCTATTATAAGAATGATCATGATGCCTTCATGTCCGTATTTTATTTTATCGACACCTCTATCTCTAAACATGTGGACATATTTTTCGATATCGGCTTTCGCTTGAGGACAAGCGAGGTCTAAGCTTGGGGGAGTTGATACGTCCATTTTTCATCATGCTTTTATGTTGATATTTATTGCACTATGGGTTGTTATTACATATTATGTCACAATACTTATGCCTTTTCTCTCTTATTTTACAAGGTTTACATGAAGAGGGTGAATGCCGGCAGCTGGAATTCTGGGTTGGAAAAGGAGCAAACATTGGAGGCCTATCCTCCACAAATCAAAAAGCCCTGAAACTCCACGAAACTCCATTTCAGAAAATGTAAAAAAATATCTGGCGAAAGAGGTAAGGAGGGGGCCACCCACTGTCCATGAGGGTGGGGGCGCCCCCCTGGGCACGCCCCCTGCCTCGTGGGCCACCTGGCAGCCCCCCGATGCCCATCTTCTGCTATATGAGGTGTTTTGACCTGGAAAAAATCATAAGGATGTTTTCGGGATGAAGCGCCGCCGTCTCGAGGCGGAACCTTGGCGGAACCAATCTAGGGCTCCGGCGGAGCTGTTCTGCCGGGGATACATCCCTTCGGGAGGGGGAAATCGTCACCGCCGTAATCACCAAAAACTCTCCCATCTTGGAGAGGGTTATCTTCATCAACATCTTCACCAACACCATCTCCTCTCAAACCCTAGTTCATCTCTTGTATCCAATTTTTGTATCAAAACCTTGGATTGGTACCTGTAGGTTGCTAGTAGTGTTGATTACTCCTTCTAGTTGATGCTAGTTGGTTTACTTGGTGGAAGTTCATATGTTCAGATCCATTATGCATATTAATACCCCTCTGATTATGAACATGAATATGCTTTGTGAGTAGTTACGTTTGTTCCTGAGGACATGGGAGAAGTCTTGCTATAAGTAGTCATGTGAATTTGGTATTCGTTCGATATTTTGATAAGATGTATGTTGTCTTTCCTCTAGTGGTGTTATGTGAACGTCGACTACATGACACTTCACCATTGTTTGGGCCTAGAGGAAGGCATTGAAAAGTAACAAGTAGATGATGGGTTGCTAGAGTGACAGAAGCTTAAATCCTCGTTTATGCGATGCTTTGTAAGGGGCTGATTTGGATCCATATGTTTCATGCTATGGCTAGGTTTACCTTAATGCTTCTTTGTAGTTGTGTATGCTTGCAATAGAGGTTAATCATAAGTGGGATGCTTGTCCAAGTAAGGGTAACACCCAAGCACGGGTCACCCACATACCAAATTATCAAAAGTAACGAACGAGAATCATATGAACGTGATGAAAACTAGCTTGACGATAATTCCCATGTGTCCTCGGGAGCGCTTTCCTTCATATAAGAGTTTGTCCAGGCTTGTCCTTTGCTACAAAAACGATTGGGCCATCTTGCTGCACCCTAGTTACTTTTACTGTTTGTTACTTGTTACCAATTACCTTATCACAAAACTATCCGTTACCGATAATTTCAGTGCTTGTAGAAAATACCTTACTGAAAACTGCCTATCATTTTCTTCTGCTCCTCGTTGGGTTCGACACTCTTACTTATCAAAAAGACTATGATAGATCTCCTACACTTGTGGGTGATCAGTCTCATCGTAGTCAACTCCTTGAACTTGTCGAAAACCTTTCGCAACAAGTCGAGCTTTGTAGATAGTAACATTACCGTCGGCGTCGGTCTTCCTCTTGAAGATCCATTTATTTTCAATGGCTTGCCGATCATCGGGCAAGTCAACCAAAGTCCATACTTTGTTCTCATACATGGATCCCATCTTAGATTTCATGGCCTCAAGCCATTTTGCAGAATCCGGGCTCATCATCGCTTCCTCATAGTTCGTAGGTTCATCATGGTCTAGTAACACGACTTCCAGAACTGGGTTCCCGTACAACTCTGGTGCGGAATGTACTCTGGTTGACCTACGAGGTTCAATAGTAACTTGATCCAAAGTTTCATGATCATCATCATTAGCTTCCTCACTAACTAGTGTAGGAATCACTGGAACTAGTTTCTGTGATGTACTACTTTCCAATTCATGAGAAGGTACAATTACCTCATCAAGTTCTACTTTCCTCCCACTCACTTCTTTCGAGAGAAACTCCTTCTCTAGAAACGATCCATTCTTAGCAATGAATATCTTGCCTTCGGGTCTGTGACAGAAGGTGTACCCAATAGTCTCCTTTGGGTATCCTATGAAGACACATTTCTCCAACTTGGGTTCGAGCTTATCAGGTTGAAGCTTTTTCACATAAGCATCGCAGCCTCAAACTTTAAGAAACAACTTTGGTTCCTTGCCAAATCACAGTTCATAAGGTGTCGTCTCAACGGATTTAGATGGTTCCCTATTTAATGTGAATGCAGCTGTCTCTATAGCATAACCCCAAAATTATAGTGGTAAATCGGTAAGAGACATCATAGATCGCACCATATCTAATAAAGTACGGTTACGACGTTCGGACACACCATTACGCTATGGTGTTCCGGGTGGCGTGAGTTGTGAAACTATTCCACATTGTTTCAAATGAAGACCAAACTTATAACTCAAATATTCAGGTCCACGATCAGATCGTAGAAACTTTATTTTCTTGTTACGATGATTCTCTACTTCACTCTGAAATTCTTCGAACTTTTCAAATGTTTCAGACTTACGTTTCATCAAGTAGACATACCCATATCTGCTCAAATCATCAGTGAAGGTTAGAAAATAACGATACCCGCTGCGAGCCTCAACACTCATTGGTCCACATACATCAGTGTGTATAATTTCAAAAAAATCAGTTGCTCGCTCCATTGTTCCGGAGAACGGAGTTTTAGTCATCTTGCCCATGAGGCATGGTTCGCAAGCACCAAGTGATTCATAATCAAGTGATTCCAAAAGTCCATCAGTATGGAGTTTCTTCATGCGCTTTACACCAATATGACCTAAACGACAGTGCCACAAATAAGTTGCACTATCATTATCAACCTTGCATCTTTTGGCTTCAATATTATGAATATGTGTATCACTACGATCGAGATCCAACAAGAATAGTACACTCTTCAAGGGTGCATGACTATAAAAGATATTACTCATATAAATAGAACAACCATTATTATCAGATTTAAATGAATAACCGTCTCGCAATAAATAAGATCCAGATATAATGTTCATGCTTAACGCTGGCACCAAATAACAATTATTCAGGTCTAAAACTAATCCCGAAGGTAGATGTAGAGGTAGCCTGCCGACGGCGATCACATCGACTTTGGAACCATTTCCCACGCGAATCGTCACCTTATCCTTAGCTAATCTTTGTTTAATCTGTAGCCCCTGTTTCGAGTTACAAATATTAGCAATCAAACCAGTGTCAAATACCCAGGTGCTACTACGAGCATTAGTAAGGTACACATCAATAACATGTATATCAAATATACCTTTGTTCACTTTGCCATCGTTCTTATCTGCCAAATACTTGGGACAGTTCCGCTTCGAGTGTCCAGTCCCTTTGGAATAGAAGCACTCAATTTCAGGCTTGGCTCCAGACTTGGGTTTCATCGTGGGAGTAGCAACTATCTTGCTATTCTTCTTGAATTTCCCCTTCTTTCCCTTGCCCTTTTTCTTGAAACCAGTGGTCTTGTTAACCATCAACACTTGATGCTCCTTTTGTTTTCTACCTCCGCAGCTTTGAGCATAGCAAAGAGCTCGGGAATTGTCTTCTGCATCCCTTGCATGTTATAGTTCATCACGAAGCCTTTATAGCTTGGTGGCAGTGATTGAAGAACTCCATCAATAACACTATCTTCGTCAACTTTGGAACCAAGTTGAGTCATATGATTGTACTACCCACACATTCTGAGCAAGTGTTCACTGATAGAACTGTTCTCCTCCATCTTGCAGCTATAGAACTTATTGGAGACTTCATATCTCTCAATCCGAGCATTTGCTTGAAATATTAACTTCAACTCTTGGAACATCTCATATGCTCCATGACGTTCAAAACGTCGTTGAAGTCCCGGTTCTAAGCCGTAAAGCATGGCACACTGAACTATCAAGTAGTCATCAGACCGCGTCTGCCAGACGTTCAAAGCGTCTACATTAGCGAGAGGGGGCTTGTCACCTAGCGGTGCATCAAGGACATAATTCTTCTGTGCAGCAATGAGGATAATCCTCAAGTTACGGACCCAGTCCGTGTAATTGCTACCATCATATTTCAACTTAGCTTTCTCTAGGAACACATTAAAATTCAGGGGAGCAGTTGCACGGGCCAATGATCTACAACAACATAGATATGCAAAAACTATCAGGACTAAGTTCATGATAAATTAATGTTCAGTTAATCATATTACTAAAGAACTTCCACTTAGATAGACATCCCTCTAGTCATCTAAATGATCACGTGATCCAAATCAACTAAACCATGTCCGATCATCATGTGAGATGGAGTAGTTTTCAATGGTGAACATCTTATGTTGATCATATCTACTATATGATTCATGCTCGACCTTTCGGTCTCTAGTGTTCCGAGGCCATGTCTGTACATGCTAGGCTCGTCAAGTTTAACCTGAGTATTCTGCATGTGCAAAACTGTCTTACACCCGTTGTATTTGAACGTAGAGCTTATCACACCTGATCATCACGTGGTGTCTCGGCACGACGAACTTTCGCAACGGTGCATACTCAGGGAGAACACTTGTACCTTGAAATTTTGTAAGGGATAATCTTATAATGCTACCGCCGTACTAAGCAAAATAAGAAGCATAATAAGATAAAAATCACATGCAATCAAAATATGTGACATGATATGGCCATCATCATCTTGTGCTTTTGATCTCCATCTCCAAAGCAACGTCATGATCTCCATCGTCACCGGCTAGACACCATGATCTTCATCGCAGCGTCGTGGTCCTCTCGCCAACTATTGCTACTACTACTATCGCTAACTCATAGTGATAAAGTAAAGAAATTACATGGCCTTCGCAATTCATACAATAAAGAGACAACCATAAGGCTCCTGCCGGTTGCCGATAACTTTACAAAACTTGATCATCTCATACAATAACGTATAACTCATCATGTCTTGACCATATCACATCACAACATACCCCACAAAAACAAGTTAGACGTTCTCTACTTTATTGTTGCAAGTTTTACATGGCTGCTACGGGCTTAGTAAGAACCGTTCTTACCTACGCATACAAAACCACAAGGATTTTTCGTCAAGTATGTGTTTTTTTAACCTTCACAAGGACCGGGCGTAGCCACACTCGATTCAACTAAAGTGAGAGAGACAGACACCCGCCAGTCACCTTTAAGCAACGAGTGCTCGTAACGGTGAAACCAGTCCCGCGTAAGCGTACGCGTAATGTCGGTCCGGCTGCTTCATCTCACAATACTGCCGAATCGAAGTATGACATGCTGGTAAGCAGTATGACAATTATCGCCCACAACTCATTGTGTTCTACTCGTGCATATCATCTACGCATAGACCTGGCTCATGATGCCACTGTTGGGGAACGTAGTATTTCAAAAAAAAAATCCTACAATCACGCAAGATCTATCTACTATATGAATAGTAACGAGAGGGGAGAGTGTGTCTACGTACCCTCGTAGACATAAAGCGGAAGCGTCTAGTGACGCGGTTGATGTAGTAGAACATATTCGCGGTCCAACCGATCCAAGCATCAAACGTACGGCACCTTCGTGTTCAGCACACGTTCAGCTCGATGATGTCCCACGAGCTCTTGATCCAGTTGAGCTTCACGGGAGAGTTTCGTCCGCACGGCGGCATGATGACGGAGATGATGAAGTTACCGACGCAGGCCTTCGCCTAAGCACTATAACGATATGATCGAGGTGTGTTTCTGTGGAGGGGGCACCGCACACGGCTAAAACAAGGTTGCTTGTATGTCCTAGGGTGCCCCCTGCCCCCGTATATAAAGGGGCAAGGGGGAGGCCGGCCGGCCCTATAGGGCGCGCCAAGGAGTAGGTTTCCTACTCCTAGTAGGAGTAGGAATCCCCTTTTCCTATTCCTATTAGGAGTAGGAAATGAAGAAGAAGGGGAGAAGAAAGGAGAGGGGCGCCTCCACCCACTCCTAGTCCAACTAGGATTTCCTTGGGGGGGAGGGGCGCAGCCAGCCCTAGTGGGCTTCCTCTCGCTTTCCCTCATGGCCCACTATGGCCCAGTACTCCCCCGGGGGGGGGGGGGTTCCGGTAACCCCTCTGGCACTCCAGTTATCTCCGATAACACTCGGAACACTTCTGGTGTCTGAATATAGCCGTCCAATATATCAATATTTATGTCTCGAACCTTCCGAGACTCCTCATCATGTTCGTGATTATAGTCGGGACTCCGAACTACCTTCGGTACATTAAAACTCATAAACTCATAATACCGATCGTCATCGAACGTTAAGCGTGCGGACCCTACGGGTTCTAGAACTATGTAGACATGCCCGAGACTCATCTCCGGTCAATAACCAATAGCGGAATCTGGATGCTCATATTGGTTCCCACATATTCTACGAAGATATTTATCGTCCAAACTGCATAACAACATACGTTGTTCCCTTTGTCATCGGTATGTTACTTGCCCGAGATTCGATCCTCGGTATCACCATACCTAGTTAATCTCGTTACCGTCAAGTCTCTTTACTCGTTCTGTAATACATCATCTCGTGACTAACTCATTAGTCATTTGCTTGCAAGGCTTATTATGATGTGTATTACTGAGAGGGCTCAGAGATACCTCTCTGACACTCGGAGTGACAAAATCCTATTCTTGATCTATGCCAACACCACAAACACCTTCGGGGACACCTGTAGAGCATCTTTATAACCACCCAATTATGTTGTGACATTTGATAGCACACAAGGTGTTCCTCCGATATTCGGGAGTTGCACAATCTCATAGTCATATGAACATGTATAAGTTATGAAGAAAGCAATAGCAGTAAAACTAAACGATCAAGTTGCTAAGCTAACAGATGGGTCTTGTCCATCACATCATTCTCCCAATGATGTGATCCTGTTGATCAAATGACAACTCATGTCTATGGCTAGGAAACATAACCATCTTTGATCAATTAGCTAGTCTAGTAGAGGCATACTAGGGACACTCTGTTTTGTCTATGTATTCACACATGTACTAAGTTTTCGGTTAATACAATTCTATCATGAATAATAAACATTTATCATGATATAAGGAAATACAAATAACAACTTTATTATTGCCTGTAGGGCATATTTCCTTCACTAAGTATGCATCAGTATCAAAGGAATGAGCTGTATCTGTGGACTGAACTGCAGAAAGCCAGAAGAGAAGGGGAAAAGGCCTAGCCTATCGAAGACTAGCAACTTCTAGAAACCACCATCTTGCAGCAGAGGAAGGGAGTACAAAATATCATTTTAATTAATAAGCATGTTGTAACAATAACCATCACATATCTCAAGTATCCATTTGTAGTTGTAATAGATCAGGATATAAGACTGAACGTCCATTACTATGGACACGACTATTCGAATAGATAACTTCCCTGCAGGGGTGCACCACGTTACCCTCATGCTTGATCATCTCTGACCGGACACACTTTTTGGGTCAATGCCCGGCCTCGGAAGATCAACACGTTGCAACCCTACCTAGGCTCAACAGAGAGGTCCCCGCCGATCTACATCCTAAGCACTCCGGGGTCATGGTCCATCGCCCATTGCACTCTGGATCATTGCGCGTAGGGCGATCCAGGCCACCTCCACTGGGGTGCCGACCAGGCCATGCCGCAATGCTGAAGTGGACATCTGACAAAGCTTCGGCTGATACCACGACGCCGAGGCCCATAACTATTCTCGCGTGGCAGTTAGTGCGTAAAGGCCAGAGGCCGATTTAGAACAAATACCCAAACCATTACTGTATTAGGAGCTCGTGAAGACGAGCAGAGACTCATGATAATGTGACCCCGTCACACTGTCTCGAGGAAATATGGCAAGGGCTAGCCTAGCCCACTCCGGGGCAGCCCGCCTGCCCAGCCGTGCCTCGTAATTAACTCGCGGGTGCTCCACGGGCCCACCCGACTTTCACATCAACTCGCGGTTACCCCTCGAGGCCGACCGAATTTAACAAAGGTCTCAAGTAAAGTCCGGGTAATAGTGTGTCCAAAACATCAAGGGGAGTAACCCGAGGAATCACCCTCGATGGATTTCGCTCGATGTAATCATCAAGGCGAACGTAGGAGGAACCACCCTCGAGGTTCACACTTGAGGTGTTGCATGATAGAGCCGTATCGGGAGTGGTGAAAGAGTAATCACCCTCGATGACCACGACCGAATAACTACACTACAGAGTCATCATCAGGAGTGCGTTACGAGGTATCACCCTCAGCACTCGATAGTAGCTCTACAGAGTCGAGCAACAAAAGGGGGGTGATGTGATGTGAGGTGTCGGGCTCTGGTTGTCGATCACGCTGATCGAGTCGTCGATGATGAAGCAGGGGCAAGAAGGACAACGTGGGGGTCACTGATGGATCACTATCCAACCTATACTAAGCAGTTTAGGATAAGTAGGTAAGGTACAATATCAGTTACAAAAACATGATATGCATTAGAATACGAGCAATCAATAACAGTAGCAAAATCTAATGCAAGCATGCAAGAGAATGGAATGGGCAATATCAGGATGATCAAAGGGGGGGGGGGCTTGCCTGGAAGTTCCCCTAAAAAGGTCTGGTTGTCAGAGGCGTAGTCGTACTCGGCGGTAGTGTCAGTCTCGGGGACTACCGGAGAGAAGAGGGGGGAGAAACAATAAATATAAAGAAAACAGTTACATGACATGACTACAGACAGAGCTAGGCGTATTCTAACGCAGTGCTAGACAATTGCCGACGAAGGGGGAAAACATGCGGGAAGTTTTTCCAAAGTTTGCATTTTCGGACAAGCGAACAGGAGGGGGAATGTTGCATGTTTGCTATGATAGGGATGTGTGGCGGATGAACGGACCGCGTATTCGGATTCAACTCGAAATTCTGAGCAACTTTCATGTATAAAACTTTTTCATCTGAGTTACAGATTATTTTATATGATTTTTTAAAGTTTTAAATAATATTATGAAATTACTATTAATTCAAAAATAAAGATTAAAACACTATGGGTATCCAGCCCTGTGTACACAGAGTGTACACAGAGGCTGACAGTGGGGCCCAGTGGGACCTAGTTGACCAGTCAAAGTTTGACTGGTCAACAGGGGGCGGGCCCCCTCATCATACACTGTTTCGCTAAACACAAAATTAACCTAGTTTGATTAGCAGACTAATTAATCTTAATTAATTTTTTAAACAAGATTAATTAATCTAATTAATTATATTAATTATTTACTTTTAATTCATCTTTTTTTGGAACAGGGCAGTGGAGGGGCCCATAGGCTAGTGGCCCAGGAGGCCAGTCGGGGCGGGCACAGTGGCAACCGGGGCGGGCAAACCCACACCGGGAGGACGCGGCAGCACGAGCCCGGTCGGCCGGAGCTGCGCCCGACAGCGGCAGCGGAGGGAGCGGGGCTCTGGCGGCCGCGGGGATAGCGGGGAGCAGTGGCGAACGGGCGCGGCTAGGTGGGCGCTGCCGGCGGCCATGGCCGACCGGAGCAGGCGCGGCGGGAAGGAGGGACAAGACGACGCGGGGTAGGCGGTGGCGCGGAGGCCTGCGGCAGTCGCGGCGAGGGCGAGCCAGGGGCCGCGTGGGTCGCGGCGGTGTGAGGAGCGACGGCGATCGCGCGACCGGAGGACGGTAGGGGGAAAGACGACAGAGGCGAGATGTGGCAATGGCGGCGGCCAATGCAGGCAGCACCAGAGCAACAAGCAGTAGCGGCGATCGCTGGAGCAGCGACAACGCACGTGGGAGGCGGGCGCAGTGTGGCGCGGCCACTCCAGTCGGGGGAGCGCACAGACGTGCGGCCAAGGCGCCCTGGCTGCGGTGAGAGCAGCCTCCAGTCGTGGCCATGGCGATCTTCGGCCACAGGTGGACACGACGACTACGGCAACGAGAGACGGGGGGGGG
>LR738710.1:506616244-506695792 GCA_902687465.1 Secale cereale
GGGGAGAGGGGAATAGGCGCGGCGCCCACCGAGGAGTTCGACGGTGTGCTCGGGAAGGCTGGCGATGGTCCGTAGACGAGGCAATTGACAACGAGTGGCGGCGGCCATGGTCGAAGAAGGGGGCGATGGCGAGGCTCCGAGGCGGGCCGGGGCTTGTAGTTGAACCAAGAGGACGAGGGCGATAAGGTGACCTCCTGGACGCGCTATCAGGTGACGAGGAGCTCATTGACCGCGACTCTGGCAACGGCCATGATAACCATGGCTTGGTTGAAGCTCCAAATGGAAAGGTAGCGAGCGGGAAGAGTGAGTGGGGTTAGGGTTTGGTCGAGGGGAACCGGGTTGCTCTTATCCACCCCGAGGACCCGTGGGATGGCCGACACGGCGGATCGGCGGCCATGGAGGCGTGGATGTGCGCCACGCACCGGTGTCTGCCTCTGTACACAGGAAGATGGAGAAGGCTGTGGTGGGCTTGGGCCGCGCTATTGTAGCAATAGGCTTCTAGTGTACAGTGTGCACTTGGCCCATTTTCCTTTTTCATGTTTTTTATTGTTATTTTGATATTGTTTCCTACTTATTTTGAGCTAACAAATGAACTTCGTTTAACATGATATTTGGCACATATATACTAGGTAGTTGGTAGTGCTATGCCCAACAAGTTTCAAATATTTTAGAATAGTTTAAATATTTGTTCAAATTAAATTGGTTCAAAGAAATGTTGTATGGACATGTTTTGAATATTTTAAAGGTCATATTACCATTTCAAAAATGTTGGTCAAAGCAAGAAAAATACCTAGTGGTTATTTGCAATATTATGAACACTTCAGTTTTGACATTTTGAAAACTTTGAATTTTGACTTTATTTTAAATTTGAATTTCAATTGGTTTGAATCAACGTGGGATTTAGTAACAGTAATCGTGGTGACATGGCATCATTAGTAGATGATTACTGTAGCTTAATTATCCAGGTGTCACAATTCTCCTCCACTACAAGAAATCTTGTCCTGAGATTTAAGGGGGTGGGGTGAGGGGGAAAGACTTGGGAAGGACAGAGCTAACACAAGATAGGTACCTGGGGGCTATCTAAGTGAACATGGCATAGAGGCATTTCTCGAGTTGAAATTCTAGAAAGTCATCGAGAGCAAGGTAAGAAGGTGCAATAAGAAGCTTCAACTGGGTAGGTAATCGTTCGTTGCCTGAAATAGAGGGTGAAAGGGGTTTAGAGCAATGGAATAAGTATTGTGTCTGATACTAGAATAGATCGTCTCTCAGAAGGTGGCTCAGGATTTTCATACGAAGCCAAGCACGAGGAATAACTTTTAGAAACAGGGGTGTACATGAAAGTCAGGTTTTGATCCTATGGAACTGTGGGTTATGGGCCCACCGTGTGGGTTAAAAGCAAGAAGGGTGCTAACATTTTGCACGATCATGATAACAAGGTGGGTCAGAGGATAGCCTGTCAGTTATGTTGGCAACAACGTTGGTACCAATGGCGAGGGATGAAGAGAACCATTTTCCTACTCGCAAGGCGAGGTGGCCCAATAGTCAAAGTTCTTGTCCATCGTTGGCTACCGGAATGTCATCAACAATAGTAACAAGGACTTACTAACAGAGTTTGTACACCGAGGTGTTTACATAAGTAGGGAATTGTCACTGCTCAAATATGTTAGTTTACAAGAAAAGTTAAACGAAACAATGGAAAGGAAAGTGTAGACTCGAACCCGTTATCGGTGTTCTCGAGTGTCTAACAACTCAAAACCTGTGGAAAATTTGAATCGACGAGAAACAATAGTTGATGAAGAACTCATAAAAAGTTACGTAGTTCCATGATATTCTCGAGATACCAGAGGGTAATACTCGAGGGTAGAGAAGAATCGAGGTTGGACAAGTGAAATGATTTGAAGGACTCAAGAACGTCAACTTGTCCAAGAAATGGGATCAAAGAAGAACAATATGGTCGGAACCACGGTTGCAAAGGACCAAATATAGATACAAGAAGAACTTATCACAAGGGGGTTATTATTATTACAAGAAGCTTCCATGATAAGTTCCACATCGTGTCGATGGGCATGAACACAAAGTTCAAGGTCGACTCCCACTTCTCCAATGCATAACTTTCCATTCACTTCTCGCTTTCGAAGAAGTTGTAGCATTGAAATTTTACCCGACGAAAAGCCAGTAGAGTATATAACAAGCGTAACTTTCGAGTTCACACAGATTAGCGAAGGCATAGGCTCAACCATCGGGGCATCTTAGGAACATATACCACAAACTTCACGAGTAAATAACTCAAGCCCCGAAGCAGAGTATGATTGACAAGAGCGGAGGATACAGTTTACCAAAGGCATTATGTATCCGAGGCAAGGCTCTCAAGGTTGCTGAAAATGAAGGACACCATCAGACAAAACCCAAGAAAGGATATGGTGGTCCACAAGGGATCTGACATGAGCATCGATACTCAACCAGAAGAAGAAAGAACGCAAGGAGATGAGATTATATAAGCAATTGACTAATTTAAAGTTCAAATGCAAAGGAATTATGATTCCCAAATCAAGCGTTCAGAAGCAAACGCTCTGATAAAAAATTGATAAGTTGAATAGACTAAGGGCACAATCAATGGCAATCTGATTGGCCGAGAACCAGCTCATGTTCGGGAAGACATATGAGCCGGAATGATAATTTATAAGGACCAACTGATGATTGCGACTATTCACAAACATATCGAATCATAAGACTCAAGGTGATAATGACAAAGGACGTCAATGAATATTGCTAGGCATATGGAATTAACCATAGTGCGAGCAGGTAAGTAAGACCAAGAGCAAAAGGCTACTGAGGATTTCGGAAGATCAAATAGTATTACGAAGAATTTTGTGAAACACATGAACAACTTGGGATGAACAGATTCTCGGTAAGTGTGAGAAATTATCTGTAAGAGATTTCAAACGGTATGATCTGCAAGGCAGTAAGCTCAAAGGATTCCTGGGACATCAGAGAGTAATTCCGGACATCCTATAATAACGAGAGCAACTGGGGATGAAGGAATGAACAACAATGTACGTATTTACCCCTAAGGATTTATCGGTGGTAGGGTCGCAACGGCGAAGGGTACAACGGTCTTGGGAAAATACCGGAGAGTATTTTCTGGTGCACCAAGCAATCATCTGGAGTGAGGGGCTCTCTGGAAGGAAGTATTTACAAGAACCTAGAGTTAGAGTTAAGAAAACCATTTAACCCGAATAGAAGAGAGATCAGAATCCCAGAGTATAGACGAGGAGTAAAAGATCCTAATACCACCCAATGGCGACGTGGGCCCGTAAGGCACACAGCCATGTTAGTAAAAAAATTCCAAAGACTAGACTCAACTTCGGCCAAGGAGTTGGAAAGGGGGTTCCTACAGGCAGTCGGCTGTGATACCAACTTGTGACGCCCCCGATTTCACCATACACTAATCATACACGCAAATATGTACAACCAAGATCAAGGACTCACAGGAAGATATCACAACACAACTCTAGACATAAATTAAAATAATACAAGCTTCATATTACAAGGCAAGGGCCTCGAGGGCTCGAATATAGAAGCGTGAAAGCAATAGAGTTAACAGAAGCAACAATATCTGAGTACAGACATAGGTTAAACAAGTTTTGCCTTAAGAAGGCTAGCTCAAACATCAATGATCGAAGAGGCAAGGCCTCCTGCCTGGGACCTCCTAACTACTCCTGGTCGTCAACGGTCTCCACGTAGCAGTAGACTATGTCGGGGTAGTAGTAGTAGTTGGCGATAACATCTCGCTCCTGGGATCCGCCATCTGGTTGCAACAACCAGAAAGAAGAAGAAGGGGGGAAATGGGCGGCAAAACAACCGTGAGTACTCATGCAAAGTACTCGCAAGCATCAAATCTATACTATGTATGCATCAGTATCAAAGGAATGAGCTATATTTGCGGACTGAACTGCAGAAAGCCAGAAGAGAAGGGGAAAAGGCCTAGCCTATCAAAGACTAGCATATTCTAGAAACAGCCATCCTGCAGCAGAGGAAGGGAGTATAGAATAGCATTTTAATTAATAAGCATGTTGTAATAATAACCATCACATATCTCAAGTATCCATTTGTAGTTGTAATAGATTAGGATATAAGACTGAACGTCCATTACCGTGGACATGGCTATTCAAATAGATAACTTCCCTGTAGGGGTGCACCACATTATGTGACGCCCTGAGACCGATGCACTAGGTGTCTTCCTCTTATTCGTTGTCGTTGCCATGTCATTCGCTTGCGTGTTGCATTTTGCCATGCCATCATGTGCATTGCATCTGCATAGTTTTCAAAACTTGCATCCGTTCGTAGTTGCCCGTCTCCCAGTTCTCTCCGTTGTCTGTTCTAAGCCCAGACACACTCGCACGCGCCCGCGGCAGCTCTGAAATATTATTTTATAAGTGACCGGAAAATGTTCTGGGAATGGGTTGAAACTTGGCGTGTGGTCTTATTATAGTGTAGGTAGACCGCTTGTCAAATTTTGTCGCATTTGGAGTTCGTTTGATAGCCCAACCGTTATTTATAGCGGCACTATAGTCGGTTTAAACGTCAGATGTTTCAGTGCTCTGAAACCTATTGCCAGGCTGCCATCTTCCTCTCTTCTTAGCCCAATTACATTCTACACAACCCATATTTCCCCCCTCAAGTGCGCGTCCGAAACTTACCCGAACCCGGCCTGGGCTGTTGTTACCGATTGGTCTGAATCATCCCCGAACATCCCTAAAATGTCTTCGGTTTTTCTTTTGGACTCTCTACCTATTTTATTCTTGACCATCCAATTACGATCGGAGGGACGAGATAGCCCCTAAGCTAATCCACCCGGTATATATAATCGAGGTTGAAACCTAGATTTTAGCGAGCTGTCCCATCCATTCTTCCTCCTAGCCGCCACTTCTCTTCCTCGGGATCCAACCCACAGCCAGCCTCTTCCCTTCCTTGTTTTCAGCACCGGGCCAACTAGACGCCCATGCCCTCGATCCAAAATCTTCACCTGCCCCGCGCCTCCAGCCGCTGCTAGAAGCAAGCCACAACTTGAGTTCCTAGCCTCCTGCCTCGGCCCTGTCCGGCCTGGTCGCCGGCAAGCGGCCACCAGCCGAAGCAAGATCTCCTCGCCAGGCCAGATCGCGCTTGTCCCTCTCCTTTTTCTTTCTCTTCTTCTCTCTCCAGCTCCTTTTCTGAACCATTTTCCCTCTCTCTTAAACAGCCAGGAGGCCACCAGCGACGCTCGTCGCCCTTTCGATGCGCCGCTTCCTCCAGCTTCCTTCTCCCCGACCTCCTAGTTCGACTCCTCACAGGATCCGACATGATTCTGTCGCTGCGCCAAGTCCTCTGCATCGCAAGCCCCTCCGCCTCCTATAACCTTCCGAGCCTCGTCGGACTACGCTCCCATCGGCAACCAGCTGGTCGTCGAGCCCATCCCGATGCCGCCGCTGCTGCCGTTCCCCTGCCCCGACGCCCAAGCCTCCTCTGCTCCTGCACCTGAGGCCCTGAGCTCCTCCAGCTCGACCTCGTTCGCCGACCTCCTTGCCCCACCGGATTCTGTCCTCACAGGCCTCCCAGGGCCCGAGTTCCGCCGTGTCGGCGCCTGGATCCGCCGCCCAGATCCGCCGACCTTTGCCAAGTCCAGCACCGTCGACCTCCACCTCCCAGTGTCTCTGCTGTCGCCATTCCTCTGCTCCCTGTCGAGTAGAGGACGAGCGCCTCGATGGCCAAGTCCCTCCCGCACCGCTCTAGGCCCAGCTTGCCTCGCAGCTGCCGGCCTCGCCAGGGCCCAGCCTCCTTCTCCACCAACCGGCCCAAGGCCCGATGTGAGCATCCACCCAAAAACCTCATGTTAACTCTTGGTCCATCCAGATTTGGCTCGCGTATTTTTTTTAGCGTCTGCGAATTTGTCAAATTATCTAGAGAATAACTGTTTTACAGAAAAGTCCATCTTGTACATGTATATCATATCTCACTAACGGTGCATCGGATTAAAACAAACTTTATATGTAAAATGCTTAGAATTTTGCATAGATTAATAATTTGCAACTTTCATCCACGTTTAAAATATTCAACTTGCTGGTTGAATTAATTTGCTTAAATGACATGTTAAAATGGTTTTATTCATAACTAAATAACCGTAGCTCCAAATTTAATAAACATTATATGTAAATGGGGTGGAAAAATGTGTAGATTAACTTGTTGCACTTACTTTTGCTGTTTAACAACAATAATATATGTTTTTAGGCAGAACAGTACCAAGATCAATAATTGCACATGGGGATTTTTCGGAATTGTTGTTTGTTGTTTCCGGCCTCATTTAAATTGCCTAGATAGGTAGTTTCTTTGTGCTTCACCCCTTACCATGTTAATTAGCAATTAATATTGTTGGGTACATACACGGGAGCGAACTAAATAATTGAATGTGGTGTTTCGTCAATATGCAACTCGTTGCATATTGAGCTCCACTTAACTTGTAGTGTTGTTTGTGCACTTTGCCATGCCATGCATATTTAAACCAGACATGCATCATATTTGTTTGTGCATCATGCCATGGTTATGATATGTGTGTTCACCATGTTGTTTGTTTCTTTCCAGTGTTGCTTCTTAGTTCCAGTAACGTTACGATGTGAGGATTCGTTCAACTACGCTTGGTTCGTCTATGCCCGTTCGTCTTCTTCATGGACTCGGTCTTCTTCCTAGCGGGATCTCAGGCAAGACGACCATCACCTTGGATCTCATTACTATCATTGTTATGCTAGTTTTCTCGATGCTATCGCTATATGTCGTGCTACCTATCTATTTGTTTGTCAGCATCTCATTGTTGCCATGAAACCTCTAACCTTTGACACCATCCCAGCAAACCGTTGTGTGGCTATGTTACCGCTTGCTCAGCCCCTCTTATAGCGTTGTTCATTGCAGGTGAAGATGAAAATTGCTCCATGTTGGAACTTGGATTGTTGGAATATCACAATATTTATTACTATAATTAATGCACCTATATACTTGGCAATGGGTGGAAGGCTTGGCCTTTTGCTCGGTGTTTTGTTCCACTCATGCCGCCTTAAGAACCGATAAATCGGTATTATGTTCCTTGATTTTGTGTTCCTAACACGATTGGGGGTATGGGACCCCCTTGACAGTTCGCTTTCAATAAACCTCCTCCAGCAAGGCCCAACTTTGGTTTTACCATTGCCCCACATAATAAACTTAATTAAATTAGACGCATAGGGAGTTAGCGCTACCTGAGGTTCGTACCATATTTTACAGGGGGCCAGTGCTGATGGTGTTGGCCCCAAACTAGAGTCGTTTGCGACACTGCCCTTTGTCAACTTGGGGTATTTGGTCGCTTTACGTTGTGCCCATCCGGACGTGGCCCGAGACGAGATACGCGCGACTACTATCAGGGTGTCGGCACACCGGGAGGTCTTGCTGGACTTGTTTTACCAGTGCCGAAATGTCTTGTGCATCGGGATTTCGAGTCTGATCAGGTTGTCCCTAAGATAACAGGTTTTACCTCTGGTGATCGTGAGAGCTTGTGATGTGCTAATTTGGGACACACCTATAGGGTTATGATCTTTCAACAGCCGTGCCCACGGTTATGTGGTACATTGGAATTTGTTAATGTCCGATTGTAGAGAACTTGACGAATGATCCGAAATAAAATACAACAACCGCGTGAGTAACCGTGACCGTCTCTTTTCATTTTGAGAAGAGAACATGGTGGGGTTATGTTTGACTCGTAGGTAGTTCAAGATCACTTATTGATCGTTACTAGTTTGCGACCGTTTGCGTAAATGCTCTTATTATTCTTGTACTCGTAAGTTAGCCACCATACATATGCTTAGCCGCTGCTGCAACTTCACCACTTAACCTCTCCATACCCATTAAGCTTTGCTAGTCTTGATACCCATGATTATGGGATTGCCGAGTCCTTGTGGCTCACAGATACTACAACAATAGTTGCAGGTGTAGGTTTCCGATGACTTGACGTGAGAGTGATGTTTACTTGTGTTGGAGTTCTTTCTTCTTCTTCTTCGTCAGTCTTGGGATAGGTTCCTGGTCGGTAGCCTGGGATAGCAGGATGTATGTCGTGTGTTTTTTTGTGTTTTTCATCCGTAGTCGGATGTCTTGTGTATGATGTGTTGTATTCATGTGGCTATTGTATGACTTGTATGTATCCCCATGTATTTATGTAATGGTACGATGTAATGATATCCATCTTGCTAAGCGCCCGAAATGCGGTTGTGCCCCAATCACGAGGTTATAACGTGATCGGGATAGAACCGCATCTTGGGCGTGACAAGTTGGTATCAGAGCCTCGACCGACCATAGGAGCCCCCTTGATTGATCGTAGTCTGGCCGTTGTCGAGTGTAGCAGAAAACTATTTTGGATTCTAGTTATATCGGAGAGTAGGAATTCTTTTTACTCCTCAGTCCCTTCGTCGCTCTGGTGAGGAATATTGACGTAGGTGTTTGAATTACTCCTCTTCCCCTCCAATTTTTTTTAGGATCATGCAGTTAGTTTTCCGATCGTTGCGATGTCAGCTCTTTTCATCCCGCGCACTTCTCTTCGAGTTGATTCGTTCCTCTTCATCTCTTGCTAGTTCAACCTTAGTTCTTTTTCAACGGCGTCATTTTCACCGTCCGAAGTGGTCTTTCTTTTTCCCACCCGCCCACCCTTTTTTCTTCTTGAAGCCGGAGTCCTTAATCGAGTATCCATCCTACTCGTGTGAATCCTTTGCATTCTTTCCTCGATTATTTCAACTGGTAAATTATTGTCTAGTTCGTCATCCTTCTTCTCTTTTCTTCTCCGATGAATTCTCCTCTCGTTCGATATTCTTCATCTCTTTTCTTCTCCGGTGGTTCTAATTCAATTTGTATTCGGTGCTCGTCATATTCTTTCCCTCGGCTCAAATGATTCCAATTGCTCACTCGCCTCTCGCCATTTAATCATTTCGGAGTTCCGAAGATATCTCACGAGATTCGTGTTCTGCATTCAATTAATTCGAGGTTGTCACCTCATTCGAGTCTTTCAATCGTTCCGATGCATCATCTGCTTTTCAATCCTTTCCAACGGTGTTTTCTTTTCAGTGGGCTCATAACCCACAAGTCTTTTCCCAGGATCTTACCTGACTCTTTTCCTTTTCCGGGGTGATTCCCACATTCTTTTTCAAAGTTTGACGTAAGAAAGGATTCCATCAGTCATGCCTTCTCCAAGATCGTTTTCAAATTATTTTTCATGCATGGTTCAACCGTTTCCTCTTTTCATTCTTCCAGAGTATCTCAACAATTTTGGTGGTATTTCTCTACCGAAGAAGAGTTTTTCCTCCAAATCTTGTCCGTTCTCTCGATTATCCTTCGTTCAAGCTTAATTCTATCCCCTCAAATTGTTTCGATCATGAATAATTCTTTTCATACTCATCCGGAGTAGTTCATGAATTCTTTCAATTGTGATCCTCTGAAGGCCATCATTTCAGAAGATTTATTCATTCTCAGTTTTCTACTTCGTCCTCCAACTATTCTTCATTGATGCCTCTTCATTCGTCTCCATATTATTCCGGTGCTTCGTTCAAGTATTCCTTAGTCAGTTTGCAATCTCGTCATTCTCCTCGATCTAAATTCCCTCATGTTCTTTATTTGTTTCTTAATTCTTCACGGTGATTCATTCTCTTGTATTCGCTCAATTTCAATTCTTGAGGTGGTTTGTCCTCTTTCATAGCTCGTTTTCAATTCTTACGGTGGTCCGTTCAAGATTTGTTTTCCTTTGTTATCATATCAATTCTTTCGTTCTTTCCAATCCTACCGGTGGTTCATGAAGACTTTCTCAAGTTTTGTGATATATCCCTCTTTATTCAATTTCAACGCGAATAAGTAGTATGCAAATACATTGCTTCTCATCAATTTAATTGATGAAGGATAAGCATAAAATAATTCTTATTCTTCAAGTTGATTTAATCCCTTCCTTTGGAGTTTGTTCACGATGAATAAATTCTAGTCCCAAGCGTTTTCATCTTTTCTTCTCCGGAGTTCAAGTTTTCTCGGCTATCTCGTCGGTAACCTCCTTCTAAATCATCACTAGGCCCTAGTCTTATTCTTTTAATCCTTCAATTCGATCTCGTCATCCTTTTGTTATCGGAGTTCTTCATGGTTGTTCTTCATGATTTAATTCATTCGTCAAGTGTTCATCAATAATTCTTTTGGAGCAGCTCAAGTATTCTTCTTCTTGCATCACGAAATGCAAATAATTCTCCGTATTCTTTTGAAGTGGAGTTTTGCTTCCTTCCTTCATCTCATCTATTCAATCTATAGTAGTGGCAGAAATTCACCGCAAGTGTTGAGATGTTTTCCATAAGCCCACAACAAGCTTATTCTTTTGTTGTTCATTTCTCAACAACCACGTTCATCCCTTCTTCGCAAGGATCCTTTTAATTCATTCATGATGGAAGTTGTTGTTCTCTGATCCGTTCTTTTCATTTCACTCTTTCAATTCTTCCGGATGCATTGGGTTGTTCATCTCGTCAAGTATCGTTCCATCTTGTCAAGTTCATGTTCTATTACATTCATGTTCAACCGGAGGGCTACCAAAATTTTATTGTTCTTATTCCTTGTCTATTCCGCTTAACTAGAGTGGTTCTAATGTCTCTCTTGTCACATAAGCTCTCGATTCCAATCGTATGCTTTGTTTTCACAATTTACCGAAGCTTCTCAAATCTCGTCCATTTCCATGGTATTCTTTATTTTGAGTTGTTCAAACTCCCAAGGTTCTTTGGTTTCACCTTCTTCCTTTTCATTCCATCTCGTTCCTAAGATCTCAGGACGAGATCTCTTGTTAGTAGGGGAGTGTTGTGACGCCCCGAGACTGATGCGCCAGGTGTCTTCTCTTATTCACTGTCGTTGCCATGTCATTCGCTTGCGTGTTGCATTTTGCCATGTCATCATGTGCATTGCATCTGCATAGTTTTCAAAACTTGCATCCGTTCGTAGTTGCCCGTCTCCAATTTCACTCCATTGTCCGTTATGAGCCCAAACACACTCGCACGCGCCCGCGGCACCTCCGAAATATTATTTTATAAGTGGCAAGAAAATGTTCTCGTAATGGGTTCAAACTTGGCGTGTGGTCTTATTATAGTGTAGGTAGACCTCTTGTCAAATTTCGTCGCATTCGGAGTTTGTTTGATAGCCCAACCGTTATTTATAGCGGCACTATAGCCGGTTTAAACGTCGAACATTTCAGTGCTATGAAACCGGTTGCCGGGCTGCCACCTTCCTCTCTTCTTAGCCCACTCACATTCTACACAGCCCATATTTCCCCCCTCGAGTGCGCGTCCGAAACTTACTGGAACCCGGCCTTGGCTATCATTACCGATGGGTCCGGATCTTCCCGTAACATCCCTAAAACGTCTTCTGTTTCTCTTTTGGACTCTCTACCAATTTTATTCTCGACCGTCCGATTACGATCGGAGGGACGAGATAGCCCCTAAGCTAATCCACCTGGTATATATACTCGAGGTTGAACCCTAGATTTTAGCGAGCTGTCCCATCCATTCTTCCTCCCCGCCGCAACTTCTCATCCTCGGGATCCAACCCGCAGCCAGCCTCTTCCCTTCCTTGTTTTCAGCACCGGGCCAACCAGACGCCCGTGCCCTCGATCCAAAATATTCACCTGCCCCGCGCCTCCAGCCGCCGCTAGAAGCGAGCAGCAGCTAGAGTTCCTAGCCTCTTGCCTCAGCCCTGTCCGGCCTCCTCGCCGACAAGCGGCCACCGGCCAGAGCAAGACCTCCTCGCCAGGCCAGATCGCGCCCGTCCCTCTACTTTTTCTTTCTCTTCTTCTCCCTCCAGCTCCTTTTCTGAACCATTTTTGCCTCTGTAACATCCAGGAGGCCACCAGCGACACTCGTCGCCCCTTTCGATGTGTTGCTTCCTCGAGCTTCCTTCTCCCCGACCTCCTAGTTCGACTCCTCATAGGATCTGGTAGGATTCTGTCGCTGCGCCAAGACCTCTGCATCGCGAGCTCCTCCGCCTCCTGTAACCTCTCGAGCCTCGGCGGACTGCGCTCTCGTCGGTGACCAGCTAGTCTCCGAGCCCATCCCGATGCCGCCGATACTGCCATTCCCCTCCCCGGTGTCTAGGCCTCCTCTGCTCCTGCACCTGAGGCCTCGAGCTCCTCCAGCTTGACCCCGTCCGTCGAGCTCCCTGCCCCGCCGGATCCTGTCCTCGCCGGCCTCCTAGAGCCCGAGCTCCGCCGCGCCGTCTCTTGGATCCGCCGCCCTTCGCCAAGTCCAGCGCCGTCGACCTCCACCTCCATGCGTCCCTGCTGTCGCTGCTCCTCTGCTCCCTGTCGAGCAAAGGACGAGCGCCTCGATGGCGAAGTCCCTCCCGCATCGCTCTAGGCCCAGCTCGCCTAGCTGTTGCCGGCCTCGCCAGGGCCCAACCTCCTTCTCCACCAACCGGCCCAAGGCCCGATGTGAGCATCCACCCAAAACCTCCTGTAACGTTATGATGTGAGGATTCGTTCGACTACGCTTGTTTCGTCTACGCCCGTTTGTCTTCTTCATGGACTCGGTCTTCTTCCTAGCGGGATCTCAAGCAAGATGACCGTCACCTTGGATCTCATTACTATCATTCTTATTCTAGTTGTCTCGATGCTATCGCTATATGTCGTGCTACCTATCTATTTGTTTGTCAGCCTCTCATTGTTGCCATGAAACCTCTAACCTTTGACACCATCCCAGCAAACTGTTGTGTGGCTATGTTACTGCTTGCTCAGCCCCTCTCATAGCGTTGTTAGTTGTAGGTGAAGATGAAGATTGCTCCATGTCGGAACTTGGATTGTTGGAATATCACAATATTTATTACTATAATTAATGCAGCTATATACTTGGCAATGGGTGGAAGGCTTGGCCTTTTGCTCGGTGTTTTGTTCCATTCATGCCACCTTAAGAACCGATAAACCGGTGTTATGTTCCTTGATTTTGCGTTCCTAGCACGGTTGGGGGTATGGGACCCCCTTGACAGTTCGCTTTGAATAAAACTCCTCCAGCTAGGCCCAGCATTGGTTTTACCATTGCCCCACATAATAAACTTAATTAAATTTGATGCATAGGGTGTTAGCGCTACCCGAGGTTTGTACCATATTTTATAGGGGGGCCCAGTGCTGATGGTGTTGGTCCCAAACTAGAGTCGTTTGTGGCGCCACCCCTTGGCAACTTGGGGTATTTGGTCGCTGTATGTTGTGCTCATCCGGACGTGGCCTGAGACGAGATACACGCGGCTACTATCAGAGTGTCGGCACACCGGGAGGTATTGGTGGACTTGTTTTACCATTGCCGAAATGTCTTGTGCACCGGGATTCCGAGTCTGATCGGGTTGTCCCTAAGATAAGAGGTTTTACCTCTACTAATTGTGAGAGGTTGTGATGGGCTAAGTTGGGACAACCCTGCAGGGTTATGATCTTTCGAAAGTCGTGCCCACAGTTATGTGACAGATTGGAATTGGTAATGTTCGGTTGTAGAGAACTTGACACATGATCTGAAATAAAATACACTAACCGCGTGAGTAACCATGACCGTCTCTTTTCATTTTGAGAAGAGAACACGGTGGGGTTATGTTTGACTCGTAGGTAGTTCAGGATCACTTATTGATTGTTACTAGTTTGCGACGGTTTGCGTAGATGCTCTTCTTATTCTTGTACTCGTAAGTTAGCCACCATACATATGCTTAGCTGCTGCTACAACTTCACCACTTAACCTCTCCATACCCATTAAGCTTTGCTAGTCTTGATACCCATGGTTATGGGATTGCTGAGTCCTCGTGACTCACAGATACTACAACAATAGTTGGAGGTGCAGGTTACCGATGACTTAACGTGAGAGCGATGTTTACTTGTGTTGGAGTTCTTCCTTCTTCTTCTTCGTCAGTCTTGGGATAGGTTCCTGGTCGGCAGCCTGGGATAGCAGGATGGATGTCATGTGTTTTCTTGTATTTTTCATCCATCGTCGGATGTCTTGTGTATGATGTGTTGTATTCATGTGGCTATTGTATGACTTCTATGTATCCCCATCTATTTATGTAACGGTATGATGTAATGATATCCATCTTGCTAAGCGCCCAAAATGCGGTTGTGCCCCAATCATGAGGTTACAACGTGATCAGGATATAATCGCATCTTGGGCGTGACACGTTACCCTCACGCTCGATCATCTCTGGCCAGCTGGACACACTTTGTTAGGACAATGCCCGGCCTGGGAAGATCAATACGTCGCAGCCCTACCTAGGCTCAGCAGAGAGGTCCCCGCCGGTCTACATCATAAGCACTCCGGGGTCATGGGCCATCGCCCGTTGCACTCCGGATCGTTGTGCGCAGGGCGATCCAGGCCACCTCCACTAGTGCGCCGACGAGCCCGTGCCGCAATGCTAAACTGGACGTCTGACAAAGCTTCAGCTGATACCACGACGCCGAGGCCCATAACTATTCACGCGTGGCGGTTAGTGCGTAAAGACCAGAGGCCGATTCAGAACAAATACCCAAACCATTAGTGTATTAGGAGCTCGCAAAGACGAGCAGAGACTCACGATAATGTGACCCCGTCACCCTGTCTGAAGGAAATATAGCAAGGGCTAGCCCAGCCCACTCCGAGATGGCCCGCCTGCCCGGCCGTGCCTCGTAATTAACTTGTCGGTGCTCGACAAGCCTGCCCGAATTTCACATCAATTCGCGGGTACCGCTCGGGGCCGACCCGACTTTAACAAAGGTCTGAAGTAAAGTCCGGGTAACCGTTTGTCCAAAACATCAACGGGGAAAACCCGAGGAATCAACCTTGATGGATTCCGCTTGATGTAATCACCAAGGCGAGTGTATGAGGAACCATACTTGAGGTTCACACTTGAGGTGTTGCACGATAGAGCCGTATCGCGAGTGGTGATAGAGGAATCACCCTCAATGACCATGATTGAATAACTACACTACAAAGTCATCATCAGTTGTGCGTTACGGGTATCACCCTCGACACTCGATAGTAGCTCTGCGGAGTCGAGCAACAAATGGGGCGTGATGTGATGTGAGGTGTCGGGCTCTGGTTGCCGATCACGCTGATCGAGTCGTCGATGATGAAGCATGGGCAACAAGGACAAGGTGGGGCTCACTGATGGATCACTATCAAACCTAGACTAAGCAGTTTAGGATAAGCAGGTAAGGTACAATAGCAGTTACAAAAACAAGCTATGCATCATAATAGAAGCAATCAATAATAGTAGCAAAATCTAATGCAAGCACGAGAGAGAATGGAATGGGCAATATCGGGATGATCAAAAGGGGGGGGGGCTTGGCTGGAAGCTCTGCTGAAAAGGTATGGTCGTCAGAGGCGTAGTCATACTCGACGGCACTGTCAGTCTTGGGGACTACCGGAGAGAAGAGGGGAAGAAATTGTAAATATAAAGCAAACAATTGCATGACATGACTACAGACAGAGCTAGGCGTGTTCTAACGCAATGCTACACGATTTCCGGCGAAGGGGGAAAACATCCGGTAAGTTTTCCTGAAGTTTGCATTTTTGGACAGGCGAATAGGAGGGGGAATGTTGCATGTTCGCTACGATAGGGACGTGTGGTGGATGAACGGACCGCGTTTTCGGATTCGTCACAAAATTCCGAGCAACTTTCATGTATAAAACTTCTTCATCCGAGTTATGAATTATTTTATATCATTTTCTAAAGTTTTAAATAATATTCTGAAATTACTATTAATTCGAAAATAAAATTAAAACACTATGGGTACCGAGCCATGTGCACAGAGAGTGTACACAGAGGCTGATAGTGGGGCCTAGTGGGACCCAGTTGACCAGTCAAAGTTTGACTGGTCAACATGGGGAGGGCCCCCTCGTCATACACTGTTTAGCGAAACACAAGATTAACCTAGTTTAATTAGCAGACTATTTAATCTTAATTAGTGTTTTAAACAAGATTAATTAATCTAATTAATTATATTAATTAATTATTTATTTTTTAATTCATCTTTTTTTGGAACAGGGCAGTGGAGGGGCCCATAGGACAGTGGCCCAGGAAGCCAGCCGGGGCGGGCATAGCGGCAGCCGGGGCGGGCATAGCGGCAACCGGGGCGGGAGAACCCGCACCGAGAGGATCCGGCCGCACGAGGCCGGCCGGCCGGAGCTGCGCCCGGCAGCGGCAGCGGTGGGAGCGGGGCTCCGGCGGCCGCGGGGACAGCGGGGAGCGGTGTCGGACGGGCCCGGCTAGGCGGGCGCTGCCGGCGGCCATGGCTGACTGGAGGAGGCCCGATGGGGAGGAGGGACGGATGGTGCGGGGTAGGCGGTGGCGCGGAGGCCTGCGGCAGTCGCGGCGAGGGCGAGCCAGGGGACGCGTGGGTCATGGCGGTGCGAGGAGCGACGACGGTCGCGCAACCAGAGGAAGGTAGGGGGAAAGATGACAGAGGCGGGACGCGGCAACGGCGACAACCAATGCAGGCAGGGGCAGAGTAACAAGCGGTAGCGGCAGCCGCTGGAGCAGTGATAGTGCGCGCGGGAGGCGGGCGCATTTTGGCGCGACCACTCCAGTCGGGGGAGCGCACAGACGCGCGGCCAAGGCGCCATTGGCACGGTGAGAGCAGGCTCTAGCCGTGGCCACGGCGATCTTCGGCGATGGCGGTCATGGGTGGACCCGGCGACTACAACAACGAGAGACGGGGGAAAGAGGGGAATCGGCGCGGCGCTCACCGAGGAGTTCGACGGTGTGCTCGGGAAGGCTGGTGATGGTCCGTAGATGAGGCAATCGACGACGAGTGGCGGCGGTCGTGGTCGAAGAAGGGGGCGATGGTGAGGCTCCTAGGCGGCCCGAGGCTTGTAGTTGAACCGAGAGGACGAGGGCGATGAGGTGACCTCCTGGACGCGCTATCAGGTGACGAGGAGCTCGTTGACCATGGCTCCGGCGACGGCAATGATGACCATGGCTTGGTTGAAGCTCGAGATCGAGAGGTAGCGAGCGGGGTTAGGGTTCGGTCAAGGGGAACCGGGTTGCTCTTATCCACCCCGAGGACCTGTGGGATGGCCGACATGCCGGATCGGCGGCCATGGAGGCGTGGATGTGCGCCATGCACATGTGTCTGCCTGTGTAAAGAGGAAGATGGAGAAGGCTGTGGTGGGCTTGGGCCGCGCTATTGTAGCAATAGGCTTCTAGTTTACAGTGTGCACTTGGCCCATTTTCCTTTTTCATGTTTTCTGTTTTATTATTATTTTGATATTGTTTCCCACTTATTTTGAGCTAACAAATGAACTTCGTTTAACATGATATTTGGCACCTAAATACTAGGTAGTGGGTAGAGCTAAGCCCAACAAGTTTCAAATATTTTAGAATAGTTTAATATTTGTTCAAATTAAATTGGTTCAAATAAATGTTGTATGGACATGTTTTGAATATTTTAAAGGTCATATTACCATTTCAAAAATGTTGGTCAAAGCAAGAAAAATACCTAGTGGTTATTTGCAATATTATGAACACTTCAGTTTTGATATTTTGAAAACTTTAAATTTCGACTTTATTTTAAATTTGAATTTCAACCGGTTTGAATCAACGTGTGATTTAGTAACAGTAATCGTGGTGACATGGCATCATTAACAGATGATGAATGTAGCTTAATTATCCAGGCGTCACACTCGGTCACCTTCGGCCAGCGCGACAACTACCACACCGAGCTCATCGACTTCGACGTCGCCCACATCCGCCTCCCATACAACGCCATTCTTGGGTATCTGGCCCTGACCCAGTTCATGGCAGTGACTCATCATGGCTATAACATCCCCAAGATGCGAGGGAACCGCGACATCATCACTATCGCGTGCGAGGAAAAGGACGCGGTGTGCTCCCTTGAGCGCGCCTACCGGGCCGCAGCAGTTGAGGACCCAAACAATGAAGGCACCATCTACCCTCCTAAGGCCGTCCCCAAGAAGAAGAAGCAGCTGCTCTGCCAAGAGCTTCAGGAGAGCGGCGTCTCCGGTGGCACCACCTTAGGACCTGCGCCCACGGATGGGGTGCCTCCCTCCCTCACATAGGGAGGCGCGCCCGGCGCCCCTCTTAGGTTGGGCTCGGGGGCTCTCCCCTGGAGGGCCTCTGACCTGGCCAATGTCACAAGGGAGGCGCTCGGGCACCATGTGGAGGCGTGCTTCACCGCACGCTTTCCTCATGAGGGCACGAGGCATGGAGTGCCTGGTGCTTAGGAATTCATCACCAATGCTATCGAGGAGCTTCAAGAGGCGAAAGCCAAGCGCGACGACCGCCGTCCACCACCCGACGCAGCCCCCCATCCCGGCGAGGGCGGTGGGCTGCGCGTCTGCATCAACATCCCGGGGCTCAATAGCTCCGCATCTCAGGAGCGCCTCTGGCCGTCGCATGTCGGCCCGTACGAGGGCTCCCCTCACAGTTACGTTCGCATGCCCTTCGGCCTGCCAAACGCAGCCGCTGCATGCCAGCGCCACCTGAGGGATGTCCTGGCGGCTCAGGAGGCCAGGCGTCGCGCGGTCCTGGCGGAGATGGCGATGGTTCTTCATGAGCCCCACGGACCCTCAAGGCCTCCCTAGGTTTAGGACTCAGGCGGCTCGTGAGGAATGACTCCTTCGGCGCTCGTCTTCAGCTGCTTCAACATCTCTCCAGCAATGGTGGTGGGTGACTCTGTTTCAGTTTGTTCAGTTGGGGGCGCCCCTCGGGCTGCATCATCCCCAAGTCGCATGGGCCTGTCCCTCCGACGTGTATCCTTTTGCATCTTTAACTTACTATCTTGGGGGCGCCCCTCGGGCTGCATCATCCCGAGGCCGCATGGGTTCGTCCCTGTGTTATGTATCGCACTCGCATTACATGAACTAGTTTGTCTCTTTCCGTGAGTCCCTTCATGCTTATTATATGCTTGTCCGGTACTTCGATAACATGAACGTCGTGCGCCCTGGCAATACCACCCACTACCGCCTCATGATTAAGGACTAGCACGGTGTCTGTGCTCGGGTCCGTCCCTGCAGCGTCGCTAAACCCAAGAGGCTAAGCTCTGGCTCGCGGGCCAGCTCCTGTGTACATCACCTCCCGTGGCCCTTGGTGCCTTGTTCCCGCATGAGCTAATCACGGACAGATGAGCCAGGGCGCGCATCTCGGTGCCCCACCACCACGGAGCCGTGCGTCGGTTGTCTTTCTTAAGGGATTTTCGCATGAGAAGTCTGGACACGGTGTCTGTGCTCGGGTCCGTCCCTGCAGCGTCGATAAACCCAATGCATGTGCTCTATATGGCGGGCTGGCCCCGTTCACGTCACCTCCTAGGGTCGTTGTTGTCTGGCCTTCTCATGTGATTGCCTCAGGAGATTCATTCGACGCAAGTTGCCTAACCATCTCGCAGGACCACCATAGTTGTCAAGGATAATATTCAGGCGTAACCCGCCTTGAGGTAGGGCCTCGTGAGTCCCGCGCTGGCTCACGGGTGCCCAGATACACCTCCTCTGGCCCTGCTGTGAAATCCACGTGTCATGGCGGGGCGGTACATGCCCCGGGGGCTCCACTCGGACGGAGCCCTCACCCACGCACCAGTGGAAGCACCATGCTCTGCGCTGGCAGTCGACACTGTCGAGGAGCGGCTATGCCCGTGCAAGTGCGAAAGCGCTATGCTCCGCGCTGGTGATAAACAACTGAGGGCGGCCCCTTGGCCGTATTAACCTCACGGAGCCATCAGGATTGGTGCCTAGCCTCGTCGCAACACTTCCCCATCGGGAGAGTCGAGCGAGGGGGCTGGGCACGGGGGCTACGCTCACGTCACGCTGATACGTCTCCAACGTATCTATAATTTTTGATTGTTCCATGCTATTATCTTATCCTTCTAGGATGTTTTATGGGCTTTTATATACACTTTTATATGATTTTTGGGACTAACCTATTAACCCAGAGCCCAGTGCCAGGTTATGTTTTCCCCTTGTTTTAGAGTATCGCCAAAAAAGAATACCAAACAGAGCCCAATTGACCTGAAACTCAACGGAGGACGTTTTTGGACCAGAAGAAGACCAGAGAGTACCGGAGGAGAACCACAAGGTCCATGGGCTGCCCACGAGGGTAGGGGCGCGCCCCCTGGGCGCCCCTGCCTCGTGGACAGCCCGGAGACCCCCTTTACTTGTCCCCGACTCCAACACCTCCTATATATACAAAAACCTCCGAAAAATAACCTAGATCAGGAGTTCCGCAGCCAAAGGCCTCTGTTGCCACCAAAAACCAATCTAGACCCGTTCCGGCACCCTGTCGGAGGGGGGGATCCCTCTCCGGTGGCCATCTTCATCATCCCGACGCTCTCCATGGCGAGGAGGGAGAAGTTCACCCTCGGGGCTGAGGGTATGTACCAGTAGCTATGTGTTTGATCTCTCTTTCTCTCGTGTTCTTGAGATAGCACGATCTTGATGTATCACGAGCTTTGCTATTATAGTTGGATCTTATGATGCTTTTCCCCCTCTACCTTCTTATAATGGATTGAGTTTTCCCTTTGAAGTTATCTGATCGGATTGAGTCTTTAAGGATTTGAGAACACTTGATGTATGTCTTGCATGTGTTTATCTGTGGTGACAATGGGATATCACATGATCCACTTGATGTATGTTTCGGTGATCAACTTGCGGGTTCCGTGACCTTGGGAATCTATGCATAGGGTTGGCGCACGTTTTTGTCTTGACTCTCCGGTAGAAACTTTGGGGCACTCTTTGAAGTTCTTGTGTTGGTTGAATAGATGAATCTGAGATTGTGTGATGCATATCGTATAATCATGCCCACGGATACTTGAGGTGACAATGGAGTATCTAGGTGACATTAGGGTTTTGTTTGATTTGTATCTTAAGGTGTTATTCTAGTACGAACTCTAGGATAGATCGAACGGAAAGAATAGCTTCGTGTTATTTTACTACCGACTCTTGAATAGATCGATCAGAAAGAATAACTTTGAGGTCGTTTTGTACCCTACAATAATCTCTTTGTTTGTTCTCCGCTATTAGTGACTTTGGAGTGACTCTTTGTTGCATGTTGAGGGATAGTTATATGATCCAATTATGTTATTATTGTCGAGAGAACTTTCACTACTGAAAGTATGAACCCTAGGCCTTGTTTCCTAGCATTGCAACACCATTTATGCTCACTTTTGCCATTAGTTACCTTGCTGTTTTTATATTTTCAGATTACAAAAACCTATATCTACCATCCATATTGCACTTGTATCACCATCTCTTCGCCGAACTAGTGCACCTATACAATTTACCATTGTATTGGGTGTGTTGGGGACATAAGAGACTCTTTGTAATTTGGTTGCAGGGTTGTTTGAGAGAGACCATCTTCATCCTACGCCTCCCACGGATTGTTAAACCTTAGGTCATCCACTTGAGGGAAATTTGCTAATGTCCTACAAACCTCTGCACTTGGAGGCCCAACAACGTGTACAAGATGAAGGTTGCGTAGTAGATATCAAGCTCTTTTCTGGCGCCGTTGGCGGGGAGGTGAGTGCTTGAAGGTATATCTTTAGATCTTGCAGTCGAATCTTTTAGTTTCTTGTTTCATCACTAGTTTAGTTTATAAAACAAAACTACAAAAAATGGAATTAAGGTTACCTCGTATGCTTCATCTTTTTAATATCTTTCATGAAAATGATGGGAAGGAAATTTGTGCTCAAGTACTAGAAGAAGAATTACATAGAATGCTTGGCATAAAATATGTGCATGATGAGCATGATTGCAATGTTGTTAGTATGAATTCATTGAATACCCATGGTGCTAATGATATGCAAAGCCACAAGCTTGGGGATGCTATGTTTGATGAAGATGATATGTTTAGTCCCCCAAGTTTTGATGAGCAAATTTATTATGATGAAAGCATGCCTCCTATTTTTGATGATTATTGTGATGACATGTATGCTATAAAGAATGAAGATAACCATGAAACTTGTCATCCTGATTTTATTTTTCAGTTGGATTATGCTTCACATGATAGTTATTTTGTTGAGTTTGCTCCCACTACTATTGATGAGAATAAATTTGCTTATGTGGAGAGTAGTAAAATTTCTATGCAAGTAGAATATGAAAAGAATGCTTTATGTGCTGGTTATATTGTTGAATTCATTCATGACGCTACTGAAAACTATTATGAGAGAGGATCATATGCTTCTACATATTGCAATAATATGAAGTTTCCTCTCTATGTGCTTGAAGTTTTGAAGCTATGCTTGTTTTGCTTTCCTATGCTAGTTGATTATTGTTCCCATGAGTTGTTTGCTCACAAAATCCCTAAGCATAGGAAGTGGGTTAGACTTAAATGTGCTAGTTATATGCCTCATGATGCTCTCTTTATGTTTCAATTCTTATCTTTTATGCGAGCATCATTGAAATCATCATGCCTAGTTAGGGGCGTTAAACGATAGCGCTTGTTGGGAGGCAACCCAACTTTATTTTCGTTCTTTGCTTTTTTGCTTCTGTTTAGTAATAAATATTGCATCTAGCTTCTGTTTAGATGTGGTTTTGTGTTTTAATTAGTGTTTGTGCCAAGTAGAACCTTTGGGAAGACTTGTGTGAAGTTTATGCGATCATGCTGTAAAAAACAAAAACTTTAGCGCTCGCGAGTTTGACTGTCATTTTTTACTAGAGAGTGATTTTTAGTTGATTCTTTCTGCAGATGATTAATAGACAAATTCCTCATGTCCACTAATTTATTTCAATTTTTTTAGAGTTACATAAGTATTCAAAAGTTACAGATTACTACAGACTATTCTGGTTTTGACAGATTCTGTTTTCTATGTGTTGTTTACTTATTTTGATGAATCTATGAGTAGTATCGGAGGGTATGAACCATATAGAAGTTGGAATGCAGTATATATTACACCAATATGAATATAGAATGAGTTCACAATAGTACCTAAGTGGTGGTTTTATTTTCTTATACTAACGGAGCTTACAAGTTTTCTGTTCAGTTTTGTGTTGTGAAGTTTTCAAGTTTTGGGTAAAAATTCAATGGACTATGGAATAAGGAGTGGCAAGAGCCTAAGCTTGGGAATTCCCAATGCAACCCAAGGTAAAATTCAAGGACAACCAAGAGCCTAAGCTTGGGGATGCCCCGGGAAGGAAACCCTTCTTTCGTCTTCATCTATCGATAACTTTACTCGATGCTATATTTTTATACACCACATGATATGTGTTTTGCTTGCAGCGTCATTCTGTTTTATTTTGTTTTGCTTTCTGTTTGAATAATATCCCATGATCTTAAATTCTTAAATGTTAGAGAGTCTTCACATAGTTACATAATTATTCAACTACTCATTGATCTTCACTTATATCTTTTGGAGTAGTTTGTTGCTTGCTCTAGTGCTTCACTTATATCTTTTAGAGCACGGCGGTGGTTTTATTTTGAAGAAATAGATGAACTCTCATGCTTCACTTATATTATTTTGAGAGTATTTTAGAACAACATGGTAATCGGCTTTGGTTATAAAACTAGTCCTAATATGATAGGCATCCAAGTTGGGTATAGTAAAAACTTTCATACAAGTGCATTGAATACTATGAGAAGTTTGATACTTGATGATTATTTTGAGATATGAGGATGGTGATATTAGAGTCATGCTAGTGGAGTAATTTTGAATCTGAGAAACACTTGTGTTAAAGTTTGTGATTCCCGTAGCATGCATGTATGGTGAACCGTTATGTGATGAAGTTGGAGCATGATTTATTTATTGAGTGTCATCCTTTGTGTGGAGGTCAGGATCATGCGATGGTTAACTCCTACCAACACTTCCCCTAGGAGCATGCCTTGAATACTTTGTTTTAATAACTCGTAGATTTTTGCAATAAGTATATGAGTTCTTTATGACTGATGTTGAGTCCATGGATTATACACACTCTCACCCTTCCACCATTGCTAGCCTCTCTTGTACCGCGCAACTTTTGTCGGTACCATACACCCTCCATATACCTTCCTCAAACAGCCACCATACCTGCCTATCATGGCATTTCCATAGCCATTCCGAGATATATTGCCATGCAACTTTCCACCGTTCCGTTCATATGACATGCTTCATCATTATCATTTACATAGAGTCATATTTTGTTCTAGCTTCGAGTTGTAATCTTTGAGTTGTAGGTAAATAAAATTGTGATGATCTTCATTATTAGAGCATTGTCCCGTGTGAGGAAACAAAAAAAAAGAGAGAAATGCCAAAAAAAAGATGGCCCAAAAAAAGGGAGAGGGGGGCTAAAAAAAGGAAAAGCCCCTCGAAAAAAAGAGAGAAGGGACAATGCTACTATCCTTTTCCACACTTGTGCTTCAAAGTAGCACCATGACTTCATGATAGAGAGTCTCTTGTTTTGTCACTTTCATATACTAGTGGGAATTTTCATTATAGAACTTGACTTGTATATTCCAACGATGGGCTTCCTCAAAGCACCCTAGGTCTTCATGAGCAAGCAAGTTGGATGCACACCCACTTAGTTTATTTTGTTGAGCTTTCATACACTTATATCTCTAGTGCATCCGTTGCATGGCAATCCCTACTCACTCACATTGATATCTATTGATGGGCATCTCCATAGCCCATTGATATGCCTAGTTGATCTGAGACTATCTTTCTCTTTTGTCTTCTCCACAACCACCACTCCATTCCACACATAGTGCTATATCCATGGCTCATGCTCATGTATTGCATGAAAGTTGAAAGGTTTGAAAGAATTAAAGTGTGAAACAATTGCTTGGCTGAAACCGGTGTTGTGCATGACTTAAATATTTTGTGTGGTGAAGATAGAGCATAGCCAGACTATATGATTTTGTAGGGATACCTTTCTTTGGCCATGTTATTTTGAGAAGACATGATTGCTTTGTTAGTATGCTTGAAGTATTATTATTCTTATGTCAATATAGACTTTTGTCTTGAATCTTTCGCATCTGAACATTCATGCCACAATAAACAAAATTATATTGAGAATTATGATGGTTAGCATTCCACATCATAAATTCTATTTTTATCATTTACCTACTCTAGGACGAGCAGGAATTAAGCTTGGGGATGCTTGATATGTCTCCAACGTATCTATAATTTTTTATTGTTCCATGCTATTATATTATCCTTCTAGGATGTTTTATGGGCTTTTATATACACTTCTATATGATTTTTGGGACTAACCTATTAACCACAAGCCCCGTGCCAGTTTTTGTTTTTCCCTTGTTTTAGAGTATCGCAGAAAAGGAATATCAAACGGAGCCCAATTGATCTGAAACTCAACGTAGGACGTTTTTGGACCAGAAGAAGACCAGAGAGTACCGGAGGAGAACCAGAAGGTCCACAGGCTGCCCACGAGGGTAGGGGCGCCCCTGGGTGCGCCCCTGCCTCCTGGACAGCCCAGAGACCCCCTTTACTTGTCCCCGACTCCAACACCTCCTATATATACAGAAACCTCCGAAAATAACCTAGATCGGGAGTTCCGCCATCGAAAGCCTCTATTACCACCAAAAACCAATCTAGACCCGTTCCGACACCCTGCCAAAGGGGGTATCCCTCTCCGGTGGCCATCTTCATCATCCCGACGCTCTCCATGATGAGGAGGGAGAAGTTCACCCTCGGGGCTGAGGGTATGTACCAGTAGCTATGTGTTTGATCTCCCTCTCTCGTGTTCTTGAGATGGCACGATCTTGATGTATCGCGAGCTTTTTGCTATTATAGTTGGATCTTATGACGCTTCTCCCCCTCTACCTTCTTGTAATGGATTGAGTTTTCCCTTTGAAGTTATCTGATCGGATTGAGTCTTTAAGGATTTGAGAACACTTGATGTATGTCTTGCATATGTTTATCTATGGTGACAATGGGATATCACGTGATCCACTTGATGTATGTTTTGGTGATCAACTTGCGGGTTCTGTGACCTTGGGAATCTATGCATAGGGGTTGGCACACGTTTTCGTCTTGACTCTCCGGTAGAAACTTTGGGGCACTCTTTGAAGTTCTTGTGTTGGTTGAATAGATGAATCTGAGATTGTGTGATGCATATCGTATAATCATGCCCACGGATACTTGAGGTGACAATGGAGTATCTAGGTGACATTAGGGTTTTGGTTGATTTGTATCTTAATGTGTTATTCTAGTACGAACTCTAGGATAGATCGAATGGAAAGAATAGCTTCATGTTATTTTACTACAGACTCTTGAATAGATTGATCAGAAAATAATAACTTTGAGGTGGTTTCGTACCCTACAATAATCTCTTCGTTTGTTCTCTGCTATTAGTGACTTTGGAGTGACTCTTTGTTGCATGTTGAGGGATAGTTATATGATCCAGTTATTTTATTATTGTTGAGAGAAGTTGCACTAGTGAAAGTATGAACCCTAGTCCTTGTTTCCTAGCATTGCAACACCATTTATGCTCACTTTTACCATTAGTTACCTTGCTGTTTATATATTTTCAGATTACAAAAACCTATATCTACCATCCATATTGCACTTGTATCACCATCTCTTCGCCGAACTAGTGCACCTATACTGTCGGGGGAAACTGTCCACCACGAACACCTATGGGACCGGAGCCCCTTGTCGTTGCGGTGAGGGAGCGGAGGGAGCACAAAGAGCGGATCGAGGAGAGCACGCGGGCAGTTTACCCAGGTTCGGGCCGCGCGGACGCGTAAAACCCTACTCCTGCCTTGGTTTGTATTGAGTTTGTGAGCTCGGGAGCTTGAAGAACTAGCTACACCGAGCGAGTAAGCTATCTAGGTTTCGAACCCCTTCTACGTTGTGCATGGGCCTCCTTTTATAGCTCAAGGGGTCACCGACAGGTGTCAACGTAGAAGAAGGGCAAAAGCGTAACTTTGGTGGTAGTTGTAACAGTGCGGGAACAGTACATGGATAGTGGATGAACAGTGGTCATCACCTAACTTGACAGTGGGGGACAAGAGCATTAAATGCCCGTCGCCGTCGACCCCAAAAGCGCCCGCCCTTGCGTCTCCGTTCGCCACGGCGGTAGCCTCGTCACCGTGGAGTGCCACCGTGTCCCCTAGGCTGCACAGCCATCCGCCACGCGTCCCTGGAAGGGCCCCAGGGCGACGCGTGGGCCGATGAGCTGGAGCGCGGGCACACAGTGCAAACTTCCCCCGGCAAGCACCTTGCCGGGGTCTTGATCTTGTTGGGCCGGGAAGCTTGTCGCTCCCCGGGTCTTGCCGGGGCGCAGAGTGCGCCGAGGCATGTCTTCTAGATACAGTCTTCTGGTCTTCCTGGCAAGCTCCTCTTGCCAGGGCCTTGTGTTAATGGCATAGTCTTGAGCCTGGGACGGCCTTCCCGGCAAGCTCCACTTGCCGGGGTCTTGATCTTCTATCTTGTATACTTTGTTTTTGAATGGCTTTAAATAAGGACCAGAGAGGTCTCCGGCAAGCACGTGGTAGACCCTGCCGCGGGAAGCTGCTACTGCCCGTGCACAAGTTGGGGTACTAAGGTACCCCTATCTTAGTACACCGACAGGAGCCCCCGGGCCTGGGCCACACACGGTGCCGAGCGCTGTTGGGCCAGGCCCAAAACAGTGCACGGGCACGCACAGCCCGCGGCACGCCGAATCCCCTCCCCCTAACGGCACGCGTAGATTGCGGCGTCGTTGGGGAGATCGTGGCCACGTTCTTTAATGGGAAATGCGGAGCGTCCCCCACTTCCCCCTTAAAAGCAGAGGAAGCAGGGGCCGTTACCTTACTTCGTCTTCATTGCTTCTTCCTCCTCCAAAAATCCCCCTCTGCGCACCGCCTCCTCATCTCCTCCGCCCTCTTCCGCATCCGCGGCGCCGTCGAGCTTCTCGTCCCTTCCTCCGCCGCCTCCGCCATGGCCCCGAAGGCCGAGAAGGCGAAAGCGGAGAAGGCCAAGAGGGAGAAATCCGAGCAGGCGGGAAAGCTTGTTGCTCTGCGGAAGAGGAACATCGTCTTCGCGCCAAGGCTCAGCGCGAGGGAGCTCTGGAACAAGTACTACCTGTTCTGGGCCAAGGAGACCAAGGCGCATCCCCGCACCCGAGTCTACCCGGCCGCCGCCAGAGATCTATACCCCAGCGGGTATTTCTTCTTTGCTGTCTTCTTCCACTGCGGCCTATGTCCTCCGTTCTCTGAATTTTTCTACGATATCATGAACACCTACGGCCTTCATCTCTTAGACTTCACCCCCAACTCCATCCTTACGATGGCGGTTTTCGCACATTTGTGCAAAAACTACATAGGGATCTATCCAAACGTAGCGCTCTTTAGGCATTTCTTCATGCCTAGAGCAGAGGCCGGCGCCCCCCTCTCCGGAGGGATCTCTTGGGTCTTCCGCTTGAACAAGAAGGAATCTTATCTGCAAGGGGAACTCCGCGGCAAGTGGGAAGAGTGGCGCGCGGATTGGTGCTGGATAGTTGAGGACGAGCCGCAGCCTTTCACTGCGCCGCGCACAACAGCTATCGTGCGCGGCAGGGACTGGAGCGATTTGGCTCCGGATGACATCAAACTCAACGCTGCCCTCGTTAGGATTCTTCGTCTCCGGGTAGCCAAGTTGACCATCGGAGAGGTAGGAGCAGATTTCCTCCGCCGCCGCATCGCTCCCCTACAAGAGAGGAAGAGGCCAGCATGGGAGTTTGGCAATGCGGCGGACATAATGAGGTTGCGCCCGGGGCTGAACTACAACTTCACGGAGCTGGAGCTGAAGGGGATGCTACGGGAGCTTTTCAAGCACGACCCGGCCCACCCGGAGTGGTTTAGATCTCCCCGGGGAGTAGTACCACTATGCAACAGCACCGCCCGGGACGCATTGCGCGCAATGATGCCTGCATGTGACTCTCACGGTGTCGACCCCACCTGGATAGTGCCGACGCCAGACGCCATCATGAGCTTCTTTGATAACTTGGTGGAGGTGCCGAAGAACTCCGATGAGATCAAGGGTCTCACTCGGGAGACCACGGAGCGGGATTTGGCTTATATTGCCGACCGGGTGGAAGAGGCCGCCGTAGCCTCAGCAGCAGGAGACTTCGGATTCACCGTTGAGGAGGCAGAGGCGGAGGACGCATCATGCCAAGCAGCGGAGGCAGAGATTCGGAGACTGCTCAAGCTCCCGCCCGACGAGCTCGCCGGGGTCCCCTCTCTGAGGCATGCTGGGATCCCGGGGATTGTGAGCGAGGCCGCGGCAAGGGGCGAGGTTGTCGGAGGAAGCAGAGGTACCGGAGGGAGCAGAGCCACTGGAGGGAGCGGGCCCGCAGGGCAAGGTGCCGGATCCAGTAGGCCCGCTGGGGAGGAGGAGGAGGAAACCGAGGCCGAAGAGGACAGCGGTGGGTCTCTGGGACTTGATGACGACGCCTCATCGTCCTCGGAGAACTCCCCGCCTCGGGCCAGCCCCCAGCGATCACCGCTGAAGCGTCTCCGCAAGGCGCCTACAGCGACAAGGACGCAGGCGCCCCGACAACAGCCTACTCGCCGGGCGACGCGCGTCACCAGAGCGAGCCAAGCCGCGACGGAGGCGCCTCGCGCACCAGCGCCAAGCGGAGGAGGATCTTCTCAGAGCGGGGCGGCCGCTCCGCCTGCTCCTCGGGCCTCGGCGTCGGTGGAGGCTGGGTCATCGCAGCCCCCAGCCCCGGGGACCGCCAAGTGCCCGAGGGAGCCTTCTCCTCCCGCTCCTCGCGCCGGAGCGACTCAGGTGGAGTTCGACTTCTCCGCCCTGAGCGACGACGACGACGAGGAAGAGGAGTAAGCACTTGTGTCTTGTATTTTCTTCAATTCTGACTTGATTCTTCTTGGTGATTCTAATCTTGTTCTTGTTTTGATTTCAGGACCCTGGCCCAGCGAGTGGCGAAGAAGGCTAAGGTTCCCGTGGTAGTGGTCGAGGACGACTCGCCCGTCGCGGCGACAGAGGACACGCCGGCGACGGACTTGCCGGACCCAACCGCTGCTCCGAGGAGCAGCCCCCAGTGCAGCCCCCAGCGTAAGTCTGGTTTCGAACTTACTACTTGTCGGGCGCGCCTGAGGTTCCAGCTTGGTATTGATGTTTTGTTTTCTTGCTTGTCTTGTGCAGAAACGGAGCCGCAGCCGCAGGAGCGTCCGGAGACTACTCCCGAGGGGCAGCAGGTCCCGCCGTCCCCGCCAAGGACGAACTCTCCGGCGAGGGAGAGCGCTCCGCCAAGGGCGGGTACACCGCCAAGGGCGAGTACCCCGCCAAGGGCGAGCAGCCCGGCGAGGGTGGCCACCCCGCCAAGGGTGAACTCCCCGGCGAGGGAGCCAGTTGTCAACGAAATCCGCGAAGGTAAGTCTTGCAACCTCGTCTTCTCGGATTTGTCTTTTTTGGATATTTGCTTGAACTTTTTCTTTTCTTTTTCTTCTTCTTCTAGATCCTCCCGCGCCGGACCGGATGGAGACCGAGGTCGTCGGCGAGGAAGGCGCGCAGGGCGACGACGGCAACGCTCCTGTCGTCGAAGACATGGCAGGAGCCGACGAGCCTGCGGCTGAGGAGACTGCCCCGACTGCAGACGCAGCGGCCGGGGAGGGGGACGGCGGCCACACTGCCGGCCCGGAGGCGGCAGGAGCGTCTAGCGCTGCGCCGGCCGCCGATCCCTCCGCCGGCAAGGAGCAGTCGGGCTTCTACCTTGAGGCCCCCAATGGCGTCTTTATACAAGTGCCATGGGGGTCTTCGTCGCGAGCCCCCGAGGAGGGAGAGACCTTCGATGGAGAGGTCCTCGCCTCCGCGGGGCTGAATATTGTTGAAGCGCCCGGCGGGAGTGACGAGCCCGAGGAGGAGAAGCTGCTTCACCGGCTCCTGGCCCTTTACCGGGCCAGGCAGGCGAAGCTGGACTCCCGAGAAGCCCTCGCCGCCAAGGCTGGAGCAGAACTGGAAAAGCGTGCTGCTGATCTCCGCGCCGCCAACCAAGCGGCCCTCCGTGACTTGGCGGAGGAGCGCGAGAGGCTTGCCGGAGAGCAGCAGGAGTTTCTTCTGGAGAAGGCTGAGGCCGAGGATCAGCAGCGGTTGGTCGGTGAAGAGCTGTCCCGGCGAGAAGGAGAGCTCACCCAGCGGAAGGTCGACCTCGACGCCCACGAGGAAGACCTTACCGCCCGGGAGCAGGCCCTTGGCGGGGAGTTGAAGGAGGCGAAAGCTGCCGCAGCCGCCGCGAAAACCGCCAAGAAGGACCTCGAGGCTAAGGTGGCGCAGCTGGAGGAGTTCCTGAAGGCGAGCACGGAGAGGGTCACCGCGCTCAACTTAGAGCGCGAGAAGGACGCCCATACCAACTCAGAACTCCAGGTACGCCTCTCCAAGCAGGGCGACGAGCTCAAGGCCGCCAAGGACTCAATTGCTGATCTGGAGCTGAAGGTCTCCACGCTGAAAGACTCTCTCGACGCCGTCCGAGACCGCGAAACCAAGCTGAAGGACGAACTCCGCAAGGAGCGAGGCCTGGTGGAGAGCACCGCCACTTCTGCTAACAACTTCCGCCGGACCGTCGAGCTATGGACTGAAGATCTGGTGGCTTCTGCTGCTAGCATCGACAAGGAGCTGATGGCGCTGAGGGTGGAACACCTCATATACTCTCCGGATCCAAATCTCCCACACAGCGCCAAGCTCAGTCTCTTCTTCAAAGGGATCGCGCCGGCACTCGCAAGTCTTCAGGAGAAGCTCCCCGCGCAGCTGGCCGAGGAGTCACGCCAGCTCTGCGCGGGTACCTTGGAGCGCGTCCTGACGAAGATCGTCTACCGCAATCCTGGTATAAATCTCGTCAACGTCCTCCGCAGCTTGCCGGCCGACGCAGATATGGAGGCGCTGAAGGCGCAGGTCGCCCACATCATCGCCAAGGTGAATAAGATCTCCAGGCGTGAAGGCGATCGCGTAGACTAGGCCTCTTTCTTCTTATTTCTTTTGTTGCTGCAAAGTGTGTCGTGGACATGAACTTATTAGTCATTGCGACAAGTTATCTCTGTAATATATTTATCTTATTTTCGAGCAATTGATGCAGTGTTATTTCCCTTGTTTTGGTCCTTTACTTTGTATGCTTTTTACCCTACGCTTTTAGGGAACTTGCCGACAAGGGACCCTTGCCGCGAGCGCTGAGTGCTGGACTCTGAGCAGCCTGCTGGCAAAGGCCTTACCGGCAAGCAACCTTGCCGCAGCTAGTCGCAACGCACTTAGCTTGATGAGCGAACTCGAAAACGAAATAAGGGCGCGACACTTGTCGCAGCTCTCTTAAGCCATTGAGCGTACTCGAAAACAAGACAAGGGTGCGGCTAGCCACGGGTAGGTTCCTCTGCGCACAGGTTTTCCATACAAAGTGTGGTTGTTCAAGGAAGATAACTAAAATTTAAAAATTTGAGCTGCTCGAATTCTGGTAACTTAGCTTTCATAGTCTGTTCGTTCTCCGGTAAGCTTCTCTTTCTTGAACAGCACTTGGTTCATCCTCCACCTCCTTCCCCCCCGGCAAACTTGTGCGCGAGGAATGCTTCTTCTGCTTAAAGGAGAAAGAAAAAGGAGAAGAGGAAACAAGTATAGGGTTCCTCGATATGGTAATGCTTACCGGATATGTGTATTGCACAAAATGCCAAATGATGCATGCAAATAACAAAGAAAAACACGAGAATGGCAAATAGTGCGAGAACACAAAGCTTTACTGATGCACGGGATCTGCGCCCGGCTTTGTACAAAGGTTTACATGCAACTGCGGCAAGACTCGTACAAAAGGTGGTTGCCGGAGCGGATCATGGCAACCGCGTCTTATGGGTGAAACTTTCGAAGATGCTCTATGTTCCAGGAGTTGCTCACCGGTAAGCCTTCTTCGGTGTCAAGGCGGACAGCGCCGGGCCTCGTGACTTGTCTCACCCGATAAGGGCCTTCCCACTTCGGCGTCAACTTGTTGGAATTCTTGGCGGACTGAACTCGCCGAAGAACAAGGTCGCCTTCCTCGAGACTCCTGGCCTTGACCTTGCGGCTATGGTAGCGGCGCAAGGCTTGCTGGTATCGAGCAGCTCGTACAGCAGCCTGGAGACGTTCCTCCTCGAGGAGCAATGCATCATCTTGTCGCAGTTGCTCTTGCTCGAGCTCATCATAAGCGATTACTCGAGGAGATCCGTATACGAGTTCCGTGGGGAGAACTGCCTCTGCCCCATAGACAAGGGCAAAGGGTGTCTGTCCGGTGGCTCGACTTGGTGTCGTTCTGATTGACCAAAGAGCCGCCGGTAGCTCCTCTATCCAGTTTCTTCCACACTTGCGCAGCCTGTCGAAGGTCCTCGTCTTGAGCCCGCGCAGCACTTCAGCATTAGCCCTCTCCGCTTGACCATTGCTCCTCGGATGAGCAACAGAAGCGAAGCAGACCTTGGCGCCAAGGTCTTGGACGTACTGCATGAAGGTGCGACTAGTGAACTGGGTACCGTTGTCGGTGATGATCCTATCAGGGATTCCGAAACGGCAAACAATTGCTCTGAAGAACCTGACCGCTGACTGTGCTGTCACCTTTCTCACCGGTTCCACTTCTGGCCACTTTGTGAACTTGTCGATTGCTACGTACAAGTACTCAAAGCCCCCGACAGCACGGGGGAAGGGGCCGAGGATATCGAGCCCCCAGACCGAGAAGGGCCAGGACAAAGGGATCGTCTGGAGAGCTTGAGCTGGCTGATGAATTTGCTTGGCATGGAACTGGCACGCTTCACACTTGGTTACTTGTGCAGTTGCATCTTGGAGGGCTTCTTGCCAAAAGAACCCTTGCCGGAATGCCTTTCCGGCAAGTGCCCTTGCGCCAATGTGGTGGCCACATATGCCTCCATGTATTTCTGCCAACAGCTTCTGTCCATCTTCTCTGGAAATGCACTTCAACCTGACACCATTGAGCCTTCTTACAGTTCATTATCCACGAACTGGTACATACTTGACTGCCTAGTTATTTTCTCTATCTCTGCTGGGTCGTCGGGAAGTTCTCCAGTTTGCAGAAAATGGACGATCTGCTGTGCCCATGCCGGAGCTCGAGGCTCAACGGCAAGGATTAAAGGCATGAGGGCCGCTGCGGGGACCCCAGCTTCTACGGCAAGAACCTCTGGTTCTGCCGGAGCTGATGGTCCCCCGGCAAGCTCGCCGGGGCGAGGCTTGTCGGGAACGATTGCTTCAACTGTACAGACCCTTGGGTCTGCAGGAGCAAACTGTTCCTCAACGTTCTGGTTGTTGATCTTGGGGACCTTGGCGGCGGTTTCAGGAAGATCCGCCGGCAAATAGTCGCCGGAGACCAACTTTCTCTTCTTGGGCTGCCCAATTGATGGTGTAACGGATGGCTGAGTCAGCTTGAGCAGGAAGGTCCCTGGTTCCACAGGTAACTTCATTGCAGCACATTTTGAAAGGCCATCTGCTATGTCATTCTGAGCTCTCGGGATGTGCTCCATTTGCAGACCTTCAAAATGCTCTTCAAGCTTCCTCACTTCATCTACATAAGCTTCCATCAAAGGGCTCTGGTAACTCTTGTTGACTTGTCGGACCACCAACTGAGAATCTCCCCGCACAATCAGCTTCTTAATCCCAAGTTCAGCTGCAATTCTGAGGCCGGCAAGCAGGCCCTCATATTCTGCAGTGTTGTTTGTCGCTTGTTCCCTGGGAAAGTGCATCTGGATAACATACTTGAGGTGTTCTCCGGTGGGTGATATGAGTACCGCACCGGCTCCAGCGCCTTGCAGCGAGAAGGCACCATCAAAGTACATCACCCATTCGCTTGTCGCTTCTTGTACGGGTAAGCTTGTCTCTGGAACTTCTTCATCGGGTGTTGGGGGTCCACTCAGCTATAAATTCTGCCAAAGCTTTGCTCTGTATAGTTGAAGTACTTTCAAACTTGAGACCAAAGCTCGACAGTTCCAGTGCCCACTCGACGATCCTGCCTGTTGCTTCTGGATTCTGCAATATCCTCTTCAACGGAAAGCGAGTGACCACTGTTATCTCATGTGCTTGGAAGTAATGGCGCAGCTTTCTCGAGGCCATGAGGAGGCCGAAAAGCAACTTCTGCACGCCGGAGTATCTTGATCTAGCCCCCTGCAAGAGGGAACTCACAAAATACACCGGGCGCTGCACCATCTTCTTCCGCACCTCTCCTTGTTCCTGCGCAGAGTTGTCCTTGTCGGGGCCAGAGCTTGTCGGAGCAGCCCCCTGCTTGTCGCTGGATTCGCTTGCCGGTAGTGTGGGCTCCTCGTCGGCCTCCCTCTCCGCTACTAACGTAGCACTAACCACTTGATTGGTTGCTGCTAGGTATAGCAGCAACTTCTCTTGTGGCCTAGGTGCGAAGAGTATTGGAGTGGAGGATAGGTATCCTTTCAAGTCTTGCAGCGCTGCCTCCGCTTCCGGAGTCCATTTCATAGGACCTGCCTTCTTCAAAATCTTGAAGAAAGGCAGGGCGCGTTCTGCAGACTTTGAAATGAACCTACTGAGGGCAGCCACACAACCTGCAAGTCTCCTTACGTTCTTGACGCGCTTCGGGGCTTCGATCTGCTCGATGGCTTTAATCTTGTCGGGATTAGCTTCAATCCCCCTCTCAGACACAAAGAACCCGAGAAGCTTGCCGGAGGGGACTCCAAAAACGCACTTCTCGGGATTCAACTTAAGCTGGATCTTGCGCAGATTTGCAAAAGTTTCTTCCAAATCTTGGATCAGGGTATCCTTGCTCTTGCTCTTCACCACTATGTCATCCATGTAAGCTTCTACATTTCTGTGGATCTGTGGCTCAAAAGCAGTGTGCACCACCCTTGCAAATGTTGAGCCTGCATTCTTCAATCCGAAAGGCATGCGAATGAAGCAATATGTGCCACATGGAGTAATGAATGCAGTCTTCTCTTCATCTTCCTTGGCCATAAAGATCTGGTGGTAGCCTGAATATGCATCAAGAAAGGAGAGCAGCTCACATCCAGCAGTGGAGTCAACAATCTGGTCAATGCGCGGCAAGGGAAATGGATCCTTGGGACATGCTTTATTCACATCGGTGAAGTCTATACACAGTCTCCACTTCCCGTTAGCCTTACGCACGACAACTGGGTTTGCTAACCACGTCGGATGGATCACGCCTCTAACCAGGCCTGCTGCTTCTAACTTCTTGATTTCTTCGGCAATGAATTCTTGGCGCTCCACGGCTTGCTTCCTGACCTTCTGCTTGATGGGCCGCGCATGAGGACAAACAGCAAGCTTGTGCTCAATTACCTTCCTGGGAACGCCGGGGATGTCAGATGGTTGCCACGCAAACACATCGACATTCGCCCGCAGGAAGGCAACGAGCGCGCTTTCCTATTTGCTATCAAGCGTAGCACTGATGGTGAAGGTACCACCAGTGCCGTCCTCCTTGGCGGACACCTTCTTGGTTGCCGGTGGAGCGGCCATCCCTTTCTTGCTCTTGCCGGTGGAGCTCGATGGAACGTCCTCGACGGCAGCGCAGCACTCCGAAGAGGTGCGTTTGCCGGAGTGGCCCCAGAGCACTTGCCGGGCTTGGTCTTGGTCTTCTTCCCCCGGGAGCTTCAGCGACAAGTGTGTTGCTCTCCGCTGCGGCTGCTGCATCCCGGTAGATCTTGTCGGCGCAGATAAGCGCGTCCTTCTTGTCGCCATGGACAGAAATGACGCTTATCGGCCCCGGCATCTTGAGTATATTGTAGGCGTAGTGGGAAGCTGCCATGAACTTGGCGAGGGCAGGACGTCCAAGTATCCCATTGTATGGCAATGGGATATCGGCAACATCAAAGGTTATCCTCTCCGTCCTGAAGTTGAGCTCCCCGCCAAAGGTCACTGGCAAAGTAATTTTCGCCTTGGGCTTGCTCCTTCCCGGGTTTATTCCTTGGAACGAACCGGTCTCTTCGAGCTCGCCATCTGGGATCTGGAGTTTCTTGATCACAGCTGAGGAGATCAAGTTCAGCCCGGCCCCGCCGTCAACCAACATTTTGGTGACCTTGAGGTTGCGGATGGTGGGTGAGACCAGCATCGGCAAGCACCCGACCGCAGTGGTGCGGTCAGGGTGGTCCTCAAGGTCAAAAATGATGGGCATGCTGGACCACTTCAGCAGCCTGCGCGACTGAACGGGCGGCTCTGCTGCGTTTACTTCCCGCACCCACTGTTTGAGTTGGCGGTGGGAAGTGTGCAGAGAGGCGCCCCCGTCGACGCACAGTACTTCTGTGGCCTTCTGGAACTCCTGCTCGCTGTTATCGCCTTCCTCCATGTCGTCGTCGTCGTCTTCCTCTTCATCCTTGTCGCGGCCCCGGGGAGGTCGATCACCTTGCCGCTGCTTGGCCTTGCCGCGGCGTCCTCCCCGGCCATTGAAAGGCCGCTTCTTACTTGGCTCTCCTCCGCCACCTTGAGCCTTCTCCTTGTCGCGCCGCTCGTATTCAGCCTTCTGCTGCTCTACAAGGTATTCGACGCGCTTGCAGTTTGATAGGTCGTGGCCCTTGGTGCGGTGGATCTTGCAATATTGCTTGTCGGAGCCGTCCGGCTTGTCGGCTGCCGCCACAGGGGCAGGCTCCTTGCCGGAGCCGCCAGTCTGTGCTGTCTTGGCGGGAGCCTCCTTGCCGGACTTCTCGACGACAAGTACCTCCTTGTTCTTCTTCTTTCTATTGTTCCGCCGCCGGCTCTTCTTTTCCGGGGCGGCATCCTCGCTGTCGCTTCCCCCTGCGCCAGCATCCTCCCTGGGGAGTCTCCTCCCCTCTTCGGCGCGCGCACACTTGTCAGCCAGAGCGTAGAGCTCGCTGACGTCCCGGATCTTCGTCATGGCCATCTCCTCCCGCATGCGACGGTTACGCACGTTCTGGTGGAACGCGCTGATAACCGCGGCGGGGTGTACGTCGGGAATGTTGTGCTGCACGCGGCTGAAGCGTTGGATGTACTTGCGTAGAGGTTCTCCTTCCTTCTGGGCTAGAATGTGGAGATCACTCTCCTGGCCGTGGGGTTTGTGGCCGCCCGTGAAGGCGCCGACAAATTGGTGGCACAGGTCCGCCCACGAAGAAATAGAGCCTTCCGGCAAGTGCATAAGCCAAGAACGAACGTTCGGTTTAAGCACCAGCGGGAAGTAGTTCGCCAGTATCTTCTCGTCACGCCCCCCGGCGGCCTGCACCGCGATGGTGTAAATACTAAGGAACTCCGAGGGGTGCGTCTTGCCGTCGTACTTCTCGGGTACGTCGGGCTTGAAGTTTTTCATACTGGGCCACTGGACACGCCGCAGCTCGCGGGTGAACGCAGGGCAACCTGCCGCGTACGGCAAGTCGCCTGGTTCATCGGGCGCGTGCGCGTCGACAGCGGTCCCAGCACGCTGATCAGATTGTCGCCGGGCTTCTCGCCGGCGCTCGATCGTTGTTCGAGCATCTTCTTGCCGCCGATCGTCAAGGACTTGGCGCTGGTCCCGACGAGCCCGCGGATCCGACAACGCCGTGGAGTCGTCGTCGACGTTAATCCGGCGGGGAGGCGTCTTCTGCTTTCGCGGCGGGGAGTGCACCGTAGTTGCACCTCCGGCGGTCTTGTCGCCGTCGGCCTTCGTCTTCTCGACTTGCCGTGGCCGCGAGGTCGCCGGCTGCTGCGGGGAGTCGTTGTTGGCGAAGGCGATCAGGCTCTGGATGGTTGCCCTCCAGTCTTCAGCCTTGTCTGCCGCTGGAGGGAAGTCGAGGAGCAGCTGCGCTCTTGCGAGTGCTTCTGCTGGAGAGGAGGGGAGCGGTGGCGAGCGGTGCGAGGAGCGAGATATGCTCGGACTTCTAACAGGGTTAGAAGGAGCAGGGTCTCGCCCCGGCGACCGCGCCTTGCTTGTGCCAGGACGATGGCCTGGGGCATCCCGCGATCCTCCGGTCTGCCCTTGCCCCAACAAGCGGATGGTACCTCCTGTACCACGGCGCTGCTGGGTGGTCGTCTGCTGAGATGGACGTGGCGCGTCTACGAACACCGAGGCTCGGTCGTCCGTCTTGTCCTTGGACTTGGTGGTGCCGCGAGTTTCCTCGCCGGCGACCACCCTTCCGCCGGCGTCTCCTCCGCCCACCGTTGGTTCTGGTGGTGGCGGAACAGACGCGGACGGGCCTGCGACCTCCGAAGCCTTCTTCTTCGGGGCCATGTTGCTGTTGCTGATGAAGTTGGAGAGGTTGATGAAGAATGCGCCCGCGTGAACGCCGGATCAGGTTCGCACAACCTCGACGACCCCCTACCTGGCGCGCCAAAGATGTCGGGGGAAACTGTCCACCACGAACACCTATGGGACCGGAGCCCCTTGTCGTTGCGGTGAGGGAGCGGAGGGAGCACAAAGAGCGGATCGAGGAGAGCACGCGGGCAGTTTACCCAGGTTCGGGCCGCGCGGACGCGTAAAACCCTACTCCTACCTTGGTTTGTATTGAGTTTGTGAGCTCGGGAGCTTGAAGAACTAGCTACACCGAGCGAGTAAGATATCTAGGTTTCGAACCCCTTCTACGTTGTGCATGGGCCTCCTTTTATAGCTCAAGGGGTCACCGACAGGTGTCAACGTAGAAGAAGGGCAAAAGCGTAACTTTGGTGGTAGTTGTAACAGTGCGGGAACAGTACATGGATAGTGGATGAACAGTGGTCATCACCTAACTTGACAGTGGGGGACAAGAGCATTAAATGCCCGTCGCCGTCGACCCCAAAAGCGCCCGCCCTTGCGTCTCCGTTCGCCACGGCGGTAGCCTCGTCACCGTGGAGTGCCACCGTGTCCCCCAGGCTGCACAGCCATCCGCCATGCGTCCCTGGAAGGGCCCCAGGACGACGCGTGGGCCGATGAGCTGGAGCGCGGGCACACAGTGCAAACTTCCCCCGGCAAGCACCTTGCCGGGGTCTTGATCTTGTTGGGCCGGGAAGCTTGTCGCTCCCCGGGTCTTGCCGGGGCGCAGAGTGCGCCGAGGCATGTCTTCTAGATATAGTCTTCTGGTCTTCCTGGCAAGCTCCTCTTGCCAGGGCCTTGTGTTAATGGCATAGTCTTGAGCCTGGGACGGCCTTCCCGGCAAGCTCCACTTGCCGGGGTCTTGATCTTCTGTCTTGTATACTTTGTTTTTGAATGGCTTTAAATAAGGACCAGAGAGGTCTCCGGCAAGCACGTGGTAGACCCTGCCGCGGGAAGCTGCTACTGCCCGTGCACAAGTTGGGGTACTAAGGTACCCCTATCTTAGTACACCGACATATACAATTTACCATTGTATTGGGTGTGTTGGGGACACAAGAGACTCTTTGTAATTTGGTTGCAGGGTGGTTTGAGAGAGACCATCTTCATCCTATGCCTCCCACGGACTGATAAACCTTAGGTCATCCACTTGAGGGAAATTTGCTACTGTCCTACAAACCTCTGCACTTGGAGGCCCAACAACGTCTACAAGAAGAAGGTTGCGTAGTAGACATCACACGCCTGGCGTACGCCCCTGTCAGGTCCCTCGGGCATGGTTGCCGCGTGCACCTCCCGAGCGGGACCTCAGTGAGGACATGTATGGAGGTCTGTTTGTACGTCAATGGGGACTCCTGAGCACCTCGACTCAGGAGCCTAATTGGTCACGTAGCCCCTCACCCCTTTGCCTCATCCTGGCGATCCGGACGAGCCACCGGCGGCTGAGGTATGCGTGGGGCAGGGCTTTGCCGACGCAAAACGCTAAGGCCTAGTTTCACGTTCCCTTCCCGAGGGTTCGTCGTACGTCAAGGAGGACTACTGAGCATCGCGACTCACGAGCCTAGCTGATCACGTAGCCCCTCACCCCCTAGCCTCGTCCTGGCAATCCGGACGAGCCATCGGCGGCTGAGGTATGCGCGGGGCCGGGCTCTGCCGACCCAGAATGCTAAGGCCTAGTTTCCCGTTCCCTTCCTGTCATGGTTCTGTTCATTTAATACTTGTACCTGTTTTATTCTTCATTATTAAAAACTTCGAAGATCGAGGCGACAATATCGTCCCATATCCATTTTTCTGGCTCCTTGATTCCCGCGCCTGCCGTTTCACCTTTTGGCTTATAAATAGGGTAGAAGGGCATCTACTTTTTCCCCCTTGCTTCTTTGCTTCTTCTTCCTCCTCGCGCTCGCTCGTGCCCAAGCACTACCGCCGCCATCGACCCTTGCATCTTCATCAACTCAGGCCACTGCGTTAACCTGTTCGGACCAGAAACTTGCCAGCGCGCCTCCACACCTGTTGACTCCGGTAAGTTCCTTCCTTATCCCTTATATAGATCTCATTAGGGTTTCTCCTGCGAGTTCATGGCTAGGGCACTGTTCTTCGCTGTTCTTCATCGTGGCTCCAATAACTAGTGTAGATTTGACCCCCCTGCTTTGTGACTGTAGTAATAACTCCGCTTCCTTAGTGTGCCTTATTCTTGCCCAAAGTACTAGCCTAAACTAAGTTTGTTTCAACCATTGTTGTATCCGTTGAATATTGATCCTGAATATTTCCGAATTTCTGACATGCCATAGATCTGTAATCTTGTCGCTGATTCTGCAAAACTTGTTATTCCATAAATTTAGATCTGCACCTTTCATATTCTCCTCGGCGGTTTAGCTTTAAAAAAATCATAAATCGGTAGATACCATTAGGCCCCGCTTAAACCGCCGTCTGTAATTATCTTTGAAACACTACCGGTTTAACATTCAATAAATCATAAATCGGCCCTTCACTATATTTTCAGCTTTTTCCTTCAAAATGGCAAAGCAAGCCAAGCAATTTACTTCCTGTAACTAGGTCCAGTCTCGGGTTACCGAAGAGGAACTGCATAATCGGGCTGAAATTGGCCCTTTAGGCAAGAAGAATGTTCTCCATTGGAGAGTCCCTGGACCGGAATGTCCTCCAGAGCCCAAAGATGGAGAGGTTATTGTGTTTCTTGACCATCTAGCCCGAGGATTCAGTCCTGCCGGATCAAAATTCTTTCATGACGTGTTGGCTAGTTTTCAACTCCACCCTCAAGATATTGGACCAAATTATGTGTCCAACATCTGCAACTTCCAAGTATTCTGTGAAGCTTATTTGCAAGAGGAGCATTCAGTTGAATTATTCAGGGATTTCTTCCACTTAAACCGCCGCACAGAGTTCACAAACGGTCCTAACACCGAACTTGGTGGAATGTCCATCCAGAAGAGAAAGGATGCCAGCTTTCCTCGCGCCCAACATCACAGCCATCCTAAAGATTGGAACCAGACCTGGTTTTACTGTCTAGACACTTCTCCAGCTGACGAAAATCCTCTGCCGGGTTACCGTTCTCATCGGTTTTCTGAGAACCATCCTTTCCCTCAACGGCTGAGTGCCCAGGAGCGGGCCCAATACGCACCGCAGCTTTCAAAGCTCCGAGCCTTCACTGCAAACGGCTTGACAGGCATTGACTTTGTGCGCTGTTGGATTTCTTGGAGTATTCTCCGCTAAGCCGACGCTCCAGTTTAATGTGTGAATATACTGGAAATCCCAAAGATCCTCTACGCCATACTGAAGCTGTGCTGTCAGAGAATGAGGTCAATGAAGCTCTTAAAAAACTATTGAACAAACCGGTGGATGCCTGCAGCCAAACCGGACTGGCCCCTTTCTGCGAGTTCAATAAACCGCCATCGGTAAATCTTCTTTACATTTGTTGTTTTATTTCAATCTATTTTTAGTATCCTTTCTGAATAACTTCACAATCTTTATCAGGGTAATGACCCATTCTGGAAGAGGAAAACTCAGGATAAACCAGTAAAGGCAGCTCGCCAGAAGACCAAGGCTGTTAAGAAAATGGTTAAGAAGAAAACCACTGAAGCCTTTGAATCCAATCTCGATGATGATGAACCAGCCTCAGAGGTATCACTTGACTCACTTGGCTCCCTTTTTTTGCATCTTATTGACAATGATTGTACTCAGGGAAACGTTGAAGGCAGCAAGGCTAATGACGTCGAGGTAATTACCCTTTCCTCCGGTTCAGATCCTCTGCCAAGACCAAAAATTCGTCGAGCAAGCCAGAAAGTACAATTTTCTCACCCTTTTGCTTACTTGGACCCAAACTTTATTTTGAAGAAACAACAACATGAAGCTCGCCGCACAACACGACACAGTGGTCAAGTTATTGAATCCACCGGTTTACCACAAACACCGGCCCGAAGACGTCGATGAGAGGTTTTACATACTCCAGATGCTCTTTATCCCAAAGCGGGTCATATTCGCCAGCTTCTTAATCTGTCTGGTTTAAATTATCAGGATACTCCTCGTTCGTCATCCGGCGAGTCAACTGCTACACAGCTTCCTCCTCTCAAAACTGTTCATGGGTAAGTTTTAAATTTTTTGTTAACCTTTTCCTTTCACTCCACTGATTTATATCTTCAACTGTCGCAGTAAGCGAAAGCCTAGTAAAAAGGCTAAGCTGAATAAATCGACAGGTGATGATGTGAATCCTGAACCGGAAAAGAATCCTGAGCCCGCCAAAGAGAATGCTGATGCCTTGCATGATGATCCTCCTCCAATGGATCATGAAATCTTCACTGAACAAGAAGCTGCGCCAATGGATCTTGGCGATAATCCGACCAGCCCAGTCCGGGCCAGCAATACTCCGGCCAGTCCTGCCAAAGCCACGGCCGCTTCAACAGAAGATGTCCAAATTACTGGTTTTGGCTATACCGCCCCTGGTGAACCCGTTGCATTAACCAAGCATACTTCTAAGGAAGAAGTCTCTGGGAAAGACAAAGGCAAATGGAATGTCGACTTGTCAAGCTATGCTCAACTCAGCGCCCAGGATCTTTATTTCGGATATCTAAACCGGTTGCATACCAGCCGTGATTATGAAGCCGGCTTAGTAAATCTAATGAAGGAACGTTATGAGGTAAACTTCTGCTTAACTTCCTTCAACTTTATTCCCGCTTAAGCCTAATAGCTTGTCTCAACTCCACCGTAGCCCCCAAGGGCCGATTTATTCCTTTAGGATGAACCAGGACTTTAGAATACTCATTGTATAATTTTTCACGCGTACTCCCCAAGGGCCGGTTTATCTCTTCAGGATGAAGCGGGACTTTTATTTTGTAACCCTCTTTGAACAATAACGCATTAGCCCCCAAGTGCCAAGTGTATAACTTGTTATGTGCTTGGGACTTTATGAAAAATGCCTGTTAACTGCAAATATACATTAGCCCCCAAGTGCCAAGTATATAACTTGTTATGTGCTTGGGACTTCCAATATGCTTTACCAATGTATGATGTGTGCTTCTCTTCGCAGGCTGACCTAAATCAGAAAGAATCTCAAATGACTGAGCTCCAAGACACTCTACAATTCCAGCAAACTGCCGCTTCCAAGGTCAAGGATGAGCTGACTCTTGCTTTAGCAAGTATGGAAAAATTGAAGAAAGACTTCCAGAAGGCACAGGCGGATTGGGATGCAGAAAAAGCCGCTTTGGAGAAAAGGGCAGTTTATGTAGAGGCTGCTCTCAATCAAGTGTCCGAAGAGCTATCTGGCTTAAAGCGGTAGATAAACGCCATGACTACTGCTATCTTTGGTAAGTATTCTTAACACAGTGCTGAATATGATAGTTCCGCACTCTTCCGGTTTAACTCTAGTTCCATTGATGCAGGAAAATGTACTGCTCATCTTGGCACTGACATGCGAAAGAAATTGAAGGCCACATACACTCTTATAGAGCAGTTGTATACCGGCGCTCAAAGGATTTTTTGCACTGCTTCCCATAACAAACCGGCTCCCAAGTTGATCAAGGAGACTTTGGAGAAGCTATCAGTGCTACCCGCCCGGTTTGGAGAGCTCAAGAAATCAGCTGTCAGGGCGGGCGCTTTAATTGCACTAACTCGGGCGAAGGCTTGGGTACCTGATCTTGATCTGGCCGATGTGATGAACGGTTATCCAAGCATGAAGGAGGACGGATCAGAGTTTACAGATGCATATTTGCGGGCTTTAACACGAGAAATGCGGCCCTTGGCCAGCAAATTAGTCGATGAAGCTGATCTAACCCGCTATCAGGCGGGTTACGATGTTGACAATCGCCGGGTTAGCACTCCGGTCTATGAAGTGGAAGATCTCATCCCGCCTGTCCGTAAGCATACCTACGCCCCTGATGTTGAACCGTCTGAACTCATAAGTGATGAAGCTATTTTCCAAGCTCTGACAAAGATCAATTGGGCAACCACTGGCTTCCAGCTGCTGGATGAGAACGACGAGGAGACGGCGCAGGATGATCCACAACCATCTAGCCGGGCTGACGTAGAGTCATGAACCGGTGCCGGTTTAACTTTTATCATGTCGCAATACTTTGGCAAGAAACATATATTCTTTTGGGCTGTAAAACGCCTTGTAATAGGGTAGCTGAAACATTTGATTATGTCTTCATGGGTATTCCTTTTGCATAACATTGCTTCATCTGGCAACTTCATAGTTTTTCTGCTTATGATGTTTCAACAGTTTTGTTCCACCTATTTCTGCATAAGACAAAATTTAAAGGGTCCCGGCGGTTTATTGCCGGACGAGTCATAATGGCCAAATACATGATCTAGGTTTATAACCTGAACTGTATTAAAAATATGAAACATATATCATACCTTTGATAGAAATTTGTGTCATTTGCCTAACCAATATTTTGCAGTAAGGGCGATGATCCCAATTGGTGAGTATTGATGACTCCTGCAATATTTTGCCGGTTCATGATGAAACCGTACCTGTGACGCCCGAGACCGACGTCCCAGAAGATTCCAGAAGATTCCCGAAGATTCCGGATGTTCAGGGTTGTCCGTGTGTCCTTTTGTGCTTGCTTTATTTATTTATTTTTCGCATTGCATCATGTCATCATGCCATCATGTCATTAATCTTTTGCATCTCAACCTAAATAATCCGTGTGGGCCTTCGGTCCATTTAAATCGAGGGAAGGTGACTTCTCTTTATAACATACAAAAGCCTCTCAATATTTAGGGAGCTATATTTATTAAATATTCCATTGCTCCGGAATCACCATAACACACTTGCATAATTCTCCCCATGTTTTTTTTCACTTCGAGCTTCTCCTTCTAAACCTTGCTAATTCTTTCCGTTGTTTCGAGGCTCCTCCTTTTATCTAAACCCCTTTTATTGCAAGCTAATGTTTTAGTTTTGCACTTCCCTTTTTGTTGGTTCTATTTTTGTTGGGTTGGTAATAACCCGTAAAGCCTTACAAAAATGTCCCATCTTTTATTTTCTGTTCTCTGCCTTTTCTTTTTATTTTGCTCTCTCTTTTATTTTTGTTAAGAGATAAAAGGGGGCATCCCTCACCTCCTTCTCCCTAAGGCCCAGGCCAGCAAAGCTCCTCCAGGCCACCTCCCAGCCTCAGGCCCAGCTAGGCCCGACCAGCCCGCAGCCTCCCCATCCAACCCTAGCATCCCGACCGCAGCCCCTCGCTCGCACCCGATTCCCTCGCTCTCCCCTCGCCCTCCTCTCAGCCGCCGCACTTTTCCCCTCTGCCTCGACCCTCTCTGTTCCTCTCGATCCAGCCCGTGCCTCCCTCCCCTCGTTCCGATCTCTCTCTCGCGCAGCCCCCGCGACCCCGCGACCCCGAGTCTCCAGCGCTAGAGCCCCCGATGGCCCCGTCCCGGGCTCGTTCTGCCCGCGAGCCGGCCGAGCGCCCTACCCCGCGCAGGCCTCGTCTTCGCCCCGCGCGCGGGCTCCCTTCCCCCGTGCGGCCCGTCCTTCTTCGTCGTCCCTGCCCCGCGAGCGCGCCATCCTCCTCCCCGCGACCTTACCGCCGTCGCCTCTAGGCTGCCGGCCGGATCCCGCGGCGCGTCGCCGTCCAGCGCCTCGCGGCCGCCTCCTCCGCGCCGGTTCGGCCTCCCTCCGTTTCAGCGCCGCCGGCCAGGTCCCTGCCAGCCGCCGCCGCCGCGCCAAGGGCGCCCCCCCGTCTCCAACCGCGACGGCTCCCGTGCTGGGCCAGAGGAGCTCCCCAGCGCGTCCGCAGCGCGTCCGTCCTCGAACAGGCATGGCCACCTCCAGCGCGTCGTCCGCCTCGACCGCGCCAGGAGCCAGCCCTGTTCGCCAAGGCCAGGGGCCCTCCTCCCGAGCAACCGCAGCCTTTTTTTTCCTTTTGTTGTTGTTTTGTTGCTGTAACGTTAATCTCAGATAATCATGGAGATGCAAGTATTACTACTTTTGACCCGGAACGACTACTCGACGACGACCCCGTGTACAACTACAACTCGACGACCCGACCAAGTACCCCTACGAACGCCGACACAAGACGACGCGACAAGTTCCCTTCGGAGAAGTGAACAACTACATCCGTGTACCACTACATGTACAAGTACCTCGACGACCGAACGGCTACGAGCTCGAGAACGACTACTCGGAGACCCAAGTACCACTACCGTCGCCCGAACGTCTACCGTCGCCGAGAACCACTACTTCCCTCTACGGAACGACTACTTCCTCTACTTCCTCTACTTCCACTACGACCTCGAACCCCTCCGAGAACGATGGTTCCGAAGGTATAACCCCGTCGATGACCCGTGAGATGCATGCTTGCTTGTGTTGTATGAAATGTCTCCCGTGTGTGCTTCGTGCCCGTTCCACCTTTTGTTGTTCCTCGGTTGCCTCGCCACCGACTCGTGGGAACCCGGCAACGGGATCACCCCATCATCTTGTTCAACTCGTTCACTCCACCTTTTGTTTTGCACCGGTCCCTCACCGAGTTACCGGTACCGATATGATGCCGTTGCATCATTTTCGGATCGTTGCCGTGGCACCCCTTTCTTTCCACCACGGTGACAAATACTTCTTATCTCCTTTAAGTCAACCTTTTAATAAAACTTGCATAAACTTGTTCATGTCATCCGCATCATGTTAACAACATAATTATGTGTGTTTGTTGTTGCTTATAATTAATAAACATGCTCATGGGGATTTTCCGGAGATGTTGTTGTTATTCTTCCGGCCTCATTTAAATTGCCTTAATAGTATAGTTTCTTTATGCTTCACCTCTTGCCATGTTAACAAACTCTTAATCTTGTCTTGTTAATAACTAGAGTCAACTAAATAATTATTGTGGTGTTTTGTCAATATGCAACTCGTTGCATATTGATCTCCACTTAACTTGTAGTATTTGTTTGTGCACTTTGCCATGCCATGCATAATTAAACCGGACATGCATCATGCTTGCTTGTGCATCGTATGCCTTGTTTATGTTTGTGTGTTTACCGTGTTGTTTTCTTTCTTTCCGGTTGCTTCTTTTGTTAGCTTCGGTTTCGTTCCGGAGTTGTGAGGCTTCTTCTTCGTCTACTTCTTGGATCCGTTCTTCTCCCTTGTGGAATCCCAGGCAAGATGACCAAACCCGGATACCATTACTATTTTTGCCTCTTGCTAGTAGTTCCGATCTTTAGTTTTGCCTCGATGCCCATGTTCTTCTTGTCAGCCTCCTATTGTAACCAATTGCCATGTTTAACCACCCTACCTACGCAAACCGTTGCTTGGCTAAGTACGCTTCGCTCAGCCCCTCTTATAGCATTGTTAGTTGCAGGTGAAGACCGAAGATGCTTGCTTCATGTTGAAGTTTGGTTGGGTTATATCACACTATATAAATGCTTAAAAATGAAATCATCTATATACTGGCAAGGGTGGAAGGCTAAGCCTTTTGCTTGGTGTTTTGTTCCACTCATGCCGTTAGGAACCGTATAAGCCGGTGTTATGTTCCTTGATTATGCGTTCCTAACACGGTTGGGGTGTATGGGACCCCCTTGATAAACCGCTAAGTGCTAAGTCTTTTCCAGCAAGTCCCAACATTGGTACTATTTGCCTAATAACAAACTAATAAAACTTGCATAAGGGCCTTGCAAACCCTCTTTTATTTTAATTCCACCCCCCGGGCCAGTGCTCCTCATGAGTGTTGGTCCGAAACGAGCGGACTGCGGGGCCACCTCAAGGAAACTTGAGGTTTGGTAAAAACCCGTAGGATGTCTCATCCGGTCGTGTCCTGAGACCTAGATACGCGCGGCTACTATCAGGGTGACGACACGCCGGGAGGATTTGCTGGATTAGCCTTACCTTAGTTCGGTTTAACTTGAGCACGAGATTCCGAGAATACTCGGGTCTTCCCACCTATGGAGTTGCGACTCCGCGGATCGTGGGCTTGTAATGGGTCAAGTTGGAACACCCCTGCAGGGTTTGAACTTTCGAAAGCCGTGCCCGCGGTTATGTGGCAGATGGGAGCTTGTTAATTCCGGTTGTAGATAACTTGACACAATGTTTCAATACACTACCAGCGTGTGTACCGTGACTGTCAATTTCCGAATAGGGATTCGGGAGTTGAACACGGTGGGGTTATGGTTGACCGGCTTTAGCTAGGATCACTTCGTGATCATCTTTCGACCGATGCTCTTCTCTTCTCGCTCTCTTTTGCGTAAGTTAGTGCTAGTTGCTGCTGCAGACTCTTGTTTGTTCCTTCACCTCTCGTTCTTTCTTCAGCCTTGTCCTCACCCAAGGCTTAAATAGTCTTGTTACCCGGGAACGGGATTGCTGAGTCCTCTGTGGCTCACAGTTACTTCACCACACCAGATGCAGGTTCAGCCGAGTTTGATGCAGGAGCTGGTTCAGTGCTTCACCAGGAGCTTGTTGAAGAGTTTGTCCGTTTGCTTGTGACGTTTCGATGTTCAGTAGTGGTTTCTACTAGGATTCGATCCTGACCTGTGGCTTTATGTTGTTTTGGTATCTTTCTTTTGGATCTTACCCGTAGTCGGGCTGTGATGTTCTGTATGATGATTTGCTTATGTAATGTATTGTGTGAAGTGGCGAGTGTAAGCCAACTATCCCCTTTTGCATTTTAACCCCTCTTTTACATGAGTTGTGCAAAGATACCAAACTTGAGATCATTCTAGGATGGATTTATGCCTTTAAGTCGTGCCTCGACACGTAGGAGGTATAACTCCATCCTGGGCATTACAGTACCGGGTTGTGATAAACACCGGTTTAGCTGTAAATAGTACTGGCGATTTATAATCAAACCAGACGAGGTTCTGTGAATGCTGGTTTATTATGGTGGCAACTTATAGTCAACCACTCCGCCGAATCAATAGATATCGGATCAACAAACTCTTTAAAAAAATCAGCAAACAAAGCAAATAAAAACCCTGTAGTCGAGGATTTTTACGAGCTGTCAGGCTCCAAATTCGAGGCTTTTCATGGGCTGCCAGGCCACTGAGTTGAACCATTTCACAAAGCCTGTTAAGATGGTCCTCAATGCTTAACCAATCGTCGTTTTAACGTTGACAAGTTCAGGGTTTGTTATAAGATTGACTTGTCAATTGTTCGACGGGTCATACCAGGTTTACCTGGGCGGAGTGACTTACTTGATGCAGGCAGGTTAACCCAGGGTTTTAGGTGTATACACCAGGCTTCCAAGCCGTGGCTTGATAGCCTATTACAAGGGTCTTAAGAACTTGTTACCGCTGTGCGACAGGAGCCCCCAAGTAACATTGTGAGCTGTGCTCATCGGGTGCCTATGTTTGAGTTGTGCTATGCATCAAACTCTCTTTTGCCCCTTACCATCATGTTGGCTTGATAGCCGGATTACCGAGGTAACCAGAGCTGTGCTCTTATGATGATATTGGCTTAATAGCCGGTCTAAGAGGACCATAGGAACTCCGTTTTTACACACAGAAGCCCCCATGTGACAAACTCTTATGAAAAAAGCAGCAGATACCCCGCTTTAACAGGGATGTCGGTTTATTATATTGATCATAATATATACATTGTGAATATATGTACATAAAGCGGAGCCTATGGCTCAGGTGTAGTAAGGCCGAAGATGAGCGATGTTCCACGGCCGTCGGGTCTCCTCCTCCATGGTGCATGAGTCCTTGTGTTCTCGAACGTCGACGAGGTAGTATGATCCATTGTGTAGATTCTTGCTGAACACAAAGGGTCCTTCCCAAGGCGGGGATAGCTTGTGCATGTCTGTCTGGTCTTGGATGAGCCGGAGCCCTATATCGCCTTCTTGAAACGTTCTGGTTTTAACTTGGCGACTGTGGTATCAACGCAGATCCTACTGATAAATCGCCAATCGAGCTGCTGCCATGTCACGCTCCTCATCCAGCCGGTCTAACACGTCTTGCTGTGCCTTCTCGTTATCAGCTTCAATGTAAGTCGCCACCCGTGGCGAATCATGACGGATGTCACTAGGGAGGACAGCCTCAGCTCCGTATACCATGAAGAAAGGCGTGTAACCCGTAGACCTGTTAGGTGTGGTGTTAATGCTCCATAACACAGAGGGTAATTCCTCCACCCAACAACCCGGCGTCCTCTGCAAAGGGACCATGAGCCAGGGTTTGATGCCTCTCAAGATCTCTTGATTGGCTCTCTCAGCTTGACCATTGGACTAGGGGTTAGCCACTGAAGATATGTTAAGCCGGATGTCTCTCGCTGACAAAATTCCTCCATAGCCCCCTTGGTTAAATTGGTACCATTATCAGTTATAATACTGTGTGGGAAGCCAAACCGAAAAATCACCTTCTTGATGAATTGAACCGCCGTTGCTGCATCACACTTGCTGACTGGCTCTGCCTCGACCCACTTGGTAAACTTATCCACCGCCACCAGAAGGTGGGTCTTCTTGTCTGGAGATCTCTTAAAGGGCCCGACCATGTCCAGCCCCCAAGTCGCAAACGGCCAAGTAATTGGAATCATCCTCAATTCTTGAGCTGGTATATGATCACGCCGTGAAAATTTCTAGCAAGCATCACACTTTTTGACCAAGTCATATGCATCAGCATGAGCCGTCAGCCAATAGAACCCATGACGAAAAGCTTTAGCCACCAAAGACTTTGAACCGGCGTGGTGACCACAATCTCCTTCATGAATCTCCCGAAGAATCTCACGGCCTTCGTCAGGTGATACACAATGTTTAAACGCCCCGGATACGCTGCAATGATGCAGTTCTCCATTGACAATAGACATTGATTTGGACCGCCGGACTATCTGTCTAGCCAAGACTTCACCCTCTGGTAACTCACCTCGGTTCATGTACGCCAGATACGGGACTGTCCAATCCGGAATAGCATGAAGCGCTGCCACTAATTGAGCCTCCGGATCAGGAACAGCCAAATCCTCTTCTGATGGTAATCTCACCGATGGATTATGCAATACGTCCAGGAAGACATTAGGTGGAACCAGTTTACGCTGAGAACCCAGATGGCTTAATGCGTCGACCGCATCATTCTTTCGCCGGTCCACATGGTCCACTTGATAACCCTTGAAGTGTCCAGCAACAACGTCCAACTCTCGACGATATGCCACCATAAGTGGGTCCTTGGAGTCCCAAGTACCAGATACTTGTTGTGCCACCAGGTCCGAATCACCGAGACATTTAACTTGGCTTAAATTCATCTCCTTATCCATTCGCAGACCATGGAGGAGAGCTTCATACTTAGCTGCATTGTTAGTACAAGGGAACATTAAACGGATGACATAACAGAACTTATCACCTCGTGGGGAAGTTAATACGACTCCAGCCCCCGAGCCCTCCAATTGCCTGGATCCATCAATGTGAATAGTCCAGTGCGTGTGATCCGGTTTTTCCTCCGGTGCTTGCAACTCCGTCCAATCGTTGATGAAGTCCACCAGTGCCTGAGATTTGATTGCAGTGCGAGGCACATATTTTAGCCCATGAGGACTAAGATCAATGCCCCACTTGGCAACCCGGCCAGTTGCTTCTCTGTTCTGGATTATATCTCCCACAGGGGCAGAACTGACCACAATGATTGGATGGCCCTGAAAATACTGCTTAAGCTTCCGGTTTGCCATGAAGACTCCATATACCAATTTCTGCCAATGCGGGTATCTTTGCTTCGACTCAATGAGCACCTCGCTGATATAGTAAACTGGCCGTTGAACCGGATATTCCATTCCTGCCTCCTTGCGCTCCACCACAATGGCAACGCTTACTTCTCGGGCATTAGCGGCCACATATAACAACATCGGCTCATTATCAACTAGTGCAGCAAGGATGGGCGGCTCTGCCAACTGCTTCTTTAAGAACGCAGCATCAACAGCATCACTCCAGACAAAGCAGTCTATCTTTTTCATCATCTGATAAAGCGGGATGGCCTTCTCTCCCAAACGGCTGATAAACCGACTTAGTGCTGCAACGCGGCCTGCCAAGTGTTGGACATTGTTGATGCACGCCGGTTTAGCCAAGGATGTAATAGCCTTGATCTTCTCCAGACAAGCTTCGATTCCCCTGTTTGACACCAAGAACCCCAGGAGCTTGCCTGCTGGTACACCAAAAACGCACTTGGCTGGGTTAAGCATCATCTTATAAATCCGAAGGTTATCATAAGTTTCCTTCAAATCAATTATCAACGTCTCTTCCTTCCTGGATTTTAACACAATGTCATCCACATATGCATGAACGTTCCGCCCAATCTGTTTATGAAGACAATTCTGCACACAACACTGATAGGTCGCCTGGGCACTCTTGAGCCCGAAAGGCATGGATACATAGCAGAAGGCTCCAAAGGGGGTTATGACGGCTGTTTTCTCTTGGTCCTTAACTGCCATCTTGATCTGATGATAACCGGAATATGCATCCAAAAAACTTAAGCGCTCACAACCCGCCGTAGCGTCAATGATTTGATCAATACGGGGGAGGGCAAAAGGATCAGCTGGGCAAGCCTTGTTTAGATCTGTGTAATCAACACACATTCGCCAAGTGCCATTCTTTTTAAGCACCAACACCGGATTAGCCAACCACTCAGGATGAAACACTTCCACTATAAAACCTGCCGCCAGGAGCCTGGCCATCTCTTCACCAATAGCCTTGCGTCTCTCTTCATTGAAGCGGTGGAGAAACTGTTTAACCGGTTTAAACTTGGGATCAACATTAAGAGTGTGCTCAGCAAGTTGCCTCGGTACACCTGGCATGTCAGAAGGTTTCCATGCAAAGATGTCCCGATTCTCACGGATGAACTCGATGAGCGTGCTTTCCTATTTTGGATCCAGGTTAGCACTGATGGTAAACTGCTTGGATGAATCGCCAGGAACAAAGTCAACCTACTTGGTCTCATCAGCTGATTTGAACTTCAAGGCCGGATCATGCTCTGTAGTTGGCTTCTTCAACGGAGACATGTCTGCCGGATCAACATTATCCTTGTAAAATTTCAATTCCTCGGTTGCACAAACCGCCTCAGCATAAGCTGCATCACCTTCCTCGCACTCCAAAGCAATCTTACGGCTCCCATGGACCGTAATAGTTCCTTTATGACCTGGCATCTTGAGTTGCAGATAAACGTAACAAGGCCTCACCATGAACTTAGCATAAACCGGCCGCCCGAACAAGGCATGATACGGGCTCTTGATCTTTACCACTTCAAAGGTCAAAGTTTCTGACCTCGAGTCATGATCATCTCCAAAGGTGACCTCCAGGTCTATCTTACCGACCGGATACACCGATTTACCAAGTACCACGCCATGAAAAACAATGTTGGACTGTCTGCGCTTCTTGTCTGTCAACCCCATGCGACGAAAAGTCTTATAATACAAAATATTGATGCTGCTTCCTCCGTCCATGAGCACCTTGGTGAACTTATAGCCCCCAACCAGAGGAGCCACCACCAGAGCCAGCTGACCCGGATTATCAACCCGGGGCGGATGATCCTCTCGACTCCACACAATGGGCTATTCCAACCAACGTAAATAGCGAGGCATCGCCGGTTCAACAAAGTGCACTGCCCTCTTGTGAACCTTCTGATCATGTTTACATAAGCTTGTGGTGAAGACGTGATATTGCCCGCTACTCAACTGCTTCGGGTTACTCTGATAGCCTGATTGTTGTTGTTGCCGATGATTGCCCTGATTATTATAACCACCCTGGCCGTTCTGCTGGTTCTACTGGTTATGTCCGTTCTGATTGCTGTGGCCGCTCTGGTTACCTTGGAACCCTAGACCGGAGCCACCACCTTGATAAACTGTCCCGTGAAAACCAGGGCCTGGACCGCCGGATGATCCGTGATCATACTGAAACGGTTTCTGAACTCCCTCATAATAAAACAGTCCTTCCAGAGGTGCGTGGCTGGCTTTTCCTTCGTACCATGCCCGGGGCAAGGCACATTCATCTAGCGTTCCAGATTAATGTTTTGTCCTCCACCCCGTGGGGGCGGTCTTCCCTTGCGGCACTGGCCATCCTCCTATACATTAGTGTTAGCCACAAAATCTGGATTGCTATCTGCTTTACGCTTACCACTGTATCCCTGATTCATCGGATTAGGTTGCGGCACTTTACCACGCTTCTTTTCTTTCCCCGACTTCTCGTCATCAGACTCTGGATATTTGGTACTATCTGAATCTGCATACTTCACTAGAGCGCCCATGAGTGTTCCCATGTCATCACAATTACGTTTGAGTCATCCCAACTTCAGCTTCAGAGGCTCGAACTGGCAATTGCCTTCCAACGTGATAACTGTTGTGTCCGGATTGATGCGATTGGAAGAATGCAGGATTTCTGACACCCGACGCACCCAATGACTTGTTGACTCGTTCTCCCCTTGAACACAGTCAGGCAAATCGATGATGGACATCGGCTGCTTACACGTGTCCTTGAAATTATTGATAAACCGGCGGCGCAACTCAGCCCATGATCCGATGGAATTGGGTTGTAAGCTTTTTATCCAAGTACGAGCCGTGCCCTCTAACATCATGGTGAAGTATTTAGCACATGCTGCATCGTCTATGTCCGGCATCTCCATTGCCATCTCGTAGCTTTCGACCCATGTGTCAGGGGATAAATCCGTAGTGTAGTTGGGCACTTTGCGCGGTCCGTTGAAGTTTGTAGGCAGCCGTACATTGCGTAAGGCGGGGGTGAGACACGGTACTCCCAAAGAGCTGGAAGTAACCCCCGGTTCAACTGTGGTAGACGGACGAACCGGCGTCGGCTGGCGGGCTTCATATTGCGCTGCTAATTCGGCCTCTCGGTGCTGTCTGCCTTGATCCACCACATCTTGAGCGTTTGTACCTCCTCCCGCGGGGTTATCCTTCCGCAGCGGGTTATGATTCCGTGCGCTACTTGACACGGCCGGTTCTTCCAGGTGCCTGCTGTAACTCCGCCTTGGGCGGGGGGTGGAATGAATCCTCTCGCGGCTGTGAGAATAAGCTTGCTGCTGAGTTAAAGCCATCTCCAGGAATTCCCTAGCTCGCCGTGCCTCCACTGCTATGGGGGATCCCTTTTCAATGGGAAGGGCTGCCAATCGTGAAGCGGCGGCCACTATGTTATCCAAAGGGTTGGAGTAGTGACCAGGAGGTGCTGGCACATGCTGTGACAGAACGACCTGACGGGTTGGATCCACGGCCTGTGGCTGGACCGATGCCCCTGTGCCAGGCACCTCTCCCTGGTTTACCCCCGGCTGGTTGCTGGTTCCCGCTCCTGGCGTACTCAAGAGGTTCCTCGCTTCGTAAACCGGTGGCAGGCGAGACCGGCGCCTTCTCCTCATTACGTCGTTTGATGCCGTCTGATCCAACAGGAGCTGGTAGGACTGAGCGTCTAGCTTGGCCTGCCTTGCGATCATCCTAGTATTCTCAGCAGCCAGGTCCAACTTAGCTTGATCTATTTGACCCCTCACCTTAGCAACTTCCGCGTCGTGTTGTACCTTCTCGGCCTGGCCGACCTCCGTAGTTAGCAGCGTTGTCAAAGTATCAACTAAAGCGGTCAGAACTTGAGCCAGTGGCTTAACCGGGCCTCCTTCCCCAGCTGTCGCTGCCGTCGCTAGTTAAGACGTTAACACCGCCGCAGTTGAAGTTTGTTGCACAGATTGTGACCCAGCCATGAAGACGGCGAACCGGATCGGTGGATCAAGGGTGTCCGAAATACTGTCTCCATCAGAACAGCCCCCAGACCGGCCGTCCTGCAACAGATATAACGATACGGTTTCTCGAGTGGATGATTCGTCGCCGGAATAAACGACGGTCTCGCCACCAGATTCCGATCCATCCTTAGTTTGTGCCCCGTGAACCGCTCCCACGAAGACACGCTTCATGGCGGGCCGAATCTGGGCAGGTATCGCACACTAAGCCGACTCGACGATGTTGGAGCAGATGTCCGGCTCAGGGCCTGGTTCGCCAATCTTGCCAATGAAGACGTGGATGCCACCGAAGGGAACCCGGTACCCGTACTCGATTGTATCGGCCTCGGGACCCCAGCCTGCATCGTCGATGTAGATCTTGCCACGACGACTCTTAGTCATCCGGCCCATTGCGTAGCCCTTGAGTCCTTCAAAGTTGCCCTTCAAGAACTCGAAACCATCGTGCGATAGCCCCACAGTGGGCGCCAACAGTGGTGGTTTTGTCACGGTAGATGTCCTAGGAATAGGACTTAGTTGCGGAGCCATCGCTACGGGTTAGCTTAAAGGGGTTAAAGCGGACAAGGACGCAAGGGATTTTTATACTAGTTCGGCCCCTTCGATGAAGGTAAAAGCCTACTTCTAGTTTGGTGTAGTATTGCTAGGGTTTCGATGACCAGAGAGCGAATCCGCTTTGCCTGTGTCTCGAGTTGTTGTTCTCTGTCTCTGAACCATCACCGGGTCGTCCCTTTATATACACAGGATGATGCCCGGTCCAGTTTACAGAATCCCGAGGCCGGCTCATAAACGTGCCCGGCTCGGTCTCTATCTTTCCTATCTTACAATACAAGTTTACACGCCGTATGGCAGTTTACACTTTACGGGCCTTGATACTTCTTGGGCCCTGGATCTCCAATCTTCTATAATAAAGCGCCATGCTCCATATCTCATTGGGCTTCAATAGAAGTAATCTTTACAGGCATAAACCAGCCCCTCCCTGGGTGGTTTATACCTAGTAGTTATATCCCTGACACTTCCCGAGGGCTGTTCGTACGTCAAGGGGAACTCTTGAGCACCGCGACTCAGGAGCCTAACTGGTCACGTAGCCCCTCACCCCCTAGCCTTGTCCTGGCGATCCGGACAAGCCAGCGGTGGCTGAGGTATGCACGGGGCTGGGCTCTGCCGATGCAGAATGCTAAGGCCTAGTTTCGCGTTCCCTTCCCGAGGGTTGTTCATACGTCAAGGGGGACTCTTGAGCACCGCGACTCAGGAGCCTAACTGGTCACGTAGCCCCTCACCCCCTGGCCTCGTCCTGGCGATCCAGACGAGCCAGCAACGACTGAGGTATGCACGGGGCCGGGCTCTGCCGACGTAGAACACTAAAGCAAGCGGGAAGGAAATCACAAAATCATAGTAATTATTACAAAACATACTGTTCTTTTAATACCAAACATAAGTTTTAACGCCTCCACGAGGCACGGTGCATGTTGTAGGAAATAAAAGTGGAGGGAAGTGCTGCCGGCAAGTCTTCTCTTTAGCCTTGGGCATTGTCGTCGCCCGCAAGGAGTGCCCCCTCGACGTTGGCATCACCGTCGGCCGCAGTTGCAGGGTCGGCGGCATCACCAGCAGGAGGCGCAAGATCGATGGCGAGGAACTTCTCCAGTAGGGCATCCACCCGGACCTTCATGGCCTCGGCAGCATGTGACACCCCCGATTTGACTGTACACTAATCATGCACGCAAATGTGTACGACCAAGATGAGGGACTCACTGGAAGATATCACAACACAACTCTAGACACAAATCAAAATAATACAAGCTTTATATTACAAGCCAGGGGCCTCGAGGGCTCGAATACAAAAGCTCGAATACACAAGAGTGAGCGGAAGCAATAATATCTAAGTATAGACATAAGTAAAACAAATCTGCCTTAAGAAGGCTAGCACAAAAGTAGAAACGATCGGAAAGGCAAGGCCTCCTGCATGGGACCTCCTAACTACTCCTTGAAGCCGAACTCCACATAGAAACATCCTCGGGATCTTCTGGCTCCTGGACTCCATCAATCTAGTTGCATCATCCGAGAAGAGAGGAAAAAGGGGGAAAGGGGGAGCAAAGCAACCGTGAGTACTCATCCAAAGTACTCGCAAGCAAGGATCTACACTACATATGCAATGATATATGTGTAAAGGGGTAATATCTATGGAATGAACTGCAGAATGCCAAAATAAGAGGGGGGTAGCTAATCCAATCGAAGACTACGCTTCTGGCAACCTCCATCTTGCAGCAGTAGAAGAGAGTAGCTCGAAAGTAACAAGTATCCTCGCTTCTGGCAGCCTCAGTCTTGTAGTAGTAGAATATGATAGATGGTAAGTTCACCAAGTAACATCGTATAGCATAATCCTACCCGACGATCCTCCCCTTGTCGCCCTGTGGGAAAGCGATCACCGGGTTGTATCTGGCACTGGTAAGGGTGTGTTTTATTAAGTATCCGGTTCTAGTTGTCATGAGGTAGGAGTACAACTTCGGGTCGCCCTTTTACCGAGGGACACGAATATTCGAATAGATTAAATTCCCTGCAGGGGTGCACCACATAACCCAGCATGCTCGATCCCATTTGGCCGAACACACTTTCCTGGGTCATGCCCGGCCTCGGAAGATCAACACGTCACAGCCCTACCTAAGCACATCAGAGAGGTCAGTGATACATCTCCAACGTATCTATAATTTTTGATTGTTCCATGCTATTATTTATGAAGTCTTGGATGTTTAATGGGCTTTATCATTCACTGTTATATCATTTCTGGGACTAACCTACTAACCCAAAGGTCCAGTCCAGATTGCTGTTTTTTGCTTGTTTTAGGGTTTTGCAGAAAAAGAATATCAAACAGAGTCCAAACAAAATGAAACTGTCAGGACCCCGATCCTAAGTCACACAGGTCTAGCCTGTAACACATCATATCACTTTGCGACCTCACGCACGGTATCCCCACGGGTGCCACCTTACCTGGCCCGGGACCGTTTGCGCATTTTGGCACACATATATGATAGTGTCGCTAGCATCCATATGACAGAGAACCCGGGTCGACATGACTAGTTATAAACCAAAAGTGGCACTAAATTACAGAGACAGGCATACATGACCCAACAACGAACGTGTCGGTCATCAACGTATGAACCCTAGTCGTAGCAAGCTACAAGGACTTAAAGGAACAACGCGTGACATTTCCCCTAAGGGACAGACACAGGAACGAAGAAGGACACATGCCGGCCAGCCTAAGTGTTCCGGAGCAGTAGCAAACTACCAAGGCTCAGTTGAAGCACTAGGAGGCATTTCCCTGTAAGGTAGGCTACCAAAGGTAAACAACTAGGTGTCGGATCCCACACATAGCAATACACGTTACACGTACGCATAACATGCAAGTATGTGCTGTACAACAAGGCATCACAACATAACTCAACAACTCATATAGATAAAGGCCCAGAAGATCCATCATAACATTTATTACAATCAGAGGTCACATGACCCAACATACAGAGCATACAGGCAACGGAAGCATAACATGTCTGAGTACAGACAACTACAAATGAAGAAGGCTGAAAAAGCCTGACTATCTACAAAACCCTCCCAAGGGTACAAGATCGTAGCTGAGGTAACAAGCTAAACATCGAAGTCCATGCGGAACCACTAGCGAGACTGAAGTCTCTCTGCAAAAACATAATTAAGCAAACGTGAGTACAAAGGTACTCAGCAAGACTTACATCAGAACTAGCTACATATGCAACAGTATCAACAAAGGGGGTGGTGGAGTTTGACTGCAGCAAGCCAGCTTGACTCAGTGGCTATCCTAAACTACGACTGCAAGTAACTCTTTTGAGGTGGCGCACACGAGTCCACATATTCACCAATCAATACACCACTATGGATCCGCTCTCGTCTCCCTACGAGAAGGCCATCCATAGCACTCACGCTTATCTTGCGTGTTTTAGAGTATCCACTTTCACTTGTCTATGAACTGTAATAGGCAACCCAGAAGTCCATTACCGCGGACACGGCTATTCGAATAGATCATATATATAACCCTGCAGGGGTGTACTTCTTCACACACGCTCTCACCACTTACCGCCGTTTACACGACATGTACTCGGCAACCTTCAAGCGGAGGCCCAGCGAGGTTGTCGGCCATGACCTGACTAACCACACAAGTCTCTAGTCCAGGTTTATCGCCTATTTGGGTTCCATCCGTGGGGAGATCCGGCTGGGGTGTCGCTCACGGCCCCAAACGATGTGTACAGGGTTCCCGCATCACCAAACGGGCGACCGGTACACCGTGCCACGTACCTGCCGCATCACAGCCCACCCCTAGGGTCAGCGCTGCGCACGACCTCCAGTAAACTACAAACACCAGAAACTAGTTGCAACTCCTGGACAGAGGACAAGGGCAGTTAATAAGTCGAGAGGGTCCATTGGTTTCGGGCCCAATGCATGGTAGTAACTGGTCATGGATCAACCAACATAGAACTCAGTTCCTGAGGACGGCTGCAATGAGACAACCCACCATGTACTCCTACATGGCCTCTCATCGCTACCTTTACCAAATCGTGTTCACACACTTAGCTCACACACATTAGGACATGTTCATCACCATTCTAATTCATCCCCGATGAATCAGACCTGACACAACTCTAGGCAATAGCAGGCATAACCAGAAAGCATGAAAGAGTAGGCACAACATGGTTCAAACAACTCCTACTCATACTAGTGGGTTTCAACTATTTACTGTGGCAATGACAGGTCATGCAGTGGAAAGGGGTTCAACTACCGCAGCAGGTAACAGTTGAAGCGTTGTTGTCCTAATGCATTAAAAGAGAGCAAGAGCGAGAGAGTGGGATTGTATCGGAATGCTCAAAGGGGTTTTGCTTGCCTGGCACTTCTGAAGATATTAATAGCTCTTCATCGGTGTCATCGAACTCATCGTCGGAACACGTCTACTGAAGGGGAACAACACCGGCAACAAAGAAAGAAACACAATCAATGCAATGCACAATATGGTGCATGATCATGACATGGCATTATGTTGTGATTTGAGCTAATGCAACTAGCAACAGGTTAAATGAAGTTGGTTTGAATCCAAGATTCAAATTCAAACTCCATATGTGATTATTTAAATGCCATTTAATTTATTTGACCTGATCAGCAGGTTTAACTTGTTCAAACATGCATGAAAATGCCATAAACAGATTCCTTGGATTTTTCTGATCAATTTTCATATATAAATTATTTTCATCTGAGCTATAGTTTATTTTCTATGATTTTTAGAAGTTTTGGCTATTTTCTGAAATAAAAAAATCATTTATGATTTATTTAAAATTCCAGAAAAGCATTTATGACATCAGCACTATGTCATTCTGACGTCACCTAGTCAACAAGGTCGGCCAGGGTCAAGCCTGACGCGTGGGACCCATTGGTGAGTGACCCAGGGCTGGTTAGGGTCGCTGACATGTGGGCCTAGTCAATGCCCACGTCAGCACGGTCAAAACTGACGCGTGGGGCCACTGTGATTAACTTAAACTAAACAGGAACTAAACTGTGCTTAATTAAGTGTGCGGGGCCCATGTGTCAGTGGCTCTAGGGGTGATTAGTGGGCTAATTAGTCCCTAATTAAGTGGCCTCGTTGGCAGTCGCCGGAGACAGGCCGGCGGCGACCAAAAGAACGGCGAAGGCTCGCCGGAGTTGCTCGGGCTCGCGCTACAGACGGCGTTTTTGCTTGCTGAGGGTACCAGGGCGTAGCCCTTGCTCGCCCGCACCTATCCCCGCAAGTGGGAGGAGCTGGGGTGGCCGGAGCTCGTCGAAAACGAGCTCGCGGCGGCGCCGGTGTTCGGGCACCGACGGGATAGGTGCTACGGGGCACGGGGAGGTGAGCTAAGTTGTGCTACGGGCTCATGGAGAGGCGCTGAGCACGCCGGTGTGCTTGTGGGTGACGGGCATGAGCTCTAGGTGCGGCGGTGACATGACCGGCGGCGGTGAGCTCACGGGTCCGGCGGGCAGCTAGCTAGGGGGCAAAATCGAGGGCAAGGAGTGAGGGGAAGGGAAAAGGAGCTCACGGTGGGTCCAGCGGTGGCATCAGCGAGCTCGGGGAGGGGCTGGTGAGGACGTGCAGTCGCCGGCGATCTCGGTCGGCCGTGGTTGAAGAAGACGACGAGGAGAGCATTCGGGGCATCTAGCGGCACGTGAGTCGTCGGGGAGACGTAGGAGAGGGTGGCGCAGCTCTGGAACGCGGTGGTGAGGCGAGGTGGTGATGGTGGCCGCGGTGGTTCAGGACGGCAACGACGAGCTCCGCTCGATGGCTGCGTGCAAGAGAACAGAGGGGAGGGAGAGAGAGCAGCGAGTGAGGGGGAGGGGAGAGAAGTCTTCGGGCGTCTGCGTGGCGTCGTCAGGGAGGGCCAGGGCTAGCAGGCAGGGTGGAGGTGGCGCTGCACGCGTCGGGCACACGCCCTCCTGCCTACTGGCAGGAGGTTGAAGACGGTGCGGCGGCTGGTGGGCTGGGCCGGCCACTTGGGCCGCTAGGTGGGCTGCACAGGTAAAACTCTCCCTCTCTGCTTTCTATTTAAATTACTGTTTTCTGTTTGTTTTGCTCTATTTTGATTTAGTACTAATACTAAACCATTTTTGTTGCTTCTGAATTATTTGTGGAAGCAATCCAGAACTCCACAAAATGTTTTCAGAATAATTGGAGCATTAAAATTAATTATAGGATTTATTTGCTCCAACTCAAATACATTAGTGAATTAAATCAAAGCCCAAACAATTCCCCATAAATGTTCAATATTTTTGGTTTGGACCAAAACCCTTGCCAAAATTATCAAACATTACTGAAGGCAATTTTTGGGTTTATTGAAAATATTATTAGGTTAAACCTAATTACTTTGATTTGGTGCTAGGGTTTAATCATCCCCATTTCAAGTTTAACAAAAATTAAACATGATGACATGATGATCAGGCAAGGACCACAGGGGTTGATCTAGGGATGTGACAACTCACCCCCACTAAACAAGAATCTCGTCCCGAGATTCAAGTGTAGGGTAAGAAATCAGAGGGGACACTAACTAATACAATCTTCTCGATCGAGTTTTTCCTCCTCAGAATTGTTCATTCAAAGCATCATGTAGATCTTGGCATCTTTGATTTCAAAGCTTCATCCAACACGACAACAAAAGCACGTGAATTCTACAGGATTTGATCTTTTCGAAGATCGAGCAACTCAAAATCAACTCATGCACTGAGACATTGAAACATCTCTTGAGCTGAGACACAGGACACACATCCAAAGGGATGGAGTGAAACAAACGATGAAGGTTCACCTAGTGGCAATAATTCCACACCTAATAAAAGGGTGATCGATACCACCAGGCGGGGCACCTTGGAGAAGGTGACTCGTAGAGTTATTCCCTTAAATGGCAAAAAGAATTACTTTTGATATATAGATCATTGAAACTCTCTATACCAGCCGGAGGCAAATCACATCCGATCGTTTGACGGGGTTCGAAAGAATGACATTCTCTATCTTGAATGGATGATGTGGACTGCCTTATTAAAGACAACACAAGGGATGATTTGCTTATCATCGGAAATGGATGGGACCCATGGTAGGACCACTTTTGAAGATAATCCTGAGCAGCAGATGCTGAGAAGGGCAACCCATGGAAAATTGGCACATTGGCGGTGCAAGCTGGGAACAAAATGCAAATGCTGGGAATGATTCTGGTAACTGGGATGAATCCCAACAGTAGAGGGAATCTACTTCTGAGGGGTTAAAGCATAATCAAGAACACTGGGAGCAATCCTGGTTAGAGCCAGAGATAACACCTGGTGCTTGTGCGTGCTCTCAAGAACTTGAGCATTCCCATATTCACCAAAGTTTTACCAATATCCGTGTCAAGGATCCTGGCAACACCACATACTACCATGATGAATAATGATGGACAATGCAGATGCAAAGGAAGATAACGCTTTCTCAGATTTCACCTTAGCGGAGTCAAAGGGCAAAATCTGGATGATCGACCGAGAAACATTTAGCACTCCGCTTCTAATGTTCTCCTTGATGTGTTAGCGTAAGCCATTCATAGATATGTTTGGCATCTCGAACATCAAATAAAGGTCGGACTTCGGGAGCACAAGAATCCATAAGGAACAACTAGGGAGTAAATCCTACGAAGTCCTTATGGGGAGGTGGCCAACTTCTTCAATCAAGATTCTACAACAATAGGTCTTCCGGCCGGGTGTGTTGGCCACGACATCCACCTTACCGGTTATCGAGAGACCATTATTATAGATCATGGGAAATGCTCCAACCATCATATCTGCCTGAGATTCAGTTCTGGTTGGTGTCAGAATATTCCAGGCTCATCGAGTCTAGAAAGAAAGATGAAAGTTTGCAACACAAATCGACGAGACGGCGTTGCGAGATTCTCAGGAATGAACTACGATAGCAGCTCCAAAACATGAGCTGGATCTGCTACAAAACCTGTGAACACATTGTCCCAGACAAGCATGACCACATAGTAGTCTTATGATAAAATACTACCGAGTTTCAGGTTAGGAATCATCATTGAGGATAACGAAGTCCTAACATAAGTCATGATTCTTAAGAAGGAACTTCTTCTCCTTGAACAAATATATCAGTGGCTTGGTGTGCTAGGAATACATATAGAGTGAAGGTTGCAAGTCTCCAAACCATAGAATACTTCGCACATATGCATAACTGACTTGGGACGATTCCACATGAAGCAAACAACTTTCTCGAACTCACGGTGGCAACTTACATCAATTACAAATGAATTAGGGAAAGTCTCTTCTCTCATCCAACATATACCTCATGAACGGGACACGAAGGCAATGCTTACAAAGTTTCCAACACTAGCTTAATGTCCTACAAAATCATGGAGAAGGTAGCAGTGTTGCTGATGGGCTCAACAACAATTCATCCAGGTTTCCATGGAGATGGAATTCCATAATTATGTGAACAAGTGATGGTATTGGTCAGACCCAGAAGATATAATGGTGTATGCTCGAGGGATCAACCACGAGTAAGACAACATTATGAATTTCGTTGGTTCTGATTTGATTTGATGATAGCCCATACTCAAATCAAAGTTTTGGACAAGACAATAGATCCAACAATTGCTCACAAGGATTAACCGATCAAGATATCATCTTTCTTCAACACACACACACACAAAAGATGTCCCTTAGAAGGAACTAAGTCAGGCAAGCTCTTATCTTCCAACTCTCCAAGTTGTTGTTTAGCTTAACCAACTAGTTCAGGGTATCCAACACAGATTCCTGGAGAAAGGGTGGTTTAGAGAGAAACCAGCTTGATCACGAACTCAACATAGCGGTCAGGAGACAACCTGGTAATACTTCCGAGAAGATATTTGGAAAATCACGAACCACCGATATGTTACTAAGCTCGAGAACAATCTTGCTTTTCAGGGCAAAACGATATGATCAAATGAGCGAGGACTTAACAAAATCCTAACTCATCAATCAAGGAGTGCACCAAGAAAGTGGACTAGGTAGCACGATCAATCTTAGGATGATGATTCGGTAACCAACACACTAAGAATGAGATTATCGTCCATTTGCTACCAAGCAACAAAGTTGCTAGGAGTATTGATTTCACACATCACAATTCACTTGTCGGTATTCCGGTTATAACAACGCGGAGACCGAGGAATGAACGACGATGGTGAGAAGTATTACTGTATCAAGAGTTCATAGGATGATGTGCAATTCCCAGGACATTCTTGACATAAAGATGGTAATCCTCCAGGATAGACCAGTTTAGAAGCTGGATTAGCATTCTTCATCTGCGAAGTACAACTTCTTTGACCCAATCCTGGATATGGATAAGGTACTGGAGTTTGTTTCTCCTAGTCATTCCGAGATAGAATGAATTGACGGATCACAAGAGTAAAGGGCATCGATAAACATGAATGCACAACTACTCCTGACTATCAACTGATAGACGAGGTCATAACACAACTGAAAGGGACAACTCAAAGAAACATATATCTTTCTGAGTTGTGGATGCATAGATTAGTATGTCGAACTAGTTCAACATATTTCTTCCAGATAATCCATGCAGAAAGGTAGGACTGGCAGAGTCACAATATGAATGGAGTGCTACTCAAGAGCACTCGGGTTGTGATCTTTTGGTTCAGAAGAACTTCTGCCATGATGGTTCATGGTGTTGGAAGAAGGATATACCATGGACCTCGAGGGCTATCACAAGGTTACTAATATCCTAAAGGGACGAGCAAATACTACCAACATGAAGTAGGTAAAATGAATCTTGGGTTCAAGAACCCAGGAGTAGAATGCCTACTAACTAAATGGCATCACGGGATGCTTTTGAGAATGACGGCCAGAATCATCACACTGAGGATACAAGGTATTGTTGCATTACTGGGTGATCTTCTAAGACACCTAGGGTCATAGTAATAAGTCCAACATATATGTCGAAGTAACAGAGTGACTCAACACACCGACTAGTGTGGTTAATCTGGCCTAAAAGGACATTAAGAACAGATAGGAATGGTTTGCAAATGCATCAGATTATTTAGAAACCCGGGATGACTCGGACAGCATAACGGCTGCAAATGCTCGAAAATACTTTTGAGATCCAAGCAAAAAGGGTAGCATATCCACTTAACATCATAATGTCAAGGTTCTGAGACCAACAGTTGAACAAACAGAAGTAGTAGAAACTGAACTGAGGGTTGAATCCACAATAACGTGATCCTGATAAATAGAATGAGAATCCTAGTTCTTAATCCCCGTAGAAAGAAGAAGGTGAATCAGATCAGAAGGTCATAGGGCAAAGGAGTAAAAAGAGCCTTACGTTCCCTTCCACAAACAATTCCCTTACATAACTAAAGAGTTGCTAGACACGACTTCGACCAGTTTGGCTTGCTAATCCTACAGGCAGTCAGGCTCTGATACCAAAGCTGTCAGGACCCCGATCCTAAGTCACACAGGTCTAGCCTGTAACACATCATATCACTTTGCGGCCTCACGCACGGTATCCCCACGGGTGCCACCTTACCTGGCCCGGGACCGTTTGCGCATTTTGGCACACGTATATGATAGTGTCGCTAGCATCCATATGACAGAGAACCCGGGCCGACATGACTAGTTATAAACCAAAAGTGGCACTAAATTACAGAGACAGGCATACATGACCCAACAACGAACGTGTCGGTCATCAACGTATGAACCCAAGTCGTAGCAAGCTACAAGGACTTAAAGGAACAACGCGTGACATTTCCCCTAAGGGACAGACACAGGAACGAAGAAGGACACATGCCGGCCAGCCTAAGTGTTCCGGAGCAGTAGCAAACTACCAAGGCTCAGTGGAAGCACTAGGAGACATTTCCCTGTAAGGTAGGCTACCAAAGGTAAACAACTAGGTGTCGGATCCCACACATAGCAATACACGTTACACGTACGCATAACATGCAAGTATGTGCTGTACAACAAGGCATCACAACATAACTCAACAACTCATATAGATAAAGGCCCAGAAGAGCCATCATAGCATTTATTACAATCAGAGGTCACATGACCCAACATACAGAGCATACAGGCAACAGAAGCATAACATGTCTGAGTACAGACAACTACAAATGAAGAAGGCTGAAAAAGCCTGACTATCTACAAGACCCTCCCAAGGGTACAAGATCGTAGCTGAGGTAACAAGCTAAACATCGAAGTCCACGCGGAACCACTAGCGAGACTGAAGTCTCTCTGCAAAAACATAATTAAGCAAACGTGAGTACAAAGGTACTCACCAAGACTTACATCAGAACTAGCTACATATGCAACAGTATCAACAAAGGGGGTGGTGGAGTTTGACTGCAGCAAGCCAGCTTGACTCGGTGGCTATCCTAAACTACGACTGCAAGTAACTCTTTTGAGGTGGCGCACACGAGTCCACATATTCACCAATCAATACACCACTATGGATCCGCTCTCGTCTCCCTACGAGAAGGCCATCCATAGCACTCACGCTTATCTTGCGTGTTTTAGAGTATCCACTTTCACTTCTCTATGAACTGTAATAGGCAACCCAGAAGTCCATTACCGCGGACACGGCTATTCGAATAGATCATATATATAACCCTGCAGGGGTGTACTTCTTCACACACGCTCTCACCACTTACCGCCGTTTACATGACATGTACTCGGCAACCTTCAAGCGGAGGCCCAGCGAGGGTGTCGGCCACGACCTGACTAACCACACGAGTCTCTAGTCCAGGTTTATCGCCTATTTGGGTTCCATCCGTGGGGAGATCCGGCCGGGGTGTCGCTCACGGCCCCAAACGATGTGTACAGGGTTCCCGCATCACCAAACGGGCGACCGGTACACCGTGCCACGTACCTACCGCGTCACAGCCCACCCCTAGGGTCAGCGCTGCGCACGACCTCCAGTAAACTACAAACACCAGAAACTAGTTGCAACTCCTGGACAGAGGACAAGGGCAGTTAATAAGTCGAGAGGGTCCATTGGTTTCGGGCCCAATGCATGGTAGTAACTGGTCATGGATCAACCAACACAGAACTCAGTTCCTGAGGACGGCTTCAATGAGACAACCCACCATGTACTCCTACATGGCCTCTCATCGCTACCTTTACCAAATCGTGTTCACACACTTAGCTCACACACATTAGGACATGTTCATCACCATTCTAATTCATCCCCGATGAATCAGACCTGACACAACTCTAGGCAATAGCAGGCATAACCAGAAAGCATGAAAGAGTAGGCACAACATGGCTCAAACAACTCCTACTCATACTAGTGGGTTTCAACTATTTACTGTGGCAATGACAGGTCATGCAGTGGAAAGGGGTTCAACTACCGCAGCAGGTAACAGTTGAAGCGTTGTTGTCCTAATGCATTAAAAGAGAGCAAGAGCGAGAGAGTGGGATTGTATCAGAATGCTCAAAGGGGTTTTGCTTGCCTGGCACTTCTGAAGATATTAATAGCTCTTCATCGGTGTCATCGAACTCATCGTCGGAACACGTCTACTGAAGGGGAACAACACCGGCAACAAAGAAAGAAACACAATCAATGCAATGCACAATATGATGCATGATCATGACATGGCATTATGTTGTGATTTGAGCTAATGCAACTAGCAACAGGTTAAATGAAGTTGGTTTGAATCCAAGATTCAAATTCAAACTCCATAAGTGATTATTTAAATGCCATTTAATTGATTTGACCTGATCAGCAGGTTTAACTTGTTCAAACATGCATGAAAATGCCATAAACAGATTCCTTGGATTTTTCTGATCAATTTTCATATATAAATTATTTTCATCTGAGCTATAGTTTATTTTCTATGATTTTTAGAAGTTTTGGCTATTTTCTGAAATAAATAAATCATTTATGATTTATTTAAAATTCTAGAAAAGCATTTATGACATCAGCACTGTGTCATTCTGACGTCACCTAGTCAACAGGGTCGGCCAGGGTCAAGCCTGACGCGTGGGACCCATTGGTCAGTGACCTAGGGCTGGTTAGGGTCGTTGACATGTGGGCCTAGTCAATGCCCACGTCAGCACGGTCAAAACTGACGCGTGGGGCCACTGTGGTTAACTTAAACTAAACAGGAACTAAACTATGCTTAATTAAGTGTGCGGGGCCCATGTGTCAGTGGCTCTAGGGGTGATTAGTGGGGTAATTAGTCCCTAATTAAGTGGCCTCGTTGGCAGTCGCCGGAGACAGGCCGGCGGCGACCAAAAGAACGGCAGAGGCTCGCCGGAGTTGCTCGGGCTCGTGCTACAGACGGCGTTTTTGCTTGCTGAGGGTACCAGGGCGTAGCCCTTGATCGCCCGCACCCATCCCCGCAAGTGGGAGGAGCTGGGGTGGCCGGAGCTCGTCGGAAACGAGCTCGCGGCGGCGCCGGAGTTCGGGCACCGACGGGATAGGTGCTACGGGGCACGGGGAGGTGAGCTAAGTTGTGCTACGGGCTCGTGGAGAGGCACTGAGCACGCCGGTGTGCTTGTGGGTGACGGGCATGAGCTCCAGGTGCGGCGGTGACATGACCGGCAGCGGTGAGCTCACGGGTCCGGCGGGCAGCTAGCTAGGGGGCGAAATCGAGGGCAAGGAGTGAGGGGAAGGGAAAAGGAGCTCACGGCGGGTCCAGCGGTGGCATCAGCGAGCTCGGGGAGGGGCTGGTGAGGACGTGCAGTCGCCGGCGATCTCGGTCGGCCGTGGTTGAAGAAGACGACGAGGAGAGCATTCAGGGCATCTAGCGGCACGTGAGTCGTCGGGGAGACGTAGGAGAGGGTGGCGGAGCTCTGGAACGCGATGGTGAGGCGAGGAGGTGACGGTGGCCGTGGTGGTTCAGGACGGCGGCGACGAGCTCCGCTCGGTGGCTGCGCGCAAGAGAACAGAGGGGAGGGAGAGAGAGCAGCGAGTGAGGGGGAGGGGAGAGAAGTCTTCGGGCGTCTGCGTGGCGTCGTCAGGGAGGGCCAGGGCTAGCAGGCAGGGTGGAGGTGGCGCTGCGCGCGTCGGCCACACGCCCTCCTGCCTACTAGCAGGAGGTTGAAGACGGTGCGGCGGCTGGTGGGCTGGGCCGGCCACTTGGGCCGCCAGGTGGGCTGCACAGGTAAAACTCTCCCTCTCTGCTTTCTATTTAAATTACTGTTTTCTGTTTGTTTTGCTCTATTTTGATTTAGTACTAATACTAAACCATTTTTGTTGCTTCTGAATTATTTGTGGAAGCAAAATGGATTATTCCAGAACTCCACAAAATGTTTTCAGAATAATTGGAGAATTAAAATTAATTATAGGATTTATTTGCTCCAACTCAAATACATTAGTGAATTAAATCAAAGCCCAAACAATTCCCCATAAATGTTCAATATTTTTGGTTTGGACCAAAACCCTTGCCAAAATTATCAAACATTACTGAAGGCAATTTTTGGGTTTATTGAAAATATTATTAGGTTAAACCTAATTGCTTTGATTTGGTGCTAGGGTTTAATCATCCCCATTTCAAGTTTAACAAAAATTAAACATGATGACATGATGATCAGGCAAGGACCACAGGGGTTGATCTAGGGATGTGACAGAAACCTTTGCGAGAGTTATTTTTGGAGAAAGTCACGCATGCAGAGCTTGAGAACCAAGTCAAGGAACAAAGGGCTGGCCCATGAGGGTGGGGGCACGCCCCCCTTCCCAGGGCGCGCCCCCTGCCTGGTGGCCCCCTCGAGCGTCCCTCGGTGCCCTCCTTCTTCCTATATAAGTCTACGTACCCCAGAAACTCCGTGAACAGAGAAAAAACCCTAATTCCACCACTGTACCTTTTGTTCCCGTGGGGATCCCATCTTGGAGCCCGTTCCGGAGCTCCACTGGAGGGGGATCCATCACGGAGGCCTTCATCATCATCATCATCGCCCTCACCATGAGTTGTGAGTAGTTTACCATAGACCTTCGGGTCCATAGCTAGTATCTAGATGGCTTCTTCTCTCTCTTTGGATCTTAATACAAAGTTCTCCTCGGTCTTCGAGGATATCTATTCGATGTAATCTCTTTTTGCGGTGTGTTTGTAGAGATCCGATGAATTGTGAGTTTATGATCAAGGTTATATATGAAAGATATTTGGTTCTTCTCTGAACTTTTTATGTGTGCTCATAATATCCTTGCAAGTCTCTTCGAATTATTGGTTTGGTTTGGCCTACTAGATCTATAGTTCTTGCAATGGGAGAAGTGCTTGGCTTTGGGTTCAATCTTGCGGTGTCCATTCCCAGTGACAGTAGGGGCAGCAAGGCACGTATTGTATTGTTGCCATCAAGAATAAAAAGATGGGGTTTATATCATATTGCTTGAGTTTATCCCTCTACATCATGTCATCTTGCTTAAGGAGTTACTCTGTTCTTATGAACTCAATACACTAGACGCATGCTGGATAGCGATCGATGTGTGGAGTAATAGTAGTAGATGCAGAATCGTTTCGGTCTACTTGTCTCGGACGTGATGCATATATACAATGATCATGCCTAGATAGTCTCATAAGAGCAATGCTACACGTACAAACAATTTACAGGCTTTTACAGGATGGGTTAACCTTGATTGGTCAATAGGTGAGCGGGGCGGCCCACCCCCCTTAAAATCAGGGGGGGAGAGGTTTGTGATTGGTTGTTAGATGGAAAGAGCGTGTAAAAGCTTGTAAATCTTTGTATGTCTAGCATTTTTGGTCTCATAATTATTTGCTTTTCTATCAATTGCTCGACAGTAATTTGTTTACCCGTCGTAGAATATCGCTATCATGAGAGAAGCCACTAGAGAAAACTATGGCCCCCGGGTCTATTCTCAACATATCAATCTACATCTACTTTACTTTTATCGCTTTTATTTGCTGTTCTTATAAACTAAAAATACTAAAAATATAAACTATCATCTCTATCAGATCTCACTTTCGTAAGTGACCGTAAAGGGATTGAAAATCCCTTATCGCGTTGGCTGCGAAGTTCTTATTTGTTTGTGTAGGTGCGAGGAACTCGCGCGTGGTCTCCTACTAGATTGATACATTGGTTCTCAAAAACTGAGGGAAATACTTACGCTACTGTGCTGCATCTCCCTTTCCTCTTCGAGGGAATACAACGCAAGATCAAGAGGTAGCAAGAAGAATTTCTGGCGCCGTTGCCGGGGAGGCTTACACGAAAGTCATATACCAAGTACCAATCACGAACCCTTATCCTTCGCATTACATTTATTTGCCTCTCTTTTTCCTCTCCCCCACTTCACCCTTGCCGTTTTATTCACCCTTCTTCTGCCGTGTGTTTACCGTTCGCTTGCCTCTTGTTTGCTTGTGTTGCTATGTGCCCTCATTTAGCTTGCATCTTCGCTTGCTAAAGTATGAATCCTCATCCACTTGCTAATCTCTTTAAGAGATCCAATTATGTTGAACCTATTGCTAGTGAGCTGCGTGCACTAGATTATCTTTATGAGGTTTTGCTCGAAATTTATGAATCTGAAAATTGTGATGAAGTGCTCAAAGAGATTCATGATAGCTCCTTGAATAAAATGCATGATTGCAATGATGTTATTATAAATTCTATTGATGTCAATTGTGCTAATGATATGCAAAACTCTACGCTTGGGGTTTCTTATTTTGCTATGCCCACTACGTGTTGCAATGATCATGATTGGGGGGATTCTTCTTATGATCTTGAAAATTCATTTAATCCCCATGATGAATATGAGATTGATAATAATGTTTGCCATGATATTGAAAGTGGGTCTGAAAGAATGTCAACTTTTGATTCCAGTACTTTGGATATTGCTCAATCTTTTGAATTTTTTGATAAAAGTGGGCTTGGAGAAGTAATGTCTTTGTTCCATGTTAATCCCACTATTTTGGAAGAGTGTCAACTTCGCATGCATGTGGATCGTGTTGAGAATATGTTATGTGATAGCTATATTGTTGAATTTTCTTATGATCCTACATGCAATTATTATGAGAGAGGAAAATATGGTCATAGAAATCTTCATGTTACTAAATTACCTCTCTTCATGTTGAGATTGACCTTGTTTCTTTCTTCTTCCTTGCATACGCTAGATCTTGCTTGCTATGTTAATTTGTTTGCTTATAAAATGCCTATGCATAGGAAGTATGTTAGACTTAGATGTGTTTGTCACATGTTTTATGATGCTCTCTTTGTGCTTCAATTCTTATCTTTCATGTGAGCATCTTTTGAAATCTTCGTGCCTGGCTAGGGGCGTAAAACGATAGCGCTTGTTGGGAGGCAACCCAATTTTTTGTTTTTTGTTTTTGTTGATGTTAGGGAATAAATATTGCATCTAGCCTCTGATTAAATGTGGTTCCATGTTTTGTTTAGTGTTTGTGCCAAGTATAACCTTTGGGAAGACTTGTGTGAAGTTTATGTGATCTTGCTGTGAAAAATAGAATCATTAGGGCTGCTAAAGTAGTCTTCAGATTTTACTGGAGCGTGATTTTTAGTTGATTCTTTTTGAAGATTATTGGTAGACAAATTCCTCAAATTTACCAATTTAGTTTGATTTTTTTGGAGTTCCATAAGTAGGCAAAACCTGCATATTACTACAGACTGTTCTGTCTTTGACAGATTCTGTTTTTGTGTGTTGTTTGCTTATTCCGATGCATCTATGAGTAGTATTGGAGGATATGAACCATAGAGAAGTTGGAATACAGTAGGTTAAACACCAATATAAACAAATAATGAATTCATTTCTGCACCTTTGAGTAGTGGTTTGCTTTCTTATACTAACGGAGCTCACGAGAATTTGTTGTCTAAGTTTTGTGTTGTGAAGTTTTCAAGTTTTGAGTATTGCTTTGATGGACTATGGAACAAGGAGTAGCAAAGGCCTAAGCTTGGGGATTCCCATGGCACCCCAAGTAAATTCAAGATAATCAAAAGCCTAAGCTTGGGGATGCCCCGGGAAGGCATCCTCTCTTTCGTCTTCATCCATCGGTAACTATACTTGGAGCTATATTTTTATTTGCAACATGTTATGTGTTTTGCTTGGAGCGTCTTGTATAATTTGAGACTTTTCTTGTTAGTTTTACACAATCATCCTTGCTGGACACACCTATTTGAGAGAGTTAAATATGGCCTAGGAATTGATAGAACACTCTATGTGCTTCACTTATATCTTTTCAGTTGAATAGTTTTTGCTGTAGTGCTTCACTTATATCTTTTAGAGCACGGTGGTGGTAATATTTTGAAGAAATCATTGAACTCTCATGCTTCACTTATATCCATTTGAGAGTCTATTAAAACAACATGGTAATGTGTTTAGGCTAAAAGAACTAGTCTTCACATGATAGACATCCAATGTTAATGTAGTAAAAAATTTCACACCAAGTGCATTGAATAGAATGAGATGTTGGATGCTTGGTAAATGTTTTGAGACATAAGGATAGTGATATTAGAGTCATGCTAGTGTAGTTATTATGAAATTGAGGAATACTTGTGTTAAGGTTTGTGATTCCCGTATCATGCACGTATGGTGAACCGCTATGTGACGAAGTTAGGGCATGAGGTATTTGTAGAGTGCCAACCTTTGTGTGGAGGTCGGGGGCGCGTGATGATTAACTCCTACCAACCTCCCCCCTAGGAGCATGCATTGATTGCTTTGTTTTGACGACTCGTAGATTTTTGTAATAAGTATATGAGTTCTTATGACTAATGTTGAGTCCATGGATTATACGCACTCTCGCCCTTCCACCATTGCTAGCCTCTCTTGTACCGCGCAACTTTTGCCGGTGCCATAAACCCACTATATATATCCTTCCTCAAAACAGCCACCATACTGTTCCTCAAAACAGCCACCATACCTACCTATCATGGCATTTCCATAGCCATTCCGAGATATATTGCCATGCAACTTTCCATCGTTCCGTTCATATGACACGCATCATATTGTCATATTGCCATTACATGATCATGTAGTTGACATCGTATTTGTGGCAAGGCCACCATGCATAATTTTTATACATGTCACTCTTGTTTCATTGCACATACTGGTACACCGCCGGAGGCATTCAAATAGAGTTATACTTTGTTGTTGTAGTATCGATTTGTAATGAAAGTGTGATGATTATCATGATTAGAGCATTGTCCCATGGGAGGAAAGGCTAAATCTATAAAGCCCCTCCGCAAAAAAAAGGCCAAAAAAAAAAAGGAAAGGCCCCAAAAAAAAGAAAAGAAAAGAAAAAGGGACAATTTTTACTATATTTTTTCGACGCTTGTGCTTCAATGTAGCACCATGTTCTTCATTGTAGAGAGTCTCATGCTTAGTCACTTTCATATACTAGTGGGAATTTTCATTATAGGACTTGGCTTGTATATTCCAACGATTGGCTTCCTCAAATGCCCTAGGTCTTCGTGAGCAAGCAAGTTGGATGCACACCCACTAGTTTCTTTTGTTGAGCTTTCATTCATATTTAGCTGTAGTGCATCCGTTGCATGGCAATCCCTACTCACTCACATTGATATCTACTGATGGGCATCTCCATAGCCCATTGATACGCCTAGTCGATGTGAGACTATCTCCCTCCTTTTTGTCTTCTCCATAACCACCTCTATTCCACCCATAGTGCTATATCCATGGCTCACGCTCATGTATTGCGTGAAAGTTGAAAGGTTTGAAAAGATAGAGTATGAAAACAAATGCTTGGCTGAAATCGGGGTTGTGCATGATATGAATATTTTTGTGTGATAACAAGGGAGCATAGCCAACACTATATGATTTTGTAGGGATAACTTTCTTTAGCCATAGTATTATGAGAAGACACGATTGCTTTGTTAGTATGCTTGAAGTATTGTTATTTCTTATGTCAATATAGACTTTTATCTTGAATCTTTTAGATCTGAACATTCATGCCACAATTAAGAGAATTACATTGAAAAACTATATTGGTTAGCATTCCACATCAAAAAAAAAATTCTTTATCATTTACCTACTCGAGGACGAGCAGGAATTAAGCTTGGGGATGCTTGATACGTCTCCAACGTATCTATAATTTTTGATTGTTCCATGCTATTATTTATGAAGTCTTGGATGTTTAATGGGCTTTATCATTCACTTCTATATCATTTTTGGGACTAACCTACTAACCCAAAGGCCCAGTTCAGATTGCTGTATTTTGCCTGTTTCAGGGTTTTGCAGAAATAGAATATCAAACGGAGTCCAACAAAATGAAACCTTCGCGAGAGATATTTTTGGAGAAAATCACGCACGCGGAGCTTGAGAACCAAGTCAGGGGACAGAGGGCTGGCCCACGAGGGTGGGGGGCGTGCCCCCTTCCCAAGGCGCGCCCCCTGCCTCGTGGCCCCCTTGAGCGTCCTCGGTGCCCTCCTTCTTCCTATATAAGTATACATATCCCAGAAACTCTGTGAATAGAGAAAAAACCCTAATTCCACCGTCGTACCTTCTATTCCCGTGGAGATCCCATCTTGGAGCCTATTCCGGAGCTCCACCGGAGGGGGATCCATCACGGAGGCCTTCATCATCATCATCATCGTCCTCACCATGAGTTGTGAGTAGTTTACCATAGACCTTCGCGTCCATAGCTAGTATCTAGATGACTTCTTCTCTCTCTGGATCTCAATACAAAGTTCTCCTCGGTCTTCGAGGAGATCTATTCGATCTAATCTCTTTTTACGGTGTGTTTGTCGAGATCCGACGAATTGTGAGTTTATGATCAAGGTTATCTATGAAAGATATTTGGTTCTTCTCTAAACTTTTTATGTGTGCTCATAATATCCTTGCAAGTCTCTTCGAATTATTGGTTTGGTTTGGCCTACTAGATCTATAGTTCTTGCAATGGGAGAAGTGCTTGGCTTTGGGTTCAATCTTGCGGTGTCCTTTCCCAGTGACAGTAGGGGCAGCAAGGCACGTATTGTATTGTTGCCATTGAGGATAAAAATATGGGGTTTATATCATATGAGTTTACCCCTCTACATCATGTCATCTTGCTTAAGGCATTACTCTGTTCTTATAAACTCAATACACTAGATGCATGCTGGATAGCGGTCGATGTGTGGAGTAATAGTAGTAGATGTAGAATCGTTTTGGTCTACTTGTCTCGAACGTGATGCCTATATACAATGATCATGCCTAGATAGTCTCATAATTATTTTCTTTTCTATCAATTGCTCGAGAGTAATTTGTTTACCCACCGTAGAATATCACTATCATGAGAGAAGCCACTAGAGAAAACTATGGCCCCCGGGTCTATTCTCAACATATCAATCTACATCTACTTTACTTTTATCGCTTTTATTTGCTGTTCTTATAAACTAAAAATACCAAAAATATAAACTATCATCTCTATCAGATCTCACTTTCGTAAGTGACTGTAAAGGGATTGACAACCCCTTATCGCGTTGGCTGCGAAGTTCTTATTTGTTTGTGCAGGTGCGAGGGACTCGCGCGTGGTCTCCTACTGGATTGATACCTTGGTTCTCAAAAACTGAGGGAAATACTTACGCTATTGTGCTGCATCTCCTTTTCCTCTTCGAGGGAATACAACGCAAGCTCAAGAGGTAGCAGTCAGCATGCCGGTCTAATTCCTAAGCGCGCAGGGGTCCGGGCCCATCGCCCAACGCACACATGCATGTTGCGTACGCGGCCGGTAAGCAGACCTAGCCACTCCTAATACCAGAGCGGCGTTCCAGTCCAATCCGACGCTCGCCGCTAAGTCGCTGATGTAAGAAGGCTTCGGCTGATACCACGACGTCGAGTGCCCATAACTATTCCCATGTAGCTGGTTAGTGCGTACAGGCCAATGGCCAGACTCAGATCAAATACCAAGATCTCGTTAAGCATGTTATTATGAAATAACCACGGACAACGACTAGGGCCAGGCCCACCTGTCTCCTAGGTGGTCGCAACCTGCCATGTCTCTCTGCCACAAAGTAACCATGAGGGGGTTGCCGGGAACCCATGCCCACCACTACCTGTGTGGAACCACCTGCCCCTTCAGCCCCCATCTCTGAATCATCAACATGAGTATGCAATAGTATAGTATAAACCCGTGATCACCTCCCGAAGTGATCACGGCCCGATAGTATAGCATGGCGGACGGACAAGAATGTAGGGACACTGATGGAATACTAGCATCCTATACTAAGCATTTAGGATTGCAGGTAAAGGTATCAACAATTGTAGCAACAATGACAGGCTATGCAGCAGAATAGGATTCATCAAGCTCAGTAACATGCTACACTACTCTAATGCAAGCAGTAGAGAGAGGAGTAGGCGATATCAGGTTGATCAAGG
>LR738710.1:506695893-506705937 GCA_902687465.1 Secale cereale
GACTTGCCTGGAAGCTCTATAGACGAAAGTAATCTTCGTAAGTGTAGCCGTAGTCGAACACAGTGGCATCGGCATCGCCTCAGGGTCAACCAGAAAGGAAGTAACGAAGGGGAACACAATAAACAACAGAGCAATCGAAAGCATCACAAAGCATAACACATCAATACGTGGTGCTAGGGGTGGCCCAACGCGGTGCTACACGTTACAGACGGAGCGGGAAAACATCTGTGGATATTTCCCCGGCTTTCGGCAATTACCGGATAGACGATCCTGAGGGAAATGTCCCATATTTATAGTGCTGGAGGCATCTGACAGGTAAGTGGGCAGCGTACTCGGGTTCGCCTCATTTTTCTGATCATTTTTCATATATAAATTATTTTCATCCGAGTTACGGATTATTTTATATTAATTTGTAAGGATTTAAACCATTTTAGAATTAATAGAATTAATTAATTCAAAAATGCATTTATGATGTTATCATGACGTCAGTGGTTAACTCTGACCGTTGACTGGTCAAACTGACACGTGGGTCCCACTGTCATTGACTGGGATTAACTAAAACATGTTAATTAGGTTAAATAATGATTAGGTTAAGCTAATCATGATTAATTAAGCTATTTATTTATTTATTTATTTATTATTTTTTAAATTCCTTTTCTTTTTAAATTCTTTCTTTTTTTAATTCTGGGCGCTGGGCCCCGGCTGTCAAAGGGCCCGGGGCATAGCGGGCGCTGGGCATCAGGCACCCGGGCGCGGCCACAAGCGCAAGACGGGGCGAGCCCGGGCGCTGGCCCTGGCCACGGCGAACGGCGCGGGGAGCCGGCGAGGCAGTGCGGTGGCAGCGGCGGCTGGCTCAGGGGCTGGCGGCGGTGGATGGAGGCGAGGCGGGGCGTAGGTAGAGCGGGAGGCAATGGCGGGGGAGGGCGGAGCACGGCGAGCAGAGGGGGTCGCGGGCGGCTGTAGCGAGCAGGAGCAGGTGAGCCGGGAGGCGAGCGGCGGAGGTAGCCGGTAGGTGTGCGGTGGGCGCGGCTGCAGTGCAACAGTAGATCGGCGGCGGAGGCAGGCCCATCGCGGGTGGAAGGAGAGGCGATGACGCTCGGGTGCATGCAACATCGGCGCAACACAGGGGCGGGTCCGGTGGCCATGCCATGCGGTGGCTATCGGTTTACAAAAGTAGGGGCGCTCTTTTTTACCCCTTACTTGTGCACGGACAGTCAAAGCCGCGCCTGTGACCACACATAACAAAGGAAAGGAGGGAAGCCAGAGATGCAGAGTTGCCAAAACAACGCCAAGACGGTGGCACGAGAAGACCAAGCAAGGAGACAAGCTCTCCCCCGACAAGGACTCTTGCCGGGGAGGCCTGCGCCCCCGACAAGAGCTCTTGCCGGGGCGATTCACCCGAACGCCTCCGTCGCGGCCGCCCTTGAAGCCTATGAGCTCCAATGCTATCAACAACATTGGAGCCAAGGCTGAGGAAGTGCCCACGTGATGGCATGCAGATCTTTGTGAAGACAAAGGTCTATGACTCCCAAGATAAGAACCAAAAGACACAGCGATTGCAAGGCTCCTTTCCGAGGACGCCCACGAGGCCCCGGCAAGGCTCCTTGCCGAAGACACACTGGAGCCCCGGCAAGCCTCTTGTCGAGGGACACTCACAGAGGCCCCGGCAAGACCCTTGCCGGGAACATAAGCAAGACTGCGGCAAGCCCTTGTCGCCCCATCGCCGCCCGAGCTCGGCGGCCGACCCGCTGGCCCAGGGAGGCACCCACGTGGCGATACGTGGTTCATGGGCCAGCTATCAAGCATCCGCGTGGTGGCATGCAGATATTCGTGAAGACCCTACCACCACGCCACCTCAGCTGCCTGCGTCGTTGGCCTGGACGCGCGTCGCGACCAGACGTCGCGGCCATGGACAGGACGGGCTTCTTTTCCATCTCCGATAAAGTAAATAGACACCTAAGCAATGCATTTAATGCGTCTTGCCCCGTAATGGCATGGGATAAGCCTATGCACTGTACACCTTTCCACCCCCTGTGTGCCACTGTGGCAGCCCCTTTAGACTATAAAAGGAGGCCCGCGGCATACTGGAGGAGGATTCGGATCCTGGAAAGCTGGACAGGCACCGTAGCTAGCTCAAGAACTCAAGAACACTCAAATATACACCAAAGCAGGACTAGGGTATTACGCATCCTCGCGGCCCGAACCTAGGTAAACGATCACTGTGCTGACTCTTAGACCCGCTCTTTGCACAACCTCGTGCCCGCCAACCGTAGAAGGGATTCCAGTGATCCTATAGGTGTCGTTTTGTACCGACATCTTTGGCGCGCCAGGCAGGGGGTGCAGTTTTGAAAATCTGGTCTAGCAGCTAGTGTAGCGATCCTTGATCGCCATGGCTCCTAAGAAGAAGATGGTCACGGTGATCGGTTTGTCTAGGGCCGAAAGGCCCGTGCCGGCGCGGGCTAGTGACGGGGTGGTCGCGGATGGAAGCCGAGGCGCGATCAGCGGACACACGCATCGTTCCAGCAGACAAAGCCTGGCAAGCGGCGTCCTTCGTGCGCGAGACAACGAGACGCACACCACCAAGTCCAAGGGCGGAGCCGAGCCCTCCGCGGGCGGCGCGGGGCCCTCCAGGAGCGGCGTCGTACCACTCACAGGCGACGCGGTGACTTCCAAGACACCCACAGCGGCACCCATGGCGCGCTCCTCCCAGGTCGTGCGTGATGAGCAGCATCGCCACGCGGAGGACCCCGGGCGCCACCGCGGAAAGAGCCCTGCGCATCAGTCACGGGATTTAGAGGATCAGCATGCTCGCCGGGGCGCTGGCGAGGATGGCGTGCAGCTGCAGGCCCGTGATAGAGCTCCTTCTAACATGGTTAGAAGTCGCAGTGCATCACGGTCCATGCAGCTCTCGCTGCCACCCATGCCGGCAGAGGCCTTGGCACGCGCGCAGTTGCTCCTCAACTTCCCTCCTGATGCGGAGAAGCTCGACAAGTGGAGAGCTATAGTTCGTAGGCTCGTTGCCATCACCAACAAAGATGAACCTCGGCCAGTGGGGCCCTCAGGCCGATGCTCTGTCGAGCCACTGCACGCCAGCGGTGGAAGGACTGGAGGCGTCCCAGCCATGGTGCATTCTCCTCCTCCTCACCAGCTGCCACGAGTACCGGCCCATCGGGACGACGCTTGTGATGACGTATCCATAGCGTCATCCGACCCACGGACCCACCGTGATCAGCGCCAAGTTCTTCGAGAGCGTTCCCACGAGGACGCTCGAACCACCATCAAGCGCCGGCGTGAGGCACGCCACTAGTCGGATAGGCGGGCAGGGCCCACTACGGACCACCCAACATTGGGAGGCTCTGGAGGCTTACCTTACGAGGTAGGCTGTCCAGGCTTTACCCGCGAGCTACAGCGTTTCCAGTGTCCCACCCACCGCACCTTTAAGCCCGACGTCGGCGAGAAGTACAATGGCAAGACTCACCCGTCAAAGTTCCTCAGCATCTACACCATCGCGATGCAGGCTGCTGGGGTGCGTGACAACAAGGTGCTTGCCAATTATTTCTCGTTGGCACTTAAACCCAACGTCATGTCATGGTTGATGCACTTGCCGGTGGATTCCATTTCTTCCTGGTCAGATTTGTGCCATGAGTTTGTTGGCGCTTTTACAGAAGGCCACCAGGCTCATGGCCAAGCAAGCGATTTGCATGTCATCCCCCAGAAGGAAGGTGAAATCATGCGCAAGTACATACAGAGGTTCAGCAAAGTGCAGTACAACATCCCAGACGGTCATCCTGCCGCCATCATCAGCGCGTTCCACCAGAATGTGCGCAACCGCAAGATATGTGAGGAGCTGGCGATGAATAAAGTCAAGGATGTGGCCGAACTCTACGTTCTAGCCGACCGATGCGCTCGGGCTGAAGAGGGAAGGAAGTACTCCGACGAAGACGCCGGTGTGGAAATCGGTTCCTCGGACGAAGACGCCGTCGCCCCGACAAAAAAGGGTCGACGCCGTAACAGGAAATGCAAGGGCAAGGCTGTGCTTGCCGTCAAGGGATCCGACGACGCTGGCGTCGCCAAGAAAACCAAGGTAGACGACCCCCGCAAAGAAATTGCCGGGTGTGTCGCATGCTGGGCCTTGGCGGCCGCCGACAAGCTAGGAAGCTCCAACAAGCAGTACTGCAAGATTCACCGCACCAAAGGCCATGACCTCCAGAACTGCCGACGAGTCGAGCAGCTCGCAGAGAAGAAAAAGGCCGAGTACGAAAGGCGAGACAGGGAGAAAGTCCAAGATGGTGCTGAGGGATCCGACAGGAAACGTGGTAGCCAGCCTGGCCGCCGCGGCAAAGATAACCAACAAGAACGGCCCGCCCAGGGCCGTGACAAGAAGCGAGAAGACGATGATTGTGATGAGGACAACGAGTTCGGCGAGCAAGAGTTCCAAAAGGCCACGGAGGCCATGTGCGTCGACGGCGGTGCCTCCCTGCACATTTCCCATCGCAAACTTAAACAGTGGCACGTGAGATCACAACAGCGGAGCCATCGTTTGATGCCCGGAAGCCGCTGAGGTGGTCCAACACTCCTATCATCTTTGACACCGAGGATCACCCTGACCGCACGACTGCGGTCGGGTGTTTGCCATTGTTGGTCTGACCAACAATACGCAACCTCAAGGTGACGAAGATGCTGGTTGATGGCGGGGCCGGCCTGAACTTGATCTTGCCCGTCGTGATGAAAAGGCTACAAATCCCTGATGGAGACCTCGAGGAGACGGGCACGTTTCAAGGGGTCAACCCAGGAAGAAGTCAGCCCAAGGGTAAAATCACGCTGCTCGTGACATTCGGGGGCGAGCTAAACTACAGGACGGAGAGGATTGTTTTTCATGTTGCCGAGATCCCCTTGCCTTACAACGGGATCCTCGGCCGCCCAGCATTGACGAAATTCATGGCGGCGTCGCATTACGCCTACAACACGCTGAAGATGCCTGGGCCGATGTCCATCATAATCGTCCCCTCCGACAAGAAGGATGCGCTGATCTATGCTAATCAGCTTTACCGGGAGGCAGTTGCAACAACTGCCACCAAGGCATTTGCTCCTGCCACTGAAGCCCCGGGAGGAAAGAAGACCGGTAAGGCCTCTCGCGCCTACTCCGGCAAGCACTCTTCTTCGGAGTGCAGTGATCCCGTTGAGAACACGCCAGAGAGCTCCACCGGCAAGAGCAGGAAATTTAGAGCTGCTCCACCAGAAACCAAGCGGGTGTCCGTCAAGGAGGATGGCATGGGAGGGGCTTTCTCCATAAGCTCCGCCCTCGACAGTACATAGGAAGACGCGCTTGTCACCTTCCTGTGAGCGAACGTCGACGTGTTTGCATGGCAAGCATCTGACATCCCCGGCGTTCCCAGGGAGGTGATTGAGCACCATCTTGCTGTCTGCCCTCATGCGCGACCCGTCAAGCAGAAGGTCAGGAAGCAAGCTCTGGAGCAGCAAGAGTTCATCAAAGAGGAGACCAGGAAGTTGGAGGCAACATGCTTAGTGATAGGAGTGCTCCATCCAACGTGGTTGGCCAATCCGGTGGTGGTGCGTAAGGCAAATGGGAAGTGGAGACTGTGTATTGATTACACATACATCAATAAGGCTTGTCCAAAAGACCCTTTCCCATTGCCACACATCGACCAGATTGTGGACTCCACGGCCGGATGTGACTTGTTATCATTCCTGGACGCTTACTCAGGCTACCATTAGATCTTCATGACGAGAGAAGATGAAGAGAAGACAACATTCATCACCCCATGTGGTACGTATTCTTTCATACGGATGCCTTTCGGGTTGTAGAGTGCGGGCTCAACATTTGCGAGAGCAGTCTAGATTGGTTTTGAGCCTCAGCTACATAGAAATATGGAAGCTTATATGGATGATATAGTGGTCAAAACCAAGGACAAAGCAACGCTCGTATAAGATTGGGAAGAGACGTTCGCGAATCTGCACAAGATCAACCTTAAGCTGAACCCTGAGAAGTGTGTCTTCGGCGTCCCGTCCGGCAAGCTTCTCGGTTTCTTCTTGTCACAACGTGGAATTGAGGCAAATCCAGACAAGATCAAGGCCATCGAGTAGATTGAAGCACCCAGGCGGATCAAGGATGTGCGTCGACTTGCTGGCTGCATTGCCGCCATGGGCAGATTCATCTCCAAATCTGTCGAGCGCGCCCTCCCCTTTTTCAAGATTTTGAAAAAGGCGGACCCAATGGAGTGGACCCCAGAAGCCAAAGCGGCACTGCAAGATTTGAAGAAATACCTGTCATCTACGCCGATACTGGTCGCGCCTAAACCACAAGAGCCGTTGCTACTGTATTTAGCGGCAACAAATCAAGTGGTCAGTGCTGCGCTAGTGGCTGAGAGGGAGGTCGATACGGAAGTGATAGCAACGACAGAACCTGATGCCACTGGGGCCAAAGCGACGCAACCAGATGGAGTAATGCAGAAGAAGAAGATGATGCAACACCCGGTTTACTTTGTCAGCTCCCTACTACAGGGGGCTAGGTCAAGGTACTCCGGCATGCAGAAATTGCTCTTCGGCCTCCTTATGGCCTCGATGAAGCCGCGTCATTACTTCCAAGCACATGAAATTACCGTCGTCACCCGCCTCCCGTTGCAGCGGATATTGCATAACCCAGATGCGACTAGGAGGATTGTGGAGTGGGCCCTGGAGCTGTCAAGCTTCGGTTTGAAATTTGAAAGCACTTCGACGATTCAGAGTAGAGTGTTGGCAGAGTTTGTTCCAGAATGGACCTCAACGCCGGACGAAGAGATCTAGGAGACTACTCTCCCCGGCAAGGGTACGATTCGCGACTGGATTATGTACTTTGACGGGGCTTTCTCGCTGCAAGGCGCCGGTGCTAGTGTGCTACTCGTTGCACCCATCGGAGAGCACCTCAAGTATGTGATCCAGATGCACCTCCCCAGGGAGGTATCAACGAACAACACTGCTGAGTACGAGGGACTTCTTGCTGGTCTTAGGATTGCGGCGGACCTCGGGATCAAGAAGCTCATCGTGAGAGGCGATTCGCAGCTCGTCGTCAGGCAAGTGAACAAAGATTACTAGAGCCCGTTGATGGAAGCCTACGTGGATGAAGTGAGGAAACTGGAGGAGCGTTTCGACGGTATACAAGCAGAACATGTCCCCCGAGCGGATAACGACATCACCGACTACTTGTCGAAACGCGCCGCCCTCAAACTACCTGTGGAACCAGGTACCTTTGTGATTCGATTAATTTACCATCTGTTGAACCATCAACTGAGCAGAACAAGCGAAGGAAATCAGGCCACCACAAGTACTTTCCTGTTGCACTCGCAGGGGTGGCCGGCAAAGGTGTTGTCGGGGATGCTGAGCCTGCTATGGGGCGACAGACTCCGGCAGGGCATCAAGCCCTGGCCGTAGAGGCAATCACTCCCATGGCAGAGGAAATGCCTTTGGTCCTTGCCGTCGAGCCCCAGGCTCCGGCGTGGGCACATCATACCATCCATTTCCTCCAGATCGGGGAACTTCCTGAGGAGCAGGAAGAAGCGGAGAAAGTAGCCCGTCGGTCCGCCATGTACCAGTTCGTCGACGACGTCCTGTGGGGACCCCGACTTAGAAGTCGAGATCACCGAATGCACGTGTACAGTGATCCCAGAGATCAATGCTCACTGAACACACAGAAGCTGAAATAGCAAGAGTCTTACATCCATACAAATAGTCTTACACGAATTAAGGCCATTATGGCCAAGTCTTACATAGATAGAGCCTCCGGGGCTAAATAGCAAATAACTCAAGTAGCGGAAGTCTTCGATAAACGGGTAGAACCCATGCCATCTGCCTTAACCCTACATGCATTCTGACTGGGATAGCGTCCTAGTTCACATGGTCGTCTCCAAAGAACTCTTCCTCATATTCCTGTTCTTCCATGCCTGGCCAATTAAATAACCAGTGGCAAGCCAATGAGTACTTTGAATGTACTCGCAAGCAACCCATGATGTGGTAACAATGCAATGGAACAATAATGAACGATCTAGCAGAAAGCTAGAACAATATGCTATCATCAAGTCATGCATCAATAACCTCGCGTAACCTCGAAGACAGGTTACCGATATCAACATGAAAATGATTCAACTCATCGAGTCAAGTCACCATCCTTGACTCATCACACACATATTATCACCAATGAAGTAAAATTCTGGACATAGTTTAAGTAGCACCACCCAACTGTCCTTGACCGCGGACACGGCTATTCGAATAGTTTTACACTCTGCAGAGGTTGCGCACTTTACCCACAAGATCCGGGGAACTTCCGTGTCATTCACGACCCGCGGTACCTCAAGTACCCGGGGTAAGCACCCGGTCATTACCTTTCCTTAGACGACACTAACATAGAGTCCACTCGTTGGTACACGGCCCTCGGGTACAAACAATAGATCATGGGACTTGCCCTAATTTCAATGTCATGCGTACCCGAAGGGACCAACGGTGTGTCCGGTGCCCTGTAAAAAACAGTCATGGCCGTCTATCCAAGCACGACCCCGTCCCGGGAAAGACCTCAAGTCTTCCCGTCACTAGTAATGCGGGCACCATGCTAGTATCGACCTAAGTAATCAATAAAGCCCCGTCCCAAAAGGGGTAGTGTGGTTGCACATGTTTGGTTGGGACGGTAGTCACACATAAATCTAATCCATCACTCCACCATGCACATGATCTACCGGCACATCACTTCTTTCGCAAGTGATGACCTAACACATCATCACCCTCAGGCATTAGGGGCACCCGATGGGTTCATGCAAGGATTTTAACTACGAGGGTTCATATCACACATGCATCATATAAGCATCATGACCAACTATTTGCATGTCATCTAGCACATAGCAAGATCAACAATAAGGCATGCATCATGTGGTGGTTCATCTAGGTTACCATCGTAACCCTATCATCATGCATCGGAATCAAACGGGTTCCGAGAACAAGTGTATCATGGTCAAAGGGCTGCTTGCCTGGATTGGCTTGGTCTTCATAGTCTTCAAGTCCTTCTCCTTCCTCTTCCACAGCAACTTCGTCAAATACGGAATCTATACGTCGCATAATAACCACGGGAAAATAAGAATACAAACAAAACAGAAAAATCAAAGTGCTCAGAAGAATGTCAACTCATTTTTGTAAAATACTAGAGGGATTTCTAAGATGGGGAAAAATCTTAGTTGGAGTTTTGGAGTTACAGAATAGGATATATTGATTTTTGAACAGGAGTATTACTGCCCAAATTTGAATTTAAATTTGAACAGTACAACAAAGTTTCATGGATTTGAATGAAAGTAGTACCATTAAATAGGTTGGAATATTACAAGATTTTAGGAGTTGGAAATATTTAATTTGGATCAATATTCTTTTCTGTATAAATGTTTAAAACATCAACAGAAAAGAAAAATGAAAAAGGGTCCTGTGCACTGGGCCAGAGAAGGCCACAGTGCACGGCCCAGACGGACTGGCCCAGCCGCACGGGAGCCAGCGCGCGCTCGTCAGGTTTTCAAACCTGATGGGCGGGGCCCGTGGGTCAGCGGCACAAAGGAGGGGGAGAGAGGTGGGGGGATGACAGGCGGGGCCCGCCTGTCATCTCTAACCCCACGGCCACGGCGGCGGCGAGCTCACCGGCGAGGATTCCGGCCACGGCGACGGCAACGGAGGCTAGGGATGGACTCAGCATCGAGTGGCGGTTGCAGTGGTGGTGGTGCGGCACGGCGGGGAGTCCTGGTTCACCGGCGGCGAGGTGGGATGGCGGAAGCTCGTCGGAGGGTGTTTGCTGCGGCCGTTCCCGACTGCAACAGAGAGGGGAAACGAGGGGGAAAGAGTCAGTGAGGTGCGAAGGTTTCGTAACAGGTGGAAGGAGAGGCAGGGGAGGCCTGTACCACGAGATCGCCGGCGGCCCGACGCGGCGGCGCTTCGATCGATCCCGAGCACTGGGGCGTCCTGGGGTTGAACTGGAGGTGCTGGGGGGATCAGTGGAGTGGTGTGAGGCTTGTGGTGGTGTTG
>LR738710.1:506706129-506833864 GCA_902687465.1 Secale cereale
GGGGCTCGTCGGAGACCCGTGGTCCAGTGCGCCGGCGAGCTCCGGCTCGAGGCTACAGCGCACGGGAGGCCAGGGGAGTGAGTCCGTGGAGTTCCTGGACGAGCTCCACGTCCAGTAGAGGCGAGAGGAGGAGCGGGGGAGCGTCAGAGGCGCGCGCGCGTGTGAAGCAGAAGAATGGCCGAAGCGGGCGGCCGGTGCGCGTGCGACGACGTTCACTGGAGGGCGCAGGAGGAGGGGGGACAGTGCCGGGGAGGTCGCGGACGTCGAGGGGCCTTGACTGGCGCGAGGGGGAGGCCCGAGGCTGTCGGGGATCGGCGATTGGCTGGAGCCACCGTGCGGGGGCGCACTGTAGCATGACCCAGAGCGTGCGTATGGCTGGCATCATCGTGCCCTCGCTGCTCCGGTCAAAACCAGCGTGTCCAGCAGTGTCTAGAAGGTCAGGGGGGAAGTAAAGAAATGGCCTGAGGCCTTGGATGCCCTGGAGATACTGAGAGAGAGTGAGAGTGTTGGTGAAATGGTAGAAACCTGCTGTATAGCAAGGTAAAACAGGGGTTTCACCCTCCAATCATGGAGCTGAGGTGCTGGGGGAGTTACTGGAGGTAGCTGGTAACTCAATGAGCCTGTGGTAAGAAGTTGAGGTCATGGAGAAAAGTGAAAGTGGACAAGTTGGAGGTTTTAGAAATTCTGCAGAAGGTGTTTGATCAGTGTTTGGTCAAGTAAATGAATTCCACTTGACATGGCACTTGACAGGGTTGAAAGACATGAGAAAATAGGGTGCTCCACCAAGTTTGGGCTCATTTGGAGAAACCAGCTAATGTAACTTTGGTGAACCCTAGAAATCAACAGAAACAGTTTCATCTTGATTGAGTCAAGCTAATCATCTCCCCTTGATGCACCACTTGGTGTAGCATCATCATTTGGGGTATTGATCATGCCCACAAAGTTTGAAGCTCCAGATAAAAAGTTGGTAATGTAAAGTTGTTCAAATTTGCATTTGAACAGAAAGGCTTTTGAGGTGATCCGATCAAGTTGCTCTATTCCAAATCTTGTGCCATTTGGTCTAGATGCCTTATTAGGTCATTCTAGCATGTGCACCAAGTTTGAGAGCATTTGGACATGTTTGGCAATGTAAAGTTGCTCAAACTTCAAATATGGACAGAATGGTTATGAAGGGGTTTGAGGATGTTTTCTTGCTTCCCAAGGCATGGGACTTGGCAAGATCATCAAATATGTCATATATGACATGATAGAATTTCCGTGGAATTTTTGGAGAAAGTTTCCTTTGTAAATATTTCAAAAGCTTGAAATATCCAGAAAGGGTTTTAGTGGGTTTAGCCCATTATTTTGAACATGACCAAGTGTTGAAACTCTTATATATGGACAATATATGTCCTATGAGTCTCTCTGAATTTTGGCAAATATTTCTGAAATAGTTAAATAATTTTCCCCTATTAAAGACCATTTCTGGCCTTAAGAAAAAGCTTTTAAATAAAATAGGAAAATAACTTTTAAAATTATACCTTTGTGGTTTCTGGGAGTCCTATGACTACTAGGTCTTACATAAACCTTTTGAAATAATTTTCTCACCCTAAATCAAGTACTTGCAGTGCAAATCTCAATTCAGGGGTTTTTGGAAAACTAAATTTATAAAATACTTTTTGGCCAAATTAATTTTGTAAGAAAATACTATACTGTTATATAACACTTGGCATGATCATTGGGCAGAAGTTTTGGGTATGGAGATGAAATCTACAAGAGATCATAGTTGACTTTAATGAGTACATGAAAAAGCAAATGAAGAAAACTCAATTCCAAATAAAAGCCAAATGATGCTAAAACAAATTTGCTGGTCCAAATTTTCATGCTGCAAAGTTACAAACAACATGTTACAAAATGCAGGGTGTGACACGTCCTGTACAGAAAAAGATCAAACATCGTGAAATTGAAGTGCATCCCCCAGGAGGAAGGACTAGAGATGTTGGCAGAGATACATGGAGGCATATGTGGCTCCCACATAGGGTCAAGGGCCCTTGCCGGCAAGGCATTCCCGCAAGGTTTCTTCTGGCCCACTGTCCTCCAGGATGCAAAGCACTAGTAACCAAGTTTGAAGCGTCCCAGTTCCATTCAAAGAAACTTCATTAACCAGATCAAGCTCTCCAAACGATCCCTCTCTCCTGGACATTCTTGGTCTGGGGGCTCGACATATTGGGCCCTTTTCCCCGTGCTGTCGGGGGCTTTGAGTACTTGTACGTAGCAATCGACAAGTTCACAAAGTGGCCGGAGGTGGAGGCAGTGAGAAAGGTGATAGCACAATAGGCCATCGAATTCTTCAAGGGCCTAGTCTGCCGTTTTGGTGTACCAAACAGAATCATCACCGACAACGGCACGCAGTTCACAAGCCACTCCTTCATGCAATATATTCAAGATCTCGGCAGCAAGGTCTGTTTTTCTTCCGCTGCGCGCCCTCGAAGCAACGGCCAGGCAGAGAGGGCAAATGCTGAAGTACTGTGGGGCCTCCGTACAAGGACTTTTGACAGGCTACACAAGTGCGGAAGGCGCTGTATTGATGAATTGCTGGCGGTTCTTTGGTCAATCAGGACGACACCAAATTGAGCCGCCGACCAGACACCCTTCTCCCTCGTTTACGAGGCGGAAACAGTTCTCCCCACAGAACTCACATATGGGTCACCCCGAGTGCTCGCTTATGATGAGCTTGAGCAAGATCGACTGCGGCAAGATGACGCAACACTCCTCGAGGAAGAACGTCTTCAGGCAGCTGTGCAAGCAGCGCACTACCAGCAAGCCTTGCGCCTCTATCATAGCCACAAGGTTCATGTCCGAAGCTTTGAGGAAGGCGACCTTGTTCTTCGGCATGTTCAGTCGGCCAAGAATTCCAACAAGTTGATGCCGAAGTGGGAAGGCCCTTATCGGGTAATACGAGTCACCTGGCCTGGCGTAGTCCGCCTGGAGACCGAAGATGGTATCCCAGTGAGTAACTCCTGGAACATCGAACATCTTCGCACATTTTACCCGTAAGGCGCGGTTGCCGGGCCTCCCGGCAAGCCACTCTTTTGTACAAGCCTTGCCGGCAAGGCATGTAACCCTTCGTACAAAGCCAGGCGCAGACCCTGAGCATAAATAAATGAAGCGCTGGCGCCCTAAGTTTTAGCATGCATGCTAGGTCAAGTCTCTTTCTATGTTAGGGTTGATAGTGCTTAACAGTGGCTAACCCCTAGCATAGAGGTCGACTTCTCGTCTCTCTGTTTCCTTTCCGTCCTCTTGTTCAGAGGATCCATGGATGTCCTTGCTGAACCGTTTGGAAGAAAGGGGGCGGGCCAACGCTCCGACCCTGGCAAAACTGAGGTTGCCGGGGGCTACACGACCAAGGGTCAAGCCACGACAAGACAAGGTTGCCGGAAGCTACATGACCAGATAAGTCTTTCATCCCCCGCTCCTTTCTTCCGTATGAAACTTGGGCGTACAAGGCTTTGTTTGTTCTTATACCATCATGCTCCCTTTTTCTCCCTGTGTCCAACAAGCTTTGGCTTGGACCGGGCTTGGTAGTAGTGCGATGGGAAGGGTGCGGATGAAGAGCCTAACCCTATCCTTCTCCTACTTCCTCCAAGGGCGCGAGTACAATTATGGAGCGGGGAGGGGAACGACAAGGCTTGTTGCCGAGCACGTTGTTTATCTTAAGACAACAAGGATCCAGTCCTTGGTGTGGCTTCTGCCCGCGCACGAAGAAACCCGGCAAACACCCTTCTTTTCATTAATACGTTGTAAACAAGTACCATTAGTATGGAATGCATACATAAGGCGAGGGGGTTACGAGATTTTAAATCTTGCAAAGGCCCGTAGGCTTAAAAACTAAAAAGAGATAAGATGCCCATAATCCTTTCTTGTCCCTCTCCTCAGGAAATGGAACAAGATGGCGAAGGGCAAAAGGAGTGCCTAGGCGAAGTGCGAGCAGCAGAAAGCACCAAGAGAACATCCCGGCGGCCGTCTCGAAGGAGGCTGACGATGATGGCGCCGGGAGAAGAGCCGAAAGATGGGGCAGCGGGCCGGCAATGCACGGGTTGACGCCCGTGTACTCCGTCATGATGACCACCGCCCACCTTCTTCGCCTTCTCCGCCCCCCAATGCCAGCCGCCCAAGGAGGCGACCCCAAAAAGTTTGAGGGGCAGGCGGTGCAGATGATGGTGCTGCCGGCACTGCCCAAGGACGGCACATCCGCCGCCTAGTCGGACCCATCATCCTCCCGCCCGCCACCCTCATCATCGTCGTTGCTGCCGCTGTCCTCCCCATCGCTCTCGCTCGGGGAGGAGTTTTCGTCGTTGGTCGAGCTCTCCGCACAGCACCGTAGCATGTGTCCCGAGCGCCCGAAGACTTTGACGGAGAGCAGATCGCTCTCCGCTAGCCTGAAGCAGAGGACGTGCCCCTTCACCAAGCAGTGGGCATGCGTGAAGGTTTTCCACCCCCGGCGGAGGACCATCATGTGAGGGGTGGAAAACTTGGTGTTCACCCACATGGCGCCATGACAACACCCCTACATGTGAAGCCTCAGCCTCGATGGCTGATCGACCTCCAGCACCCTCGCGAACGCTTCAGGAAGGCGAATGTGATTGCGTGGAGGCTCGCGCAATTGCAAGATGAACTCTAGCACCGTGTCCCTGACATGGCCGCGTGGGGAGGCAGGAGGAGACGACGAAGGAGATGAAGACGGAGATGATGACGGCGCGAGTGTCCCCCGACCTCGTCTGCCTCTGCCTCGACCGCCTTGCCGACCACGACCCTGGCCGACGCCTCTGCCTCCAGCATGCCCCTCATCTTGGGCATCCGGATCCTCTTTGACCGCCGCCGCCCTCTGACGGGGAGACGACCTGGTCACTTTCGCGGAGGCGCGGCCACAACCACGCCCTCTCAGCATATCTTGGGGAGAGAAAGAATCGAATAGGAAGAAGATGAGTGGAGGGTTGAGAAGCTCCGTCCCTCTCCTCCCCTTTTTATAGAAGGGTGATCGCATGAATCAACCAATCTAAACGTCAGAGTCACAAGGAAACACGACCGACCCGCTACTCCAATCAGTGGCACCCGACCCCCCTTGGCGTTAATGCCTGCGCCCTCTGCGTCCGCCGCTTTCCCTCCCTAATGCATGACGTGTACGTAGCGGGCGCATCGGGAATTGAATGCCACGTGGTATGCCGTTTCGCGCCCCGAGATTGTGGGGCAACCCGAGTCCACTTAGTAAATGAGTCGCGCCCCCACGACTTCCTCTATTGTTTATGAGGAGGGCGCGGACCGCCTCTTTACTATTTTTGGAACCACGATATGACGCGAGCATGCTGCGATCACCCCACGCACGACCCCCCACGTTAGCACAGATCATGGGGAAGCGCAACCACCGAAGGAGTTACTGTGGTAAAAAGAATCCAACCCTACTGCCCTCGCACCGTTCTGGGCCTAGCCCAACAACGCGTTGCGCTTATGAATGGCCCAGGCCCGTGGGCTCCTGTCGGTGCTCAAAAGTAGGGGCACTCTTTTTTACCCCTTACTTGTGCACGGGCAGTCAGAGCCGCGCCTGTGACCACACATAACAAAGGAAAGGAGGGAAGCCAGAGACACAGAGTTGCTAGAACAAAGCCAAGACGGTGGCACGAGAAGACCAAGCAAGGAGACATGCTCTCCTCGACAAGGACTCTTGCCGGGGCAGCCTGCGCGCCCCCGACAAGAGCTCTTGCCGGGCGATTCACCCAAATGCCTCCGTCGCGGCCACCTTTGAAGCCTATGAGCTCCAACGCTATCAACAACATTGGAGCCAAGGCTCGGGAAGAAACCACGTGATGGCATGCAGATCTTTATGATGGCAAAGGTCTATGACTCCCAAGATAAGAACCAAAAGACATGGCGATCGCAAGGCTCCTTGCCAAGGACGCCCACGAGGCCCCAGCAAGGCTCCTTGCCAAAGACACCCCGGAGCCCCGACAAGCCTCTTACCGAGGGACACTACAGAGGCCCCGACAAGACCCTTGCCGGGAATAGAAGCAAGACTGCAGCAAGCCCTTGCTGCCCCGTCGCCGCCCCAGCTCGGCGGCCGACCCGCTGGCCCAGGCAGGTACCCACATGGCAATACGTGGTTCCTAGGCCAGCTAATCAAGCACCTGCGTGGTGGCATGCAGACCTTCATGAAGACCCTACCACCACGCCACCTCAGTTGCCTGCCTCGCTGGCCTAGATGCGCGCCGCGACTAGACGGAGCGGCCATGGACATGACGGGCTTCTTTTCCGTCCCCGATAAAGTAAATAGACACCTAAGCAGCGCATTTAATGTGTCTTGTCCCATAATGGCATGGGATAAGCCTATGCACTATACACCTTTCCACCTCCTGTGTGCCACTGTGGCAGCCCCTTTAGACTATAAAAGGAGGCCCGTGGCATACTGGAGGAGGATTCGCATCCTGGAAAGCTCGACAAGCACCGTAGCTAGCTCAAGAACTCAAGAACACTCAAATATACACCAAAGCAGGACTAGGGTATTACGCATCCTCGCGGCCCGAACCTGGGTAAACGATCGCTGTGCTGACTCTTAGACCCGCTCTTTGCACAACCTCGTGCCCGCCAACCGTAGAAGGGATTCCAGTGATCCCATAGGTGTCGTTTCGTATCGACAGTGGCCGCGGGAGGCAGGCGATAGAGGCAAGGTGGGCGAGGCAGGAAGGCAGCGGACATCGACTAGAGGGAGGAGAGGGCCGGCGTGAGATGGTGGCCATGGGGCGGCAGCAGCAGCACGAAGAGCAGCACTCCGGCGAGGCGAGCAGGGGTGGCCGTAGCAGCAGAGGCTACGCCAACGAACGGCGCGAGCTACGGCTAGGCGTGCGTGCGCGCGGGCGCGGACTGCGCGGTCGATGGGCTAGCGAGGACGGGAAGGGAGAGGAGGTGCTCACAGCGGGCCGCAGGGGAGTGACAGTGGGCTCGAGGAAGAGTTGGGGCCGGCGCGACGAGGCAGCGAGGTGCAGCGGCGGGGCAACATGCGTCAACGCCATCGTCGACGAGTTCCTCAGGCGGCGGCGCGTTCAGATCGGGAGGGAAGAGGGAGGAGTGGATCACGGGTGAAGTGGGTATCGTGGGTTGGGTTAGGTCAGGGTGGTCCGGGGGGATAAGGAGAGGGAGAGGTGGGCCGGCCGGGTGGCCTGTTGGGCCGAATCCCAGTGGGGAGGGGGTTCCTTTTCTATTTTTTGTTTGTCTTTGTTTTTATTTGTTTATTTTCTTGTTCTGTTTTCCTACTATAGTTTCATTTATTTTAGTTTTATAAAAACACAAAAGTTGCACCTAATCTAGTATTAGTAATTGTGCTACTACCCAACTAATTTTGGGCAACTAAATAATTAGATTATATTTTTATAAAATACAAAAGGCATTCAATCAATTGTTTTGTTGCTGTTTTATCTAGTTTAAAACATTTAAGCATTTTATAACAATGTGGTTTCATCACCACATTTACTTATGAATTATTTGGCACATCGAGAACATTTTAGTTTCAAAATTTGAAAACTTTTATTATTTATTTGATTCGAATTTGAATCTGCATCGGTTTTGCACTAACGCGAGATTAGCAACAGTAATCGAGGTGATGTGGCATACTTAGTAGAGGGTTACTGTAGCATGATTACCCGAGCATCACAATTCTCCTCCACTACAAGAAATATCGTCCCCAGATTTAGGAGGGGAGTAAGGGGAAGGAATTTGGTTACGTAATTCTAAAGGGTCCTCTCGGTCTTGTTTGCCCTTCTCGAAGAGGTCGATTCATTATGTTGATGTCTTCATTTCTCTGCTTCAAGTCATCATGATCAAGTCGTCATCCTTTCTTCGGGATCTCCATTGTCCTACGAACGTGACCAGGGGAAAAACTCCGGAAGAACGCATCTCCACAAAGTTGGGCATCTGACGGTGAACTCAATGGGAAATACACGAGGTACCCCACGAGTTGCATTTTAGTGAATTCGTTGAGTGCAATATACGATGATACCAAAGTTTTAAATGGGTAGGCAATCATTTGATGCCTAGACAAAAGCTGGAAGGGGCTAGAACAATGCGAATAACATGGTGTTTGATTCCAGGATGAATAATGGTATAGAATTTAGCTTGTGAATCGCATATGAAGCCAGGTGCAAAGGATACATTAGAATCCGGGTTGTAAAGAAGAGTCAGGTTTTGATCCAGTGGCCCTGCGGGTTATGGGCCCACCATGTGCGTTGAAAATAGGAAGGGTGGTGACATCTTGCACAGCCGTGACACGGAGGCATGTCAGTGGATAGCTTGTCAGCTATGTCGGCAACAATGTCGGTATCAAGGACGGGGAACGAAGAGAACCATTTTCCTGCTCGTTTAAACGAGGCGAACCTATAGGCAAAGTTCTAGTCCAACGGTGGTTACTGGAATGTTATCAACAATAGAATCAAGGTCTTACTGACAGAGTTGTACAACGAGGTGTTTACATAAGCAGAGAATTATTACTACTTAGATCATATAGATCAAGAAGGTTAAACAGAACAATGGAAAGGAAAACTATGATTGCACTCAATTATTAGGAGTATATCCTTCCCATGGACAAGTAGAACATGGCATACAGGGTAGGAGAGCAAGTACCCAACCATTCAGATAAAGAGGCAAGGATTAATCAAGATGTTACACATACAACGGTGTTTGGGTAACTGACCAAGAAACACTTAGCATCGCGCCTCAAATGTTCTTGTTGATGACCAGGGTATCATTGTCATGATTCAAGGTAGCAATGATATGGTGTTTCAATCAAGGGCCATACTTTAGATACACAAATGATCCATCAGGAGCAACTTATAAAATAAGTTTTACAATTTCCTCCTGGAAGAATGGTTATCCTTGCTAAAGAAAATTATAATGATAGGTCCTCCAGCCAGGGGTGCTAGGCATGACATCATATTACTGGGTCATCAAAGGACCAACATTATAACTCTTGGAAAGTTGTCCCAATCATCATATCTGACCGAGATTCAGATCCGATTGGTGTCACGATACCCCAGACTCAGGATGTTCGAGAAGAAAAAGGTGCAACACAAATCAACGAAATGACATTGCAAGATTCTCGGGAAATGAACTATGGGAGCGGGTTCACGAAACAATAGTTCATCATTAAACCAAGGACATAATGAGGAGGTGGCTGATGGGCTCAGCGACAATTCATTGAGAATTCCAAATAGATGGATTTCCACAATAATGTGAACAAGAAGATGACACTTGTCAATTCAAATGATATAATGTTGTATGCTCAAGGAAAACATACACCATTATTCATTAGTTGAAAGGTGTGACCGAAATATAACCTTAGGCAGCAAGATCAATGTTAGAGTGACGATTCAATAACCAACCGTTTAAGAACGAACTGTCGATCGTTAACTGCAAAGCAATAGGGTTGCTAGAAGTACATAACTCAAGCAACATCGTTAGCATATTGGTATCCCGGTTAAAAACAACACGGGGACCAAGGAAGAATGGTGATGGTGAGAAGTATCATCATACCAAGAATTTCTAAGAGATGGAGAAATCCCCACAACATTCTCGACATAAAAGACAATAATACTTCAAGGCAGAACACAACACTAGCTGGAGAGCAAGTTGTATTCATAATGTGGACAAATTCGCGATGAAAGGAAGTCAATGGTGTTGTCGATGATAATCAAAATATCGAGGGAAAAGAGGGTATTTCTCATCATGAACACAATTGACATCTCGGAAGAAGTCAAAGTGTTGAAGGTGATCCGACACATTTGCCGGGAGGTTTCAAGAGGATGCAATCAAACAACAACGGCAACAAGAAAGGGAATGACGAAGTAGCAAGTTATAGTATCAATATATAAGATGCAAGCTCGGAACCAAGTTGCCTTTCAAGACAAGAAACATGATGTTGAAAGCTCTACGTAAGTCGTGCTCACACACTGAAGAATTCGTGCACCAGAGAAGGACGAGGTAGCACAGTCAAAGATAACAAGACCAAGATGCAGCCGATAGTCCAGGAATGACCAGATTGAGTTCAGAATTTCCCAGTAAAAATACTAGGGGTATTTGAGTTGTAGTGCGGAATAATTCCACTAGTCGGTGTCCTCGGTTGACAACAACCCAGAACCCGTAAAGTGATTACGACAAGGAAAGACATTACTTCAACAAAGTTAGTAAGATGTGGTGCAATGGCAAGACATCTTCGAGATACCAGGGGGTAATACTCGAAGGTAGAACATGATAGAAGTAGAACCGGGTCATTTACCTATGACAGTAGATACTTCAACCTTGCCAAAAATAGATGAGGCACTGTAATGAATTCCCATCCGATATATCAGATCAGGACAGCATGGTCGGAACCATAACTATGGGAATCAGTTCAAGGATACCGAAAGAATCATACAACTGGATAATCATTTTGCAAGAAGCTTCCGATACGGTCTACATCATTTTCATGGGCATGAACACAAGTTCAAGGTCGGCTCCCACTTCTTTAATGCAAATCATTTCATTCACCTCTCGCTTTGATAAAACTGTAGTGTTGGAATTTCATTTGGTAGAACACCGGAAGAGTATGACTTGTGAAAACTTTTGGGTTCTCACGGATTAGGGGAAGGCATAGGTTCAACCCATCGGGCATCTTAGTAACATATACCACAAGTTTCAAAAGTAATACACAAGCTCGAATGCAGAGCATGGTTGGCCAAGCAGAGGATACAATTACGAAAGGCATTATGTATCAGGGGAAGAACTCACAAGGTGATTGAATATGAAGGACACTGTCGGATAACAATCCAACAATGGATCGGGCGATCCACAACGGAGCTGATGTGAGTATCGGTACTTACTCAGAGGAAGAAAGAATGCAGAGGCATCAGATTCAAGAATCACCTGATTAGTCTGATGTTTAAATAGAAAGAAATTATGGTTTCCAAAACGAAGGATCAGAAGCAGACGCTCTGATCAAGGATGGATAAGTTGAAAACACTTAGTTGGACAATCAGTAAAGGTTTGAATTGCCAAGAACCAACTCATGTCCGGAATGACGTCTGAGCCAGAAAGATAATTTTAAAAAGGATAACCTGATGACTGCGTGCACACACACACACATTGAATCAATAGGCTCAAAATGGCTAAGACAAGGGATGTTAACAAAGACTACTAGTCATATGGAATTAACCATAATGCAAGCAGGCAAGAATTTCAAGAGTAACATGCTATAGAGGATTTTCAAAAGATCGAAAAGTATTCCGAAGAATTTTGTGAGACACATGAACAATTGAGAAGAACGGATCCTCGATAAATGTGAGGAAATAACCGTAAGGGTTTTCATGCGAAATAAAACTGCAAGACAGTAAACTCAAAGGATTCTCCGGACAACGGAGAATATTTCGAGGCATCTTGTAACAACAAGAGCGACGAGGAATGATCACGAGAAGGGCTAGTGCATGCAGATATCCATAGGAATATATCGGTGGCAGTGAATTGCAAAGGCGATGACCACAAGGGTCTTGGGAAAATATCAAGGGATATCCTTAGAATCTTTTGACGAAGCAGGTGATCTTCCGGAATGAGGGCTCTCCAGGAGAAATAGTTACGAGAACCTAGAGTCAGAGTTAGTAAAATCTTTTAACCTGAATAGAAGAGAGATCAGAGTCCCAGAGCATAGACAAGGAATCAAAGATCCTAACACCATCCATTGGTGTTGTGGGCCCGTAAGCCACACAACAAGTTAGTAAATTTGTTTTTCAAAGACTAGACTCGACTTGGGCCAAGGAGTTGGAAAGGGGATTTCTACAGGCAGTCGACTCTGATACCAACTTGTGACGCCCCCGATTTGACCATACACTAATCATGCACACAAATGTGTACAACCAAGATCAGGGACTCACTGGAAGATATCACAACACAACTCTAGACACAAATTAAAATAATACAAGATTTATATTACAAGCCAGGGGCCTCGAGGGCTCGAATACAAATGCTCGAATACACAAGAGTCAGCGGAAGCAATAATATGTGAGTACACACATAAGTTAAACAAATATGCCTTAAGATGGCTAGCAAAAAAGTAGAAACGATCGGAAAGGCAAGGCCTCCTGCCTGGGACATCCTAACTACTCCTCGAAGCCGAACTCCGCATGGAAACATCCTCGAGATCTTCTGGCTCCTGGACTCCATCAATCTGGTTGCATCATCTGAGAAGAGAGGAAAAAGGGGGAAAGGGGGAGCAAAGCAACCGTGAGTACTCATCCAAAGTACTCGCAAGCAAGGATCTACACTACATATGCAATGATATATGTGTAAAGGGGTAATATCTATGGACTGAACTGCAGAATGCCAGAATAAGAGGGGGATAGCTAATCCAATTGAAGACTACGCTTCTGGCAACCTCCATCTTGCAGAAGTACAAGAGAGTAGATGGAAAGTAACAAGTATCCTCGCTTCTGGCAGCCTCCGTCTTGCAGCAGTAGAATAGAATAGATGGTAAGTTCACCAAGTAACATTGTATAGCATAATCCTACCCGGCGGTCCTCCCCTCGTCGCCCTGTGGGAAGCGATCACCGGGTTGTCTGGCACTGGTAAGGGTGTGTTTTATTAAGTATCCGGTTCTAGTTGTCATGAGGTCGGAGTACAACTCCGGGTTGTCCTTTTACCGAGGGACACGGCTATTTGGATAGATTAACTTCCCTGTAGGGGTGCACCACATAAACCAGCACGCTCGATCCCATTTGGCCGGACACACTTTCCTGGGTCATGCCCGGCCTCGGAAGATCAACACGTCGCAGCCCTACCTAAGCACAAGAGAGAGGTCAGCACGCCGGTCTAAGTCCTAAGCACGCACGGGTCCGGGCCCATCACCCAACGCACACCTGCACGTTATGTACGCGGCCGGTAAGCAAACCTAGCCGCTCCTAATACCAGAGCAGCATTCCAGACCAATCTGGCATGCGCCGCTAAGTCGCTGACGTCAAGAAGGCTTCAGCTGATACCACGACGTCGAGTGCCCATAACTATTCCCACGTTGCTGGTTAGTGCGTATAGGCCAATGGCCAGATGTGACGCCCCAAGACCGATGCTCCAGAATACTTCCAACTATTCCGGGTTTTGTCGTGTGTTTCTTTTGGTTGCTCTATTTATTTTGTGCATTGTATCATGTCATCATGCCATCATGTCATAAACCTTTTTGCATCTCAACTAAATAAATTGCATAGATCTTTTGATCTATATAAATCGAGGGAATTCACATGGTGTTTTATCTTTATAACATATACTCCCAATAGTATAGGGAGCTATATTGAACAGGCCATTAACCTGGAATCACCTATAACACATTTGCATCGTTCTTCAGTTTTCTTATATCCAACTCAACTTCTTTTTCTTCCTTTGAGGCCTTTAGTAAAATTGAGTTGCAATTTTACTTTATCCGTGGATGTTCAGATTCTTCCCATAAATCATGCTATTAGGCTGGCAGTTCAAATATGATCTCTTTTGGTCTCTATTTAAATTGCTTCCAAATTCAAACAGTTTGAGTTTTATTAAAACTTATTCGAATTGTATCTTCTAAACCCTTTCCAACCATTTTATATTAAACCCTCTATATTTTTCTGTCTCGAGGAAAATATGTCACTTTTTGGAATTCCACCTCTATCCTCTCCTTTTGCCTTTCTCTATTTCTGAAAATGCGAAGACCCTTTTTTTATTTTTTCTAGCAGGCCTCCTTGCTTATTTCACCTCTTCACTGGGCCGGCCTCCATTGCCGCGTGCTGGTGCCACTCCCCTGGGCCATATCCCTCCTGGCCGAGGCCCAACCAACCGCACCGGCCCAACCATCCCTCCCAGCCCACCTAAACCTCGAACCCTAGCCCCAATCCCTCTCGATCCTATCTCTCCCTCATTCCCTGCTAATTTTTTTTAAATAATACATTTTATTTAGTAAATTTCATAACTAGTACGTGGCTAGGCGAATTTTCAAAAATATGACCCAATCGGCCAGCAGCAGGCCGACTAGGCCTTGTCGGCCTGCTGCTGGCCGATTAGGACCTTATCGGCCTGCTGCTAGCCGATAGGCCTGTCTGCTGGCCGACAGGACCTTATTGGCCTGCTGCTGGCCGATTAGGACCTTATCGGCCTGCTGCTAGCCGATAGGCCTGTCGGCCCTGCTGCTGGCCGACAGGACCCTATTGGCTAGCTGCTGGCCTATTGCATGCATAAAAATATTCACATACCTAAAAATATTCACATACATAAAAATATTCACATACCTAAAAATATTCACGGACCAACTACAAATATTCATATACCTACAAATATTCACATACCTAAAAATAGTCACGGACCAACTAAAAATACTTCATATACCTACAAATATTCACATACCTAAAAATAGTCCAAGACCAACTAAAAATACTTCATATACCTAAAAATATTCACATACCTAATAAAAAGTCACGGACCAACTAAAAATACTTCATATACCTAAAAATATTCACATACCTAAAAAATACTACCAAACAATTACGAGAGATAAAATGTGTGTTGGAATATACCCTTGAAGCGTGCAAACGAACGACGAACGTCGGTCTTCAATCAACGGAACCGGAGCCGGAAACTTGCGTAGCAACGCCGGAGCTCCACCACCACCACTGCCTTTTAGGTATGTGAATATTTTTAGGTATATGAAGTATTTTTAGTTGGTCCGTGACTATTTTTAGGTATGTGAATATTTGTAGGTATATGAATATTTGTAGTTGGTCCGTGACTATTTTTAGGTATGTGAACATTTTTATGTATGTGAATATTTTTAGGTATGTGAATATTTTTATGCATGCAATAGGCCAGCAGCTAGCCAATAGGGTCCTGTCGGCCAGCAGCAGGCCAATAAGGTCCTATCGGCCAGCAGCAGGCCAATAAGGTCCTGTCGGCCAGCAGCAGGCCAATAGGGTCCTGTCGGCCAAGCGGCTTGTGGCCGACAGGCCTATCGGCTAGCAGCAGGCCGATAAGGTCCTAATCGGCCAGCAGCAGGCCGACAAGGCCTAGTCGGCCTGCTGCTGGCCGATTGGGTCATATTTTTGAAAATTCGTCTAGCCACGTACTAGTTATGAAATTTACTAAATAAAATGTATTATTTAAAAAAAATTAGCTCATTCCCTCTGCCCGCCGCCACTCTCTCTCCCTCGATCTCTCCCTCCTCCCGACCCGTTCCCTTCGCTCGCAGCGCCAACCCTGGCTCTCTCGCTCGCTCCTCTCGCTCCAGCCTCCCCTCTCTCCCAAGCCGCGTGCCGCGAGCCCGTCCCCGTGGCCGCACCCCTCGTCTCCGCCTCCCTCCTCTGCGCCTCTACCTCTGCCGACCTTCGGCCCTCAAGCTCGCTGCCTGGTCGGAGTCCCGCCGCCGCCTTCTTCACTTGGTCGAGCCGCCGCTACTTGCGTTTCTGCTCAGGCCCTTGACCCCGCGCATCTATGCCGCCCGCCTCCACTCTCCGGCCCCAGGCAGTCGCATCCGCCCCTGAGGCGGCTGCCGCTTGCCCGCCGCCGCCGCCGCCTAAGGAGGCTGACGCTGCCTTGCTTGACGAGGCCATCGTGTTCCGTCGCCGTGGACTGAAGCCGTCGCGCTCCAATCTCGTCTGCCTCGTGTCCTTCTGGTTTCGGACGACACCGAGTTCCGCTCCAGCAAGTTGTCGGGCGCCACCTTCTCGGACTCCTTCTCACAGTGCCTTGCTCCCTCCTGCCGTGGCTCTGCCTCCCCTGCTGCTGCCGCTGCTCTGCCTTGCTTCACGAGGCCTGCGTGCGGCTCCGCTTTCTGGTGATGCCAAGACCACAACTAAAAGACCCGCACCCAAATCGCCAAGTCTGTGTCCGTGTTTTCGCCAAGTTCCATCAAGCTGAATGTGTACGACTAGATGATGACCGCGAGACCGATGCCCCAAGGACGCCAAGGATGACTACACGTCGACACTATCGAGTACCTCTTCTACCATCTACGAAATCGCTAAGAACCGGTCCGTCAAGTTTCTCGGAGACCACATGGATGCCAAGTACCATGACATCGACGTCCCTTCAAGTTCGACTATGGTTGCCGTGTACCAATACCGTCGCCCCGAAGACGTTGGATGTCAAGTACCTCTCCGAAATGAAATGAGAACGACTACATCCACTATCGTCGACCTCGGAGACCCGTGGACATCAAGTTCCTTATCGTGACCCCGAACATCTACGAAACATGAACAACTACTTCCCTCGAGACTCGAACCTCCCCGAAATGCATGCTTCAAAGGTATAACCGCCAAGCCGATGACCCCGTGGATGAATGTTGTGTGATGTATGAGATGTTTCACTTGTTTGCACCATGTCCGTTGTGTTGCTCGTTTCCATGTCGCCGACCCGTGGGAACCCTGAAACCGGGAGCACCCCATCATCTTGCATGACACGTCCCATCATCCTTCTTTTGCATCGGTCTCTCAACGAGTTATCGGATCACCGGAACATTGTCGTGGCACCGTTTTCGGTATCGCCACCGTGGCACCCCTTTCTATCCACCACGGTGACAGATGCTCCCTACAACATGTCAACTTTTAATAAAATTGCATAAAAACTCGCAAATGTCATCTGCATCATGATAACACCATTTAAATGGTTCAAATTGTTGTGTTTGCTTAAAATTGCTAATTATGAACATGGGGATTTTCCGAAATTGTTGTTGTTATTTCCGGCCTCATTTGAAATGCCTAGATAGCTAGTTTACTTATGCTTCACCTCTTTCCATGCTAAAAACATTTAAACTTGTTGGGTTCATAACAAGATCAAACTAAATAATCTAACGTGGTGTTTTGTCAATATGCAACTCGTTGCATATTGAGCTCCACTTAAATTGTTGTGTTGTTTGAGCACTTTGCCATGCCATGCATAATTAAACCGGACATGCATCATACTTGTTTGTGCATCATGCCATGGTTATGATATGTGTGTTTACCATGTTGTTTGCTTCTTTCCGGTTTGCCTCTCTCGTTAGCTTCGGTTTCGTTCCAGAGTTGTGAGGATTTGTTCGACTACTTCATGGACTCGTTCTCCTACTTGCGGAATCCCAGGCAAGATTACCATTCCCCGATATCACCTCTATCTTTGCCTATGCTAGTTGTCTTGCTCTTTAGCTATGCCTCGATGCCTATTGCTGTTTTGTCTGCCTCCTATTGTTGCCATGAAACACTCTAACCGCCTTCCTAGCAAACCGTTGATTGGCTAAGTACGCTTTTGCTCAGCCCCTCTTATAGCATTGTTAGTTGCAGGTGATGTTTCGAAGATTGCTCCATGTTTGGACTTCTTATTGGCATAACACAATATATATATATTAATTAATTAATACACATATATTGGTAATGGGTGGAAGGCTTGGCCTTCTGCTTGGTGTTTTGTTCCACTCATGCCACCTTAGGACCCGATAAACCGGTGTTATGTTCCTTGATGTTGCGTTCCTAACACGGTTGGGGTTTATGCCCCCCCTTGATAATTCACATTGCTTAAAGCTTTTCCAGCAAGGCCCAACTTTGGTACTACATTTGCCTTAGAACTAAAACTTGCCAAGGGAGTAATTAACCCGATGATTTATTAATCAACCCCCGGGCCAGTGCTCGTTTTGAGGGTTGGTCCAAACTAGAGTCACTTGCGGTGCCACCCAGTTTTTCTGGGGTCTTTGGTTGCTGTACGTAGTGCTCATCCGGTCGTGGCCTGAGACGAGATACGCGCGGCTACTATCAGGGTGTCGGCACGCCACGAGGTCTTGCTGGATTAGTACCTTTGTCGAAATATCTTGAGCACGGGATTCCGAGGATACTCGGGTATTCCCAATCTGGAGTTGCGACTCCACAGATCGTGAGCTTGTGATGGGCTAAGTTGGGACACCCCTGCAGGGTTTTGAACTTTTGAAAGCCATGCCCACGATTATGTGCTAGATGGGAATTTGTTAATATCCGGTTGTAGATAACTTGACACCATATCCCTAAGAATACACTACCTGTGTGAGTAACCGTGATGGTCTCTTTCCGAAGGGCTTTGGGAAGTGAACACGGTGGGGTTATGCATGAGCGTGAGTAGCTAGGATCACTTCTTGATCACTTTGGCGACCGTTGGCACATCATCTCATCTCGCTCTGAATCCGTAAGCTAGTTGCTTAGTGCTTGCTGCAGCCACTTTATTACCCTTCCACACCTAAGGCTTTGTTAGTTTTTATACCCCGGAATGGGATTGCTGAGTCCTTGTGACTCACAGATTACAACACACACCAGATGCAGGTACAACAAAGTACAACGCAGGAGACGGACAAGAACTTTACTAGGAGTTTGATGAAGAGCGTGGTCGTATGTATGTGACGTGTTTCGATGATCAGTAGTGGTTCCTATCAGGGGCTATCAGACCTTGTGGTTGTGGTATCTTTCTTGTTTGGATTTCGTCCGTAGTCGGACCCTGTGTTATTTGGATGAGTGTATGCTATTGTATTCATTGTGTGACGTGGCGAGTGTAAGCCAACTATTTTAATCTTTCATCCCTATTCTTTTACATGAGTTGTGCAAAGATACCACGCTTGCGATCATTCCAGAATGCGCTTATGTCTCTAAGTCGTGCCTCAACACGTAGGAGATATAGTCGCATCCTGGGCATTACACCAGACTCGGATCAAATACCAAGATCTCGTTAAGCGTGTTATTATGAAATAACCGCGGACAACGACCAGGGCCAGGCCCGCCTGTCTCCTAGTTGGTCGCAACCCGCCCTGTCGCTCCACCACAAAGTAACCATCAGGGGGCTGCTGGGAACCCACGCCACCACTACCTGTGTGGAACCACCTGCCCCTTCAACCCCCATCTCTAAATCATCAACATGAGTATGCAATAGTATAGTATAAAGCCGTGATCACCTCCTGAAGTGATCATAGCCCGATAGTATAGCATGGCAGACGGACAAGAACGTAGGGCCACTGATGGAATACTAGCATCCTATACTAAGCATTTAAGATTGCAAGTAAAGGTATCAATAGTTGTAGCTACAATAACAGGCTAAGCAGCAGAATAGGATTCATCGAAAGCAGTAACATGCTACACTACTCTAATGCAAGCAGTAGAGAGAGGAATAGGCGATGTCGGGTTGATCAAGCAGGGAGGGGGGGGGGGCTTGCCTGGAAGCTCTGCAGACAAAAGGAATCTTCAGAAGCATAGCCGTAGTCGAACACAGTGGCATCGGCATCGCCTCAGGGTCTACCGGAAAGGAAGTAACAGAGGGGGAACATAATAAACAACATAGCAATCAAAAGCATCACAAAGCATAACACATCAATACGTGGTGCTAGGGGTGGCCCAACGCGGTGCTACATGTAATAGTCGGAGCAGGAAAATATCTATGGATATTTCCCCGGCTTTGGGCAATTACCGGATAGACGATCCGGAGGGAAAGGTTCCATGTTTACAGTGCTGGAGTCATCTGACAGGTAAGTGGGTAGCGTATTCGGGTTTGCCTCATTTTTCTGATCATTTTTCATATATAAATTATTTTCATCCGAGTTACGAATTATTTTATATTAATTTATAAAGATTTAAACCATTTTAGAATTAACATAATTAATTAATTCGAAAATGCATTTATGACGTCATCATGACGCCAGCGGTCAACTCTGACCGTTGACTGGTCAAACTGACATGTGGGTCCCACTATCATTGACTAGGATTAACTAAAACAGGTTAATTAGGTTAAATAATTATTAGGTTAAGCTAATCACGATTAATTAAGCTAACTATTTCTTTAATTATTATTATTATTATTAAAATTACTTTTCTTTTTTAATTCTTTTTTAATTCATTTTTTTAATTATGGGCGCTGGGCCCCGGCTGTCAAAAGGCCCGGGGCATAGCGGGTGCTGGGCATCGGGCACCCGGGCACGGCCACAAGTGCCCGACGGGGCGAGCCTGGGCGCTAGCCCCGGTCACGGTGAACGACGCGGGGAGCCGGTGAGGCAATGCGGTGGTGGCGGCGACTGGCACAGGGGCAAGCTGCGGTGGACGAAGGCGAGGCGGGGCGCTGGTAGAGCGGGAGGCAACGGTGGGGGAGGGCGGATCACGGTGAGCAGAGGGGGTCGCGAGCGGCTGTAGCGAGCAGGAGCAGGGGAGCCGGGAGGCGAGCGGTGGAGGTAGCCCGTAGGAGTGGGGCGGGCGCGGCTGCAGCGCAACAATAGATCGGCGGCGGAGGCAGGCCCAGCGCGGGTGGAAGGAGCGGCGATGGTACTCGGGTGCAGGCAGCATCGGCGCAGCACAGGGGCGGGTCCAGCGGCCATGACATGTGGTGGCCGCGGGAGGCATGCGACAGAGGCAAGGCGGGCGAGGCAGGGAGGCAGCCGGCGTTGACTAGAGGGAGGAGAGGGCCAGCGTGAGATGGTGGCCGTGGGGCGGCAGCAGCAGAACGAAGAGTAGCACTCCGGCGAGGTGAGCAGGGGTGGTCGCAGCAGCAGAGGCTATGACAACGAACGACGCGAGCTACGGCTAGGCGTGCGTGCGCGCGGGCGTGGACTGCACGGTCGACGGGTGAGCGAGGATGGGAAGGGAGAGGAGGTGCTCACGGCGGGGCCGTAAGGGAGTGGCAGTGGGCTCGAGGAAGAGTCGGGGCCGGCGCGACGAGGCAGCGAGGCGAAGCGGCGGGGAGGCGTGCGTCGACGCCGTCGTTGATGAGGTCCTCAGGCGGCGGCACGTCCAGATCAGGGGGAAGAGGGAGGAGTGGATCGAGGGTGAAGTGGGTATCGTGGGTTGGGTTAGGTCAGGGTGGTCCGGGGGGATAAGGAGAGGGAGAGGTGGGCTGGCTAGGTGGCCTGCTGGGCCGAAGCCCAGTTAGTGGGGAGTCCTTTTCTATTTTTTTGTTTGTCTTTGTTTTTATTGATTTATTTTTCTTGTTCTGTTTTTCTACTATAGTTTCATTTATTTTAGTTTTATAAAAACACAAAATTTGCACCTAATATAGTATTAGTAATTGTGCTACTACCCAACTAATTTTGGGCAACTAAATAATTAGGTTATATTTTTATAAAATACAAAAAGCATTTGATCAATTGTTTTGTTGCTGTTTTATCTACTTTAAAACGTTGAAGCATTTTATAACAATGTGGTTTCATCACCACATTTACTTATGAATTATTTGGCACATCGAGAGCATTTTAGTTTCAAAATTTGAAAACTTTTATTGTTTGTTTGATTCGAATTTGAATCTGCATTGGTTTCGAAATAACGTGAGATTAGCAACAGTAATCAAGGTGACATGACATAATTAGTAGAGGGTTACTGTAGCATGATTACCCGGGCATCACACAGCAGCTGCACAACGCTCTTCGTCCATAGGCTCAAGCAGAGCTCCATGGTCGATGCTCGGGTCGCGAAGATGGAGGTGGCTGAAGACGCGCGTCAAGGCTAAAGTAGAAAGCGCGCAGGCCTCCCCCTCCACCATGGGGCCGATCCCATTAGCAACGCCCTCGAGCGCCGTGACAAGCTAAGGGAGTAGCTCGGTAGGGCCTTCCTCGTCGGTCGCCAACGACTCCTTCAAGCCCTTCCCGTTGAGCTCTTGCAGTGCCTCGCGGGACTTCTACTCAATGGATTTGAAGGCCGCACAGTCTTCAACAAGAACCTTTGCCTTGGCTTCTAGCCGGGCCTTCTCCGCCTCCACTTCCTCCTTCAGCTTCTCCAGACGGCCGCGCTCCGTGGCCTGCTCCCGTACCGACTGCTTGAGCTCGATCTCACGACCAGTGGCTGCATCCTCCCGAGCCTTTAGCTCCCCCTCCCGCACCTCGCACCGACGGGCCTTGGCGGCTTGCTCGTTGCGCGGGGTGGGGAAGCAGAGACGCCTACGCCAATCAGTCGCCACGTGTAGATCAAGGCCGCAGGCAATTGGGGCCCGCGGCGCCCTGCACTTGCCCCTTGGCTTCGCCTCGTAGCCAAGTTCGAGCGTGCCTTGGGCTCAGGGGCTACTGCGGCTTCCTGGGAATGGGGGTACCCAGACTTTCCCGGGGGCCCATGACGTGGCTCCATCGACGGCCTGGTATGGCCCAGCTTCAGCAACCATAGCTTAAGACCCTCGTGAGGGCCGAGCCTCGCGAGACAGACGACGGCAAGACCTCCCTGTGGGTAGCCTCTCTAGGCTGGCTCCCGAGGAGCGGAGATATCTATGCGAGGTGCACCTCACGAGGGTCATGTGACATGAGCCATAACGACCAGGGCCAGGCGGACGCTAGCGGGCGCATTGTACTAGTTCCCCTTTTGATGCCAAGGGGGCAAGCACAGGCGCGGAGTCCCGAGGAATCAAGCAAAGGTTTCCAAATCGGTGCAACAAGATCAAGGACCGCCAGGACGACAGGACAGAGGTCATCGTGGAGTCCGGCGCAGCATCACCACCAGAGCCTTTGGTAGGCGAATACCTCTTTTGTCAGGATAGCTTATACTAGTTGTTCCCCTTCAAATTTTGCTGTTGTGGGATCCCTTCCCGCCTACATTTGTGAAGAGCACCAAGGCCACTATAAATAGGACCTAGCCACCACCATAGAGAGGGAGAGGGCATTCCACCACAACGAGGAGCAGATCACCCAGATCATCCTCACCCTCACCAGCTCGTCGAGCCCTAGAACACCTCACTTACTGAGGCTGTTCATCCACTATACTAGTTCATCCTCAGCCCCACGAGTCAATCCACTACACACACTAGAGTAGGGTATTACACCACAAGGTGGCCCGAACCAGTATAAACCCCTATGTCTCTTGTTCCTTGAGTTAGTCGAGCTAGGCCGTGGGATCGTGGGGCGATCGCGCTGGGTAGAGACTGTTCTTCATGCGCACCCCAGAGTTTGAACCTCTCTAGCGTTTGCGGAGCCCAAAATTTGACAAGCGCTTTCGCCGTCCAAATCTAATTATCACCGGAGAAATAGAAGGAGGAGATTAGAACCACACTGAGCTAGAGACCTAGAGGAGACTCCAACTTGTATGTTTCAATAGTACAAAATCATCTAGTATATATAGGTGGAGATGGAAGTGGGGCGCCACACAAGGCGAAGGATTCCCTCCCCTTGTGTGGGCCCTAGGGGGGGAGCAATCCCCCTCCCCTTGTATCATTTGGCCTCCCACTTGCGGAAAGGGGGCTCCACCCCTGCATGGGCCTATGTGGCCCAATTCTCCTTTCACCACTTGGCCTTTTTAGACCCATTGATATTAAATTAAATATAAAACCTCCTAACAATTACTAGAGTCTTTTATTATTAAGTTAACATCACCGGAAACATTTTCCACCTACATATTATTTATCAGAACTACCCGATATTGGCCGATAAACTCCAGACCCTTCCGGTGACCCCGAAACGCTTCTGGTTCCTCTCCAAAGTATTCTGAATATTAATGAAGCAATTCCAAAATAAATCCTCGATACTCTCGTCCTACTAGCACTCAGCAGATCATGATTAAGATTGTGATCCTGTAAGTTCGGTAAAATATAGACATGAACAAAACTCCTTCGTTCAATGACCGATAGTGGAACCGTGGACGTCCATATCGGTCCCTATGATTACATGAATGATATTCGAGTGAACCTTTGGTTATCATGTGATGTTCCCTTTGCTTCATGATACTTTGCAAAACCCGAGGAGCATTAGTATCCTCTTGAGTCATACACATGCTCACTATATCGTTATCCTCGTTACCGATTTTGTTCTTCTTTCTCTTTGAAGTGTTTCGGCATCCCTAAGACTTTGTCACCTGTGTCTTGCCAGACGATGATGGATGTCATCACACAGAGATGACCCTAATAATATCTCTCCATCATCGAAGGAGCAATTTCCACTCTTGAGCTATCTAGTCCCTTTTCAAACTTTCCGATGAGCATGTAAGTTGTCTTTACGATCACCGAGTTCAATTGACGTTTGAGCAACCCAGAAGTCCACCGTTCCATGAGAAGTGACTGTGATATTCTTATGTTCTAAGGAACTAAAACATATGCTAACACTCCATGTTATAACAATTGATTTCAGACTATATTATCACAAAGAATAACAAACAAGTTTGGGTCAATTCAATATGTTTGTTCTTCTAACGTCACACTCTCAATGTTGTTTTAGGACTATCGTCACAACTAATGATATCCTAAGGCCCCGAAAACATGATCACCAACAACACTTGAGCCAGTCTTAGAGGCAAGGCTAGGAACATATTCTTTACCGTTTATTATTCCACACGTGCATATGAGTTTTCCACTGAATCACATATTTCAGCATCATAGCAGTTATAGCATGGAATATAAACGGTTAAATATGAGAATGGGAATATAAAAATACAATATTACTGCCTCTAGGGCATATTTCCAATAGTCTCCCACTTGCACTAGATTAAATAATCTAGTTGCCTAGTCTATTTTAGCACCTATGACTTATCAAGTGTTGCTCATGCCTTGCTCGTGGTAGAGTCTTCATCATTGGTTTTGGCACATTCAAAACCATGTAATATTTGTGTTAGTCATATATGATTCTACATGGTATCTTGATTCCTTTTGCTTTAAGAAACGACACAACTATTCACAATACGGTGTCATTGATTTCATCGCACTTGGGATCACACCAACTATATGAAGACACCTCTTGATCCAGACCGCTTTGAAACGTTCGATGCTTTAAACATATTATTCTTACACTATAGAATCCACAATATTGTTCATGCTTGAAAACTATTTCAAACAAATATTATATCATAGCCGATAATAATTTATATCAGTCATGAAGCTGGTGTTCGTGTAACCATTTACAACAATCTTATTCATTTCCTCTATAGTCAAGGAGCATGTCCTTTATTCTCATGAGGCACTTTTTTATGTTAACAACTACCTAGTGACCAATCCAGGATCACTTTGCTACCTGCTACTAACACTTAGTACATAAGAAACATTTGGCCTAATAAATACCATATAATTCATGATGGATTCAATTATCAAGGTATATTGAATTCCACTTATCTACACATGCTTATAGACATTGATTTCTTCTAAGCATCATGCTATGTGTCATTGGGAGAAAATAGTTTCTCCATTTTAAACCTTTTTTAAAACATTGTCAATGTATTCATTTCATCTTAGCGCAGTCGGACTTCTTGATTTATCTATATAGATCTTTATGTCCAATAAGTTGCTTTGCCTTGGTCTTTCATTGGAAACATATTCTGTATAAATTTTCACCGTGCTTAGAAACTTTATATTATTTCTAATCAACAATATGTCATTTACATATACAATTAGAAATGCTATATAGCTCCCACTAAATTTCTTGCATACACAAGTTTCTTCATAATTTTAACAAAGTCAAACTCTTTAACTATCTCACTGAAATGTTGATTCCAGCTCCTTGATACTTGCTTCAACCAATATAAATACCTTTGAAGCTTGCACACCTATCTGGTATGCTAAGGATGTAAAAAACCTTCTGGTTGTATCATTTATAAATCCTTTCCATTTAGGAAACTAGTTTTGACATCCATTTGCTAAATATCTTTTGGAGGATCAATCAAGTTCCAAGTTAATTATCGTATATGAACTCCATTTCGGTGTGCATGGCTATAAGTCATTCCTTTGAGCTGGGCGCTACCATCGCTTCCTTGTGGTTCACAGGATCATCTTCTTCTAATTAAGATGAATATCTCATTGTGATATCATTTAGGAGGTTCATCAAATCTTCCTGATCCACACAGTTTTGTTACAAGCTTTCACTAGAGTTTCTACATCTGGTGTAGTAACTTCCAGCTCAATTGTGCACACAACTTTCAGAACAACTTCTGGTTTGTTAATTCTGCTTACTTCTGCCAGAGATTCAATAATCATATCAAGCTGATCTGTCCTCCCACTTCTTTAGCGAGAAAACTCCTTCTCGATAAAGTGTTCACTACTGCAAGAAGGTCTTAATGTGACACATTTATAGGAGACCAGTCAACCAAACTGTGTGTGATGCATGAATCGCAAATGGTATGGTAATAAAACCATCACCAATGAAACAAATTGTATGCGATATCTGATCTATCATCAAGCATGATTCAGATTAGATTTGCGTGTGCGAATCATGGCATATAGTTGATCCATACAACTATTTGCAACAAGACAAAATAACAGAAATGGTTAGCCTGGTCAAGGTGTGTGCGATAGACGACATATAGATCACTCGGATGAACTGTTTGCGTTGATCCATAAGAACACAAACAATTACCTAGGACAAGGTGTGTGTAATGGATGGTATACATGTTACTCAGATGAGCTGTTTGTGATGATCCAGAAGAATGCAAAGGATTCAACTTAATAAGATGTGTGTGATACCCGACAAACAAGTCAGTAATCAGAATTGTGTGGGAAGACCAATAATAACAGAGGCAATTCCTGGTAATAGCCGTGTGTGTTGTGGGCAAACACTTGGTAGTAAACAATTGTCAGCGATTGATGAAATGATCACCGATGGGTTCTGTAGTTTAAGCCATATGCGATGTGATTTGCTCTGTCTGCACAACATCCATGCGCTACCTATAGAACAAGAAAATATATACTTATATCATCATGATTGCGTAACCAAATAAACATCCAATTACATAACTGACTACAGATAACATTGGCACACCTAAGTAAACAATTACATGCATAATAATCTAGGAGAAACGATCATCAAATCATCTACTTGTTCTTCTAACTCTTGCCATTGCTCCACTACCAGCTGGATCCCCGCCGTTTTTGGGAAGGAGGCACTTCTGCACGTCAACGATTCACATGTACATCTTGTCTCTTGTGTATGCCTCCTTGGCCGCATACATGACGTGATCTTCGTCCAGTTTCTCCATCCTAATCGAGTGCCAAGCAAGCATGTCATTGTTGTAGTCATCAATCATGTCTCTGTAGTAGGGGTCGATGATGGCCTCGACGAGGTCAACTGGTGAGCCCTTCTCGTGCTTCTTGTTGCCCCAGATCCTGTATTGGCCCTGGTTGTCAACTATATTATGGCAGGTGATGCCGAATTCTTGAGCACCTTTACATCATTGGCGGTGTCTGTTAGTGTCAAAACCGGCAGATCTCGGTAGGGGATCCCGAACTATGCATCTGAGGATCAATGGTAACAAGAGACAGGGGACACAATGTTTACCCAGGTTCAGGCCCTCTCGATCGAGGTAATACCCTAGATCTTGATGAATATGGTTACAAGAGTTGATCTACCTCGAGATCGTAATGGCTAAATCCTAAAAGTCTAGCCTATGAGATTGCTATGATTCTGCTGTTGTTGTGCCTACGGACTAAACCCTCCAGTTTATATATGCACCGGAGGTACCTAGGGTTTGTACATTATCACCTTGCAGAGGAAGGAAAGTATTACACCCAGACTCTAAACTTGCTATTTTACATATGGGGAGTCCTATCCGGATACGGGAGATAATCTTCATCGATAATCTTCATGGCCCACCAGTCTGGCCCATAATGAATGATCCGGTTACCTCAGGACCCCTTAATCCAGGACTCCCTCAGTAGCCCCTGAACCAGTCTTCGACGACGATGAGTTCGGCTAACGCACTGTCTTCAGCATGCAAGGCGGGTTCCTCCTTCCGAACATATTGAATAATATTCCCTACAAAAGGTACTGTGTCCGGCTCTGCATAGTTAGTACAACCCATAGCCTCGACGACAAGGTATCCAAAAACGGATACTGTATCTTTATTAGCAATTTTCAGCGAAGCATCACGTCTGTCCCTTTTAATACATATCTAACCGTTTTCTTGGCCCTGGTTTCGCTTTTCGAGGTATAGCCTCATTGACACATCTTGTCAAAACAGAGATTGTGCCCGCTTATTACGGGATCCTTATCAACGTGACGTGACCATCTAAACCGCACCTTACCCACAACCTTGTTGGGAACCGGCGAGGTTTACGGCTGGTGTGGGGGGCGTTTAGCATTCACCGCTTATAAAAGGACCCAAAGTTTTACCCTTTATCCCCACGCTCTCCTCAAGCCCTAGCTCTCTAATCTCCTTAGCCCCCAGCGCCCACATCTCTTGTGCCATCAATCTTCAAATCCTGCACCATCGCTGTCGTCTCCAGCAATGGTTGGCTCCGGCTCCAAAGGCAAGTGGGAGGCTTCTTCGGTCACAGAGAAGACAGTGAAGATCCTCCGGAGCGCGGGCTATCTCGCCGACGATGTGGCACATCAAGTTCCTGAGAGGGACTAAGTGATCCCCGTCCCTAAGGCGGGTGAGAGGGTTGTATTCCTCTCTCACTTCATTAGGGGGCTGGGATTTCCTCTTCACCCCTTTGTACGGGGTCTTCTGTTTTTCTACGGGGTAATTTCCATGATCTAGCCCCGAATTCAATTCTTCACATATCCGCTTTCATATTGGTGTGTGAAGCATTCCTCCGAGCCTCCCCACACTTCGTCCTGTGGCTCAAAACCATCAATTTGAAGCCGAAGGTGGTCGACGGGCAGCACGTTGAGTGTGGGTGTGCTATGATAAGCAAACTCCCCAACGCCATCTGGCCAAAGGGGGTGTTCGTGGAGACGAACAAAATCTGGCAGCAAGAGTGGTTTTATATCACTGAGCCCCGCGACCCTAAGTGGGCGGCAGCTCCTGCATACAAATCTGGACCCCCGGAGAGGCTAACCTCCTGGACCGATAAGGGTCCGAATTGGGGTCTCAGGCGGAGGTGCTAGCCCTCCAAAAAGACATCTCTTACATGATCTCGAAGGGCACCCAACTAACTAACGTGGTCCAGGTAATGCTTGCCCGCCTCGTCCTCCCCTGCCAACGCCGGGACTCCTATCTATGCGAGTTCATTCCGGGAGGATCCCAGCCCTTGAAGCACCTCTTCAGCTCTACGCACGAAGACATCTCGAAGCATCTCTTCAAGGCCCAGAAGGGGTGGCCGGCGGAGACTGAGGAAAGGGGCTTCAGTACTGTTCTCCCTGCATCAGAGGTATTTGAGATGTATGCCCAACATATATTCCTTCCCTGTTTTAATTACAACAGGAGTTCGAGTTTTTGTGTTCAATCCAGACCTAGACAAAAAAGGCGGAGCGGATCAAGTGTCTGGATCCCCTACCAGAAGACCCAGAGACACCTCGGGTGACGGCGATGTTGATTCCGGCGCCGTACAAGGCGCCAGAGAAGAAGGCCAAGAAGAAGGGCAAGGAGGTGAAGAGCGACCCCGTCCTGCCGGCCCTATGGACACAAGGTCCGAGGAAACAAGCTCCCAACTCTCTCCCGAAGAAGAAGAGGAGGAGGAATAAGAAGAAGACTCCCCCATCCTGGCCAAGGGGTGGAAAAGAGCGCCCCCCCGCTGACGCAGGCACGGTCGCACCCAGGAAGAAGCTAACTCTTCCTGTTATTTCGGACTCATCGTCCGAACACAGCTATCGGGTTCAGTCTAGGGTCAAGCCCCCGGCCAAATGTAAGTATTCAAAACTGCTGATGTTCGGATGATTTTCCTTTTTCGGCACCTAATATTTAATTTGCCTTTATATAGCCCTCCTCATGACATCCCCGTGGCTTCACTGTCCTCGGGGAATTCTCTAGCGTCCGGAGATACGGAGAGCAATATGCCTCAGCGGGGCTCATCGCCCACCGTGGGGGATACTGAGGTATTCTCTCTAAAAACTCCCCCTGTTCCAGCAGGTGGGAGTGGGGCATATGAAAGGGCGGCCGAGGTCAATCCCTTGGCCGCGGTCGACTAGGGGGAGCGATCCCCATGGCGACCAAAGACAGGGGGCCCAAACAATCCGGGGCCCCACCGAACACTGTTCCAGAGTCGAGTGTGGCTTCGAAATCAAGGGACCAGCCCCCCGTAATAGGGGAGGGAGCTACTGCTCCTGTGGCGCCTACCGTCAATCCGGAGGCGCCGAACACTCTGGAGGGAGCACTACAAAGTGCTTCCATCATGGAGGAACACCACACTCTGATGAGTGCGGTCATGGGGAAGATTCAGTCTGTCAAAGGCGGACTGAACGAAGCCTTCAACAACCTACTAATAGGCTTTGAGGTATGCGATGTAATGTTCTGTAAAGGGAACTTCTATTTTATTATATATATATATATATATATATATATATATATATATATATATATATATATATATATATATATATATATATATATATATATATACAGTAGCCCCTGATGCTTTGTTTGATTTGGAACAGAATCAGACAAAGAATCCATGTTATGGCATATGATAGAGCTAAACTGTACTTTTGTGCTTTGGACAGACTTCCCTAGTAGCGGCGACTACCCAAGCCGCAGAAGTTTCCGAGTTAAATCGGAAACTTAAACTAGCTGATGAAGATCTCGAACGCGTCAACAAGCATTTTGATTAAACACAAGGTATGCGGGTTTAGGAAATCTAAATTTTAACACACCATATGTCCGAGGCTTTGAAGGGCGAACTTGCCATGGCCAAGGAGGAGGCCAGAGCTAGCAAGGCAGCCGCTGATAAAGCGGCTACCGACCTGGAGGCTGAGAAGGCCCTGCGTCAACAGCACGAGGCTCGGGTGACCGAAGTCGAGGACGAGCTTTACGATGCAATCCACAAATGCGACACCTTGGAGAAGGCGAATTCGAACCAAGTGTTCGAACTTGCGATGATAGTTAATGCTGCCAAGGAGGCATGAACTGAATCATGCGGTGCTCAGGAGGAGATAAAACAAGCGCGTCAAATAGCAGCTGGTAAGGTTTTTCTCTTGCAGAGCATCTTCGGAGGTCAATGGTATCTTGGGCTGACACGATTGTGGAGTTCTCTAGGCATGTTTGCAGATCTCCCGAGGAGCATCGCCGATGCCGCCCAATACTTCAGAGATTAGGAGGGGAACAACACGGAGAAGCTGTTTTGGTCGCAGTCCCTTGAGCCCAACCATCCGGTGCCCCTCAATGACCGAATGAAGCAGCTGGTTGAGCTGCACAACATGGCGAGTTCGGCCATGAAGGACTTGATAGTCCGGCTATGGCCCGCTGATCCGATCCCGAGTAGTTACTTTGGATTGGTGAAGAGGCTCATCGATGCGAGTCCGCAGGTCGACGCTATTAAGTGCTCGTCCTGCATAGAGGGTGCTCAGATGGCCCTTGACCGCGTGAAGGTGCATTGGGCGAAGATGAAGGCCGCGGAAATAGCCACTGCTCGTCCTCCAGAAGGCAAGGATCATCGCAAACCGGAAAGGTACTTTGACGATGTCCTAGAAGGAGCCCCCCTTGTAGAGGGCCAATGCTCAAAGGATATAATCTTTGAGTGATTTGTATTCGGGTTGTAAGGACTAAGCCAATGTGCCGATGTGTATAAATTTTGCGCTTTTATATTAATGAGCAACTTTTCCCTCTTGTGCGGCTGTTTATGTAAATCTGAAAGTTTCCAGTCGTCGGTTTCAGCCCCGATGTAAATATTACATGGGTGTTCGGTAACACACAGGAACACTCTTTATCCAACGTCTTGGTTTGTATAGGAGGTGTTTGCGTAGCGAACCAGGCAATCAGACTATGTGGCTTTATCGCTTTCACTTAGCCGTAGCAGTTTGACTAGTGGGGTTAAGTACTAGCCCCTGGTGCATACCAGGCTTTCCGAATTATAGTGCCTTTTCGACGCGGCTATGCGGAGACCAGCCCCTCGTATAACACGGAGTGGATCGCTATCGATCATAGTATAACACTAGGTCACTGAATTGCTTGACTAGCTCTTGCCTCATCATGATAGTCAGTTTTTGGCTTTCTCTTCTGAGGTACTTAACCGGACGAACCAGAAGTACAATCACAGTAGTTCTACCTTTACTACCTTAGCCGAACAATGCGAAACGTAAGGTAGCAAGCATAGGAGCCGGTCAACCCAACTATTGACCAAACATGATTCAGAGTTGATGCATATAACGCAATATCCGGGACGCCGAACAGTTCCCTATAGGTGTTCAGACTTTTTGTAGGCGTGCCAGGCTGAGTACAGCCCCTGGTATTAACTCCAGGTATTAGGGCATATGCGGCAATCTGACTTCGGGGTGGAGAATACAAGTGGTAAAAATAAACAACAACCCAAACAAATTGGAGCTAAACTGGTTCCTTTATATCCCGTTTAATACATCGAGTCGTTAGGTTACAGATAACGCCGATAACAGCCTCGGGCATTTGACATGCCAATAAATAAAAGAGAAAAAAATAAAGGAAAAAAGGTTTACGCAGAGCCCGAATCTAAGAGAAAGATATTTCAACAAGTGGCCCTGCTGCATGTCTGCACCTTTTTCTCCTTGATAATGTGTCCTTGAGACGGAGAATTATAATGACCGTCTACCTAAAAGGAAAAGGAAAAAACATGATTCTGGAAAAGAGTACCCTGTACGGCCGTAAACAATGCATGTTTTTAAATGAACCTGAAGAAGAAGATATATTTTAGAGTCCGAATAGGGTCAAGCCGAACTATGGACTAATGATATGCTATATGCCCCTAGCGCCGCCCAAGGTATTTTAAGGGCATAATTGTTTACGTGAGGTATGTAAGCTGCTACCTTATGAGGCAGTCGACAGGGGTACAACTGCTAATGAAGCTCAAGTTCTTTTGAGCTACCACATTCTAGTGCGGACCGGGCACATTTAGACGTGTCCGTGGTCTTGACGACTGATGAGCTATTCAGCCTGAATAAGCCGTTTTGGACCTCGGTCGCTAGGGTCGCAGTGTCTTCCTCCGTACGGAGGGAACACTCCATGTTTCATTGACTGTGATAATGCCACCTGGTCTAGGCATTTTGAGATTTATGTAGGCATAATGCACGACTGCGTTAAAGCGGGCGAAGGTCGTTCTTCCGAGTAGTGCGTGATAGCCACTTCAGAATGGAGCGATGTTGAAGATTAACTCTTCGCTTCGGAAGTTATCGGGGGAACCGAATACAACTTCCAATGTTAATGAACCCGTGCAACGGGCTTCTACACTTGGAATCACTCCTTTAAAGGTAGTGCTGCTGGGCTTAATTCTTGAAGGGTCGATCCCCATCTTGCGGACAGTGTCCTGGTATATCAGATTGAGACTGCTGCCGCCATCCATAAGGACTCGAGTAAGATGGTATCCGTCCATTATAGGGTCGAGCACTAGGGCCACCGAACCTCCGTGATGGATACTTGTTGGGTGATCTCTACGATCAAAGGTGATCGAGCAAGCCGACCATGGCTTGAACTTGGGGGCGACAGGCTCGACGGCGTATACATCCCGGAGTGCGCGCTTGCACTCCCTCTTAGAGATGTGGGTGACGTAAATCATGTTCACAGTTTTTACCTTCGGTGGAATTTTTTTTCTGCCCCCCTGCGTTCCGCTGGCGAGGTTCATCCTTGTCTTTGCTCTGGGGTCCTTCTCCCTTGTGTTCGGCGTTTAGCTTGCCGACCTGCTTGAAGACCCAACAACTACGGTTGGTGTGGTTTGCAGGTTTGTCAGGGGTGCCATGGATCTGGCAGGACCTGTCTAGTATCTTGTCCAAGCTGGATGGACTATCCTGATTGCCATTAAATGGCTTCTTCCGCTGACCGGGTCTGGAGCCACTGAATCCGCCGTTTACCACTGTATCTTCTGTGTTTCCAGTGTTGTTTTGGCACTTATTTATATTGCGCCGTGGCTTCCCATTACCGTCCTTAACTTCAGATGTGCCAGGATCGCTGGTACTGTTGCTGCTACAAGCCAACAAGGTGTCCTCGCCCGCGCAAAAGCGGGTCATGAGTGTGGTTAGGGCTGCCATTGTTCTCGGCTTCTCTTGGCCGAGGTGTCTAGCCAGCCATTCGTCTCGGACACTGTATTTGAATGCCGCTAACGCTTCAGCGTCCGAACAATCTACTATCTGGTTCTTTTTAGTTAAGAACCGATTCCAAAGCTTACAGGCTGACTCCCTGGGTTGCTGGATTATATGACTTAAATCATCAGCATTCGGGGGCCGGACATAAGTCCCCTGAAAGTTGGCCCAAAAAGCATCCTCAAGTTCTTCCCAGCTTCCTACAGAGTTCTCTAGGAGGCTATTTAGCCAGTGCCGAGCTGGCCCTTTCAGGTTGAGGGGTAAGTATTTAATGGCGTGGAGATCATCTCCCCGAGCCATGTGTATGTGAAGAATAAAGTCTTCTATCCATACGGCTGGATCTGTTGTTCCATCATAGGCCTCGATGTTTATGGGTTTAAACCCTTCTGGAAATTCATGATCCATCACCTCATCGGTGAAGCAAGAGGGTGTGAGGCACCCCTCTATTTTGCGATTTCGTGGCATAGTTCAGACGGTATTGGTGTTCGGTGTTGACTTCGAGCTGGGATGTGTCACACCCTGATTTTCATGTCACATTGCTTAAGCTAATTTTCATGTTAAAAATGTGGATTTGCAAAAACTTTTGAGTGTTTTTGACTTTGATTGATTTGACTCTTGTCTGCTGTTTGCTAGTGCTCTAAAAATCAAATAAATCCTCCAACTCTTATACTCCATCTCCTTGACCCAAAACCTTTTCCAAATGATCATGCCATGTGTATAGACCAGTATAGAATTTTCTTATAAAAATATTTTGCCCAAATGGTATTTTCTAAAATTAGTTTTCCAAAAACCCCTGAATTGAGGTTTGCACTGCAAGTACCTTATTTAGGGTGTGAAAAATCTTTCAAAAAGTTTATTTGAATCCTATTAGATATAGGACTCCCAGAAACCACAAAAGTATAATTTTAAAAGTTATTTTTATATTTTATTTAAAAGCTTTTTCTTAAGGCCATAAATGGTCTTTAATAGGGAAAAATTATTTAATCATTTCAAAAATATTTGCCAAAATTCAGGGAGACTCATAGGACATATATTGTCCATATATAAGAGTTTCAGCACATCATGTTCAAAATATTGGGCAAATCCTTCCAAAACCCTTTCTGGATATTTCAAGCTTTTGGAATATCTACAAAGGAAATATTCTCCAAAAATTCCAGGGAAATTCTATCATGTCATATATGACATATTTGATGATCTTGCAAAGCCTCATGCCTTGAAGATCAAGGAAACATCCTCAAACCCATTCAAAACCATTCTGTCCATATTTGAAGTTTGAGCAACTCTACATTGCCAAACTTGTCCAAATGCTCTCAAATTTGGTGCACATGCTATAATGGCCTAATAAGGCATCTAGACCAAATGGCACAAGAATTGGAATAGAGCAACTTGATCAGATCACCCCAAAACCCTTTCTGTTCAAATGCAAATTTGAACAACTTTACATTGTCAACTTTTTATCTGGAGCCTCAAACTTTGTGGGCATGATCAATACCCCAAATTATGATGCTACACCAAGTGGTGCATCAAGGGGAGATGATTTGCTTAACTCCAACATGGTGAAACCATTTCTGTTCATTTCTAGGGTTCACCAAAGATACATTGGCCACTTTGCCCAAATGAGTTCAAATTTGGTGTAGGGGCCTAATTATAGGTGACATTTGATCCTGTTAAGTCCCATGTCAAGTGGATGTCATTTGCTTGACAAAACACTGATCAAACACCTTCTGGCTTTTTACTAAAACCTTCATCTTGATCACTTTTACTTTTCTCCATGGCCTCAAATTCTTACCACAGCTTCCCCTAGTCCTATTCTACCTCCAGTAACTCTCCTCTGCCTTAGCTCAATTATTGGAGGGGGTAAAACCCCAAGTTACACTGCTGGACAGCAGTTTTCACCCTCTTCTTCACCTCCCTCCTCTTTCCAGTGGCTCACCAGAGCATCCAAGACCACAGAGCACTTCTTTACTCCCCCTGACCTTCTAGACAACTTTGGGCAGGTTGGACACGACCAGAGCGACGGGGACGTGGCCATGCCAGCCAAACGGGTGCTCTGGAGCACGCTACAGTGCTCTGGCGCACTGTAGCCTCGCCCAACCAGGAGCCCCCGACCACCTCGGGCCTCCTCCTCGTGTCCCCCGAGGTGCCCTCGACGTCCACGACCTGCAGGACGGTCGGCCTTATCCTCCCCGGTCCTCCTCCTCTCTCCACGAGCACGCCCGAGCGCGTCCATGGACGTCGCTCACGGTGCACCATGGCTGCAGCTATTTAAAGCCTTCCCCCGAGCGCCCCTTGCCTCTTCTGGACTCCCCTCTCTCCCGTGCGCCTCCCAGACATCCTCAACCTCTCTCCCGTGGCCTCAAACTCCCTCCATGGCAAGAGTGCCGCCGCCGGCCTCCGCTCTGATTCGGGCAATGGGGGACTCCCCCGCTCCTCCTCTCCCCACCTGTAGAAGCGCCAGAGCCCGGTGGCCCTATCCCCCTCTTCTCCCAATGCTCCGGGGCACCGTGCCTCCCCTTCTCGCAGACGCCCGAATGGCCATCCGCCATGGCTCGTGCTGGGGCCGCCTCGGCCGTCGTCCGCTGGCCTCAGCCCATCTCCTGGATGCACCGCTCCCCGGGGATCCCTCCGGTGGCCGCGCCCTGGCCGGAGGTGGCCTGTGCCGCCGGGGACGGGCGAAGGCGTCGCGCGGCCCGAGCCTCCCCTCCCCTCTGTTGCGGGAGCGGGAGGAGGAAGACGACCCTGCGGGGAGGGCCTACCTGGCAGCGACCCGGCCAGCAGGGCCCGCGCTTTAAGTGGAGACGGGCCGGGCGGGAACCGTGTTTCCCAGGCGAAAACGCCATCCGGAGATTACGCCTTCGGCGTCACCTCCTGTGTGCTCGCAGCCGTGTAGCTGGGCCGGCCCATCAGCTATCCCTCGCCCTGCACACTGTATAAGGTTGAACCCTTATTCTTTTTCTTTTTCTTTATTCTGCCAACTTAAAAAATGCCTAGATAATTCATTTGAACTCCAAATTGCATGATTCAAATTTCCTATGGCTCCATAAATCATGCTCTATCACATAGTGCAACATGCACATTATTCCAGAAACTTTCCCTACACAAATATTTATCAAATGCCTTTATTTCATTTCTGTGATAAACTTTAGAAAATCACAGAGAGCTCAATCTTGATCCAAATGCAGTGATTCAAATTCCTAGATGCTTGTCATGTCCAAACTTAGTTTTGGAACATTTTTAATAATAGTTTCTGTACCCCACTAAATATTGAGCCATTTCTTCATATTTATCAGCTTTGCAAAATCCTAGGAAATTCATTTCAAATCCAAATCCATTGAAACCAACTCCTAGATGCTTCTAAAATCATGACTTGATGATGGGTACCTTTGCTCATCATTCAAGGAATTATTTCTGTATACTTCTTCCAAATCCCTAAACCCTTTTTTCCATCATATTGGAATGTTCCAAATCACCTATTGATCCAACACCTATGAAACTACCTTGGTTATTTATCATATGACCAGAGGTATCCTAGAAAAGTCCAACTCCTATTCTTAGAGCACTTTTATTGTTGCTTTGATTGTGTTGCTTATTATGATTGTTTCCATCGTTAGTTGACGTAATAAACGGAGTAATCGGAGATGGACCAGAAGATTTGAAGACTCGGAAGAATAAGGCAAGCAGCCCTTTGACCATGTTCGAGAAACCTTTTTATGCATGTCTCATAGCACCTTTATATTCAATGCATCGGAATCATGTTGAGGTGGAAACCACTTTGGTTGCTACCCCTGTTACCTTACTGTTGAAACTTGCATCAAACATGACCCTACCTTCCTATGAGGGTTATGTGGGTGGGAGTAGATAGATGTATGCTATAGTAGTTGGCTACGCAAAATGGGTCGGGGTTATGCATTGAGTGAAACAAGTGTGGTCTGACATACTTGCAAATGACCCAGTGGGTGCCACTAATGCCCCTGGGAGTTGATGAGGAGCTAGGGCACTACTTGGTGAGAAGTAGTGTGCCAAGGCTTGACGAAAGTGTTGTTTACAGAGATGGATTAGATTTATGTGTGACTACCGTCCCAACCAAACATGCGCAACCACTCTACCCTTATATGGGAAAGGGCATTATTGATTACCTAGGTCGATACTAGCATGGTGCCCGCATTACTAGTGACGGGAGTGACATGAGGTCACTCTTGGGACGGGGTCGCGCTTGGATAGGCGGCCATGACTGTCTTTACAGGGCACCGGACACACCGTTGGTACCCCGTGCTTGTGATATGTGATGAATACGGAGCGAGTCTCCACAAACCTTGAGATGTGAAATGTTTGGCACGGGGCTGCTACCAATCGAGTGGACTCTATGTTAGTGTCGTCTAGGGAAAGATAGTGATCGGGTGCTTACCCCGGATACTTGAGGTATCGCGGGTCGTGGATGACACGGAAGTTCCCCGGATCTTGTGGGTAAAGTGTGCAACCTCTGCAGAGTGTCAAACTATTCGAATAGCCGTGTCCGCGGTCAAGGACAGTTGGGTGGTGCTACTTAGACTATGTCCATAAGTTTCTGGGAAACAACACGATTCAGAGATATTGTTGATGTGAATGTGAGAAAGTCTCAATGAGCTTGAACATGAGTTGATTACAACTCTTTCTCGATATTGACGTCTGTGACCTCCTGATACTTGTTACAGACACATGCATATCCATGTTACATGATGATCATACTTGCATATGAAAAACTAGCTTTCCGCAAAACTGCCAACCTAGCAGTAGAGCCTTGCATAATTATTCTGTTATCACACTTGGGTTGCTTGCGAGTACATTCAATGTACTCATTGGCTTGCCACTGGTTATTTTATTGGCCATGCAGGAGAGAACAGGTTATGATGAAGATTTCTTGGTGACAAGCATGCGAGCTAGGACGCTTCCCAGTCAGAATGCCTGTAGGGTTAAGGCAGATGGCATGGGTCCATGTTGACATTGAAGATTTTCCGCTGCGACGATATACTCAAGACCTGACCATTATGGTCCTATTTGTGTAATACGGTATGTATGGATGTAAGACTCTTGTTATACAGCTTCTGTGTGTTCAGTGAGCATTGATCTCTGGGATCACTGTACACGTGCATTCGGTGATCACGACTTACGAGTCGGGGTCCCCACAGAGCTGGTATTAGAGCCATCCTGACTGTAGGAAGCCTTAGTTAGCATGGTCGTTAGTTAGGGTAAAACTATTTTCAAAACTATTGCTAGTTTTCAAAACTACCTATACTTCTCTCCCCTTCTCAGTTTTAGAAAACTAGGCTATACTTGATCTCTTCCCCTTCAAAACCTTGGTCGCTAAAACCCCTATGCCCCTGACCACTGGATTTTCTGTAATCCTCGTGGAGTGCACCTTGCCAAACACTCACCCACCACTTTTGCACGCAAGATTGGAGACACCACGACAAGATGATACCAACAGAAAATCCATCCTCGATGAGTAAGGACATGAAGACCCAGAAGATGGTGCAACCCTAGCCTACGAAGACCATGGCATGAGATGTGCAAAGTCATGATATGCATCGCTAATAGAGTAATCCTGTCACTACCATTGTTGTATCGACAACCACCGGTGGATGAGAACCTTGCCATTTGGTCCGCCCCACTATGGTGAGCAGGAAAACGGTTCTCTTCATCCCCCTTTCTTGGTGTCGATGTTTTCATCAACGAAATCGACATGTTGGACCTCTATTATGCCTTGTTATTGTCATTGCATATGGATTGCCTACCTAGTACCCTCGACGCCCCAGAAGGCACAAGGGATCGTCATGATTAAAGAGACAAGAGAAGACAAGTCAACGCCAGCTACAAGGAGGCACCTTCACCACCTCACCTCATCAGGCGAGAAGTTGTTGAAGATTCTTCAGGTTTAACCCGGATCGTTCGTGAAGCAACTACATGGACGTAGCAACACCCGAGGAAGCCCAGAAGACTGCACGAGGCACAAGTCACGACACAGAGTCCGAGGACCCCTAGGGTAGGATGAGTCGTGTACCCCCTATGCGCAGTCGAGTCCATATGATGGTTCGAATAGAACCGTGATTGTGTGTTGTTTGCTTTTATTCATTTGTGTTTTGATATAAGTCGCACTTTTGCCCCAGGCAATAAGTGCATGGCTATATCGCCTTCCTTGCCTTGTTTCTTTTGTTTCGGCCTTTTGCACCCGTTTGTTGCACCTGCACAACAGAACCCCCTTTAGGCATTTCCCTCCTCTACGCTGCTTCTTCCCTCTATTCTCTTTCTTCCCCAATTGAAGACCCGCAAGACAAGATGCACCAAGGATTCTACCTCGACAGCCAACTGGCACTGAAGACTTCTGCTACAACCCCCGTGACCAAGTGCAACTCCGTAGAGTTATGTTTAACCCTCCAGACCAGTAACCCCATTCCTAGACCCTTTGAGACTTCCCGAGACACTCCAGCACGAATCCTTAACCATGTGCCTAACCCATGGTAAAGCGTGAGAACCTGTTAAGCCTTTATAACCTTGCACAACACTGGGTTCGTAAAGGAGCTAGTGGACACGATGAGTGAGCACATTTTCATCCTGATATAGCACGAGGTCTGACGATGCCATAGATAGACCAGTTCGAGGATATTGGACAGATGACTTGGTGGTTTATATCAGTGACTTCGAGGAATTATCTGAGACCTTGATGGATTGTGAGATTTCATATTGGTGGGATCATGACTTTGGGAAAGCCGGTAGAAGTACCCGTTGGATATGAGATTTGGATTTATGTAGGTGATTCTGGTCGGTGTAATGCTGGATATGTCTGCATGGTTCAGAGTAAATTGGATTTAGACCGATGATCTTGATTATGATACCATGCTTCTCGGTGGACAATAACCTAGGAGATTGGATTATTTGTCGGAGATGATTTAGGGATCTATTTAGTCGTGATCTTGGAGTTTACTTGACCCGGATGACGGGAATTTGGTGGACTTACTATCGTGATGCATAGTCCTTCCACGTATTTGGGTATTATAGAGACTTGAGATCTTGTGGAACACCGTAGACATCGGATTTGTAGGATTGTTGGATTATGTGGTGATTGATGGGAATTATCGGGCTATTGGAGGTGATCTATAGGAATGAAACAAATCTTGGAGTGGCATATGACGTGTTTCCTTAGATTAGAGATGCATTATCTTGAGCCTTGCAAGACTAGGTTGAGTGCTTGGATTTTGAAGATTAAGTTAAGCTTAGCAGCATGTATGATCTACCCTTGGATTTTAGGGGTAGACATACACATGGATTTGGGGATCATATACAGTATAGTTTTGTTAGACCGTATCTTGAGAGTCATGAGGATAGGTATGGCAATGAGTGGTGATTAAAGTTGGTCTATGCGAGAGGCCCCTTTTCCGTTCGGAGTACTAGATAGAGCTATTGGCATCTCAGAAACTGTGCTTAAGGATAAGATGATATAAGTTCATTCACTCACTAGAATCCTTGTAACCCTTAAGCCCCACCGAGCCACAACCTGGTCAGATTCTGACCACGGGCCTTGACTCAGAGTTAGGAAGGCCTCTGCAATACTCAACCGAGACCACCACCAATACCCCAGCTTACCTTGCGTACCCCTTAGACGTCATGGAGTAATTGGACAAGATGGGTAACATCATTATTTGATGGCCTACTTGCCTGCCCGAAGACAAAGAAGAGACGGACAGCTGGATGGAAGACATTTGAAGACCGCCCTGTCAAGAAGGAAGATCTACACCGATCACCGTCATCAAGAAGTAAACTTCCGCATCGAAGACCGGGCGTATCTGCAAACCACTCCTCCCAAAGGAACGCTCACACCAAGTTGTATCAAGACTTGAAGGCACGATTCTGGTGGCACGAGATGAAAAGAGAGATTGCAACCTATGTTGCAAAGTGTGATGTGTGCCAAGGGCCAGGCTGAATATTAGCGACCCGCTGGATTGCTTCAACCACTCAAGGTTCCTGAGTGGAAGTGGGATGAAGTCGGAATGAACTTCGTCACTGGGATTACCAAGGTCAAATAGAGGACATGACTCTATCTGGGTCATAGACGATCATTTGACCAAGGTGGCCCATTTCATTCCTATCAAGACCACTTATGATGGCAACCGGCTGGCATCTCTCTACATCGACCGAATCGTAAGTCTTCACGGCGTTCACAAGGAAATTGTGTCAGATCGAGGAACCCAGTTCACCTCAAGGTTCTGGAAGAAGTTCCGAGAAGCCTTGGGAACCAAGTATCTTTCAGCACGGCTTTCCACCCACAGACCGGAGGTCAGACTGAGCGAGTCAATCAGATTCTCGAAGTCATGACTCCGAGCCTGTGTCTTGGCATATGGAGCCAAGTGGGAGGAATGTCTCCTTTTTGCCGAGTTCTCCTATAACAACAGTTACCAGTCGAGCCTTCAGATGGCACCATTTGAGGTGATGTACGGACGCAGATGACGCACACCCCTCAACTGGTCAGAGACTGGAGTAAGGCTAGTCTTTGGACCGGATATTCTCCGCGCAGCGGAAGAGCAAGTCCAACTAGTCAGAGAACGTTGGAGGCAGCCAAGTCAAGGCAAAAGAGCTATGCTGACACTCACCGTCGGAACATGAGTTTCCATATCGGGGACCACGTGTACCTGCGGGTAACTCCTCTGAAGGGAACCAAGCGTTTCCACGTCAACGGGAAGCTCGCACCAAGGTTCATTGGACCCTTTGAGATCACTGCAAGTCATGTGGTAGACGGCTCCCCAGCTAGGTCTACCACCTGAGATACCCTCCGTGCACCAAATCTTCCACGAGCCCCCACTCTGGAAGTACTTCTTACCTCCTAGCTAGCCCGATGCCTGCAAGGACATCGATCACCGAGCCTTTGGCAGCTAACCCAACCTAACCTATGCAAGAGACCCCTCAGCAACCTCCATCAAGGAAGGCATCAAGCAAGAAGCCATACCATCAAGCACTTCAAGATTCCAAGGAGCACCGCTCGGAAGCAGAACCAACAAGAAGAAGTGAAGACTACCCCGTATCCAAGACTCCGCCTTTCTTTCCACGCCTAGTCTGGGAATCTCGGGGACGAGATTCTTGTAAGGGGGGTAGGTCTGTCACACCCTGATTTTCATGTCACATTGCTTAAGCTAATTTTCATGTTAAAAATGTGGATTTGCAAAAACTTTTGAGTGTTTTTGACTTTGATTGATTTGACTCTTGTCTGCTGTTTGCTAGTGCTCTAAAAATCAAATAAATCCTCCAACTCTTATACTTCATCTCCTTGACCCAAAACCTTTTCCCAATGATCATGCCATGTGTATAGACCAGTATAGAATTTTCTTATAAAAATATTTTGGCCACATGGTATTTTCTAAAATTAGTTTTCCAAAAACCCCTGATTGAGGTTTGCACTGCAAGTACCTTATTTAGGGTGTGAAAAATCTTTCAAAAAGTTTATTTGAATCCTATTAGATATAGGACTCCCAGAAACCACAAAAGTATAATTTTAAAAGTTATTTTTATATTTTATTTAAAAGCTTTTTCTTAAGGCCAGAAATGGTCTTTAATAGGGAAAAATTATTTAATCATTTCAAAAATATTTGCCAAAATTCAGGGAGACTCATAGGACATATATTGTCCATATATAAGAGTTTCAGCACATGGTCATGTTCAAAATATTGGGCAAATCCTTCCAAAACCCTTTCTGGATATTTCAAGCTTTTGGAATATCTACAAAGGAAATATTCTCCAAAAATTCCAGGGAAATTCTATCATGTCATATATGACATATTTGATGATCTTGCAAAGCCTCATGCCTTGAAGATCAAGGAAACATCCTCAAACCCATTCAAAACCATTCTGTCCATATTTGAAGTTTGAGCAACTCTACATTGCCAAACTTGTCCAAATGCTCTCAAATTTGGTGCACATGCTAGAATGGCCTAATAAGGCATCTAGACCAAATGGCACAAGAATTGGAATAGAGCAACTTGATCAGATCACCCCAAAACCCTTTCTGTTCAAATGCAAATTTGAACAACTTTACATTGTCAACTTTTTATTTGGAGCCTCAAACTTTGTGGGCATGATCAATACCCCAAATTATGATGCTACACCAAGTGGTGCATCAAGGGGAGATGATTTGCTTAACTCCAACATGGTGAAACCATTTCTGTTCATTTCTAGGGTTCACCAAAGTTACATTGGCCACTTTGCCCAAATGAGTTCAAATTTGGTGTAGGGGCCTAATTATAGGTGACATTTGATCCTGTTAAGTCCCATGTCAAGTGGATGTCATTTGCTTGACCAAACACTGATCAAACACCTTCTGGCTTTTTACTAAAACCTTCATCTTGATCACTTTTACTTTTCTCCATGGCCTCAAATTCTTACCACAGCTTCCCCTAGTCCTATTCTACCTCCAGTAACTCTCCTCTGCCTTAGCTCAATTATTGGAGGGGGTAAAACCCCAAGTTACACTGCTGGACAACAGTTTTCACCCTCTTCTTCACCTCCCTCCTCTTTCCAGTGGCTCACCAGAGCATCCAAGACCACAGAGCACTTCTTTACTCCCCCCGACCTTCTAGACAACTTTGGGCAGGTTGGACACGACCAGAGCGACGGGGACGTGGCCATGCCAGCCAAACGGGTGCTCTGGAGCACGCTACAGTGCTCTGGCGCACTGTAGCCTCGCCCAACCAGGAGCCCCCGACCACCTCGGGCCTCCTCCTCGTGTCCCCCGAGGTTCCCTCGACGTCCACGACCTGCATGACGGTCGGCCTTATCCTCCCCGGTCCTCCTCCACTCTCCACGAGCACGCCCGAGCGCGTCCATGGACGTCGCTCACGGTGCACCATGGCTGCATCTATTTAAAGCCTTCCCCCGAGCGCCCCTTGCCTCTTCTGGACTCCCCTCTCTCCCGTGCGCCTCCCAGACATCCTCAACCTCTCTCCCGTGGCCTCAAACTCCCTCCATGGCAAGAGTGCCGCCGCCGGCCTCCGCTCTGATTCGGGCAATGGGGGACTCCCCCGCTCCTCCTCTCCCCACCTGTAGAAGCGCCAGAGCCCGGTGGCCATATCCCCCTCTTCTCCCAATGCTCCGGGGCACCGTGCCTCCCCTTCTCGCAGACGCCCGAATGGCCATCCGCCATGGCTCGTGCTGGGGCTGCCTCAGCCGTCGTCCGCTGGCCTCAGCCCATCTCCTGGATGCGCCGCTCCCCGGGGATCCCTCCGGTGGCCGCGCCCTGGCCGGAGGTGGCCTGTGCCGCCGGGGACGGGCGCCGGTGTCGCGCGGCCCGAGCCTCCCCTCCCCTCTGTTGCGGGAGCAGGAGGAGGAAGACGACCCTGCGGGGAGGGCCTACCTGGCAGCGACCCGGCCAGCAGGGCCCGCGCTTTAAGTGGAGACGGGCCGGGCGGGAACCGTGTTTCCCAGGCGAAAACGCCATCCGGAGATTACGCCTTCGGCGTCACCTCCTGTGCGCTCGCAGCCATGTAGCTGGGCCGGCCCATCAGCTATCCCTCGCCCTGCGCACTGTATAAGGTTGAACCCTTATTCTTTTTCTTTTTCTTTATTCTGCCAACTTCAAAAATGCCTAGATAATTCATTTGAACTCCAAATTGCATGATTCAAATTTCCTATGGCTCCATAAATCATGCTCTATCACATAGTGCAACATGCACATTATTCCAGAAACTTTCCCTACACAAATATTTATCAAATGCCTTTATTTCATTTCTGTGATAAACTTTAGAAAATCACAGAGAGCTCAATCTTGATCCAAATGCAGTGATTCAAATTCCTAGATGCTTGTCATGTCCAAACTTAGTTTTGGAACATTTTTAATAATAGTTTCCGTACCCCACTAAATATTGAGCCATTTCTTCATATTTATCAGCTTTGCAAAATCCTAGGAAATTCATTTCAAATCCAAATCCATTGAAACCAACTCCTAGATGCTTCTAAAATCATGACTTGATGATGGGTACCTTTGCTCATCATTCAGGGAATTATTTCTGTATACTTCTTCCAAATCCCTAAACCCTTTTTTTCCATCATATTGGAATGTTCCAAATCACCTATTGATCCAACACCTATGAAACTACCTTGGTTATTTATCATATGACCAGAGGTATCCTAGAAAAGTCCAACTCCTATTCTTAGAGCACTTTTATTCTTGCTTTGATTGTGTTGCTTATTATGATTGTTTCCATCGTTAGTTGACGTAATAAACGGAGTAATCGGAGATGGACCAGAAGATTTGAAGACTCGGAAGAATAAGGCAAGCAACCCTTTGACCATGTTCGAGAAACCTTTTTATGCATGTCTCATAGCACCTTTATATTCAATGCATCGGAATCATGTTGAGGTGGAAACCACTTTGGTTGCTACCCCTGTTACCTTACTGTTGAAACTTGCATCAAACATGACCCTACCTTCCTATGAGGGTTATGTGGGTGGGAGTAGATAGATGTATGCTATAGTAGTTGGCTACGCAAAATGGGTCGGGGTTATGCATTGAGTGAAACAAGTGTGGTCTGACATACTTGCAAATGACCCAGTGGGTGCCACTAATGCCCCTGGGAGTTGATGAGGAGCTAGGGCACTACTTGGTGAGAAGTAGTGTGCCAAGGCTTGACGAAAGTGTTGTTTACAGAGATGGATTAGATTTATGTGTGACTACCGTCCCAACCAAACATGCGCAACCACTCTACCCTTATATGGGAAAGGGCATTATTGATTACCTAGGTTGATACTAGCATGGTGCCCGCATTACTAGTGACGGGAGTGACATGAGGTCACTCTTGGGACGGGGTCGCGCTTGGATAGGCGGCCATGACTGTCTTTACAGGGCACCGGACACACCGTTGGTACCCCGTGCTTGTGATATGTGATGAATACGGAGCGAGTCTCCACAAACCTTGAGATGTGAAATGTTTGGCACGGGGCTGCTACCAATCGAGTGGACTCTATGTTAGTGTCGTCTAGGGAAAGATAGTGATCGGGTGCTTACCCCGGATACTTGAGGTATCGCGGGTCGTGGATGACACGGAAGTTCCCCGGATCTTGTGGGTAAAGTGTGCAACCTCTGCAGAGTGTCAAACTATTCGAATAGCCGTGTCCGCGGTCAAGGACAGTTGGGTGGTGCTACTTAGACTATGTCCATAAGTTTCTGGGAAACAACACGATTCAGAGATATTGTTGATGTGAATGTGAGAAAGTCTCAATGAGCTTGAACATGAGTTGATTACAACTCTTTCTCGATATTGACGTCTGTGACCTCCTGATACTTGTTACAGACACATGCATATCCATGTTACATGATGATCATACTTGCATATGAAAAACTAGCTTTCCGCAAAACTGCCAACCTAGCAGTAGAGCCTTGCATAATTATTCTGTTATCACACTTGGGTTGCTTGCGAGTACATTCAATGTACTCATTGGCTTGCCACTGGTTATTTTATTGGCCAGGTAGGAGAGAACAGGTTATGATGAAGATTTCTTGGTGACAAGCATGCGAGCTAGGACGCTTCCCAGTCAGAATGCCTGTAGGGTTAAGGCAGATGGCATGGGTCCATGTTGACATTGAAGATTTTCCGCTGCGACGATATACTCAAGACCTGACCATTATGGTCGTATTTGTGTAATACGGTATGTATGGATGTAAGACTCTTGTTATTCAGCTTCTGTGTGTTCAGTGAGCATTGATCTTTGGGATCACTGTACACATGCATTCGGTGATCACGACTTACGAGTCGGGGTCCCCACAGGATGTGACCGGTCTGTTTGGCTTGATAGCTACCGCCCTGTGTGCGTACGTTCCCTTGGTCGGTAGATTGATCTAGTCTGGCCAGCCTTTTTATTCAGGTCCTGGCGTAGGTCATTGTCGGTGTCAAAACTGGCGGATCTCGGGTAGGGGGTCCCAAACTATACCCTTGAGGATTGATGGTAATAGGAGGCTGGGGACACGATGTTTACCCAGGTTCAGGCCCTCTCGATCGAGGTAATACCCTACATCCTGCTATATTAATATGGATGAATATGAATACAAGATTTGATCTACCTCGAGATCGTAATGGCTAAACCCTAAGTATAGCCAGAGGAGAGTTATGATTCTGTTCTTCTAGCCTCTACGTACTAAACCCTCCGGTTTATATACACACCAGAGGGGCCTAGGGTTTGTACAAGTCATCTTGTAGAGGAAGGAAAATCTACAGTCGAACCTAAATTTGCCATTACATGAATACAAGAGTCCTATCCGGATAAGAGAGATGATCTTCTGTAATAATCTTCACGGCCCACCAGTCCGGCCCGCCAGGAGTTTGTCCGGCCACATGAGGACCCCCCGATCCAGGACTCCCTTAGTAGCCCCTGAACCTGTCTTCGATGATGATGAGTTTGGCTTCCGTATTGTCTTCGGCATTGCAAGGCGGGTTCCTTCTCCCGAATATATCTTCTGCAAGAAGGCGTATTGTGTTTGGCTCTGCAAGATTAGTACAACCCTTAGCCTCGAAGGCAAGGCTCTTTTTAAGAGAAAATGAATAGTGTGTCTCTACTGACAACTTTTGGGCGAAGTGTCGCGTCCGACCCACTAACATATTGAACCGTTTTATTTGGCCCTGGTTTTGCGTTTCGATGTATATCCTCATTGACACATCCCATCAGAATAGAGATCGTGCCCGCTTATTGTGGGATCTTTATCAGTGTGACGTGAGCACCCACGCCACGCATTACGCACGACCGCTTTTGGAACCAGCGAGTTTTATGGCTAAAGTGGGGGGACGTTCTGTATTCACAGCGTTATAAAAGGACACCAATCCCTTTCATCAGCCCCACGCCTTGCTCAAGCTCGAGCTCTCCAATCTCCCTTGCCCCCGTATTCTTATCTCCTGCGTCCACCACTCCTCGTTCCTCAACCACTACTCCTCTTCCCAGCAATGGCTGGATCCGGTGCCAGAGGCAAGTGGAAGCTCCACGATCACTAAAAAGACCGTGGAGGATCTACGGAGTGCGGGGTACCTCGCTGGCGACATCACACACCGAGTCCCCCCTAAGGTCCAGGTGATTCCCGTTCCTAAGGCGGGTGAGAGGGTGGTTTTTAACTCTCACTTTGTTAGGGGGCTAGGGTTCCACTCCACCCATTTGTTCGGGGCCTTTTGTTTTTCTACGGGCGAGATTTCCATGATCTAGCGCCGAACTCAATTCTCCACATATCCGCTTTTGTAGTGGTATTTGAGGCCTTTCTCCGCATCCCCCCCACACTTTGGCCTATGGCTTAAGACCTTCAATGTAAAGCCGAAGGTGGTGGATGGGGAACACGCGGAGTGCGGGGCGCCATGGTTAGCAAGCCCCCGAATGCAACTTGGCCCTAAGGCTTGTTCGTGGAGACGAACAAGGTCTGGTAGCAGGAGTGGTTCTACATCACCGAACCCCGCGATGCCAACAGGGCGGTGGGGCCTGAGGGAGTCCTATATTCAGGGGTCCTCACGCATCTAGGTCAATGAAGCTGGACCGCATTGGTGGACCGCATAAAGAAGAAGCAGAAGACATTCCCCCGTATTCGGTCACGACTCCTATGTACGTAGAAAGGCAGGTTTTGAGTTCGGATGTGTCAATTACTTCCTCCCCAAGTCACCCTTGTAACCTTAGGTCTCCTCTGGTGTGTATATAAGCTGAGGTTTTAGGCTGTAGAGGGATCATCGTCATTACAATATCCCCATTGGCTAGACTTAGGGTTTAGCCATTACGATCTCATGGTAGATCAACTCTTGTACACATATCCATCCATACTAATATAGCAGGAAGTAGGGTTTTACCTCGATCAAGAGGGCCTGAACCTGGGTAAACATCGTGTCCCCTGCCTCCTGTTACCATCGATCTTTAGACGCACAACTTGGGCCCCCCTACCCGAGATCTGCCGGTTTTGACACCAACAATGGTGCTTTCATTGAGAGCTCCACTGTGCGCTCACAATGAGCGATCGATGGCATGCCTTGTCATCAACGATGGGATCACCCTCATAAACAACTTGGCTATCGGCCAGGTTCTCCAGCTCGGCGGGTTCACCATATGCACCCGCATGGCCTTGGGGCCGGCCGCACCCCATGCGGCCGTCCAGCATCACGTTTACGCCGATTCCGGCTATTCTAATGACCCGACTTTGGCAAAACTCTCGCCCTTAAACGAGCTACTGGATCGCATCGCTGCCATGGGGCTCTCATCGCCAGGAGATCGGATCGGACTTAAATCCAGCCATGATGAGATCGACCCTTCTTCGATTACTCATCTGGTAGCAGCAGTCGAGGACGAAGCCATAGAGACTTCTCCTCTCTAGACGGAGACCGCCACAGTCCGGATCTCCGAACCCATCGAGCCGAACACCACCTTGTCAGGACACGCACTATGTGCCTTGAGCTCTGGGACCGACGCCGGACCCGAAGGGCAATCGGACCCCATCGAGTCCGGATTGTCACCAACGGAGGGTGTTAAAACCCGAATATCACTCTAGGTCGGGATTTAAAATTACCAACACCCACCCACCCTGGGAAAAACTCTTCAAGTAAATCAGGAATCCCGGACATTGATGATCTCACGAACATACAGCAGCAGCCTGGGGAAACGATCAACCACTTCTGGGCCAGAGTGCTACTTTTAAAAAAAGATCAGGGACTGCTGTGATGACAAAGCGGTCTCTTTATTTCACCGCAATTGCACGAACGAGGGAGTCTTGAACGCCCTTAACTGACGTCATGTTCTGAGTTTCACAGAATTATCGCAGTTAGTACGGAAGTACTGTGCAATGGAAAATACTTGGAAAGCCCAGAATACACCTATGGAATGGTCCATCTCTGGACAGTACGTTACTAAAGCTAAACGTACTTACCCTAGTTGGTCATCCCATATCATTCCTATTGGCAAGAAGAACAAGCCTATTTCAAGTCACATGTCCGTACTGGACAAACTACTCGATACACCTTGCCAAATACATGCAACCCCGGATGATGTCCCAAACCATTGCCTTAGAGCATGCTGGGTACTCCGGCAGGTAGCAAAAAGCAGTACGACTCTTCTTGCCACCACCGCACATAGGGAGAATGACATCAATGTCTTCACTGTCTTTGAGACATTCTCCTCAAATAACCATCGCAAGAGAGCAAATCGCGAACTTGCCGAGGTTTACCAAATTAGCTCTGCAAGCCCATGGAGCGACACGGCAATTAGTTTTTCTGCCGAAGACGCACCTCGAGTCCGGCCAATCCGAGCATCAGCACCTCTTGTACTGGACCCAATAGTAGATGGCTTTCGCCTCACTAAAGTACTTATGGACGGAGGAAGCGGACTAAACCTCATATACGAGGAAACGCTTGCAAAAATGCAAGTCAAGAAATCCCGCATTGAGCACACCAACACAACCTTTAGGGGAGTTATACCAAGCCGCGAGGCCAAGTGTTCAGGAAGCATTAAGCTCGATGTAGTGTTCGGCTCACCCGACAACTACAGATCGGAGGAACTACTCTTTCAAATTGTGCCCTTTCACAGCGGATACCACGCCTTCTAGGATTGGACGCTTTCTCACGCTTTCAAGCTATACCCCATTACGGGTACATGAAGCTTAAAATGCCAGGGCCCAATGGGGTGATCATGATAATAAGTGATTCGGATAGAGCACTCCGCGCCGAAAATAAAACGGCATCCTTAGCCTTAGAGGCATTATCCGCAGCTCTCACGGCTGAAGAACTAACTACCCTACGGTGAAAGGTGGATGCCGACGATGTCATCCTCGCCAAAATATCGAAGTCTACCTCCTTCAAGCCCACTGACGAAATCATCAAATTCCAAGTGCACCCAACGGACCCTAATAAAACAGCATCCATCGGGGCACAACTGGATCCGGCGGTAGACAGTGCGTTACGCGCCTTTCTTCGGGAAAACTAGGATATATTCGCCAGGCACCCTTTAGACATGCCAGGAATCCCACGCAGGCAAGCCGAACACAGCCTCAGTATTATAAAAGGGTTCAAACCAGTCAAGCAGTCACTGCAACGATTTTCTGAACCCAAAAGACAAGCAATGGGAGAAGAGTTAGCCAAACTATTGGAAGCCGGATTCATTGGAGAAATCAAACATCCGGACTGGCTAGCCAACCTAGTCATGGTACCGAAGAAGGATAAATCATGGTGCCTCTGTGTCGATTTCATAGACTTGAATAAGGCTTGCCCAAAGGATCCCTTTCCCTTGCCCCACATTGACCAAATTATCGATGCAACGACCGGACATGACTCACTGTGCTTCCTTGATGCTTACTCCAGATACCATCAGATAAAGGTGAAAGAATCCAATCAGGCCGCAACGGCATTCATTACCCTGTACGACCCTTTTTGTTTCAACACTATGCCTTCTGGACTCAAAAACGCTGGCGCCACATATCAACGCATGATTCAAACATGCTTAGAAAAAGAAATAGGCAAAACCGTGGAGGCATATGTTGACGACGTAGTCGTAAAGACCAAACACGTCAAAACCTTGGCGGATGATCTCCGCCTTACGTTTGCCAACCTCTGAGAATATGACATAAGGCTCAATCCAGAAAAAATGTGTCTTCCGTGTTCCATCCAGAAAGTTATTAGGGTTCATCACATCCCATAGAGGAATCAAAGCAAACCCAGCCAAAATCCGGGCCCTGCCAGAACTCGAAATACCAACCGATCTGAAGCAAGTGCAAAACTTAGCAGGCTGCGTAGCGGCTTTAAGCCGCTTCATCTCCAGGTTAGGAGAAAAAGCATTGCCACTTTACATATTGCTACGGCGCACTGACAATTTCGAATGGACAAATGCGGCCATAGCCGGATTGGAATAAATAAAAGCTTTACTAGCAAGCAACCCAATCCTAGACGCCCTCGATGTTGACGAACCAATGCTGCTGTACATATCAGCCACTCACCAGGTGGTGAGTGGCTGATATGTACAGCAACATTGGTTGGTGGTGAGTGCCGTGCTCATCGTCGAACGAGCCGAAGAGGGACATAAATTCCCCGTTCAAAAGCACGTATACTATGTATCCGAGGTTCTCACACCGTGTAAATCACTGTACCCCCACTATCAAAAAATTGCCTATGCAGTCTTCATGTCATCTCAGAAACTCCGGCACTACTTTCAAGAGTGTTCGATCATAGTAGCATCCGAGGTACTACTCAATGATATTATCAATAATAAAGACGCCACAGGACGCATAGCAAAATGGGCCATTGAACTCCTACCGTTCGAAATATCTTACAAGCCACGCCGGACTATTAAATCCTAGGTGTTGGCTGACTTCGTCGTAGAATGGACCGAAGCCAAACTCGACTCATACTCCCACTGGACAATGTACTTCGACGGTTCCAAAATGCTATCCGAACTGGGGGCCAGTGTAATATTGATCTCTCCAACAGGGGATACAGTTCGATGCGTTTTACAGATTATGTATACTGACTCGAACAATGCGGCCGAATATGAGGCCCTACTGCATGGTCTTCGACTAGCCGTATCCATGGGCATCCAACGCCTAGATGTACGCGGAGACTCAAACCTTGCCATCTCCCAAATCAATGGGGATTTTGATGCGAAGGATGCAAAAATGGCAGCTTATCGCAATGCCATATTAAAAATGTCGGCTCAATTTGAGGGGTTGGAATTCCATCACGTAGCCCGGGATAATAACCAGGCAGCCAACGTACTCGCACGCATGGGAGCTAAACGTGACCCCGTCCCACCGAACACATTTGTGGAACGGTTGTTTAAGCCATTAGTAACATGGGAGGACGCGAGCGGCGATACGAATACATATCCGAACACACCCCCAGACGAACTCAATCACGAAGTCATCGGAGACCCAAGCATGGATATAACTCCTTCGGCTCATGAAATTAGGGCTGTTATAGGCACCTGGACAGAGCCTTTCCTAGCTTACCTTAATAGGAAGGAACTCCCCGATGACCAGAATGAGGCCCGCCGCATAGTCCGGCGCTCTAAAGGTGCATCTCAGAAGAAGAGGGAAGGCGATTTCTCACTGAAATACATGCTGGAATGGGGGTCACCATGCCGCAGCAAGGGTGCTCATAGGCAAAGCTTTTCGTGCTGGCTTTTACTGGCCTACTGTCCGAGCAGATGCCCAAACCTTAGCCCAACATTGCGTTGGCTGCCAGCTCTTTGCAAATCAAATTCACATGCCTCCCACCGCACTGAGAACAATCCCCATTACTTGGCCTTTTGCGGTCTGGGGGCTTGATATGCTTGGACCCCTTAAAGGGGGAAGTCATAAAAGAAAATACTTACTGGTGATGGTGGACAAATTCACTAAATGGATAGAAGCCAAGCTAGTAAAAACAGCTGAAGCAGGACCTGTGATAGATTTCATATCCAGCGTAGTACACCGTTATGGTGTCCCGCGTATTATCACAGATAATGGCTCCAATTTCACAGCTGACGAGGTAAAAAATTGGTGTGCAAGGTTGGGTATAAGACTCGACTACGCTTCAGTATAGCACCCTCAAACAAATGGTCAAGTCGAAAGGGCCAATGGTCTGATTATGAGTGGTATTAAACCCCGACTAGTGCGCTCCCTACGAGAGTCTAATAAACATTGGGTCAAAGAGGTTGACTCTGTACTCTGGGTGCTGCGGACCACGCCCAATCGTACGATTGGATATACACCTTTTTTCATGGTGTACGGCGCATAGGCTGTCCTGACCTACGACATTACTCATGACTCACCTAGAGTGCGCATGTACGAGGAAAGAGAAGCCGAGCTAGATCGACAGGACGACCTAGATGGACTTGAAGAGGAGCGCGATACAGCTCTAGCACGTTCCGCATTTTACCAACAACAGGCTAGGCGATACTAGAGCAGAGAAGTGCGGGCCAAGACATACAACATCGGCGAACTTATTTTACGCCTACCTGAGAAGAAAAAGGACAAGCTCAAACCAAAACAGGAGGTCCCCTTCATTATCGACGAAGTACTCACCAGTGGAGCCTATCGCCTTCGCAATGCACAGGACAACCGCCTTGAGCCGATGTCGGGACCCCGATCCTAAGTCACACCGGTCTAGCATGTAACACACCATATCACTTTGCGGCCTCACGCACGGTATCCCCACGGGTGCCACCTTACCTGGCCCGGGACCATTTGCGCATTTTGGCTCACGTATATGATAGTGTCGCTAGCATCCATATGACAGAGAACCCGGGCCGACATGACCAGTTATAAACCAAAAGTGGCACTAAATTACAGAGACATGCATACATGACCCAGCAACGAACGTGTCGGTCATCAACGTATGAACCCAAGTCGTAGAAAGCTACAAGGACTTAAAGGAACAACGCGTGACATTTTCCCTAAGGGACAAACACAAGAACGAAGAAGGACACATGCCGGTCAGACTAAGTGATCCGGAGCAGTAGCAAGCTACCAAGGCTCAGTGGAAGCACTAGGAGACATTTCCTTGTAAGATAGGCTACCAAGGGCAAACAACTTGGTGTCGGATCCCACACATACCAAGCATTTCAATAACATACACACAATATGCTCGATATGTGCAAATACAACATGGCATCACAACAAGACTCTAAGAAACAAAGTATTTATTCATTAGGCTCTGAGGAGCCAGATATTACAAACATGGGTCTCATGACCCAACATTCAAAGCATACAGGCAACAAGCGGAAGCACAACATGTCTGAGTACAGACAACTACAGATGAAGAAGGCTGAAGAGCCTGAATATCTACAACACTCGTCCAAGATCGTAGCTGAGGTAACAAGCTACTTGTCGAAGTCCAAGCGGAACTACTAGAGAGACAGAAATCTCATCTGCAAAACATAAATTAAGCAAACATGAGTACAAAAGTACTCAGCAAGACTTACATCAGATCCTATCATACATGCACTTGTATCAAGAAGGCAAAGTGGGGTTTAGTTGCAACAAGCTAGCTTTAACTCAGTGGCTATCCTGTACTACAACTGCTGGTAATTCTTTTGAGGTGGCGCACACGAGTCCACTAAGCACCACCAAATACACCACTATGGATTCATCCCCGTCTGCCTACGAGAAGGCCATCCATAGCACTCACACTTGTCTTGAGTATTTTAGAGTATCCACTTCCAGTTGTCTATGTACCTTGTAAGCATCCAAGAAGTCCATAACCGTGGACCCGGCTATTCGAATAGATCATGTTGGACCCTGCAGGGGTGTACTTCTTCACACACGCTCTCGCCACTTACCGCCATGTACACGACGTGTATCTCGGCAACCTTCAAGCGGAAGCCTGGCGAGGGTGTCGGCCACGACCTGACTAACCACACAAGACTCTAGTCCAGGTTTATCGCCTATTCGGGTTCCATCCGTAAGGGAGTCCGGCCGAGGTTTCCATCACGGCCCCAAACGATGTGTACAGGGTTCCCGAGCCCACCATCCGGGTGCCACTCGGTACACCGGGCCACGTGTGCCTAGTCTGTCCCAAGCCCACCCTGCCGGGTGCCACTTGGTAGAGAAATAACACTACCTACAAACACCAGAAACTAGTTGCGACTCCTGGACAGAGATCAAGTTGATTAATAAGTCGAGAGGGGCAATTAAGCATTCCAATGTGTGGTAGTAGCTAGTCATTGGACAACATACACAGAACTCAGTGCTTAAGGACGGTTCCAGTAAGACAACCCACCATGTACTCCTACATGGCCTCTCACCGCTACCTTTACCAAATCATGTTCACACACTTAACGCTAAGCATCAGAACATATCACTGCACACCAATTCATTCCCAATGAATCAGACCTGACACACTCTAAGCAATAGCAAGCAAGGCATGGTAAGAACACAACATGGCTTCAATCAACTCCTACACATGCTAGTGGGTTTCAACTATTTAGTGTGGCAATGACAGGTCATGCAGAGGAATGGGTTCAGCTACCACAGCATAAAGTAGCAGTTGAATCGTTGTTGTCCTAATGCAATAACAGGGAGTAGGAGCGAGAGAGTAGGATTGTATCGGAATGAACAAAGGGGTTTTCTTGCCTGGTATAACAACGTGTAGAGCACTGCTCCTCTGACAGGTACTTTGGAACGGTCTCCGGAGCTGGACCTATCGAGAAGAACGGTGCCGACAATCAAACACAAGCATATGGAACAATATGATGCATGAACATGGCATGAAGATGTGATGTTATTTGAGCTAATGCAACTAGCATTTTATTTGGTTGAATTCCATTTGAACCAAGGGTTCAAATGCAACTCTAAAATAAGCATTTCTAAATGCCATTTATGTGTTTTCAAATATTCAGTAGGTATAACTTCATTTGTCATGCCTGAAAATGGTACAGATGGATAGATTGAATCTTACTGATGATTTTTCATATATAAATTATTTCATTCCGAGCTACGGTTGAATTACTGTGATTTTTTGAAGTTTAAACCAATTTATGAAATAAATACATCATTTAAGATTTATTTAAATTCCAGAACTGGAATACTGCGTCAGCATGACCCAGACATGACGTGAGCAGGTCAACCAGGCTGACCAGAGTCAAACTTGACAGTGGGGTCCACTGGTCAGTGACTCAGTTAAATAACTGGGTTAATTAACACTAAAACTAATCCTAACAAAAGTCAGCAGGGCTGGGCCCACAAGTCAATCAATCACTAATTAACTAAACTAATTAACTAACCTAATCTGGTCAAGTAACTGGAGGGGTGGGGCCCGTCTGTCATTGACCCAGGGGGTCAAATCCTGGTCAACCCCCGGCTAACACGCCGGTGTTTAGCCGCCGGCGGCAGCAAACGCGGCAGAGGGCGCTCGGGATTGGGACCCCGGCGTACAAATGGACGGCCGAGGCCATCTGCAGGCAGCGGAGGCTCGCCCGCATCCATCCACGCCAACGGGAGGTTGCGGGGGCGCCGGAGCTGGCCGAAACGAAGCTCGCGGCGGTACCGGAGTTCGGGCCTCGTCGGAAACGACGCTACGGGGTACGGGGAGTCCACAGGAGGGGTGCTACGGGCTCCTGGCAGTGTGGCAAACGCAGTGACACGCCAAGTTGCAGGCCGCGGTGGCTCTGGCCACGGCGGAGAGGAAACACGGCGGAGCAACCGCTCGGGTCCGGTGGGTGGCATGGCTACGGCGTGAGAACGACGAAACAGAGGGCGGGGTTCGAGGGGGAAGCTCACGGTGATCGCAGTGGTGCAGGCGGAGAGCTCGGAGGAGGGCCGGAGCGAGCAGGGCGGCGGAGGGGATCTGTCGTGGAATTAACACGTCAGATGTCCGGATTAACGGACTTAGTGGTGAGGCAGCGCATCTATGTAGTAGCTTGAGAGGGGTTGAGCGGAATCGAGAGACGCGATGCAAGACACGAATTTAGACAGCTTCGGGCCCCGTGAAACATCATCCGGAAATAGCCCTACGTGCTGTTTGAGGCTAGGTCTCATTATGATCCTCGTGGTGTCGCCGGTAAACCGGCTCTTTGTGTCTAACCTAGAAACTTGTCTAAACTTCTCCTCTAAAACTTGTCTCTTAACTTGTCCTCTTTGGGGAGCCCTGCCCCTCCTTATATATGTTGAAGGGGCGGGTTACATGACTAGTCCTAGTAGGACTAGGATTGATCTATTACAAGGAGTCCTAGTCTTGCTTCCTTTGTAAGAGGATATTCCTTATGCTTTCTTCATAAACCGGCCCACAATTAATATGAACCGGCCTTCCGGGCCTTGGGCCTTGTCATCCATGATCCGCCTGCCGGGTCACCAATATTTTGCCAAGTGTAAACCATCTTAAGTAGAATGTCCAGTCCGGCCGGGTTATAATTCCGGCCGGTTCATACCGCGGGGTATATCCCCGACAGGATCTCCGGCGGCCGGCGATGAAGAAGATGGTGGTGGCAGCTCCTCAGGGTGTCCGGCGACGCGTGACTCGTCGGAGAGGTCGGGGATGAGGTGGCGGAGCTCTCGGACACTTTGGCTGGGCGTGGGGTGGCCTGTGGCCACGGCAGCGGCGACCGGCAGCGACGGCGGCGTTTGGGGGTGCGAGACAGAGAGCGAGGGAGAGGGGAGGAAACCACGGGAGAGTGCGAGAGGGATCCAGTGCGTCGCGTGGCACGGCCGGAGCTTCCAGGTGGCGAGGGGAAGGGGCAGGTAGGCAGGAGGCGTGGCGGCCATGCGCGAGAGCGGCGGGCGCGTGCCCCTGCCTCCTGTCGTCGCCAGGAGGACGATGACTGGCAGCTGGGCCGGCCCAGTGCCAGGCCAGCAAGTGGCCCAGGTAACTCTAACCCTATTTATTTTTCTTTTCTATTTTTCTCACATTTGTTTGATTTAAACTAAATCATTTAAAAACTTCTGACAATTTTTGTAGGGACTAGAAGGAGTATTCCAAAGCCCCACACAAATTCCAGAATTATTGGACATAAATAAAAAATATAATAAATATATATATCCAATGCAAATATTTATTGCATTAATTCCAAAATCCCAAAATAAATATTTATGAGCTCCTAATAATATTGGTTTGATTTTTATCTCTAACCAATATTTTCAGAGAGCAACATGAACATTTTCTTGGCCCCTTTTGGAGCAATTTTTATTTGGGTCATTTTTCAAAAGGGGTTTTCTGAGGGTTTCACAAGTCCTCAATTCAATTTCATTTGAATTTTTAAACATGATGCAAACATCAAGACTAGCCTAGTGCATACCAGAATTAGGGTTGTGACAACTCGCCCCCACTCGAAAGAATCTCGTCCTGAGATTCAGGAGTCAGCGGAAAGAGAGTGGGGTACTCCAGTCGGAGATGATCTTCTCGCTCCCATGTAGCTTCTCTCTCGGAATGATGAGACCACTGAACCTTGAGAAACTTGATGTTATGTCATCGAGTGACACGCTCTGCTTGATCCAGAATGCAAATGGGGTACTCTCGATATGTGAGGTTATCTTGGAGATCAAGCGTTTCGTGGTCCACTCCGCGGATGGAATCCGAGAAGCAACGCCTGAGTTGAGAGACGTGGAAGACATCATGTACTCGAGAAAGATGTGGGGGTAGTTCCAACAGGTAGGCAACCTCTCCTCGTTTAGCGAGAATGCAAAAAGGACCAATGTAACAAGGAGCCAACTTGCCCTTGATACCGAAACGATGGGTACCCTTCAAAGGGGTAACCCGAAGATAAGCTTTGTCGCCAACTTCATAAGCCACTTCCTTATGATGACGATCATAGTGGATCTTTTGACGAGATTGAGCTGTTTTCAAATTCTCACGAATGATGCGAACTTGCTCTTCTGCTTCATGGATCATGTCCGGTCCAAAGAATTGTCTTTCACCGGTTTCTGACCAGTTCTAAGGTGTTCGACATCTTCGTCCATAGAGTATCTCAAAAGGAGCTTTCTTGAGACTGGATTGATAGCTATTGTTATAAGCAAACTCGGCGAAAGGAAGGCATTTCTCCCAATCCATACCGAATGAGATAACGCAAGCTCTAAGCATGTCTTCGAGAATTTGGTTGACCCGTTCCACCTGACCACTTGATTGAGGGTGGAAAGCGGTACTGAAAGAAAGATGGTTGCCCATGGCAGTTTGGAAACTCTCCCAAAAAAGATAAGTGAAAAGACTACCACGTCCTGAATTGATCTCTAGTGGAACATCATGAAGTGACACTATTCGAGAAATATACAAGTCAGCGAGCTGACTAGCGGTGATACTCTCTCGAATAGGTAGGAAGTGAGCCACTTTGGACAGACGATCAATGACTACGAAGATAGCATTATTCCCTCTCTAGGTCCTGGGAAAGCCGGTGATGAAGTCCATACCAACTTTATCCCATTTCCACTCAGGAATAGCTAAAGGCTGAAGGGTGCCAGCAGGTCTTTGATGTTCCGCCTTAACGCGACGACAAACGTCACATTTAACAATGAACTCAACAATTTCTCTCTTCATCCTAGTCCACCAGAACCTATGGCGTAGGTCCTGATACATCTTAGTACTACCGGGATGAATCGTGAGAGGAGATTCATGAGCCTCCTTAAGGATCAGTTGTCGTAGATGTTGATTCTTGGGAACCACCAAGCGATTCTCAAAGAACACAACACCTCGATCATCCATAGAGAAACAACCACCAATTCCCTTCTTAATGTTTCTCCTGATGCGGGTAACACCCTTATCAAACTTCTGCACAGCAATGATCTGATCCTCGAGGTTAGGTTTCGCCACCAAGGTAGAAAGGAATCCGTGAGGAGCAATGTGAAGGTTAAGCTTACATAATTCCTCATGGAGAAGTGGTTGGCCCTGCTGCAACATGAAATTGTTGCAATATGACTTACGACTTAAAGCATCAGCCATGACATTGGCCTTGCCTGGGGTGTAAGTAATCCCTAAGTCGTAATCTGAGATCAACTCCAACCAACGTCTTTGTCCAAGGTTCAAATCTGGCTGGGTGAAGATATACTTGAGACTCTGGTGATCGGTGTAGATCTCGCAACGATTACCAAGAAGGTAATGTCGCCATGTCTTAAGTGCATAGACTACAGCTGCAAGCTCTAGATCGTGTGTAGGATAATTTTCCTCATGTGGATGCAACTGTCGAGATGCATAGGCAATCACATGACGATCCTGCATAAGAATGCAACCTAGTCCCTGTCGTGAGGCATCACAATAGATAACAAAGTCCTTAGTGAAATCCGGTGGCACAAGTATGGGAGCAGAAGTCAGGCGTCTTTTCAGTTCTTGAAAACTGTGCTCACACTATGGGGACCACTCGAACTTTTTATCTTTCTTGAGAAGTTCCGTGAGAGGTTTGGCCACTTTAGAGAAGTTTTCAACAAAGCGGCGACAATAGCTGGCTAGACCAAGGAAACTCCTAACTTGTTTAACTGTTTCTGGTGGAGTCCAATCAAGAACGGCCTAAACTCTCTCGGGATTGACAGCAATGCCCTTACCAGAGATTATGTGGCCGAGATAGGTCACTTCTGGCAACCAAAATTCGCACTTGTAGAACTTGGCATAAAGGCGGTGCTCTTTGAGTTTTTCCAACACAAGTCTAAGGTGTTCGGCATGCTCTTCCTCGTTCTTCGAGTAGATCAAAATATCATCGAGGTAAACCACGACGAATTTATCTAAGTACTCCATGAAGATCGAGTTCATCAAGCGGGAGAATGTGGCTGGAGCATTGGTTAGACCGAAGGACATAACGGTGTACTCGTACTGACCATAACGAGTGACAAAAGCCGTCTTAGGAATGTCTCCGTTTCTAATCTTGATTTGATGGTAGCCTAACCTCAAATCCATCTTGGAGAAGACTGAGGATCCAGCGAGCCGATCATACAGGTCGTTGATCCTGGGGAGCGGATACTTGTTCTTTATCGTGACCAAATTAACGGGACGATAATCTACAACCATCCGTTCCGTGCCATCCTTCTTCTTGACGAAGAGGACGGGGCAAGCCCAAGGAGAAGAACTAGGACGGATGAAACCCTTTTTCAAGGACTCATCAAGTTGTTCCTTAAGCTCAGCTAGTTCTAGGGGTGGCATCTTGTAAGGTCTCCTAGAAATTGGAACAGTTCCTGGGATAAGATCTATGACAAACTCTACATCCCTATCAGGTGGAACACCTGGTAGTTCCTCTGGAAAGACATCCGGAAAGTCACGGACTACCGGGATATCTTCAAGGTCTGGAAGGGGGCTGGCATTAAGAGAATAGAGTTGACGCTTGGCAACTCTAGTGGAGACAGTGACTATCTTGCCCGATGGGTGTGTGAGCTGAACAGACCTGGTGTAACAATCAATCTTGGCATGATGAGCTATCATCTCCATACCCAAGATGATGTTAATATCCAAAGACTTGAGGGATATAAGTGAGGCAAGGAATACAAGTCTGTCAACAAGGATTCCATTACCATGGCTTATTCTGGTAGTTTGCCATCTAGACCCTGGGGTTTGGATTTCAAGCGGAGTTGGCATATCACAAAATGACATGTCGTGCAAACGGGCATAGCCTTCAGAGATGAAGGAGTGAGATGCTCCGGTATCGAACATAACCGAAGCCGGATGGCAATTGACAAGGAGTGTACCAAGAACGACATTTGGATCATCATGAGCATCTTTAGCTGAGACGTGATGCACACGTCCATGTTTAGTGGGAGCTGGATTGGCACTGATTGTCTTACGTGGTGGCTTACCACGAAGAACGGACTTCTCGGGCTGGGGTGGAGCAAGACTGGCCTGAGAGCAGTCATGTGCATAGTGTCCTGGCTTTCCGCATGTGAAACAAGTCCCTGAGGTAGGTCGTGGACCCTCATTGACAAGCAGTTTACCAATGGGCTTGGGTGGAGCATAAGACTGAGCTGGATGAGGCACCTCATAAGATGGCCTCGGAGAATATCTGGGTGGAAGAGCGGAGTTTGGAACCCAAATCCGGCGCTTCTGGGAACTAGTGCCGGAGCAAGATCCCAAATCACGGGTGTGCTTACGAGACTCCTCGTAAGTGAGCTAAGCAGTCTCTGCATTGATGGCCTTGTTCACAAGAGCCTGGAATGTATGGCAATGATGCAAGTGTAGATCACGACGCAGCTTGGGGTTGAGGCCTTTCCGGAACCTTGCCTGCTTCTTGGCGTCCGTGGGCACTTCTTCTGTAGCATAGCGGGCGAGGTTTTAAAACTCTCTACTTTAAGCATCAACAACCATATTAGTCTGGGTAAGGCTACAGAACTCTTCTCTCTTGCGATCGATGAGGGCTTGAGGAATGTGATGCTCGCGAAAAGCCTCAGTGAAATCTCTCCAGGTAGGAATCTGGCTAGATGGAGTCATGGCCTCATAGTTCTGCCACCAAAGACTAGCAGGGCCTTCCAGGTGATATGTGGCACAGATGACCTTGTCCTCTTCAGCTACGCTCGCAGAACGCATCTTGTGAGTGATACTACGGAGCCAGTCATCTGCATCAAGCGGCTCAATGGGATGATGGAAAGTGGGTGGTTTCAGACGAATGAATTCATGGATGGTTGCTGAATCCTTGCACTGATGTGCGGTGTTCTCCTCAATACGTGCCAACAAGCGGTTAGACTCACGCTTGTTTCTCTCCATCTCTAATATTAACCCTGCCAGTGAAGGCTGGTCGGGAGGATCCTCCTCATCCCTACCACCTCCGTGGTTCTTTCTACGAGCAACTGAACCTCGGGTAACTGACGACATCCTGAGAAATGAAACCAAGGACGGAATCAGCATCAACCAGGCTGTAGAAGGTAGGACAAGAAATGGGTATCTCTCGAACTACTAGGATAAATCTGGCAGCATAACGGCAGTAAAATGCTCAGAATGAGACATCCTGCTAACAAAGGGTAGTACAACAACTCAACATCATCACTCAAGGTTCTGTGATAGTACTAAACAATCTACACCGGAAGAACTTGAAACAGGAGTAGGACTCTGATCAACCAATCCTAAGGGACTACGGAGTAGTAACTCATGATCCTGATAGACGGAAGAGGAAGCCTAGTTCCTTAACCCCGTAGGAAAGGTAGGATGACTCATATCACAAGACATGAGGTATAAAGAGTAAAAAGAGCCTTATGTTCCCTTCCACAATCAATTCCCCTATGTAACTAAAGAATTTCTAGACTCAACTTCGACCAGTTTGGCTTGGTAATCCTACAGGCAGTCAGGCTCTGATACCAAAGCTGTCGGGACCCCGATCCTAAGTCACACCGGTCTAGCATGTAACACACCATATCACTTTGCGGCCTCACGCACGGTATCCCCACGGGTGACACCTTACCTGGCCCGGGACCGTTTGCGCATTTTGGATCACGTATATGATAGTGTCGCTAGCATCCATATGACAGAGAACCCGGGCCGACATGACCAGTTATGAACCAAAAGTGGCACTAAATTACAGAGACAGGCATACATGACCCAGCAACGAACGTGTCGGTCATCAACGTATGAACCCAAGTCGTAGCAAGCTACAAGGACTTAAAGGAACAACGCGTGACATTTCCCCTAAGGGACAGACATAGGAACGAAGGAGGACACATGCCGGTCAGCCTAAGTGATCCGGAGCAGTAGCAAGCTACCAAGGCTCAGTGGAAGCACTAGGAGACATTTCCCTGTAAGATAGGCTACCAAGGGTAAACAACTAGGTGTCGGATCCCACACATACCAAGCATTTCAATAACATACACACAATATGCTCGATATGTGCAAATACAGCATGGCATCACAACAAGACTCTAAGAAACAAAGTATTTATTCATTAGGCTCTGAGGAGCCAGATATTACAAACATGGGTCTCATGACCCAACATTCAGAGCATACAAGCAACAAGCGGAAGCTCAACATGTCTGAGTACAAACAACTACAAATGAAGAAGGCTGAAGAGCCTGACAATCTACAACACTCGTCCAAGATCGTAGCTGAGGTAACAAGCTACTTGTCGAAGTCCAAGCGAAACTACTAGAGAGACAGAAATCTCATCTGCAAAACATAAATTAAGCAAACATGAGTACAAAAGTACTCAGCAAGACTTACATCAGATCCTATCATACATGCACTTGTATCAAGAAGGCAAAGTGGGGTTTAGTTGCAGCAAGCCAGCTTTGACTCAGTGGCTATCCTGTACTACGACTGCTGGTAATTCTTTTGAGGTGGCCCACACGAGTCCACTAAGCACCACCAAATACACCACTATGGATTCATCCCCGTCACCCTACGAGAAGGCCATCCATAGTACTCACACTTGTCTTGAGTATTTTACAGTATCCACTTCCAGTTGTCTATGTACCACGTAAGCATCCAAGAAGTCCATAACCGTGGACCCGGCTATTCGAATAGATCATGTTGAACCCTGCAGGGGTGTACTTCTTCACACACGCTCTCACCACTTACCGCCATGTACACGACGTGTATCTCGGCAACCTTCAAGCGGAAGCCTGGCGAGGGTGTCGGCCACGACCTGACTAACCACACAAGACACTAGTCCAGGTTTATCGCCTCTTCGGATTCCATCCGCAAGGGAGTCCGGCCGAGGTTTCCATCACGGCCCCAAACGATGTGTACAGGGTTCCCGAGCCCACCATTCGGGTGCCACTCGGTACACCGGGCCACGTGTGCCTAGTCTGTCCCAAGCCCACCCTGCTGGGTGCCACTTGGTAGAGAAATAACACTACCTACAAACACCAGAAACTAGTTGCGACTCCTAGATAGAGATCAAGTTGATTAATAAGTCGAGAGGGGCACTTAAGCATTCCAATGTGTGGTAGTAGCTAGTCATTGTACAACATACACAGAATTCAGTGCTTAAGGACGGTTCCAGTGAGACAACCCACCATGTACACCTACATGGCCTCGCACCGCTACCTTTACCAAATCATGTTCACACACTTAATGCTCAGCATCAGAACATATCACTGCACTCCAATTCATTCCCAATGAATCAGACCTGACACACTCTAAGCAATAGCAAGCAAGGCATGGTAAGAACACAACATGGCTTCAATCAACTCCTACACATGCTAGTGGGTTTCAACTATTTAGTGTGGCAATGACAGGTCATGCAGAGGAATGGGTTCAGCTACCGCAGCATAAAGTAGCAGTTGAATCGTTGTTGTCCTAATGCAATAACAGGGAGCAGGAGCGAGAGAGTAGGATTGTATCGGAATGAACAAAGGGGTTTGCTTGCCTGGTATAACAACGTGTAGAACACTGCTCCTCTGACAGGTACTTTGGAACGGTCTCCGGAGCTGGACCTATCGAGAAGAACGGTGCCGATAATCAAACACAAGCATATGCAACAATATGATGCATGAACATGGCATGAAGATGTGATGTTATTTGAGCTAATGCAACTAGCATTTTATTTGGTTGAATTCCATTTGGTTCAAATGCAACTCTAAAATAAGCATTTCTAAATGCCATTTATGTGTTTTCATATATTCAGTAGGTATAACTTCATTTGCCATGCATTAAAATGGTACAGGTGGATAGATTGAATTTTACTGATGATTTTTCATATATAAATTATTTCATTCTGAGCTACGGTTGAATTACTGTGATTTTTTGAAGTTTAAACCAATTTGTGAAATAAATAAATCATTTAAGATTTATTTAAATTCCAGAACTGGAATACTGCGTCAGCATGACCCAGACATGACGTCAGCAGGTCAACCAGGCTGACCAGAGTCAAACCTGACAGTGGGGTCCACTGGTCAGTGACTCAGTTAAATAACTGGCTTAATTAACACTAAAACTAATCCTTACAAAAGTCAGCAGGGTTGGGCCCACAAGTCAGTGACTCACTAATTAACTAAACTAATTAACTAACCTAATCTGGTCAACTAACTGGAAGGGTGGGGCCCGCCTATCATTGACCCACTAGGTCAACTTCTAGTCAACCCCCGGCTAACACGCTAGCGTTTAGCCGCCGGCGACAGCAAACACGGCGGAGGGCGCTCGGGATTGGGCCCCCGACGTCCAGATGGACGGCCGAGGCCATCTGTAGGCGGCGGAGGCTCGCCCGCATCCATCCACGCCAACGGGAGGTTGCGGGGGCGCCGGAGCTGGCCGGAACGAAGCTCGCGGCGGCGCCGAAGTTCGGGCCTCGTCGAAAACGGCGCTACGGTGTACGGGGAGTCCAGAGGAGTGGTGCTACGGGCTCCTGGCAGTGTGGCAAACGCAGTGACACGCCAAGTTGCAGGCCGCGGTGGCTCTGGCCACGGCGGAGAGGAAACACGGCGGCACAACCGCTCGGGTCCGGTGGGTGGCATGGCTACGGCGTGAGAACGACGAAACAGAGGGTGGGGTTCGAGGGGGAAGCTCACTGTGATCGCAGCAGTGCAGGCGCAGAGCTCGGAGGAGGGCCGGAGTGAGCAGGGCGGCGGAGGGGATCTCCAGTGGCCGGCGATGAAGAATATGGTGGTGGCAGCTCCTTAGGGCGTCCGGCGACGCGTGACTCGTCGGAGAGGTCGGGGATGAGGTGGCGTATCTCTCGGGCACTTTGGCTGGGTGTGGGGTGGCCTCTGGCCATGGCAGCGATGACCGGCGGCGACGGCAGCGTTCGGGGGTGCGAGAGATAGAGAGAGCGAGGGAGAGGGGAGGAAACCATGGGAGAGTGCGAGAGGGATCCAGTGCGTCGCGTGGCAACGGCCATGCGCGAGGGGGAGGGGCAGGCAGGCAGGAGGCGTGGCGACCATGCGCGAGAGCGGCGGGTGCGTGCCCCTGCCTCCTGTCGTCGCCAGGAGGACGATGACTGGCAGCTGGGTCGGCCCAGTGCCAGGCCAGCAAGTGGCCCACGTAACTCTAACCCTTTTTATTTTTCTTTTCTATTTTTCTTTTCTATTTTTCTGACAATTTTTGTAAGGACTAGAAGGAGTATTCCAAAGCCCCACACAAATTCCAGAATTATTGGACATAAATAAAATATATAATAAATATATATATCCAATGGAAATATTTATTGCATTAATTCCAAAAGCCCAAAATAAATATTTATGAGCTCCTAATAATATTGGTTTGTTTTTTATCTCTAACCAATATTTTCAGAGAGCAACATGAACATTTTCTTCGCCCCTTTTGGAGCAATTTTTAATTGGGTCATCTATCAAAAAGGGTTTTCTGAGGGTTTCACAAGTCCTCAATTCAATTTCATTTGAGTTTTTAAACATGATGCAAACATCAAGACTAGCCTATTGCATACGAGAACTAGGGTTGTGACAGCCGAACCCTTGGAACGCTGCCAGGCTCCGATGATTCTATGGATAGTTCGGTAGCAATTTCTTCCTCTTTATAAGTTAGGTCTTGTGTTTTATTTTCTTGTTTCTCCCCTTTTTTTCTCTTTACATTTACTTGGCAAGTATTCGGCTCGCCTGAACTGCCAGCGGACGAGTACGTCCGCACATATACCTGGGGGCTTCTTTAACGAAGCCCATCATCAATAAAGCTTCTTTCTTGAAAATGTCGCATGTTTTTATAGTTCATCCTTCCCATTATATGCACCGATATGACTTAAGTTCTGGCCAAGCTGGGTTGCCTGGCTCCTATGCTTACCCCTACGTTTCTGATTGTTTGGCTAGGGTGTATGATACGTCTCTGTTGTATCTATAATTTTTTATTGTTCCATGCCAATATTCTACAACTTTCATATACTTTTGACAACTTTTTATACTATTTTTGGGACTAACATATTGATCCAGTGCCCAGTGCCAGTTCCTGTTTGTTGCATGTTTTTTGTTTTGCAGAATATCCATATCAAACGGAGTCCAAACGGAATAAAAATATATGGAGATTTTTTTGGAATATATGTGTATTTTGGGAAGCAGAACCAACATGAGACGATGCCCGAGTAGGCTACGAGGCAGGGGGGCGCACCCACCAAGTGCTGGCGCGCCCTGGGCCCTCGTGGCCACATCGTAAGGCGGTTGATGCCCTTCTTTCACCGCAAGAAAGTTAATATCCGGATAAAAATTGTGTCAACAAATCATCCCAATCGGAGTTACGGATCTTCGGGAATATAAGAAACGGTGAAGGGCCATAATCTGGGAACGCAGAAACAGAGAGAGACAGAGAGACAGATCCAATCTCGGAGGGGCTCTCGCCCCTACGCCGCCATGGAGGCCATGGACCAGAGTGGAAACCCTTCTCCCACCTAGGGAGAAGGTCAAGGAAGAAGAAGAAGGAGGGGGCTCTCTCTCCCTCGCTTCCGGTGGCACCAGAGTGCCACCGGGGCCATCATCGTGTGACGGCGATCTACACCAACACCTCCGTCATCTTCACCAACATCTTCATCACCTTCCCCATCTATCTACAGCGGTCCACTCTCCCGCAACCTGATGTACCCTCTTCTTGAACATGGTGCTTTATGCTTCATATTATTATCCAATGATGTGTTGCCACCCTATGATGTCTGAGTAGATTTTTGTTGTCCTATCGGTGATTGATGAATTGCTATGACTGATTTCAATTGCTTGTGGTTATGTTTCTGTCCTTTGGTTCCCATCATATGAGCGCGCGCGTGGATCACACCATAGGATTAGTTGTATGTTGATAGGACTACGTATTGGTGGGCAAGAGTGACAGAAGCTTCAACCTAGCGTAGAAATTGATGCATACGGGATTGAAGGGGGACCAATATATCATAATGCTATGGTTAGGTTTTACCTTAATGAACGTTAGTAGTTGTGGATGCTTTCTAATAGTTCCAATCATAAGTGCATAGAATTCCATGTAAGGGATGACATGCTAGCAGTGGCCTCTCCCACATAAAACTTGCTATCGGTCTAGTAACGTAGTCAATTGCTTAGGGGCAATTTCGCAACTCCTACCACCACTTTTTGACACTCGCTAAAAATAATTTAGTTGTTTCTTTATCTTAACAGCCCCTAGTTTATATTTACGTGCTCTTTGTATTCTTGCAAACCTATGCCACAAAAACTACAAAGTACTTCTAGTTTCATACTTGTTCTAGGTAAAGTAAACGTCAAGCGTGCGTAGAGTTGTATTGGTGGTCGATAGGACTTGAGGGAATATTTGTCCTGCCTTTAGCTCCTCGTTGGGTTCGACACTCTTACTTATCAAAAGAGGCTACAGCTGATCCCCTACACTTGTGGGTTATCAAGACCTTTTTCTGGTGCCGTTGCCGGGGATCAATAGCATGGGGTGAATATTCTCGTGTGTGCTTGTTTGCTTTATCACTAAGTAGATTTTATTTGTTGTTCTAAGTTGTTCTCTTTCTTTAGTTATGGATATGGAACACGAAACACCAAAAAACTTAGGTGTACTTGCTACTCATGGAGATGGGGAACCTCCTAAAACCCTCGATGCTCATTATGTGAAAGATATTATGTACTACTATGATAATCTTGAGAAAACCCCATTCAACTATGTAATTGGAGTAACATTGGATCAATGTGAATACTTTAGGGATTATCGCTTGACACAAAAAGGGAAACTATTATGGGATCGAATTCATATGTTGCATTGGTATGCTCGGCAACTATGCTTGAGATATGATTATACTTGTCGCTCTAGGATGAAGGCTCCACACCTTCCCTTTTCATGCAAATTTATTGATAATGAAACCTTAGCTTCTTATGCTAATGGTATATATGATTATTATAATGTGGAACAAATAGAAGAATTCGTTGCTTTTAAGAGTGCTTATGAAATTGAATCTCTATTTAGAAAGAATGATGCTTTTTATGATGATGTTTCTAGGCCTGAAAATCTTGCTATATTGAGATATTGCTATTTGAATTATGAATATAACTCCAATATTGACGCGTTTATTGAGAAAGTCTCCGCTGTCCAAGAAGAGACTAATATTTTGCAGGAAACTATGGAAGAAGAAATTGATGACACTGTGAGCTCATTAGATGAAAAAGATGATGAGGAGAGCGAAGAACAAAAGGAGGAAGAGCGGATTAGCTACCCGTGCCCACCTTCTAATGAGAGTAACTCTTCAACTCGTACATTGTTTAATTTCCCTTCATGCTTACCGAAGGATGATTGCTATGATGATTGCTATGATCCCTTTGATTCATTTGAAATATCCCTTTTTGGTGATGCTTGCTATGCTTGTGGCCAAGATGCCAATATGAATTATGCCTATGGATATGAACTTGATATAGTTCCTTATGTTAAACATGAGATAGTTGCTATTGCACCCACACATGATAGTCCTATTATCTTTTTGAGTTCTCAAAACTACACTATATCGGAGAAGTTTGCACTTATTAAGGATTATATTGATGGGTTGCCTTTTTCCATTACACATGATGATTTTGATGAATATAATATGCATGTGCTTGCTGCTCCTACATGCAATTATTATGAGAGAGGAACTACATCTTCACCTCTCTATGTTTCCAACACGATAAGATTGCAAGAAACTGCTTATACTATGCATTGGCCTTTACTTGATGTGCATGAATTGTTCTTGTATAACATGCCTATGCATAGGAAGAGAGTTAGACTTCGTTTTTGCATGACACATATCACATTGTGCTCACTACTAAATGCCAAATCATGGCCAATTAAAATTGGCTTTGATATACCTTGGGATCCAGGTGGATCCATTACTTGAGCACTATATGCCTAGCTTAATGGCTTTAAAGAAAGCGCTGCCAGGGAGACAACCCGGAAGTTTTAGAGAGTCATTTATTTCTGTTGTGTGCTTTTATAAAGTTTTAAAACAAAAAAAATAAAGAGGGGAACGTGAAACTTTTTCAAAAAGAAAAGTGAAAGTAAGAAGGACGAGCACCGTTGAAATGGGGGAGCCCCTTGAACTTTGTTCATGCCCATGGAAACTTTGTAAATCTTGAATTACAGAAACTTTTCAATAAAAATAATTACCCCTTGTACAATTCCATTGTATTATAAAAATAATGTGCCAAGAGTTTCCTTTAGGATGATTAAACTTCTTTTTTGTTTGTGCGGTGCAAAAACAGAAACTTTGGCAGTAGTGCGCGATTTTACATTTTTTTACTGGAACGTCGAAAGTATCTGAAACTTTTTGCAAAGTCTTGCTATACAAATTGTTTATTTTTCCTAATTTTTTCATAATTTTTAGGGTTACAGAAGTATGGTTAATGTTCAGATTACTATAGATTGTCCTGTTTTCATAGATTGCTGTTATAGCTTCATTATTTGCATATGTTTGAATTCTTGTTGATGCCTCCTTGACTTGGGGCCATAGAATTATGATAGCATATAGTGGGTAATGTTTGTTTATAACTAAACACTAATGTTAGATTAGTACATGATGGGATTTTATTGATCATATGCACTAACCCCGTCACTAAAATTTCGGTGAAGTTTTGTGTGGATGTAGTGTTCGAAGACCGAGGATGTCGCGATGTGAGAAGAAGGAGGAGAGGCAAGGGCTCAAGCTTGGGGATGACCAAGGCACCCCAAGTAAATATTCAAGGAGACTCAAGCGTCTAAGCTTGGGGATGCCCCTGAAGGCATCCCATCTTTCTTCAACAAGTATCGGTATGTTTTCGGATTCGTTTCGTTCACATGATATGCGTAAACTCTTGGAGCGTCGTGTGCTTTTTATTTTTCTTTTAATAAATGCACCATGCTGGTATGAGATAGTCCTTGGTTGATTTATAGAATGCTCTTTGCACTTCACTTATATCTTTTGAGTATGGCTTTATAGAATGCTTCATGTGCTTCACTCATATCATTTGAAGTTTGGATTGCCTGCTTCTCTTCACATAGAAAACCGCCATTTGTAGAATGGTGTTTTGCTTCACTTATAATTGTTAGAGCATGGGCATAACTTTTGTAGATAGAATTAAAACTCTCTTGCTTCACTTATATCTATTTAGAGAGTTGACAGGAATTGTTCATTCACATGGTTAGTCATAAAATCCTACATAAACTTTTAGATCGCTGAATATGATATGTTTGATTCCTTGCAATAGTTTTGCGATATAGAGATGCTAATATGTGGGACGTACTAGTGAATGATTGTGGTCTAGTAAAAATATTGGTGTTAAGGTTTGTGATTCCCGAGGCATGCACGTATGGTCTCCTAACTATGCAACCAAATTGGCGCGCATTGTATTTTGATTGTTTATCTTTGCGTGAAGGTCGGGGGCGCGCGATGGTTAACTCCTCCCACCCCCCTAGGAGCATGGGTCATAGTATTTTTGCTTCGAGGGCTAGTAGATTTTTTGCAATAAGTATGTGAGTTCATTATGACTAATTTTGAGTCCATGGATTATACACACTCTCACCCTTCCACCTTGCTAGCCTCTCTTGTACCGCGCAACTTTCGCCGGTACCATACACCCACGATATACCTTCCTCAAAACAACCACCATACCTACCTTTTATGGCATTTCCATAGCCATTCCAAGATATATTTCCATGTAACTCCACCGTTTATTATGACACGCACCATCATAGTCATATTGCCTTGCATGATCATAAGATAGCTAGCATGATGTTTCCATGGCATGTCCATTTTTTGTTGTCATTGCTACGCTAGATCATTGCACATCCCGGTACACCACCGGAGGCATTCATATAGAGTCATACTTTGTTCTAGTATCGAGTTGTAAGTAAATAAAAGTGTGATGATCATCATTATTATAGCATTTTCCCAAAAAAAGAAAAAAAAAGAAAGGCCAAATAAAAAAAGACCAAAAATAGCCAAATAAAAAAAGGAAGGCCCAAAAAAAGAAAAAGAAAAAAAGGGGACAATGAACTATCTTTTTTCCACACTTGTGCTTCAAAGTAGCACCATGTTCTTCATGATAGAGAGTCTCCTATGTTGTCACTTCCATATATTAGTGGGAATTTTCATTTTAGAACTTGGCTTGTATATTCCAACGATGGGCTTCCTCAAATGCCCTGGGTCTTCATGAGCAAGCAAGTTGATGCACACCCACTAGTTTTCTTTTGAGATTTCATACACTTATATCTCTAGTGCATCCGTTACATGGTAATCCCTACTCACTCACATTGATATCTATTGATGGGCATCTCCATAGCCATTGATACGCCTAGTCAATGTGAGCCATTCTCCCTACTTTTTGTCTACTACCACCTTCTATTCCACCCATAGTGCTATGTCCATGGCTCACGCTCATGTATTGTGTGAAGAGATGGAAAAGTTCGAAAAAGTAAAGTATGAAAACAATTGCTTGGCTGACACCGGGATAGGCATGAGGGGTACTTTGTGTTAAGAAAAGGGAGCATAAAAGACTATATGATTTTGTAGGGATAACATTCTTTAGCATTGATATTTTGAAAGATTTGATTGTTTGTTGGGATGCCCGAGTATTAAATTCGTTTATGTCATATGATAGACTATTGCTGTGAATCACTCATGTCTTAATATTCATGCCATGATTAGATTACATGATCAAGATTATGCTAGGTAGCATTCCACATCAAAAATTATCTTTTTTATCATTTACCTACTCAAGGACGAGCAGGAATTAAGCTTGGGGATGCTGATATGTCTCTGTCATATCTATAATTTTTTATTGTTCCATGCCAATATTCTACAACTTTCATACACTTTTGGCAACTTTTTATACTATTTTTGGGACTAACATATTGATCCAGTGCCCAGTGCCAGTTCCTGTTTTTTGCATGTTTTTCGTTTCGCAGAATATCCATATCAAATGGAGTCCAAACGGAATAAAATAGATGGATATTTTTTTGGAATATATGTGAAAGCGGAACCAACATGAGATGATGCCCGAGTGGGCCACGAGGCAGGGGGCGCGCCCACCAGGTGCAGGCACACCCTGGGCCCTGGTGGCCACACTGTAAGGCGGTTAATGCCCTTCTTTCGCCGCAAGAAAGCTAATATACGGATAAAAATCGTGTTATAAAATCAGCCCAATCGGAGTTACGGCTCTCCAGGAATATAAGAAACGGTGAAGGGCCAGAATCTGGGAACGCAGAAACAGAGAGAGACAGATCCAATCTCGGAGGGGCTCTTGCCCCTCCGCAACCATGGAGGCCATGGACCAGAGGGGAAAGCCTTCTCCCACCTAGGGAGAAGGTCAAGGAAGAAGAAGAAGGAGGGGGCTCTCCCCCTCGCTTCTGGTGGCACCGGAGTGCCACCGGGGCCATCATCGTGTGACGGCGATCAACACCAACACCTCCGTCATCTTCACCAACATCTTCATCACCTTCCCCATCTATCTAAAGCGGTCCACTCTCCCGCAACCCGATGTACCCTCTAGTTGAACATGGTGCTTTATGCTTCATATTATTATCCAATGATGTGTTGCCATCCTATGATGTCTGAGTAGATTTTCGTTGTCCTATTGGTGATTGGTGAATTGCTATGATTGATTTAAATTGCTTGTGGTCATGTTGCTATCCTTTGGTGCCCATCATATGAGTGCGCCCGTGGATCACACCATATGGTTAGTTGTATGTTGATAGGACTACTTATTGGAGGGCAAGAGTGACAGAAGCTTCAACCTAGCATAGAAATTGATGCATACGGGATTGAAGGGGGACCAATATATCTTAATGTTATGGTTGGGTATTACCTTAATGAACGTTAGTAGTTGAGGGTGCTTGCTAATAGTTCCAATCATAAGTGCATAGAATTCCAAGTAAGGGATGACATGCTAGCTGTGGCCTCTCCCACATAAAACTTGCTATCGGTCTAGTAATGTAGTCAATTGCTTAGGGGCAATTTCGCAACTCCTACCACCACCTTTCCACACTCGCTAAAACTAATTTAGTTGTTTCTTTATCTTAACAGCCCCTAGTTTATATTTACGTGCTCTTTATATTCTTGCAAACCTATCCCACAAAAACTACAAAGTACTTCTTGTTTCATACTTGTTCTAGGTAAAGTAAACGTCAAGCGTGCGTAGAGTTGTATCGGTGGTCGATAGAACTTGAGGGAATATTTGTTCTGCCTTTAGCTCCTCGTTGGGTTCGACACTCTTACTTATCGAAAGAGGCTACAACTGATCCCCTACACTTCTGGGTTATCAGTGTAAAGGGACCACCTCTGGGATTGTTATAGTTGGGTAATCCGGATATGTACCTCAGACTGGGTGAAGTCGAAAGCTAGCGCTCTTAACTGAATAATTAGTCGGTGGATACACAACATATCGTATTCTAAAGCGCATTTTAAAAATCACAGGAAATGGCTTCCTACTATCCCCATCATGGGATTGAAAGCCTAGGCCTGTAACTTTATGCACGCCGACCCAGTGAAATGAACCCCTAACGGAACTATTCTCTCTGGAAGATGTTTCTTACGTTAAATAGTAATATAACATAACTCCCCGAACTCAGTTTGTCTATTTAAGCAATTATGACCAGATTGCCTGGTTTCCGAACATATCACATGCTCGTCACAGATATAGTATTTGGACACACTCCAGCCTTCGGGTTTATGGAGGTCAAAGCAGATGGTCGGCAATGACAATCTTCATACAAATTCGGCCGGAGATAAGTTTGATGGTAAAAGTACATTGATACATAGAATCAAACGACTATTCATTTTCTATTCCCTCTATCAGGCGGTCTGGTACACAGTCCTGTTGGGACAGCTTAGCAGCTAAACCTAATTGGTCATATACCAAACGCGGAGGAATTTCTTGTCCATCAGGCCCTCGAGGTCCCACACAGGCCATGTGATTTGGATCAAGGCGAGTAAAACGCGTCTTCACCATAGCCCACGCTTCTCGAGCACCCATGCGGCATGCTGAGAATTTCCAGAGTTCAAAGCAGCGCCGAGCCCCTTTGAACATGTCTGCCAAGTCCTCCATAGATTCTGGAGGGGAGACGATGATGACCCACAAGTGTAGGGGATCTATCGTAGTCCTTTCGATAATTAAGAGTGTCGAACCCAATGAGGAGCAGAAGGAAATGATAGGCAATTTTCAGTAAGGTATTTTCTGCAAGCACTGAAATTATAGGTAACAGATAGTTTTGTGATAAGGTAATTAGTAGCAAAAGACAAAAGGTAAAAGTAAATAAGGAGCAGCAAGATTGCCCAATCCTTTTTGTAGCAAAGGACAAGCCTGGACAAACTCTTATATGAAGGAAAGCGCTCCGAGGACACATGGGAAGTATCGTGAAGCTAGTTTTCATCACGATCATCTGATTCGCGTTCGGTACTTTGATAATTTGGTATGTGGGTGGACTGGTGCTTGGGTGCTGTCCTTACTTGGACAAGCCTCCCACTTATGATTAACCTCTAATGCAAGCATCCACAACTACAAAGAAGTATTAAGGTAAACCTAGCCATAGCATGAAACATGTGGTTCCAAATCAGCCCCTTACGAATCAACACATAAACTAGGGTTTAAGCTTCTGTTACTCTAGCAACCCATCATCTACTTATTACTTCCCAATGCCTTCCTCTAGGCCCAAATAATGGTGAAGTGTCATGTAGTCGACATTCACATGACACCACTAGAGGAGAGACAACATACATCTCATCAAAATATCGAACGAATACCAAATTCACATGACTACTATTAGCAAGACTTCTACCATGGCCTCAGGAACAAAAGTAACTAGTCACAAGACATAATATTGTTCATGATCAGAGGGGTATTAATATGCATAATGGATCTGAACATATGATCTTCCACCAAGTAAACCAACTAGCATCAACTACAAGGAGTAATCAACACTACTAGCAACCCACAGGTACCAATCTGAGGTTTGGGTACAAAGATTGGATACAAGAGATGAACTAGGGTTTGAGAGGAGATGGTGATGGTGAAGATGTTGATGAAGATAGCCCTCCCCAAGATGGGAGAGTTGTTGGTGATGACGGCAGTGATGATTTCCCCTTCCTGAAGGAAAGTATCCCCGGCAGAACAGCTCTGCCGGAGCCCTATATTGGTTTCCGCCAAGGTTCCGCCTCGAGACGGCGGCGTCTGGTCCCGAAAGCCTCCTTATGATTTTTTCCAGGTCAAAACACCTCATATAGGAGAATATGGCCATCGGGGAGCCATCGCGGGGCCCACGAGGCAGGGGGCGCGCCTAGAGAGGGGGGGCCACCCTTGTGAATAGGTGGTGTCCCTGGTGATCTTATTTCACCATATATTTTTTATATTTTCTGAAACGGTGTCCTGTGAAGTTTTAGGCCTTTTTGAGTTGTGCAGAATAGGTTTCCAGAGTTTGCTTCTTTTCCATTCCAGAATTCCAGTTGCCGGCATTCTCCCTCTTCATGTAAACCTTGTAAAATAAGAGAGAAAAGGCATAAGTATTGTGACATGACGTGTAATAACAGCCCATAATGCAAAATAGACGTATCAACTCACCCAAGCTTAGACCTCGCTTGTCCTCAAGCGAAAGCCGATATCGAAAAATATGTCCACATGTTTAGAGATAGAGGTGTCGATAAAAATAAAATATGGACATGAGGGCATCGTGGTCATTCTCATAACAGCAACATATATATTGTCATATGATTCTTATGCTAAAGTAACACTTCATTCACAATATCAAGCATGAATCAGGAACTTCATTGAAAACCAACAAACTATGATTTCGGTCATTGAAGCAATTGCAATTTATCATAACATCGGAAAGAGTCAATATAAGAGCTTTTCAGCAAGCCTACATACTCAACTATCATATAGTCTTTCACATTTGCTCACACTCACGCAATACTTATGTTTATGGAGTTTTAATCAGACACAGAGAAAGATAGGGGCTTATGGTGTTGCCTCCCAACCTTTTACCTCAAGGGTAATGTCAACAGTAATAGACCATGAAAACTTATATCCAAGTGGGTATATATGTCAGGATCTTTCCAACACAGTGTGCTTGCCAAAGGATAAAATGTAAAAAGGAAAGGTGATTTTTCACCTTGACTCTTATAAGGCATAGATAAAACATAGGCCCTTCGTAGAGGGAAGCAGAGGGTGTCATGTGTTTTTATGGTTGGATGCACAAAGTCTTTGCACGGAAGAACATCACTTTATATTGCCACTTGTGATAAGGGCCTTTATTATGCAGTCCGTCGCTTTTATTACTTCAATATCACAAGATCGTGTAAAGCTTATTTCCTCCACACTATTAGATCATACATATTTCAGCGAGTTTGCAACATGACAACTTACTTGGAAGGATCTTACTCAATCCATAGGTAGGTATGGTGGACTCTCATGGCAAAACTGGGTTTAAGGATGTATGGAAGCACAAGTAGTATCTCTACTTGGTGCGAGGAGTTTTGGCTAGCATGAGGGGGAAAGGAAAGCGCAACATGTTGGATGATCCATGACAATATACTTTATTTCAGATATAAGAAAACATAACCCATTATGTTGTCTTCCTTGTCCAACATCAACTCTTTAGCATGTCATATTTTAATGAGTGCTCACAATCATAAACGATGTCCAAGATAGTATATTTGTATGTGAAGCCTCTCTTTCTTTATTACTTCCTATTAATTGCAACGATGACCAAAACTATGTTTGTCAACCCTCAACAACTTTTGTTCATCATACTCTTTATATGTGAAGTCATTACTTCCCATAAGATCAATATGATCTCTTTGATACTTTTTATATTTTCTTGTATACTATCATGACCAAGGTGAGGAAATCAAGCCCTTGACTCAACACTAATCTTTATTATATAGCTCATGGACTCGATTACAAAGGATAAACATCACAAGGCAAAAGCTCACAACTAGATCATGCCAAGTTTATTCTACTAGATCAAGATACTACCAAAAGGATCGAACTAAGAAAAACGATAAAGTAAGGAGTGTGATGGTGATACAATACCGGGGTCACTCCCCCAAGCTTGGCAGTTGCCAAGGGGAGTGCCCATACCCATATGATGATGTCTCCTTCTTCGGGGGTGGTGATGTAGGAGTTGAAAGTAGCGACGCCGGATCATCATATATCGAGCGTAGGAGATCCTCCAACTTGCGGATAATACCTTTGAGTGCACCTATATACTCCTTCAACAAAATATTTTCACTTGTGAGATACTTGTTTTGAATTTGAGCTAACTCAATCATCTTGAAAGCTTCAATCTCAGTTGAAGTGAAGAGGTTGGGAAGAGGTGGATGGATGTCTTCTTCTCCCATTGCCGGAGCCTGATCTTCCACCGCCTTCTTGATTCTCTCCTCCTTGTTGATCTCCTCGGGTCCTTCCCTCTTCAGATCTATCTTCATTAGCCAAGCATCGTTGCCTTCATTGTTGGAGGAAGGAGACAACATGGTGCCTGGCTTCGTCAACCCTAGCAGAAAATAGCTCGAAACAAGAACAGGGGATTTTTGCGTGATACATAGGTCAAAACCTTCGGGGGTATATATAATGAATTTTTACTGACCAAAAGGAGTAACATACAAGAAATCGGAGTCCGGGAGGCACACGAGGTGCCCACGAAGCAGGGGGCATGCCCAGGGGAAGCGGGCACACCCTCCACCCTCGTGGACGCCTCGTGTCTCTTCCGGACTGCCACTTATTTTTCTATTTTTCCAAATATTCCAAAACGGTGAAAAATTGCCTTTAGAACTGTTTTGGAGTTGGTTTACTTATCGTATCACATACCTCTTCCTTTTCGAGGTCTGAATCGTTACGGAAAGTGTATCTTATGTATTCCTCCGGGGTTACGGTTTCAATAACATTGGTTTCAAAATTTATGGGATTACCTGAGATATAATGTTTGATTCTTTGACCATTCACCAACTTCGGATTTGTGCCTTCGAAGTTGTTGATTTTTATGGCACCGGAACGATAGACCTCCTCGATAACGTAAGGTCCTTCCCACTTAGAGAGAAGTTTTCCTGCAAAAAATCTTAAATGAGAGTTGTATAACAAAACATAATCACCTACGTTAAACTCACGCTTTTGTATCCTTTTGTCATGCCATCTTTTGATATTTTCTTTAAACAGTTTGGCTTTCTCATAGGCCTGGGTTCTCCCTTCATCAAGAGAGCTAATGTCAAATAACCTCTTCTCACCAGCAAGTTTGAAATCATAATTGAGCTCTTTAATAGCCCAATATGCCTTATGTTCTAGCTCAAGAGGTAAATGACAAACTTATCCATAAACCATCTTATATGGAGACATACCCATAGGATTTTTGTATGCAGTTCAATAGGCCCATAATGCATCATCAAGTTTCTTGGACCAATTCTTTCTAGACCTATTAACTGTCTTTTGCAAAATTAATTTCAGCTCTCTATTACTTAGTTCTACTTGACCACTAGTCTGTGGGTGATAAGGGGATGCAATTCTATGATTTACATCATACTTAGCAAGCATTTTACGGAAAGCACCATGAATAAAGTGTGAACCACCATCAGTCATTAGATATCTAGGGACTCCAAACCTCTGGAAAATAACTTGTTTAAGCATCTTAATAGAGGTGTTATGATCATCACTACTAGTTGGAATAGCTTCTACCCACTTGGTTACATAATCAACAACAACTAGAATATGTGTGTACCCATTAGAGGAAGGAAACGATCCCATATAATCAAAGCCCCAAACATCAAATGGTTCAATAACAAGTGAATAATTCATAGGCATTTCTTGACATCTACTTATATTACCAATTCTTTGACATTCATCACAAGATAAGACAAACTTATGGGCATCCTTGAAGAGAGTAGGCCAATAAAAACCAGATTGCAGTACCTTATGTGCAGTTCTATCTCCAGCATGGTGTCCTCCATAAGCTTCAGACTGGCACTTGCATAGGATCTGTTCCTGTTCATGCTCAGGTACGCAACGTCTAATAATACCATCTACTCCTTCTTTATTTAGATGTGGGTCATCCCAGAAGTAATGTCTCAAATCATAGAAGAACTTTTTCTTTTGCTCGTATGTGAAGCTAGGAGGTATAAACTTAGCAACAATATAATTAGCATAATCAGCATACCATGGAATAGTACGAGAAGTATTTATGACAGCTAATTTTTCATCAAGAAAGCTATCATCAATAGGTTGTGGGTCATCAAGTATATTCCCTAACCTAGACAAGTTATCTGCAACGGGGTTCTCAGCTCCCTTTCTATCAATAATATGCAAATCAAATTATTGCAGCAAGAGAACCCATCTAATAAGTCTAGGTTTAGCATCTTTCTTTTCCATAAGGTATTTTATAGCAGCATGATCAGTGTGAATAGTTACTTTAGAATCAACAATATAAGGTCTAAACTTATCACAAGCAAATACAACTACTAAAAATTCTTTCTCAGTATAATTTCTCTAGGCACTGTCTAGAGTTTTACTAGCATGTTGGATAACATTCAATTTCTTATCAAGTCTTTGCCCTAGAACAACACCTACATCATAATCACTAGCATCGCACATAATCTCAAAGGGTAAATTCCAGTCAGGAGGCTGGACAGTAGGTGCAGAGACCAATTCTTTCTTAAGTATTTCAAATGCTTATAGACAATCATCATCAAAGGCAAAATGAATATCTTTTTGTAAGAGATTAGTCAGAGGCCTGGAGATTTTGGAAAAGTCCTTTATGAACCTCCTATAAAACCCGGCATGACCAAGGAAACTTCGTATACCTTTGATGTCCTTGGGGCACGGCATCTTTTCAATAGCATCAACTTTAGCCTTGTCAACTTCAATACCTCTTTCAGAAATTTTATGTCCCAAGACAATGCCTTCATTAACCATAAAGTGGCACTTCTCCCAATTCAAGACAAGATTAGTGTATTCACATCTCTGCAAAACTCGATCAAGGTTGCTTAAGCAATCATCAAAAGAAGTTCCGTAAACGGAAAAATCATCCATGAAAACCTCAACAATCTTTTCTCAAAAATCAGAGAATATAGCCATCATGCATCTTTGAAAGGTAGCAGGTGCATTACATAAACCAAAAGGCATACGTCTATAAGCAAAGGTACCGAAAGGACAAGTAAAAGTGGTCTTTTCTTGATCCCCTTTTGACACAGGTATTTGAGAGAAACCAGAATAACCATCTAGAAAGCCAAAATGAGTATGTTTGGACAACCTTTCTAGCATTTGATCAATAAAAGGCAAGGGGTAATGATCTTTCTCAGTAGCTTTATTTAATTTGCGGAAATCAATTACCATCCTATAGCCTGTAACAATTCTTTGTCGGATCAATTCATCTTTATTATTAGGAACAACAGCCATACCTCCCTTCTTAGGGACACAATGGACATGACTTACCCACTGGCTATCAGCAACTGGATAGATAATACCTGCCTCTAGAAGATTTAGTATTTCCTTCCTTACCACTTCCTTCATCTTAGGATTTAACCGTCGTTGATGAGCAATAACCAGTTTAGCGTTTTCTTCCAATTTTATCTTGTGTTGGCATAAAGTGGGATTGATGCCCTTAAGATCATCCAGAGTATATCCAATAGCAGCACGGTGCTTCTTCAGAGTTTTCAATAATTTTTCCTCTTCCTGCTCTGAAAGGTTAGCATTAATAATAACAGGATATATCTTCTTTTCATCAAGATAAACATACTTAAGATTATCAGGTAAAGGTTTAAGTTCAAACACGGGATCACCCTTGGGTGGAGGAGGATCCCCCAAGATTTTAACAGGCAAATTGTTTTCAATACGGGTCCCTGATTAAAGAAGATTTCATCCATTTCCCTTCTATCATTCATATGCATATCATTTCCATGATCTAGCAAATATTGTTCTAAAGGATCATTAGGAGGCACAACAATAGAAGCAAGACCAATAATTTCATCCTTACCAGGTAATTCTTTATCAAGGGGTTGTCTACGAAATTTAGCAAAGTTAAAATCATGAGATGTATCCCCTAAACCAACAGTAACAATATCTTTCACGCAGTCTATCTTAGCATTAACAGTATTCAAGAAGGGTATGCCAAATATAATGGGACAAAAATCATCTTGTGGGGAACCAAGAACAAGAAAATCAGCTGGATATTTAACTTTCCCACACAAGACTTCAACATCTCTAACAATCCCAATTGGTGAGATAGTGTCTCTATTAGCAAGTTTAATAGTAACATATATACCTTCTAGCTCAACGGGTGCAATATCGTGCATAATTTCATCATATAAGGATATATGTATTACACTCGCACTAGCACCTATGGCACATAAACAGTGATAGCAATGATCTCCTATTTTAACAGGGATAACAGGCAAGCCTACAATAGGTCTATATTTATTCCTAGCATCGGGTTTGGCTATTCTAGCAACTTCCTCTTGGAGGTAAATAACATGTCCATCTAAATCCTCAACCAAGAGATCTTTAACCATAGCAACACTAGGTTCAACTTTAATTTGCTCAGAGGGTGTAGGTGTTCTAGTACTACTCTTACGAACTATAGTTGAAGCTTTAGCATGATCCTTTATTCTAACAGGAAAAGGTGGTTTCTCGATATAAGCAGTAGGAACAGTAGGATCAACATTATAACTGATAGTCTTTTCTTCAACTTTAATAGGTTCAACTACTTTTACTTCAATGAGAGGATGGTATTTAAACCACTTCTCCTTGGGAATATCAACATGAGTAGCAAATGAGTCAAGTCCATATTTAGTGCTAAACTCACGGAAAACATCGGTATCCATAAAAGCTTTAACACAATCAAACTTAGGGGTGATACCTGACTCCTTACCTTTGTCAAGATCCCAATCTTTAGAGTTGCGTTTAATTATTTCCAATAAATCCCATTTGAATTCAATAGTCTTCATCATAAAAGAGCCAGAACAAGAAGTATCGAGCATGGAGCGATTATTGAGAGAAAGTCGAGCATAAATTTTTGAATGATCATTTCTCTTGAGAGCTCATGATTGGGGCATGAATATAACATTGACTTAAACCTCCCCCAAACTTGAGCGATGCTTTCGCCTTCGCGAGGCCAAAAATTATAGATATAATTACGATCACGATGAACCTGGTGCATAGGGTAGAACTTCTGATGAAATTCCAACTTCAGACGATTATAGTTCCATGATCCAATATCATCACATAGCCTAAACCATGTCAATGCATCTCCCTTCAAAGATAAAGGGAAGACCTTCTTCTCGATAACATCCTCAGGCATACCTGCAAGCTGAAACCAGAAACTTCATCCACATAGATTAGGTGTAAATCGGGATGCAGTGTTCCGTCTCCTGTAAAGGGATTATCTACCAGTTTCTCTATCATACTCGAAGGAATTTCAAAGCAAACATTTTCAGTAGGTGCAGTAGGTTGAGGAGCAACTCTTTGATCTTCTGGTCAGGGTGAAGATACCCCGAACAAGCCCCTCAAAGGATTATGAGCCATAGTAACAAGTGACAATAAATTTTAGCACACTATATAAATTTTTCCTTACCAAATTCCACTTACCAAAGGCGCTTCACTCCCCGGCAACGGTGCCAGAAAAGAGTCTTGATGACCCACAAGTGTAGGGGATCTATCGTAGTCCTTTAGATAAGTAAGAGTGTCGAACCCAACGAGGAGCGGAAGGAAATGATAGGCAGTTTTCAGTAAGGTATATTCTGTAAGCACTGAAATTATAGGTAACAGATACTTTTGTGATAAGGTAATTGGTAGCAAGTGACAAAAGGTAAAAGTAAATAAGGTGCATCAAGATGGCCCAATCCTTTTTGTAGCAAAGGATAAGTCTGGACAAACTCTTATATGAAGGAAAGCTCTCCCGAGGACACATGGGAATTATCGTCAAGCTAGTTTTCATCACGATCATCTGATTCGCGTTCAGTACTTTGATAATTTGGTATGTGGGTGCACCGGTGCTTGGGTGATGTCCTTACTTGGACAAGCCTCCCACTTATGATTAACCTCTAATGCAAGCATCCGCAACTACAAAAGAAGTATTAACGTAAACCTAACCATAGCATGAAACATGTGGATACAAATCAGCCCCTTACGAAGCAACGCATAAACTAGGGTTTAAGCTTCTGTCACTCTAGCAATCCATCATCTACTTATTACTTCCCAATGCCTTCCTCTAGGCCCAAATAATGGTGAAGTGTCATGTAGTCTACGTTCACATGACACCACTAGAGGAGAGACAACATACATCTCATCAAAATATCGAACGAATACCAAATTCACATGACTACTAATAGCAAGAGTTCTCCCATGTCCTCAGGAACAAAAGTAACTACTCACAAGACATAATATTGTTCATGATCATAGGGGTATTAATATGCATAATAGATTTGAACATATGATCTTCCACCAAATAAACCAACTAGCATCAACTACACGGAGTAATCAACACTACTAGCAACCCACAGGTACCAATCTGAGGTTTGGGTACAAAGATTGGATACAAGAGATGAACTAGGGTTTGAGAGGAGATGGTGCTGGTGAAGATGTTGATGAAGATAGCCCTCCCAAAGATGGGCGAGTTGTTGGTGATGACGGCGGTGACGATTTCCCCTTCCCGGAGGAAAGTATCCCCGGCAGAACAGCTCTGCCGGAGCCCTAGATTGGTTTCCGCCAAGGTTCCGGCTTGAGACGGTGGCGTCTGGTCCCGAAAGCCTCCTTATGATTTTCCAAGTCAAAACACCTCATATAGGAGAAGATGGGCGTCGGGGGGCCCACGAGGCAGGTGGGCGTGCCCCCCTCTTTGGGCCTGCCCCCCACCCTCGTGGGCAGGTGGTGCCCCCTGGTGATCTTCTTTCGCCATATATATTTTATATTTTCTGAAACGGTGTCCTATGAAGTTTCGGGGCTTTTGGAGTTGTGCAGAATAGGTTTCCAGAGTTTGCTTCTTTTCCAGCCCAGAATTCCAGCTGCCGGCATTCTCCCTCTTCATGTAGACCTTGTAAACTAAGAGGGAAAAGGCATAAGTATTGTGACATAACATGTAATAACAACCCATAATGCAATAAATATCAACATATAAGCATGATGCAAAATGGACGTATGAGTTGCTAGGCCATAGAGCTCTGGCCATACTCTTCATGGCCTTCCGAGTCCGTTCATGGACCCTGGAAATCTCCTGCAGCACATCACCCTCAAAACCGGTCACTCCGCCTTCAGGCTGACCAGTTAATAAACCTGCAGGAAAAGTTTTTATAAGAAACTTTTAAAAACACGAGACTATAAGGAGAGCTGGGTATAAGAGACATGCTAAACAAGCCGCTTTTTAGCCTCCGGTTCTCCTCCAAGGCGCTTGAGAGTTGGGAATTTACACCATTTAGCTCCTGTTCGAGCCTAATATTTATATCCTGCAATTGGTTCCTTTTTTCCATCGCCTGCGTTAGTGCACGCTCGCCAGCAGCTTTTTCCTCTTTTGCAAATTTCTTGTCCGCTAAGGCATCTCTTAGCTCCCTCTCCAGTTGGTCGGTCGATCTTGTTGCTATATTACACATTAGTATATACATCATAGTAATCAGCAGAACTGTCATAGTTTCCAGACACAATTATTCTTACCAACAGCATCCTTTTCGGATTCCTTCGTATTTTTCAATTCGGTAAGTTGGGTCCGGCACTTCTCAAGTTCCTTGGACAAAGAGTAATTCTTTTCTCGAATGAAATATAAAAATGCAATGATCCTCAAATCAGTTGTACCAACTGCTTTAAGTCCCCGGGGCTACTGACAGGATAATACTCAAACAACAAAAAATTACCCTCATATCCTTTGAAAGCTGATGAGTGGCTATGGTGAGTCCGTCTTGACCGGCTCGGATATAGGCATCGGCAGAAGTAAGGGCGTTGAATACCTCCGCAGAGAAGCCAGGGTCATGCATGGCTGCTTTCCGCCGCAGATGAATCATCGCGACCTCCACTTCAGAATTGGTAGCGGATACTTCACCCGAATCCTCCTGGAGAGGACATTCCGGCACCGAATTAGCATTGACCCTTGACGGGCCTGCTGCCGGATTGGCTGGAACTTGGCCTGCGTCGCCTCCGGAGACAGTCTGGCTTGCATTCCTCCTAAAAGGAATAGGCAATGCACGAAGTTATAATAATGATTTCACCACCCAACACATGATACAGCAAACATACCTCTTTGAAGGTCCGCTGGACATCGTGGTCCTTTTCCGCTTCAAAACCTCGCCCGACGCGGGCGCCGCCCTCCGGGTTGGCGGCCTACGCACAGTTCGGCATGAGGGGCGCCATCCCTGTTTAAACATAATAGAATACAATGGGTAAATGCGCGCTGGGAATCTTCTCGTTGGTGAGATGTACCCTAAATTGCTTACACTAGAAGAAGGAATAAGGCTCGGGTAATCGGCCACTATAGCCACCAAGGTGCCCCCACGGCAGGCTTGATAGAAGACCCCCTCTTCTAACTCTATGCCTACATCCGGATGCTCTTCGTATCCAGAGCTCGCTTTTTGGAACGGGTCCTCCGGCTGCGGGGCGGGATTGTTAATCCCCCATACCACCTTCCTCCACTCCTGTCGGGAGCAACCAAACATAGTTCGGTTAAATCCTCATAATTAAAAACATCTAAACATCCAAGGAGAAGGACTTACCATCAGTGTATTGGGAACGACACCTATGGGATTATAGGAATCCCTACTATGGTTGCGGGGCGCGGGGTTGAGAGAAGAGCGGATCAAACAGATAGCACACGGTTCGTTTATCCAGGTTCGGGCCGCGAGGATGCGTAAAACCCTGCTCCTGCTTTGGTGGATTGTATATTTGTGTTCTTTAGCTAGATCTGGGGCGTGAGGAGCTCCAAAAAGCTGAATCCTCCTCCTGGTCGCCTCGGGCCTCCTTTTATAGGAAAAAGGGGTTGCCACAATGGCACACAGGAGGTGGAAAGGGTACAGTGATGCGAGTTTATCCCTCGCATTACATGACAAGGCGCATTTAATGCATCTTGCTTAGGTCGGTAGCTGCTCCTTCTTGTGTCGACACGCGCCCTGGCCAGCGATGCCTGAGATGCCATGTAGGCAGGCAGGCAGCTGAGGTGGCGCAATGGTGGGTCTTCATGAAGATCTGCATGCCGCCACGCAGGTGCCTGCCCAGCTGGTTGGGTCGGCAGCTGCATATGGCGGTGGAGGTTTAGTTGGTGTGGGCCTGATGGTGGCCCTGCGGATGTCCTCGGCAAGGGCCTTGCCGGGGCCCCGACAAGGGTCTTGCCGCGGCGCCTGCTGCCATCCCCGGCAAGGTGCTTGCCGGAGGTCTTGTGGGCTTCCTTGGCTGGGATCCCGCCAAGGGTCGTCGTCTTCTTAGTGCGTACCTGATCTTGAATGTCTTCACAAAGATCTGCATGCCACCACGGGGATGTCTCTCGAATCCTTGCCCCATGGGGGCAGTGGATTCAAGGGTGATGCGCTCCGTAGGCGTGGGGCGAGTTGCCGCGGCAAGGGTCTTGCCGGGGCTGCTAAAGCTGGCCCCGGCAAGGATCTTGCCGGGGCTGTTAAAACTAGCTCCCGGCAAGGATCTTGCCAGGGGAACCCGCTTTGTCCCTTTGCTCTTTGTGGTCTTGGCTTTGGGCTTCAGTCTTACCCTGGCTTACCTCCCTGGCCTTGCTTGGTGCGGCGGTGCCCGTGGCCCAGACTGCCCGTGCACAGTCATAGGGGTACAAAAAGTGTACCCCCCTTTTTGTACACCGACAGGAGCCCCCGGGCCTGGGCCACACATAAGCGCGACGCATTGTTGGGCTAGGACCAGAATGGTGCGCGGGCAGACGGGACGGTTTTTACCGCGCTAAGATCTTCCGCGCGTTGCGCCTCCCATGATCCGCGCGCGTGGCGCGGTGCAGAGGGGCGTGCGTGACGTGGGCGGCATGTGTGGGGTCAGTTCACGCATGCATGCGTCACATTGTAGTAAAGAGGCGGCTTCGCGCCTTCCCCATAAACGGGGGAAGGCCTGGAGGCACGGCCCGTTTACTGAATGGGGCCGAGGCGCGGTCCTCAAGGCGTCCACTCCCCATGATCACGGGGTGGGGATAGGTCGCCTCACCCGTCCCCTCGGTTCTGCACATCTGCCACATGTCTCCCATGCGCTTGGGGTGGCAAACGGTGGAGTCGGGAAACCGGGCCATCGCTGGTTGGGGCGGCGGGTCGGTCCTAGCTCCCTGCGCCTTCCGTGTCTTGATTGGCCGAGCGGGGCGGCCGAGCCCCAACCCCATTCGTTTATAAAGAGCGGGAGGGGAGAGACGGTGCCCCGCATTCTTCCATCTTCTTCCTCCTTCAGCTTCCGCTCCCCTCTTCCATTCATCATGGAGAGAGGAAATCCCGGTCCTTCAACGGTGGCGGCGAGAGTCGCCGCTCGACAACGCGTCCCTCCTTCTCCTGCGCCTGTGGTGGCAAAGCCGGCCGCGACGGGAAGGGGGAGGGGGCGAGGCCGTGGGCGAGGCCAGGGCGCTCGAGGAAGAGGAGAACGGGGTGGCCCGCCGGCCTCGCCCCCGCCAGCAGCTCCTCCTCCAATGGAGGGCCATGTTGGGGATGACCCTTGCGAGTTCTTCGACAGGTTGCGTCCGCCCCCGCGCCGTCGCCTTCGTCTCCCGACTCCATTTGCGCGAGAGATAGAGCTCGATCCGCCAGAGTCATTGCAGCTGCACATGAGGGGCTGCAGGATCAGTGGCACGCGGGTCCGCGTCGACTTCCTTGCTCCTCATGTGATGTATCTTCGTCAGGGATGGAAGACGTTTGCTCGTATCCACACCTTGACGGATGGGCTCACTCTCCATTTTACGTTGATGGAGGGTGGCCTTCTTTCCGTCAAGGTCTTCGGGCACTTTGGGACTCATGCAAGGTGCTGCGTGGAGAGCTCTTCTGATGATGAAGACTCCTCCTCGGGCGAGAGTGACGAGGAGGACAGCGGCAGCGACGACGAGGGCGGTAGGCGGCAGGATGACGGGTCCGACTAGGTGTCGAGCGCCGCTCCTGGTGGCACTGGCGACCCCATCATCCGTGTTGCCGGCTCCTTGAACTTCTCGGGGCCGTCCCCTTGGCGGCTGGCGTTGGGAGGCTGCGGAAGAGGAAGAGGGCGGGCGGCAAGGTCATCATGTCACAGCATGCGGGCACCGACGCCTTCGACGTGTACTGACGTCCTGCCGCCTCGTTTTCGAGCTCTGCTTCCGGCGCCGCCATCACCATCCAGCCTTTGGGCGGCAACCCAGATGTTCTCTTGGTGTCTTCTGCCACCCGTAGCTCGCCTAGGCACTCCTTTTGCCCTTCTCGCCTCCTTGACCTGCCTCCTGAGGAGAGGGACAAGAAAGGCATTACGGGCATCTTATCTCTTTTTAGTTTGTAAGCCTCGGGGCATCTGTTAAATTTAAAACTTGTAATCCCGTTGTTCATATTTTTCATTCCCTATGGACTGTACCTGAGTGGAATGTTTTTAATGAAAAATGGATGTTTGCCGGGTTATTTGTTTGTGGGTGAAACCCATGACAAGGAATAAATCCTTGATATCTCTAAGATAAACATTTTCTCGCCCGGCAACAAGCCTTGCCGTCTCCCTACTTCGCTCGACCTTTCTCACACCTTTGGCGGAGGTAGGGATGAAGTGGGTTTAGGCTCCTTGTTTCATCCTTTTGCTGCCGTGACTACAACCAAACTTGGTCCCAGGAACGAGCCCTAGGGCCTAGAGTTATGGGAGCACGGTAGTTTTAAGGAAAAAATGAGGCTTCACATACCTCAGTCCATAATGGAATGCATGATAAGGGATGAAGAACTTATCTGAAGCTGCAGCCCCCGGCAACCCTGGTTTGCCGTGGGTGATTCTTTGCTCTTGCAGCCCCCGGCAATACTGGCTTGCCGGGGCCTAGATGCTGGTTTGTTCCTTTTTCTCCTCCCCAAATGGTTTCGGCAAGGATATCTGTGTGTCCTATGAACCAAAGAAGATAAAAGAAAGACAAAGGGATGCAAACTCAACCTCTAAGCTAGGGGTTAGCCGCCGCTAAGCACTATCAACCCCAACCAAGGACGAGACTCGACCCAGCATGCATACTATAACTTAGGGCGCCAACGCTTCATTTATTTATGCTCAGGGTCTGCGCCTGGCTTTGTACAAAGGGTTACATGCCTTGCCGGTAAGGCTTGTACAAAAGGTGGCTTGCCGGGGGGCCCGGCAAGCCACGCCTTATGGGTAAAACTTGCGAAGATGCTCAATGTTCCAGGAATTGCTCACCGGAATGGCATTTTCGGTCTCCAGGGGGACTGTACCAGGCCTGGTGACTCATATTAGCCGATAAGGGCCTTCCCACTTTGGCGTCAACTTGTTGGTATTCTTGGCCGATTGAACGCGCCGAAGAACAAGGTCGCCTTCCTCAAAGCTTCGGGCACGGACCTTGCGGCTATGGTAGCGGCGCAAGGCTTGCTGGTAGCGTCGACCAAAGAACCGTCGGCAAAAGAACCGTCGGCAACTCATCAATCCAGCGCATTCCACTCTTGTGCAGCCTGTCAAAGGTCTTTGTCCTTAAGCCTCGCAGTACTTCAGCGTTTGCCCTCTCAGCTTGACCATTGCTTCGTGGGTGAGCAACGGAAGCGAAACAGACCTTGCTGCTGAGGTCTTGGGTATATTGCATGAAGGTGCGGCTTGTGAACTGTGTGCCGTTGTCGGTGATGACCCTGTTGGGTACACCAAAACGGCACACTAGTCCCTTGAAGAACTTGACGGCTGACTGAGCTGTGACCTTCCTCACTGCCTCCACCTCTAGCCACTTTGTGAACTTGTCAATCACGACGTATAAGTACTCAAAGCCCCCGACAGCACGGGGGAAAGGGCCTAGTATGTCGAGCCCCCAGACCCAGAAGGGCCAAAAGAGAGGAATGGTTTGAAGGGCTTGAGCTGGTTGATGAAGTTTCTTTGAATGGAACTGACACGCTTCACACCTGGTGACCAGTGTCGTCGCATCCTGGAGGGCAGTGGGCCAGAAGAAGCCTTGCCGAAATGCCTTGCCGGCAAGGGCTCTTGACCCTATGTGGGATCCACATATGCCTCCATGTGTCTCTGCCAACAGCCCCAGTCCTTCCTCTCGAGGGATACACTTCAATTTCACGTCGTTCGGTCTCTTTCTGTACAGGACGTCATCGACGAACTGGTACATAGCAGATCGATGGGCTACTTTTTCCGCTTCTTCCTGCTCCTCAGGAAGTTCCCCAGTTTGGAGGAATCGGACGGTATGTTGTGCCCACGCTGGAGCCTGGGGCTCGACGGCGAGGACTAAAGGCATTTCCTCCGCTATAGGAGCGGCTGTCTCGACGGCAAGAGCTTGACGCTCCACCGGAGCTAGCCGTCCCACGACGGTCTCAGTGTCCTCGGCAACATCCTTACCGGCGGCTCCGGGGAGCTCGGCGGGAAAGTACTTGCCGGGCCCTGATTTCCTCCTCTTGTTTTGCTATGTTGATGGATCAACGGATGGCTGAGAAAGCTGAAGCACAAAGGTACCTGGTTCCACAGGTAACTTGAGGGCAGCGCGCTTTGATAGGTAATCGGCGATGTCGTTCTCTGCTCGGGGAACATGCTCCGCCTGTATACCATCAAAGCGCTCTTCCAGCTTTCTCACTTCATCGACGTAGGCCTTCATCAACGGGCTCTGGTAATCTTTGTTGACTTGTTTGATGACAAGCTGCGAATCGCCCCTGACAATGAGTTTCTTGATTCTGAGGTATGCCGCAATCCTAAGACCAGCAAGCAGCCCCTCATATTCGGCAGTATGTTCGTTGATACCTCCCTGGGGAAGTGCATCTAGACCACATACTTGAGGTGCTCTCCGGTGGGCGCGAAAAGCAGTACGCCAGCCCCGCCGCCCTGTAAGGAGAAAGCTCCATCAAAGTACATGATCCAGTCGCAACTCGCCTCTTTGCCGGGGAGAGTAGTCTCCTGGGCTTCTTCATCAGGCGCCGCGGTCCATTCTACAACGAACTCCGCCAGGACTCGGTGAGGTACTTTCAAACTTGAGGCCAAAGCTGGACAGCTCCAGTGCCCACTCTACAATTCTTCCCGTTGCATCGGGGTTGTGCAATATCCGTTGCAGAGGAAGGTGAGTGACGACAGTGATCTCGTTTGCCTGGAAGTAGTTATGCAGCTTCCTCGAGGCCATAAGAAAGCCGAAGAGCAATTTCTGCACGCCGGAGTACCTTGATCTGGCCCCCTACAAGAGGGCGCTAACAAAGTAGACCGGGTGCTGCATCATATTCTTCCTTGGCGGCACTCCAAGCAGTTGTGTCGTCTCTGCACCAACGGCATCAGGCTCTGTCGCTGCTATCACCTCGCCATCAACTTCTCTCTGTGCCACTAGTGCGGCGCTGACCACCTGGTTCGTTGCCGCCAGGTATAGCAGCAACGGTTCCTGTGGCCTAGGCACAACTAGTACTGGTGTGGAGGAAAGATACCTCTTCAAATCTTGCAATGCTACTTCGGCTTCGGGCGTCCACTCCATTGGGCCCGCCTTTTTAAAAATCTTGAAAAAGGGGAGGGCGCGCTCGGCGGACTTGGAAATGAATCTGCTCATGGCGGCGACGCAGCCAGCAAGCCGACGCACATCCTTGACCCGTTTGGGCGCTTCAATCTGTTCTATAGCTTTGACCTTGTCCGGATTGGCCTCTATCCCACGCTGTGACACAAAGAACCCGAGAAGCTTGTCGGACGGGACGCCGAAGACGCACTTCTCAGGGTTCAGATTGAGATTGATCTTGCGTAGGTTTGCGAAGGTTTCTTGTAAATCTGGTATAAGGGTTGCCCTGTTCTTGGTTTTGACCACTATATCATCCATATAAACCTCCATATTTCTATGGAGCTGGGGTTCAAAACCAATTTGGACTGCCCTTGCAAACATTGAGCCAGCATTCTTCAACCCGAAAGGCATTCGTACAAAACAATACGTACCACATCGGGTGATGAATAAGTCTTCTCTTCATTTTCTCTTGTCATGAAGATCTGATGGTAGCCGGAGTAGGCATCGAGGAATGACAGCAGGTCACACCCAGCCGTGGAGTCAACAATCTGGTCGATGCGCGGCAACGGGAAGGGGTCTTTGGGACAAGCCTTATTGATATCCGTGTAATCAATACACAGCCTCCACTTCCCATTCGCCTTGCGCACTACCACTGGATTGGCCAACCACGTTGGATGGAGCACTCCTCTTACCAAACCCATTGCTTCCAGTTTCCGGATCTCCTCTGTGATGAACTCTTGTCGTTCCAAAGCTTGGTTCTTGACCTTCTGCTTGACGGGCCGCGCATGAGGACAGATAGCAAGGTGGTGCTCAATCACCTTCCCGGGAACGCCGGGGATGTCAGATGCTTGCCATGCAAACACATCGACATTCGCCCGCAGGAAGGTGACCAGCGCGTCTTCCTATTTGTCATCAAGGGTGGAACTTATGGTGAAAGCCCCTCCCGTGCCGTCCTCCTTGACAGATACTTTCTTGGTTCCCGGCGGTGTGGCCCTGGACTTCTTGTTTCTACCGGTGGAGCTCTCTGGCACGTCCTCGATGGGAGCACGACACTCCGAAGAGGTGCGCTTGCCGGAGTGGGTGTCCGAGGTCTCACCGGTCTTCTTCTTGCAGGTGGAGCTCTCTGGCACGTCCTCGACGGGAGCACGACACTCCGAAGAGGTGCGCTCGCCAGAGTGGATGTCCGAGGTCTCACCGGTCTTCTTCTTCTTCTTCCCCCCGTGGCTCTAGTGGCAGGAGCAAGTGCCCTAATGGCGGCAGCTACTGCAACTGCTTGTTGGTATAGTTGGTCAGCGCAAACCAGTGCATCTTTCTTATCGAAGGGGATGGTGATGATCGCCACAGGTTCTGGCATCTTCAGGGTGTTGTAGGCGTAGTGTGACGCCGCAATGAACTTGGCCAGCGCTGGGTGGCCAAGGATCCTATTGTAAGGCAAGGGGATCTTGGCAACATCGAACACGATCCTTTCTGTCCTGTAGTTCAGATCACTTCCAAAAGTCACGGGCAGCATGACCTTCCCCTTTGGTTGACTTCTTCCCAGGTTGACCCCCTGAAACGTGCCCGTCTCTTCGAGGTCTCCTTCAGGAATCTGCAGCTTCTCGATCACGGTAGGCGAGATTAAGTTCAGACCGGCCCCGCCATCGACTAGCATCTTTGTCACCTTGAGGTTGTGTATTGTCGGTGAAACCAACAATGGCAAGCACCCGACCGGTGATCCTCAGCATCAAAAATGATAGGCGTGCTGGACCATTTCAGCGGCTTTTGGGCACCAGACGACGGCTCCACCGCTATAATCTCACGCACCCACTATTTAAGCTCCGCCGCTATAATCTCACGCACCCACTATTTCAGCGGCTTTTGGGCACCAGACGACGGTTCCGCCGCTATAATCTCACGCACCCAGTATGCAGCGAGGCGCCGCCATCGACGCACATGGCCTCTGTGGCTTTCTGAAACTCTTGGTCGCCGGACTCGTCGTCCTCTTCGTGATCGTCGTCTTCTGGCTTTCTGTCACGGCCCCGGGCGGGCCTCTCCTGCTGTTTATCCTTGCCGCGATGGCCTGCTTGGCCGTCACGCTTCTTGCCGGACCCCTCAGCACCGTCCTGGCCCTTCTCCTTGTCCCGCCTCTCATATTCAGCCCTCTGCTTCTCAGCAAGGAGCTCAACCTGTCGGCAGTTCTGGAGATCATGGCTTTGGTGCGATGGATCTTGCAGTACTGCTTGTCGGAGTTTCCTGGCTTCTCGGCAGTCGCCAAGGCATGGCAGGCGACACACCCGGCAATTTCCTTGCCGGGGTCATCCGCCTTGGTTTTCTTGGCGGAGCCGGTGTCATCAGATCCCTTGACGGCAAGCACAACTTTACCTTTGCGCTTCCTGTTGCGGCGCCAGCCTTTCTTCACCGGGGCGGCAGGATCCTCATCTGAAGAGTCGGTTTCCACGCCGGCATCTTCACCGGGGTACTTCCTTCCCTCTTCAGCCCGGGCACATCTGTCAGCAAGAACATAGAGTTCTGCCACGTCTTTGACCTTGGTCATTGCCAGCTCTTCGCGCATCTTGCGGTTACGCACGTTTTGATGGAATGCGCTGATGATGGCGGCAGGGTGAACGTCAGGGATATTGTACTGTACCTGGCTGAACCTCTGTATATACTTGCGCAGACTCTCGCCTTCCTTCTGGGGAATGACGTGCAGGTCACTTGCTTGGCCATGGGCTTGGTGACCTCCAGTAAAGGTGCCAACAAACTCATGGCACAAATCCGACCAGGAGGAAATAGAGTCTACCGGCAAGTGCATCAACCACGACATGGCGTTGGGTTTAAGGGCCAATGGAAAGTAATTCACAAGCACCTTATCGTCGCGGGCTCCGGCAGCTTGCATCGCGATGGTGTAGATGCTGAGGAACTCTGACGGGTGGGTCTTGCCATTGTACTTCTCGCCAACGTCAGGCTTGAAGGTGCGGTGAGTGGGCCACTGGAACTGCCGCAGTTCACGGGTAAAAGCCGGACAGCCTACCTCGTAAGGTAGGCCTCCAGGGCTCTCCGGTGCTGGGCGGTTCACAACAGGCCCTGCTCGCCTGTCCGACTGGTGGCGCGCTCCGCGCCGGCGGTCGATGGTGGTCCGAGCGTCTTCATGAGCTCGCTCCTGAAGAACTTGACGCTGGTCGCCGTGGTTCCGTTTGTCGGACGACGCTATGGAGATGGTGTCACCCGCGACGTCTCGACGAGTCGACACACGCGGTACCAGGCGAGGAGGAGGCGAATGCACCGTGGCCGCGGTGCTGCTGGTCCTCCCGCCGCCAGTTCATGGGACCCCTTCGGAACGTCGACCCGGGGGCCTTGCTGGACTTGGATCATCCTTGTTGGCGACCGCGACAAGGCTTCGGATGGTGGCTCTCCATTCGTCGAGTTTCCCCATAACGGGATGAAAGCACATTTGCTCCCTGGGTGGTTTTGGTAATTAATGACAACATACTTTGTGGTTGGACTAATGCTTTTATCAAGTATGTTTCAGGAAACTCAATCACTTTGGCATGGCAAGGACTAAAGAAGTGGACCCCTCAAAATGCTAAGGCAAGCATTGGCAAAAGCTCAAGACTCCATTTTTGGTTTAGTGATCCAAGATCACATTGAGTCCATAGGAAAAGCCAATACTATTAAAAGGGGATGAGGTTATGATGATGGTCTGGTTGCTCAAGTGCTTAGTGATACATCTCCTAAACTATCAGCAACTTTCACTGCCATATACACTCATAAGTAATCTCGGTCCCACCGATAATCCAAACTCAGTCACACCGAGATGAACCACCTCAGCCATAAGCCAAACCCTAGCAAAATCGGATTTTCCGATTCTGATACCAAGCTTCTGTAACCTTCTGTCATCAAATCGGTGTCACCGAGATGATAAAGTCGGTCCAACCGAAACTGGCATGCTCTTGTCTTTGCACGAATCGGACTAACCGAGATTGTATTTTCGGTCCCACCGAAAACCCCAACGTTCACATTATTTGAACTTTCGGTCTCACCGAGTTGTCCACTTCGGTCCCACCGAGATTGCTCAAATATGTGTGTAACGGTTGGATTTTGTGTGGAGGCTATTTATACCCCTCCACCCCCTCCTCATTCGTGGAGAGAGCCATCAGAAAGAACTACCACTCCTACCTTACATTTCTGAGAAGAGAACTACCTACCCTTGTGTTGAGATCAAGTTGCTCCACTCCCACCATATGAAACTTGATCTCTAACCTTCCCAAGTTGCTTTCCACTCAATCCTTTCTTCCACCACAGCCAAATCAGTGAGGAGAGTTCAGTGTTGGGGAGATTATCATTTGAAGCACAAGAGCAAGGAGTTCATCATCATCAACAACATCTATTACCTTTTGGAGGGTGGTGCCTCCTAGATTGGTTAGGTGTCGCTTGGGAGCCTCCGTCATCGAGATGTGGAGTTGAACCAAGAAGTTTGTAAGGGCAAGGAGATCGCCTACTTCGTGAAGATCTACCCCGAGTAAGGCTAGCCCTCCGTGGGCGTAGGCCATGATGGAATAGACAAGGTTGCTTCTTCGTGGACCCTTCGTGGGTGGAGCCCTCCGTGGACTCGCGCAGCCGTTACCCTCCGTGGGTTGAAGTCTCCATCAACGTGGATGTACGATAGCACCACCTATCGGAACCACGGGAAAAATCATTGCGTCTCCAAATTGCGTTTGATCTTCTCCACTTCTCTTTACTACTTGTGCAATTTACTTTCCGCTGCCCATACTCTAGAATTGCATGTGTAGTGTGCTACTTGACTTGTGTGTTATGCAAAATCTGCCAAAATCTATCCTTGATAAAAGACAGAATTTTTTATCTTGTCGAGTAGTCTAATCCCCCCCCTCTAGACACTCTCACCTTCTTCGATCCCTCAATTGGTATCAGAGCTCTGGTCTCCATTGCTTTGGTTTACACACCATTGGAGGAAGATGGACGTGTCTACGTTTGGGAGTGTTAGCCATAGAGTGCCTATTCTTAATGGAGTGTCCTATAACTCATGGAGGTCTGAAATGCTTATTATCTTTAAGACGTACAATTTGTGCAAATATGTTGAGACCCCCTATGTGCCTCCATTTGATCCCTTGCACCCTACCATGGATGAAGAGCTTGATTTGCTTCGTAACCTTAGGACTGTAAATCTTATCATTAGAGGGTTACCCGATAACTTGCTAAGCTCGTTACAAACTTTGAGTGCGCCTATGCTATGTGGAAGTTCTTGGAAGAACTTTATCCGGACTACTCTTTGAGAGGCCTTGATAAAATTCTATACAAGACTGTTGAACTTGATATGATGCACCCCAATGATCCCAACTTTGATAAATGTTTCTTTGAGCTTCGTGATCTTATGAAAAAGAAGGGTGATCCCGGTCTTATCAATGTTTTAATTAGAAATTCTCTTGTATTGCATTCCGAAGATTATTGTCACATTGACAAAACTAATGCAAGTGGTTATCAAATTGACCTAGGTGTTGATGATGAACAATCTATGGGTCAATATGATGATGAGCATGAGCATGATGATGATTACTCCGATTCGGACACCGAGCTAGACAAGATCATGAAGAGTCTCAATCTTATGGCAAATCTGAGAGACTACATGTCCGGCGGAAAAGAGTGGATTCTTGATAGTGGATGCACCGACCACATGACCGGAGACAAAGACATGTTTCGAGAGCTTGCAAAGAACGATGGTCCACGCAAGTATGTGACTTTTGGAGACAACTCCAAGGGTAAGGTACTTGGCCTTGGTAAGGTGGCCATATCTCATGATAGCTCTATTCAAAATGTCATGCTTGTAGAATCTCTTGGATACAATTTACTTTCCGTGTCTAGATTAGCTGACTTTGGATTCAATGTGCTATTCACCAAAGTAGATTGACAAGTCTTTCGTCGTGACAATCAAAACATGGCGTTTACCGGTATCCGTAGAGGTGATCTATATATTGTTGATTTCACTAAGAAAGCCCAACCTAGAGCTCGTTTCATTGCTAAATCCTCTAAAGGTTGGTTATGGCATAGAAGGCTTGGACATGTTGGTATGCGTAATCTAGACAAGCTGATCAAAGGTGATCATATTCTTGGCGTTAAAGATGTTTTCTTTGACAAAGATAGACTTTGTAGTGCTTGTCAAGCAGGAAAACAAGTTGGTGGAAGTCACCCCGTGAAGAACATCATGACCACAAGGAGACCGCTTGAGCTTCTTCATATGGATCTCTTCGGTCCCAATGCTTACAAAAGACTTGGTGGTAACTCCTTTGGTCTAGTTATAGTTGATGATTATTCCATATTTACGTGGGTATTTTTCCTTGATGACAAATCGCAGGTTCAGAGAATCCTCAAAACCTTTGCCAAAAAGGCCCAAAATCAATTTGAGGTGAAGATCAAGAAAGTTCGAAGTGACAATGGAACGGAGTTCAAGAACGCCAATGTAGACTCTTTTCTCGATGAGGAAGGGATTCTACATGAGTTCTCAGCTACGTACACTCCTCAACAAAATGGAGTTGTTGAGAGGAAGAACCGAACGCTCATAGAGATGGCGAGAACGATGCTTGATGAATACAAGACACCGAAGCATTTTTGGGGAGAAGCGGTCGAGACAGCTTGTCATGCTATAAACAGGCTTTATCTTCATAAGCTCCTCGGCAAGACATCATACGAGCTCCTCACCGGTAACAAACCCCAAGTGGGATACTTTCGTGTCTTTGGTTCAAAATGCTATATCCTTGATAAGCATCATCGGTCTAAATTTGCTCCTAAATCTCATGAAGGCTTTCTCCTTGGTTATGGATCAAACTCCCACACCTACCGTGTCTACAATAATTTCACCCGAAAGGTTGAAGAGACGGTAGACGTGAAGTTTGATGAATCTAATGGCTCGCAAGTAGAGCAAATGCCTATTGATGTAGGAGACAAGGACCCATCGGAAGCTATCCAAGATTTATCTATTGGAAAGATCCGTCCCATGGAAGTGAAGGAGAGTACCTCATCTACATATGTGGAGCCTCCTACCTCACGGCGAGATGAACCTCAAGGCAACATGGAGGCCTCCACAAGTGGAACTCACCAAGATGAGGAAGTGCAACAAGAAGATCCACCACAACCTTCTTCTCCACCGCCTCAAGACAACACCAACAACAATGAAGAAGAAGAAGAAGAGGAAGATGAAGATGATGAGGAAGCTCAGACACAACCTCAACAAAAGCTATCCCGAGTCCGAGCAAGAGTCAAGAAAAATCATCCCGTGGAACAAATGATGAACGACATCAACTCCGGGAGAATTACTCGCTCTAAAACTCGCTTAGCTAACTTTTGTGAGCATTACTCATTTATCTCTAGTATTGAACCTATGAAGGTAGAAGAAGCACTTGAAGACCCGGATTGGGTGAACGCTATGCACGAAGAACTACACAACTTCGAGAGGAACAAGGTATGGACTTTGGTAGAGAAGCCCAAGGATGATCAAAATATCATTGGAACCAAATGGGTATTTCGGAACAAGCAAGATGAAGATGGACAAGTCATCCGCAACAAGGCTCGTCTCGTAGCTCAAGGTTACACACAAGTCGAAGGTATGGACTATGGTGAGACCTATGCCCCCGTTGCTAGACTTGAGTCCATTCGCATTCTTCTTTCTTATGCCAATCACCATGATATTACTCTCTATCAAATGGATATCAAAAGTGCTTTCCTAAATGGTGAAATTGAGGAGGAAGTATTTGTGAAACAACCTCCCGGATTTGTGAATCCCAAAAAGCCTAATCATGTTTACAAGTTGCACAAAGCTCTTTATGGTCTTAAACAAGCTCCTAGAGCTTGGTACAAATGCTTGACTAGCTTTCTTCTTGAAAAAGGCTTTGAGATCGGAAAGATAGACTCAACGATGTTCACGAAAAGGGTTAATGGTGAACTATTTGTGTGCCAAATATATGTTGATGATATTATCTTTGGTTCAACTAACCCTCATTTTAGCAAGAAGTTTGGACAGCTCATGTCGGAGAAGTATGAGATGTCCATGATGAGTGAACTCAAATTCTTCCTTGGGTTGCAAATCAAGCAATCTAAGGAGGGTACCTTTGTCTCACAAACAAAGTACACCAAGGATCTCTTCAAGAAGTTCAACATGCAAGAAAGCAAAGGTATGAGTACCCCCATGCCTACTAGTGGACATAATGACTTGACAAAAGATGGAGAACCCGTTGATCAAAGGGTTTACCGATCTATGATTGGTTCTCTACTATATCTTTGTGCCTCTCGTCCTGACATAATGTTGAGTGTATGCATGTGTGCGCGATATCAAGCAGCCCCTAAAGAATGTCATCTTAAAGCTGTTAAAAGGACCGTGAGATATTTGATACACACACCAAACTTTGGCATTTGGTATCCTAAGAGGGCCTCTTTCGACCTTGTTGGCTATTCCGACTCGGACTATGCCGGTGACAAGGTTGATAGAAAGTCAACTTCGGGTACGTGTCAATTCCTTGGTCGATCCCTTGTATCTTGGTCCTCCAAGAAACAAAATTCGGTATCATTATCCACTGCCGAAGCGGAATATATTGCTGCTGGTTCGTGTTGTGCTCAATTGCTATGGATGACACAAACGCTTAAGGATTATGGGATACATGTGAGACATGTTCCCTTGCTTTGTGACAATGAGAGTGCGATTAAAATTGGACACAATCCCGTGCAACACTCTCGAACGAAGCATATTGAAGTTCGTCACCATTTCATTCGTGATCATATTGCCAAGGGTGACATCAATCTTAAGCATGTTCGTACTGACAAACAACTCGCTGATATATTTACAAAACCTCTTGATGAGAAGGTGTTTTGTCGCTTAAGGAGTGAGTTGAACATCATTGATGCTTCAAACTTGGAGTAAGAACTCCATTGATACATGCAAGGTATGAGCCCACTTGACTAATCCTTGATATTTCTCTTATGATGGTGATCATATGTCTTGGACAAATTTGCCTCCTTGTATTGCATCTAACTCCTTGCAGGTACTTGGATGATCTACATTCCACAAGATTACCACACACTCAAATCATGAGTAATCTTGTCATTGACCAAGTATCTAGCCCTTTGGGATGTTGAGTTCAAGGAACAAAATTCCACATATCCTTTTTGATATCTTATACATCTAGTATTTCACTCTTGTCATCTTGGATATCCTTGAGTATTTCCTTGCTTGCCTAACCCATGTAGGAAGATGAACTACACAAGTAGAAATGGCGCTCCAACTTCACATTCAATGAGCACCTACATCAAGTTTACCTACATGAGCAAAGCAACAACAAGCCCAAGGTATGTTCTTCACATCTTTAAGGATCTTTGCTCAAAGTCATGAGTACAAGCAGCTTCATAAGACGTGATCACATCAAACGCTTAATCGAAAAATGGCAACCCCATTTTGAGCTTAAATGATGAGTATGACCTATGATCAAATGTCCTCATTCGACTCCTAAGTCAATATACTCAAACATAGGTGACCTTGTCGCCGACCTTTATCTAGATGAATTACATATGTTTTTGAGTCTTTCTATTTTCTCTTATGTTCTCTCTCATTGAGTTTTCTTTAAACAAAAAAAAAACTTCATCTAGGAATCTTTTTCATTTCTATTCTTCTGTCTTTGTGAATATCCTTCTGGCTCTGATCAATTCCTCGAAAATCATTCACAAATTCATTGCAAATCCTTGAAACATTCCTTGCAAAGTGAGCTGAATTATTTCTGTATTTCCTTGGAGTTAAACTCGGCGTCACCGATTTAAATATTTCGGTCTACCGAAAAGGATCTACCCTAAGTCCCTGACTTTCGGACCCACCGATCCATCTTAATTCGGTGTCACCGATTTATTTCTCCCAGGATATCATCTTCTGCAGCTCCACTCAATGATTCTCTATGCATGTTCCTATTTGCCCTGTTGTGATTCTTAAGGATCCCACTTCCTTCTTTCCATCTTCCGTGACCTTCCTAGTTTGCTGTCCTTTTCGGCACTTGATGTCAAAGGGGGAGAAGACTTAGGGGGAGAAGAGAAGATTTAGGGGGAGAAGAAGAGCAATCTTACCTTAAGGGGGAGAGAATCACATCAAAGCTTTGCCGTGTTTTACATTGGACATTACAATTGGATTCATTCTCATTTGGCATCATTCTTTTGATTTTGCTCTTTCCATCAAACCGCTTGATCTGAGAGAACTCAAAGGGAGAGAAATCTTCACAATTGATATCTTATGGAAAGCAAAATCTCTCAGAGTTCATTGAAAATCTTTTAGTTTTGGAGACATGTTTGCTGATTCAAGCTTGTGCTCAATATGAGACACTCTCTATACATGTCATCCCTGGCTTGGTACTCTTGATGTTCTTGCAGTTGGTTGAAGAAATACTCTTGTGTTATCTAACCTTGTTTTCCCAAGTTTATCTCTTCAGGTACAATGCCAAGGAACCTCAAGGTAAGTATATGCACTTTCCAGAATGTGCATGATGGTGACTTGCTTGTGAATACTTGTTTGCAAGAAATCAACATGCACATATGCATTATCACTCACTTCTTTTCATCTGCTCTGATGCATATAGCCAAGCTGCATGTAGCACATCTTGCTTATCTCTCTTGTGTGCTTGTGGTAGTCCAAAACCAAAATTATGAAAATCTTGCACACTTGTAGGGGGAGCCTGTGTACTACATGCTTGTCAAAGCTTTCGTGATAATTCTGTCTTTCTTTCAATAAGCTTTGATGTCTTGTTTAGTGTGATTTTAGTGTGTTGCCATCAATTACCAAAAAGGGGGAGATTGAAAACACATTTGCTCCCTGGGTGGTTTTGGTAATTAATGACAACATACCTTGTGGTTGGACTAATGCTTTTATCAAGTATGTTTCAGGAAACTCAATCACTTTGGCATGGCAAGGACTAAAGAAGTGGACCCCTCAAAATGCTAAGGCAAGCATTGGCAAAAGCTCAAGACTCCATTTTTGGTTAAGTGATCCAAGATCACATTGAGTCCATAGGAAAAGCCAATACTATTAAAAGGGGATGAGGTTATGATGATGGTCTGGTTGCTCAAGTGCTTAGTGATACATCTCCTAAACTATCAGCAACTTTCACTGCCATATACACTCATAAGTAATCTCGGTCCCACCGATAATCCAAACTTAGTCACACCGAGATGAACCACCTCAGCCATAAGCCAAACCCTAGCAAAATCGGATTTTCCGATTCTGATATCGGTTTCACCGAAACATGAGTTGCCAAGCTTCTGTAACCTTCTGTCATCAAATCGGTGTCACCGAGATGATAAAGTCGGTCCAACCGAAACTGGCATGCTCTTGTCTTTGCACGAATCGGACTAACCGAGATTGTATTTTCGGTCCCACCGAAAACCCCAACGTTCACATTATTTGAACTTTCGGTCTCACCGAGTTGTCCACTTCGGTCCCACCGAGATTGCTCAAATATGTGTGTAACGGTTGGATTTTGTGTGGAGGCTATTTATACCCCTCCACCCCCTCCTCATTCGTGGAGAGAGCCATCAGAAAGAACTACCACTCCTACCTTACATTTCTGAGAAGAGAACTACCTACCCTTGTGTTGAGATCAAGTTGCTCCACTCCCACCATATGAAACTTGATCTCTAACCTTCCCAAGTTGCTTTCCACTCAATCCTTTCTTCCACCATAGCCAAATCAGTGAGGAGAGTTCAGTGTTGGGGAGATTATCATTTGAAGCACAAGAGCAAGGAGTTCATCATCATCAACAACATCTATTACCTTTTGGAGGGTGGTGCCTCCTAGATTGGTTAGGTGTCGCTTGGGAGCCTCCGTCATCGAGATGTGGAGTTGAACCAAGAAGTTTGTAAGGGCAAGGAGATCGCCTACTTCGTGAAGATCTACCCCGAGTAAGGCTAGCCCTCCGTGGGCGTAGGCCATGATGGAATAGACAAGGTTGCTTCTTCGTGGACCCTTCGTGGGTGGAGCCCTCCGTGGACTCGCGCAGCCGTTACCCTCCGTGGGTTGAAGTCTCCATCAACGTGGATGTACGATAGCACCACCTATCGGAACCACGGGAAAAATCATTGCGTCTCCAAATTGCGTTTGATCTTCTCCACTTCTCTTTACTACTTGTGCAATTTACTTTCCGCTGCCCATACTCTAGAATTGCATGTGTAGTGTGCTACTTGACTTGTGTGTTATGCAAAATCTGCCAAAATATGTCCTTGATAAAAGACAGAATTTTTTATCTTGTCGAGTAGTCTAATCCCCCCCTCTAGACACTCTCACCTTCTTCGATCCCTCACGGGAGGAAAGTCAAGGAGCAAATGCACGCGCACTAGGGCTTCTGCTGGGGTTAGCGGTAGCGAAACCTGCATGGACCGCGACGCGCTTCGACCCCTGACCATGTCAGGAGGAGCTCCATCACGGTCCCGCGGTCGCATGTTGTTTTCACCAGCGCTTCGGCGGGCGGGTAGGTCTTCTATGTCTCGGGAGTGGAGCTCGGGGCTCTTCCCGCGGCGACGCCCGGGGTCTTCGGTGTGATGACACCGTTCATCGCACGCTTCTTGGGAGAAGCGCGCTGTTGGCGCCGGCGCGGGAGTCCTGGAGGCCCTTGCGTCCCCTTCGGGTGATGTGGCAGCGATCCTGGAAGGCCCCGCGCCACCCGGGAGGGCCTGACTCCGTCTTTGGATTTGGCGGTATGTGGCCCGTTACCAGGCGCACAAACCTCGCCACCTCCCAAACTACGGCTACTGGGACGGTGCTGGTGTTCGCGAGCAGCGCCTCTGGTCCTTTCCGTGACCGGTCCGCTGCTCGCCCGCGTCGGGACGGGCTGTCCGGCTTTCGACTGGCCAACCTCCACCGTCTTCTTCTTCTTGGGCGCCATGATGATGAAGAAGCGTCGAACTAACTGCTAAAGCCGATTCTCACAACTGCAGCGCCCCCCTACCTGGCGCGCCAAAGATGCCGGTGTATTGGGAACGACACCTATGGGATCACAAGAATCCCTAATACGGTTGCGGGGCGCGGGGTTGAGAGAAGAGCAGATCAAACAGATAGCACACGGTTCGTTTATCCAGGTTCGGGCCGCGAGGATGCATAAAACCCTACTCCTGGTTTGGTGGATTGTATATCTGTGTTCTTTAGCTAGCTCTGGGGCGTGAGGAGCTCCAAAAAGCCGAATCCTCCTCCTGGTTGCCTCGGGCCTCCTTTTATAGGAAAAAGGGGTTGCCACTGTGGCACACAGGAGGTGGAAAGGGTACAGTGATGCGAGTTTATCCCTCGCATTACATGACAAGGCGCATTTAATGCATCTTGCTTAGGTGTCCTTGCTTTATCGGGGACGGGGGATAGGCCTGTCTTGTCCGCCGCTGCTCCTTCTTGTGTCGACACGCGCCCTGGCCAGCGATGCCTGAGATGCCATGTAGGCAGGCAGGTAGCTGAGGTGGCACAATGGTGGGTCTTCACGAAGATCTGCATGCCGCCACGCAGGTGCCTGCCCAGCTGGTTGGGTCGGCAGCTGCATATGGCGGTAGAGGTTTAGTTGGTGTGGGCCTGATGGTGGCCCTGTGGATATCCTCGGCAAGGGCCTTGCCGGGGCCCCGGCAAGGGTCTTGCCACGGCGCCTACTGCCATCCCCGGCAAGGTGCTTGCCGAAGGTCTTGTGGTCTTCCTTGGCTGGGATCCCGCCAAGGGTCGTCGTCTTCTTAGTGAGTACCTGATCTTGAATGTCTTCACAAAGATCTGCATGCCACCACGGGGATGTCTCCCAAATCCTTGCCCCATGGGGGCAGTGGACTCAAGGGTGATCTGCTCCGTAGGCGTGGGGCGAGTTGCCGCGGAAAGGGTCTTGCCAGGGCTGCTAAAGCTGGCCCCGGCAAGGATCTTGCCGAGGCTGTTAAAACTAGCTCCCAGCAAGGATCTTGCCAGGGGAACCCGCTTTGTCCCTTTGCTCTTTGTGGTCTTGGCTTTGGGCTTCAGTCTTACCCTGGCTTACCTCCCTGGCCTTGCTTGGTGCAGCGGTGCCCGTGGCTCAGACTGCCCGTGCACAGTCATAGGGGTACAAAAAGTGTACCCCCCTTTTTGTACACCGGCACCTACCCAGTCAGGAAGATTGTACATGGAAAGGGCTTCCCTGCATGTTAAACGGTTAAAATCCTGCTTCTCTCCCTTATAGAGGCCTTCGAGGATTGCGCCTAGAATGGCAGGCTCATCCAGATCCTGGCATAGGCGGCACGAGGCATCATTCTGACCATTATAGTGATACATTGGAAGACCTCTGGCTTGGAGCGGCTGTACACACTGCTTCATTGAAATGGCCATCACTTCGATTATAGTTAATCCCGAACTGGCAAGCAATTTGATCTTGCCGGCCAGTCGGTTAACCTCTACACTCTCTTCCTCTGAGGGACCCTGGGGACACCAGTTGAAAAGCTTCTTTGGAGGAGCACTGGAATGCGGGGGAAGTCCTTGCTAAACTGGATCCGGCAAAGAAACATCCTCGATGTAAAACCATTCCGAGGGTCACTCATCGGATGCCTTCTTCGGAGTACCAGGCAGGTAACCTGTCCCGGCTATATGCCATACTTTGGCGCTCCCAACTTCAAATATGGATCCTTGCTCCGATCGAGGAACGAGGCAGAAGTACCTCCTCCATAGCTCAAAGTGGGGCTCGCAGCCCAAAAACAGTTTGCATAAAGCGACAAAAACCCACAATGTGCAGGATTGACACTGGAGTAAGATTGTGCAGTTGGAGGCCGTAAAACTCCTGGAGTCCCCTAAAAAAGGGATGAACCGGGAACCCCACACCTCTTAGAAGGTAGGGGACTAAACATACCCGCTCTCTCTTGGAGGGGTTGGGAAAGCTCTCCGCTAGGGCTTGGTTGTCAACGGACGTTAGTCAGGCCCGGACGGGGACTAGATCCTCCGGAGGGAGATACCCCTCCGATTGCAGTGTTCACATATGTGCATGGGACACAGAGCAGCTTTTCCAACCTCCTGCACTAGGGCCATGAGGGCGAGAGGAGGAGCTCGGGACACTGGCCATATCTGAAGATTTTTTGCAGGCACTAGGGATTTCTTCTGCGTGTAATGAGATGGAGAACTGATTGGATCTATTCTCTTATATAGGCGTTTTCTCTGAACGGTTAGGGGGGTATTTGCAAAAAGACGCCCAGACGGTTCGCATTCATTGGAAACGTGGAAGCCAAGGCAACAGCGGCGAGGAATCGGCAGGTTATAATGGTTAAAGAAGCCGAACTATCATCCAGAAGGACTCACCTTGCAAGACCGAAGACAGGAAGCCGGATACAATCTCGTCCTTGAAGGTAAGTCCGGGGGTCACTGAGGGAGTCCTGTATTCAGAGGTCCTCACGCATCTAGGTCAATGAAGCTGGGCCGCATTGGTGGGCCGCATAAAGAAGAAGCAGAAGACCTTCCCCCGTATTCGGTCACGACTCCTATGTACGTAGAAAGGTAGGTTTTGAGTCCGGATGTATCAATTACTTCCTCCCCAAGTCACCCTTGTAACCCTAGGTCTCCTCAAGCGTGTATATAAGCCGAGGGGTTTAGTCTGTAGAGGGATCATCGTCATTACAATATCCCCATTGGCTAGACTGAGGGTTTAGCCTTACGATCTCGTGGTAGATCAACTCTTGTACACATATCCATCCATACTAATATAGCAGGAAGTAGCATTTTTACCTCGATCGAGAGGGCCTGAACCTGGGTAAACATCGTGTCCCCTGCCTCCTGTTACCGTTGATCTTCAGACGCACAGCTTGGGCCCCCCTACCCGAGATCTGCCGGTTTTGACACCGGTAGGGCCTACTTTCAGATCCGGACCCCCGGAGAGGGTGACCTCCTGGACCAAAAAGGGTCTGAACTGGGGGTCTACAACTGAAGTGACGACTCTGGTGAGGCGTGTGTTCGGCTTGATCTCCAAGGGGTACCTGCTCTCCTCCGTGGTCCACGTGATGCTGACCCGGCTTGTTCTCCCTTGCCAAAGCTGGGGCTCCTCCCTATGGGAGTTCAATCTGGAAGGAGACAAGCCGCTGAAGCATCTCTTCGACTTTACGCATAAGGAGATCTGGAAGCATCTCTTCAAGAGCCAGAAGGATTGACCCCAAGAGACCGAGGATGCGGGCTACAACACTGTGGCTTCCACACCAGAGGTACACCAATTTCTCTATGGTTCTATCCTCCAATATTACCCGTAGATGCATCGGAATAAGCAAACAACACACGAAGAACAGAATCTGTCAAAACAGAATAGTCTGTAGTAATCTGCTGGGTTCGCCTACTTATGGAACTCCAAAAAATTCAAAATAAATTGGTAAATTTGGGAAATTTGTCTACCAATCAGAAGCAAAAAGAATCAACTAAAAAGCACGCTCCAGTAAAATCTGAAGACTAATTTAGCGAGTGCTAACGATTCAGTTTTTCACAGTAAGATCATATAAACTTAACACAAGTCTTACCAAAGGTTCTACTTGGCACAAACACTAAACAAAACATGAAAACACTTCTAATAATAAGCTAGATGCAATATTTATTCCCTAACATCAACAAAAATAAAAATATAAAATTGGGTTGCCTCCCAACAAGCGCTATCATTTTACGCCCCTAGCTAGGCATGATACAAGATAGATCTAGGTATTGCCATCTTTGGAAGGCAATCCATAAGTGGCTCTCATAAAATATTCTATGGTAATTTGATTTTGTTTCTAGGAAAGTGTTCCATGCCTTTCCTTAACGGAAATTGGAATCTAATATTTCCTTCCTTCATATCAATAATTGCACTAATCGTTCTAAGGAAAGGTCTACCAAGAATAATAGGACATGAAGAATTGCAATCTATATCAAGAACAATGAAATCTATGGGCACATAATTCCTATCGGCAACAATAAGAACATCATTAATTCTTCCCATAGGTTTCTTAATAGTGGAATCCGCAAGATGCAAATTTAAAGAGCAATCATCAAACTCATGGAACCCTAGCAAATCACACAAAGCTTTTGGGATAGTGGAAACACTAGCACCCAAATCACACAAGGCATAACATTCATGATCTTTTATTTTTATTTTGATAGTAGGTTCCCATTCATCATAAAGCTTTCTAGGTATAGAAATTTCCAACTCAAGTTTTTCTTCACAAGATTGCATCAAAGCATCAACTATATGTTTAGTGAAAGCTTTATTTTGACTATAAGCATGCGGAGAATTTAGCACATATTGCATCAAGGAAATACAATCAATCAAAGAGAAATTATCATAATTAAATCCCTTGAAATCAAAAGTAGTGGGTTCATCATTATGCAAAGTTTTAATCTCTTCAATCCCACTTTTAGCAATTCTAGCATCAAGATCTAAAAACTCCGAATCATTGGGGCACCTTAAAGCAGAATCATCTCCAATCCTATTCTCATCAAGATTAATACTAGAAAACAAGGATCTATTAGGAGACACTCAATAACTTTCAAATCTTCATCTTTATTTTCATGCTCTTCCGGTTTAGCAGCCATCTTATTAATCAAGGTGGACTGTTTATCCGAAATTTGGGCAATTAAGTTCTCAAGATGAGCAAACTAAGATTTCAAGCCATAAAATTCCTTGGTCATATCATCAAGGTATTTATTCATATACTCCATAAACTTTTTATGTTCTTTAAGCTCACTTCTGAAGAAGTCATTATGCTCAAATTGTATTGTCATAAAATGTCTAACATTGCTTTCAATCTCCTCCGGCCTCTTGAGGTGAGGGTCACGCTAGAAGGGAGAGCCATAATGACAAACAAGCAAGCAACACACAAGCAAACAAGAAGCAAGCGAACAAAAACACACGACGGAAGAAGGGAAAAGAAAACGCCAAAGGTGAAGTGGGGGAGAGGAAAACGAGAGGCAAATAAATGTAATGCGAAGGATAAGGGTTTGTGATAGGTACTTGGTATATGACTTTTGCGTAAGCCTCCCCGGCAACGGCGCCAGAAATTGGCTAGTTGACGGGGTGGCAAATCTTGACTTGACTTGGCGTGAGTCTCCCCAGCAACGGCGCCAGAAATTCTTCTTGCTACCTCTTGAGCTTGCGTTGTATTCCCTTGAAGAGGAAAGGGAGATGCAGCACAGTAGCGTAAGTATTTCCCTCAGTTTTTGAGAACCAAGGTATCAATCCAGTAGGAGACCACGCGCCAGTCCCTCGCACCTGCACAAACAAATAAGAACTTCGCAGCCAAGACGATAAGGGGTTGTCAATCCCTTTACGGTCACTTACGATAGTGAGATCTGATAGAGATGATAATTATATTTTTGGGATTTTTGGTATAGAAAAAAAGTAAAGAAAGCAAATAAACAACGGCGGCGGAAATTGGCTAGTTGACGGGAAAGTAATATGATAGAGATAGACCCGGGGGCCATAGTTTTCTCTAGTGGCTTCTCTCATGATAGCTATATTCTATGGCGGGTAAACAAATTACTGTCGAGCAATTCATAGAAAAGCGAATAATTATTAGATTATCTAGGCATGATCATTGTATATAGGCATCACGTCCGAGACAAGTAGACCGACTCCTGCCTGCATCTACTACTATTACTCCACACATCGACCGCTATCCAGCATGCATCTAGTGTATTGAGTTCATACGAACAGAGTAACGCCTTAAGCAAGATGACATGATGTAGAGGGAGAAACTCAAGCAATGTGATGAAAACCCCATCTTTTTATCCTCGATGGCAAAAATACAATACGTGCCTTGCTGCCCCTACTGTCACTGGAAAAGGACACCGCAAGATTGATCACAAAGCCAAGCACTTCTCCCATTGCAAGAAAAATAGATCTAGTAGGTCAAACCAAACCAATAATTCGAAGAGACTTGCAAGGATATTATGAGCACACATAAAAAGTTCAGAGAAGAACCAAATATCTTTCATAGATAACCTTGATCATAAACTCACAATTCATCGGATATCGACAAACACACCGCAAAAAGAGATTACATCGAATAGATCTCCTCGAAGACCAAGGAGAACTTTGTATTGAGATCCGGAGAGAGAGAAGAAACCATCTAGATACTAGCTATGGACCCCGAAGGTCTGTGGTAAACTACTCACAAATCATGGTGAGGGCGATGATGATGATGAAGAAGGCCTCCGTGATGGATCCCCCTCCCGGAACAGGCTCCAAGATGGGATCTCCACGGGAACAGCAGCTACGGCGGTGGAATTAGGGTTTTCTCTCTGTGTATGGAGTTTCTGGGGTATGTAGGCATATATAGGAGGAAGAGGGGCACGAGGGGCCACCGGGCCTGCCCTCGAGGCAGGGGGCGCGCCCTGGGAAGGGGGGCGCGCCCCCACCCTCGAGGGTGGGCCCCCTGTCCTCTGGCTTGGCCCCGGAGTCTATCTCGCGTGATTTTCTCCAAAAATATTTCATGCGAAGGTTTCATTCCGTTTGGACTCCGTTTGCTATTCCTTTTCTGCAAAACCCTGAAATAGGAAAAAAACAGCAATCTGGACTAGGCCTTTGGGTTAGTAGGTTAGTCCCAAAAATGATATAAAAGTGAATGATAAAGCCCATTAAACATCTAAGACTTCATAAATAATAGCATGGAACATTACAAAATTATAGATACGTTGGAGACGTATCACCCCCCCCCCCCGGCGGAGCTCCGGAACAGGCCCCAAGATGGGATCTCACGGGAACAGAAGGTTGCGGCGGTGGTACTAGGGTTTTCTCTCCTCTTCTAATGGTTTTGGGGTACGTGGGCATATATAGGAGGAAGGAGGGCACCGAGGGCAAAACGTGGGTCCCACGAGGCAGGGGGCGCCCCCCACCCTCGTGGACGCCATGTGTGCCCTACTCCATGGTTCTCAAGTCTCCCGTGCGTATTTTGCTCCAAAAATATCTCTCCCGAACTTTCATTCCGTTTGGACTCCATTTCATATTCCTTTTCTGTAAAACCCTGAAATAGGCAAAAAAAACAGCAATCTGGACTGGGCCTTTGGGTTAATAGGTTAGTCCCAAAAATAATACAAAAGTGTATAACAAATCCCATTAAACATCCAAAACATCATAAATAATAGCATGGAACAATAAAAAATTATAGATATGTTAGAGATGTATCAAGCATCCCCAAGCTTAATTCCTGCTCATTCGAGTAGGTAAATGATAAAAACAGAATTTTTTATGTGGAATGCTAACCAATATAGTTTTCAATGTAGTTCTCTTAATTGTGGCATGAATGTTCAAATCTGAAAGATTCAAGACAAAAGTCTATATTGACATAAGAAATAATAATACTTCAAGCATACTAACAAAGCAATCATGTCTTCTCAAAATACTATGGCTAAAGAAAGTTATCCCTACAAAATCATATAATCTGGCTATGCTCCCTCTTCATCACACAAAATATCCATATCATGCACAACCCCGGTATAAGCCAAGCACTTGTTTTCATACTCTATTCTTTCAAACCTTTCAACTTTCACGCAATACATGAGCGTGAGCCATGGATATAGCACTATGTCGAATAGAGTGGTGGTTGTGGAGAAGACAAAAAGGAGGGAGATAGTCTCACATCGACTAGGCGTATCAATGGGCTATGGAGATGCCCATCAATAGATATCAATGTGAGTGAGTAGGGATTGCCGTGCAACGGATGCACTAGAGCTAAAAATGTATGAAAGCTCAACAAAACAAACTAGTGGGTGTGCATCTAACTTGCTTGCTCACAAAGACCTAGGGCATTTGAGGAAGCCCATCGTTGGAATATACAAGCCAAGTTCTATAATGAAAATTCCCACTAGTATATGAAAGTGACTAAACATGAGACTCTCTATCATGAAGAACATGGTGCTTTCCCACAACTACTATGTCAACTACATGATCATGCATGGCACTATGACAATATGATGCGTGTCATATGAACGGAACGGTGGAAAGTTGCATGGCAATATATTTCGGAATGGCTATGGAAATGCCATGATAGGTAGGTATGGTGGCAGTTTTGAGGAAGATATATGGTGGCAGTTTTGAGGAAGGATATATAGTGGGTGTATGGTACCGGCAAAAGTTGCGTGGTACAAGAGAGGCTAGTAATGGTGGAAGGGTGAGAGTGCGTATAATCCATGGACTCAACATTAGTCATAAGAACTCTTATACTTATTGCAAAAATTTATGAGTCATCAAAACAAAGCAATCAACGCATGCTCCTAGGGGGGAGGTTGGTAGGAGTTAACCATCGCGAGCCCCCAACCTCCACACAAAGGATGACACTCTACAAATAACTCATGCTCTAATTTCGTCACATAGCGGTTCACCATACGTGCATGCTACGGGAATCACTAACTTTAACACAAGTATTTCTCAATTTCATAATAACTCCACTAGCATGACTATAATATTACTATCCTCATATCTCAAAATAATTATCAGGCATCCAACTTCTTTTCATATTCAATGCACTTAATGTGAAAGTTTTTACTACATTGATCTTAGATGCATATCATGTGAATGCTAGTTTTATAGCCAAAGCACATTACCATGCTGTTTTAATAGACTCTCAAAAGGATATAAGTGAGGCATGAGAGATCAATAATTTCTACAAAATATAATTACCACCGTGCTCTAAAAGGTATAAGTGAAGCACTAGAGCAAAAACTATTCGACTCAAATGATATAAGTGAAGCACATATAGTGTTCTAACAATTTCTAGGCCATATTTCTCTCTCTTAAAAAGGTGTGTCCAGCAAGGATAATTGTGGCAAACTAACAATCAAAGACTCAAATGATACATGACGCTCCAAGTAAAACTCATATCATGTGGTTAATAAAAATATAGCTCCGAGTATAGTTATCGATAGATGAAGACGAAAGAGGGGATGCCTTCCCGAGGCATCCCCAAGCTTAGGCTTTTGGTTGTCCTTGAAGTTTACCTTGGGGTGCCTTGGGCATGCCCAAGCTTAGGCTCTTGCCACTCTTTGTTCCATAGTCCATCAAAACAATACTCAAAACTTGAAAACTTCACAACACAAAACTTAGACAAAAATATCGTGAGCTCCGTTAGTATAAGAAAACAAACCACTACTCAAAGGTACTGCAATGAACTCATTCTTTGTTTATATTGGTGTTAAACCTAATGTATTCCAACTTCTCTATGGTTCATATCGTCCAATACTACTCATAGATTCATCAAAATAAGCAAACAACACACAAAAAACAGAATTTGTCAAAAACAGAACAGTCTGTAGTAATCTGTAACTTTCGCATACTTTTTTAACTCCAAAAAATTGAAATAAATTGGTAAACGTGCGGAATTTTTCTATTAATCATCTGCAAAAAGAATCAACTAAATAGCACGCTCTAGTAAAATCTGGTGACCATTCTAGCGAGCGCTAACGATTCTGTTTTTCACACCAAGATCATATAAACTTCACACAAGTCTTCCCAAAGGTTCTACTTGGCACAAGCACTAATTAAAACACAAAACCACATCTAAACAGATGCTAGATGCAATATTTATTCCTAAACAGAAGCAAAAACAAAAAATATAAAATTGGGTTGCCTCCCAACAAGCACTATCATTTTACACCCCTAGCTAGGCACGATACAAAGATAGATCTAGGTATTGCCATCTTTGAAAGGCAATCCATGAGTGGCTCTCATAATAGATTCATATGGTAATTTGATTTTCTTTCTAGGAAAGTTTTCCATGCCTTTCCTTAACGGAAATTGGAATCTAATATTACCTTCCTTCATATCAATAATTGCACCAATTGTTCTAAGGAAAGGTCTTCCAAGAATAATAGGACATGAAGGATTGCAATCTATATCAAGCACAATGAAATCTACGGGCACATAATTCATATTAGCAACAATAAGAACATCATTAATCCTTCCCGTAGGTTTCTTAATGGTAGAATCCGCAAGGTGCAGATTTAAAGAACAATCATCAAGCTCATGGAAACTTAACAAATCACACAAAGTTTTTGGGGTAGTGGAGACACTTGCACCAAAATCACACAAAGCAAAGCATTCATGATCTTTAATTTTTATTTTAATAGTAGGTTCCCACTCATCATAAAGCTTTCTAGGGGTAGAAACTTCTAATTCAAGTTTTTCTTCATAAGATTGCATCAAAGCATCAACTATGTGTTTGGTAAAAGCTTTATTTTGACTATAAGCATGCGGAGAGTTTAGTACGGATTGCAACAAGGAAATACAATAAATCAAAGAGAAATTACCATAATTGAATCTCTTGGAATCCAAAGTAGTGGGTTCATCACTATGCAAAGTTTTAATCTCTTCAATCCCTCTTTTAACAATTTTAGCATCAAGATCTAAAAACTATGAATCATTGGGACACCTTTTAATTAAAGTAGACTCATCTCTATCAAGATTCATACTAGAAAACAAGGATCTAATAGGAGACACTTCAATAACTTTCAGATCTTCATCTTTATTTTCATGAAAACTAGAAGAACACACTTTTATATAATTATCTCTTTTAGTACGCATCCTAGCGGTTCTTTCTTTGCATTAATCAACGGAAATTCTCATGGATTTAAGAGACTCATTGATATCATGCTTAGGTGGAATAGATCTAAGTTTCAAAGAATCAACATCAAGAGTAATTCTATCCACACTTCTAGCCAATTCATCAATCTTCAACAATTTTTCTTCAAGCAAATCATTGAAATTCTTTTGCGAATTCATAAACTCCTTAAATCTTGTTTCAAATTCAGAAGGCATCTTTACGTAAGAGTTGTTGTAGGAATTTCCATAATTATTAGAGGAATTACTAGGAAAAGGCCTAGGATTAAAGTTTCCCCTGTAAGCATTGTTACCAAAATTATTCCTACCAACAAAATTCACATCCAAAGATTCATTATTATTTTCAATCAACATGGATAAAGGCATATCATTAGGATCAGAAGAAGCACTCTTAGCAGCAAATAATTTCATAAGTTCATCCATCTTTCCACTCAAAACACTAATCTCTTCAATAGCTTGCACTTTTTTACTAGTAGATCTTTCGGTGTGCCATTGAGAATAATTAACCATAATATTATATAGGAGTTTGGTAGCTTCCCCTAAGGTTGTTTCCATGAAAGTACCTCCTGCGGCCGAGTCTAAAAGGTTTCTAGAAGCAAAATTCAAGCCAGCATATTTTTTTTGAATAATCATCCCTAAGTTCAAACCATGTTTAGGGGAATTATGTATCATTAATTTCATTCTCTCCCAATCTTGTGCAACATGCTCATGATCTAGTTGCTTAAAATTCATAATATCGTTTCTAAGAGAGATGATCTTAGCGGGAGGGAAATACTTAGAGATAAAAGCATCTTTGCACTTATTCCATGAATCAATACTATTTCTAGGCAAAGAGGAAAACCAAGTTTTAGCACGATCTCTAAGTGAAAATGGAAATAACTTCAATTGACAATATCGTTATCCATATCCCTTTTCTTTTGCATATCACACAAATCAACAAATTAAGTTGTTTAGATGGGTAGCAGCACGTTCACTAGGAAGGCCGAAAAAATGATCTTTCATGACAAGATTCAACAGAGCAGCATTAATCTCACAAGATTCAGCATCGGTAATAGGAGCAATTGGAGTGCTAATAAAATCATTATTGTTGGTATTGGAGAAGTCACACAATTTGGTATTGTTCTGAGCCATAGTGACAAGCAAGCAATCCAACACACAAGCAAACAAGAAGCAAGCGCACGATAAACACACGGCAAAAAGAAGGGCAAATAAAACGGCAAGGGTGAAGTGGGGGGAGAGGAAAACGAGAGGCAAAAAATGTAATGCGAAGGATAAGGGTTTGTGATAGGTACTTGGTATATGACTTTTGTGTAAGCCTCCCCGGCAACGGCGCCAGAAATTCTTCTTGCTACTTCTCGAGCTTGCGTTGTATTCCCTCGAAGAGGAAAGGGTGATGCAGCACAGTAGCGTAAGTATTTCCCTCAGTTTTTGAGAACCAAGGTATCAATCCAGTAGGATACCACGCGCGAGTCCCTCGCACCTGCACAAACAAATAAGAACTTCGCAGCCAACGCGATAAGGGGTTGTCAATCCCTTTATGGACACTTACGAAAGTGAAATCTGGTAGATAGGATAATTTGATATTTTTGGTATTTTTCGATATAAGAACAGAAAGTAAAAAGCGAAAAAGTAAAATAGATTATAGATTGATATGTTGAGAATAGACCCGGGGGCCATAGTTTTCTCTAGTGGCTTCTCTCATGATAGCGGTATTCTACGGCGGGTAAACAAATTACTGTCGAGCAATTGATAGAAAAGCGAATACTTATGAGACTATCTAGGCATGATCATTATATATAGTCATCACGTCCGAGACAAGTAGACCGAAACGATTCTGCATCTACTACTATTACTCCACACATCGACCGCTATCCAGCATGCATCTAGAGTATTAAGTTCATAAGAACAGAGTAACGCCTTAAGCAAGATGACATGATGTAGAGGGATAAACTCAAATAACATGATATAAACCCCATCTTTTTATCCTCGATGGCAACAATAAAATATGTGACTTGCTGCCCCTACTGTCACTGGGAAAGGACACCGCAAGATTGAACCCAAAGCCAAGCACTTCTCCCATTGCAAGAACTATAGATCTAGTAGGCCAAACCAAACCAATAATTCTAAGAGACTTGCAAGGATATTATAATCACACATAAAGAGTTCAGAAAAGAACCAAATATTTCTCATAGATAATCTTGATCATAAACCCATAATTCATCGGATCTCGACAAACACACCGCAAAAAGAGATTACATCGAATAGATCTCCTCGAAGACCGAGGAGAACTTGGTATTGAGATCCAAAGAGAGAGAGAAGAAGCCATCTAGATACTAGCTATGGACCCGAAGGTCTGTGGTAAACTAATCACAACTCATGGTGAGGCGATGATGATGATGTAGAAGCACTCCGTGGTAGATCCCCCCCCCCTCCGGCGGAGCTCCGGAACATGCCCCAAGATGGGATCACACGGGAACAGAAGGTTGTGGCGGTGGAATTAGGGTTTTCTCTCCTCTTCTGATGGTTTCGGGGTACGTAGGTATATATAGGAGGAAGGAGGGCACCGGGGGCCAAACGTGGGGCCCACGAGGCAGGGTGGCGCGGCCTGTAGGGGGGGGCGCCCCCACCCTCGTGGACGCCACGTGTGCCCTACTCCATGGTTCTCAAGTCTCCCGTGCGTATTTTGCTCCAAAAATATCTCTCGCGAAGTTTCATTCCGTTTGGACTCCGTTTGATATTCCTTTTCTATAAAACCCTGAAATAGGCAAAAAAAAACAACAATGTGGACTGGGCCTTTGGGTTAATAGGTTAGTCTCAAAAATAATATAAAAGTGTATAACAAAGCCCATTAAACATCCAAAACATCATAAATAATAGCATGGAACAATAAAAAATTATAGATACGTTGGAGACGTATCAGACGTCAGGAGCCTCGTGGAACGGTTGCATGCTAGTCAGCATCTCGAGGAGCCTCACATGCATCCACTCTTGTGAGCACGCCGGAGCAGCATAATGGTCGTGGAATCACTCAGCAAGTTCACTTCGGCGACTCCGGGAGCAGCGAGAATCCTCACATGCCTGCCGCGGAGCTGCGGCACCGTCTCGGCGTCACTCAACGGATCAGCTATTCCCCGCCTTGGTGCAGGGCGGCTTGCATACGGACGTCGCCCGCGATGATGCAGGTCTGCCGTCCCGACGTGGGCGTCCCGGTTGCGTACGGACGCCGTCCGAGGTGACACAAGTCCGCCGCCCGTCCAAGCTGCATACGCACGCCGCCTGTAGTGATGTGGTCTGCCGCCCTCGTTGTTGACCATCCAGGCTGCATACGAATGCCACCCGCGATGACGCTTTTTGCCGCAATCGTCGCCGGCCGTCCAGGTTGCTTACGAATAGGTGGCACCGAGTCGGACGCAGCCCAGATGGCCACAAAACAGCAGGAGGCACACCGATGAGTCCACCGGCGGCGGCCACACGCGTCACTATACGACGATTTTCTCCGACGCTGATGCCTGGAGCCCCGTGTTCTTGGTTTCGCGGTAAATTGTTCTGGCGGAGTAGATCACGTTTTTAGAAAAACGAGTAATAGTCGTTTTTTCACAAACCCAAAATTCCAGCTTTACGGAAACCAGATTTTCCATATACCTCTATTAGTTAGATTAGCCAAACGTGGTTTTATTCTGTTAGGTTGTCTTCCTGGATTATAGAGAACTAGTTCTGCATATGCCCTCAAAACAAATAAAACTTGGTAAAATTTCAATATTGTGACTATTAATATTTGACACATAGTAATATTTTAGAAGTTATAGAAATGTATTCAAGAATGGTCTTGTTTGAAAGTTCTCGTTGCAAAGAACACATATATGCAAATGAAACTTAATTTGGACATTCAATTCAAAAGATAAAATAGATTCAAATTTGAAAGCTAAGATAAAAAAAGACATGGGTGGAGCATATGTTGTATTGCGCTATCTCTACCTTTGACTCGCAAAAATGAACGGACTAAAATAGTTGGGGCTGACTACAGGTCAGTCGATTGAAAATTTAATGTGGGTTAGTCGACTGACCCAAAGCTGTTTCAGCCAACGAAACTACCTCTCTGCATCAAGGCTTAACTCGACCGCACGTGAAAAAATTAAGGCGAGCAAGCTGACCACTATCACCCGCGATATTAATTCGCTTCCGAGGAATTTGTACGCGCAGCGTTGAGCAGTGCACGTACACAACGTGCGTATATATGTATCTGCCCCAACACTGCTGTTTTTTTTTTGAGACAAACCAACACTGCTAGCTAGCTACCTTCCTCTTCCTCATTTTTCTTTCTTTCTTTTGGATCGGAGGACGGAGCCTTCAAACACATGCATGGATGCATTTCACGTACTGTACATGACTAGCTGCAAAAAAGTATCGTACATCACTTTAATTATCTGTACACACATGCACTTCCTCCCATCGATCGATGGTAGCTAAATTAATGCATTTCAATCTAGTAACAACCCATGCATGTTAGTCGATTGAAAATTAAATTTGGGTTAGTTGACTGATGCAAATTAAAAATAATAGTGAAAAAACTTCATACAATTTACACATAAAATGTACATTTTTATAACATACAAGAAAGCACATATAATAATTGAAAGAAAATAAAAATAGAACTAAAACTAAACCAAAATTTGCACACGATTTACAAAGAATTTGCACTTCTTAAATATGCAAGAATAAACACGTAATAGTGTAATTTGTAAAAAAAATAGGTTTTCTAACAGAAAACGAATTAGTGGCTTTGGTATTGCCCTTATAGAAATAATAATAAATAAAATAAAGTAAAATAATAAATTTTTCTAAGGAAGAATGAATTAGTGACATTGGTATTACCATTTAAGAAGAAAACAGAAAAGAAAAGTAATAACAAAATTTGCACAAAATTTATACAAAAATTGTGTGTTTTATAATATGTAATAATAAGTGTATAATGGTGCAATTTCCATGAACAGGAAGTTTCCTCAGAAGAAATAGATTAATGGCTCTGTATTACCCTTAAAAAATAAACAAAATAAAATGAAAAGTAAAACAAAATCAAAATAATGAAGTTTTTCTAAGGAAGAATGAATTACTGGCGTTATTATTACCCTTCCAGAAGAAAGAAAATGAAAACAATTGCACATAATTTACACATAAATTGTACTTTTTGTAATATGCGAGAAGAATCTTATAATAATGAAATTTTCGACAAAAGAAAATTTTCTAAGAAAGAATTAAAGAAGAAAGACAATAAACCAAAAACTAAAAACTAAAACTAAATAAGAATGATGATTTTTCACAGTTTATTATAGTTTACACTCATTTGTGTAATACTTGCGTCTATACATTCATATAAAAACAACCCGACCAAAAAAATAAAAAGCAAACAAACACACACACACACACACACACACACACACACACACAAATGTCAAAAATTAATTTGAACCATATCTAGTATCAATGGTACATCCCAATCTCACACATATGCACGACACACAACACACACAACACATATGAATGAAACCCTTTAAGAAAACAAAACACAAAAACTAAAACTAAAACAAAATAATAAAGTTTTCTATGTAAGAATGAATCACTTTAAGAAGAAAGAAAATATAAAAAACAAAACAAAAATACTGAATAGGGGAAAATGAAACCCCTTAAGAAGAAAGAAAATAAAAAAATAACTTACACACAAGTATGCCTTGAAATTGCACTTCCGCAATATGCCAAAAATAAGCATATACGATGCAATTTTTGCTCTCTACTACAATATACACACATGATGTATCATACTTGCGTTTATACCTACTTACAAACACAAAAATAAAAGTAATTTTTTTCTAAGAAGAAATGAAGTATAGTGGTATTGGTACCACCCTTTAAGAAGAAAGGAACTCAAAAATAATAATGATGCAATTTGCACACAATTTACACATAAATTGCAGTTTTTTAGTTATCTAAGAATAAACATATAATACTGAATTTTACATAAAAACAAAGTTTTTAAACAACGAACAAATACGTGGCATTGGTATTGTCCTTGAAAACAGGAAATGAATTAAAAACAAATACAGTTTTCTAAGAGGGAATAAATTAGCGACATTGGTATTACTCTTAAGAAGAAAGAAAATAAAGCAAAACTTGCACACAACTTTGTAGAGAAATTGCACTTTTTATAATATGCAGCGAATACACATATAATAATGCAACTTTAGCAGTCTAGTACTTCCTCCGTCCCAAAATAAGTGACTCAACTTTGTACTAGCTCTAGTGCAAAGTTGGTACAAAGTTGAGTCACTTATTTTTGGACGGAGGGAGTATAATTTACACACATATTGTATAGTTCTTTCATGCATACATACATACAATAATAGAAAAATGTATTTAATTAGCAAAAAAATAGCACAAAACAATTAGCATTGGTATTACCCTTAAAGAATAAAGAAAATCACAAAATCACAAAATTAGCACAAAATGCACTTTTTATAATATGTAGAATAAATATATAAGAGTGAAGTTTCTGTGCTGTAATGTAATTTGTACATGTATACATTTTCACGCACTCAACATCCGAAAATACACGTAAAGAAAAAAAACTCAACTGAAAAATAAAAAATCTGCACATGCAAAAAACAAAAGCAAACACATGGAAAAACAGCATGCACGCATGAAATTGAGCCCAAGAACAAAATCGACTGACCCAAAATAGGTGTCAATCACATCCAAACAGCTCAATACCACCAGCAAAACATGACCGAAAAAGAAAAACTACACAAATCTTAAAGCACAATCCAAGGGCCAGAAAATCGATTGACCACAAGACAAAAATTCAGCTGACTGAAATCTAGCTAAATTGAAAATAGTTAGATGTACTGTAAAAGGACTCAAATGATAGCATGCATGCTTGCTTTCAAAAGAATAATCATCTGTGTTCTTCCTGTTTTTTGATATTTCCCCTCCATAAAGAATCATGGCTGTTATTATTTCCAAAGGCCAGTAAGAAAAGAGGAGATTGCAGGCAACTGATCAAAAGAAATCAATCGATTGCCAAAGTGCCAACTAGCATATCCGTATATAATCAAGTCTTGATATATAACTGGACACTCCCAATTCTGATATAAGTGAGTGGAGTAGTTGTTGCGCATGCATGTAGGCTACTACTCCCTCCGTTCCTAAATATAAGTCTTTGAAGAGATTTCACTATGAACCACATACGGATGTATATAGATGCATTTTAGAGTGTAGATTCACTCATTTTGCTCCGTATGTGGTCCATAGTGGAATCTCTTCAAAGACTTATATTTAGGAACGGAGGGAGTAGAAAGAAGCGGGCAAATCCTTATTAAGCAGCTGCGGGTTTGATCATGTTGATGAACTCGTCCCTGAGTTGCCTCCGCAGGATCTTGCCGGAAACCGACTTGGGGATGGCATCCACCAGGTGCAGCATCCGGAGCTTCTTGTAGGAGGCCACGCGCGACGCCACGTACGACATGATGTCCGCCTCGCTCTCCGCCGCGCCACTCCGCCGCACCACGCACGACACCGGGATCTCACCAGCCTCCTCGTCCGGCAGTCTGCAACACATAGCATAGCACACGAGCTGAATGGCATGCATGTTTGTTTCCGAAGCAGAGATCCATGCATGGCTACTCACCCGAAGACGGCTGCATCTTCGACCGAAGGATGGGACAGGAGTATGGCCTCCAGCTCAGCAGGAGCAACCTGAAAACCCTTGTACTTGATCAGCTCCTTGATCCGGTCGACGATGAAGACGTCGCCGTCGTCGTCGATGTAGCCGATGTCCCCGGTGTGCAGCCAGCCCTTGGCGTCGATGGTGCGCTCGGTCTCCTCTTTCTTCCTGTAGTAGCCCTGCATCACGCACTGGCTCCGGACGCACAGCTCACCCGGGGTGTTCTTTGCCAGGGACCGCCCGGTGTCGGGGTCCACGAACTTCACCTCCAGGTTGGGCAGGATGAATCCCACCGAGTTCCTCTTCGCGATGTGCCCCTTCTCCGGGTCGTCGCCGGCGTGCGTCAGCGTGATGCAGCTGTGCTCGGTCAGTCCGTACGCCTCCTCCACCTGCACGCCGGGGAACTTCCTCTGGAAGGCCGCCAGGAGGTCTGGCGCGAGCGGCGCCGCTGCGGTCATCACGGACTTGAGGGCCAGCCCGGAGAGGTCGAACTCGTCTGCGATGGGGTTCTTGACCATGGCCAGCATCACCGGCGGCACCACGGGCGCGAACATCACCCGGTGCGCTACCAGCGCGCCCAGGAACGTCCGCAGGTCGAACCGGTCCATCACCACCACCGTGCCCTTGTGCCGCAGAGTCGCGCAGCAGATGCCGGTGATGCCGTAGATGTGGAAGAACGGCATGAGGCCCAGCGTCACCACTTGCCCTAACAGCTGCGTCCCGACGGCGAACATCGACGAGCAGAGGTTGGAGACCAGGTTGCAGTGGCTCAGCATCACGCCTTTGGACACCCCCGTTGTGCCGGACGAGTACGGCAGCGCGCACAGGTCGGACTGCTGCACCGGTTCCAGAGGAACCACCGGCGGGCCAGTGCGGTCCGCCGCGGCGAGGAGCTCGTCCCAACTTATCGCGCCGGCCATGAGCCTCTGCTCGCCGATGCCGATGACCGGCACGCCCACGTCCTTCACCTTGTCGTAAGCGACCTCGTTGGCTACCACAAGCCTGGCCTCGGAGTCCTCCACCTGTTTCCTGATCTCGGCGGCGAGGGAGCGGGGGTTCACACCGGAGAAGACCGCCCCAGCGGCCATCACACCGAGGGACACCACGGGGTACACGGCGAGGTTCGGGAGTGCGACCACCACGACGTGGCCCTTCCGGATGCCGACGGATCGCAGAGCCCTGGCGAACCGCGCGACGTCCCGGGCCACCTCCCCGTAGGTGTACGACCGGCCGCCTGGCGCGGCCTCCACAAGGGCGACCTTGTCGGCGTAGGCCTCTGCGCCCGCCAGCACGAAGTCCGGCACGGTGACGCCATCCGGCACGGCCACTGGCGGGAACCTGCTCCGAAATATGTGCTCCTGCTCCCCCTCCTCCTCCATGACGGCGATGGCCGCGTCACCCATGCTGCGCTGCTGGTTGTGAGAGGCTTGGTGGGCGGTGGTGAGTTGGAAGGCTGCGGCTTTGTTTGAATTTGTAGAGATGAGGGATTTGGAGGAGGAATGGCGAGAGGAAGACGAGTGAATGATGCTGGTGGCGGTGACACAGTTCTTGTGTGTTGCCAAGATAAGTGGTATGTAGGTACGGTTTGGTTGAGTCATGGCCTTTTCGCTTACAAAGAGTGTGCCCAGTCCAGTCCATTATCATGCATATCGAAGCACACAAGAACCTTCACTCTGGGATTCCGTTGTGTTAAACTTCTTTGACTTTAAATATCTCTGTATATGAGCGGCCCTAGAGTTTGTGTAAAATATGTGAATTGCACGATGTATTGCTTATGTGCAAAGGCACGTGTATATGATGTACAAATGTGGTCCATGACCTCAACTATACAATGAATAAGGTGGTGGGCTCAATACACAGATACGCACAA
>LR738710.1:506833954-506859732 GCA_902687465.1 Secale cereale
CGCGCAGTCGAAGCGACACCGCTGTTGACGCAAATATTGGACGGGAGCTCCTCAAATGACGCCGTAGGAAAGCCCTTGGTCATAATATCTGCAAATTGTTGGGAAGTAGGAACGTGTAGAACACGAATATAGCCAAGATGTTGGGGAACATAGTATTTCAAAAAAATTCCTACGATCACGCAAGATCTATCTACCAGATGCATAGCAACGAGAGGGGAGAGTGTGTCTACGTACCCTCGTAGATCGAAAGCGGAAGCGTCTAGTGACGCAGTTGACGTAGTCGAACTTCTTCGCGATCCAATCGATCAAGCACCGAACGTACGGCACCTCCGCGTTCAGCTTGATGACGTCCCACGAGCTCTTGATCTAGTTGAGCTTCACGGGAGAGTTTTGTCAGCACGATGGCGTGGTGATGGAGATGATGAAGCTACTGGCGCAGGGCTTCGCCTAAGCACTGCAGCGGTATGACCGAGGTGTGTTTCTGTGGAGGGGGGCACCGCACACGACTAGAACAATGTTTTTTCTGTGTGTTTTGGGTGCCCCATGCCCCCATATATAAAGGAGCAAGGGGAGAGGTGCGGCCCGGCCAAGGACGCGCCAAGGGAGTAGGATTCCTACTCCTAGTAGGAATAGAAATACCCTTTTCCTATTCCTACTAGGAGTAGGAAAGGAAAGGGAAATAGGAGAAGGAAAGAAGAGGGAGCGCCTCCCCCCCTTTTCCTAGTCCAACTAGGAACCCTAGGGGGGTGCGGCCAGCCCTATGGGTTGCCCCTCTCTTTCCCTCATAGGCCCATTATGGCCCATACTCCCTCGGTGGGGTTCCGGTAACCCCCTCCGGCACTTCGGTTAAACCCGATAACACCCGAAACACTTTCGGTGTCCGAATATAGTCGTCCAATATATTAATCTTTATGTCTCGAACATTCCGAGACTCCTCGTCATGTCTGTGATCTTATCCGGGACTCCGAACTACCTTCGGTACATCAAAACTCATAAACTTATAATATCGATCGTCATCAAACGTTAAGCGTGCGGACCCTACGGGTTCGAGAACTATGTAGACATGACCAAGACTCATCTCCGGTCAATAACCAATAGCGGAACATGGATGCTCATATTGGCTCCTACATATTCTACGAAGATCTTTATCGGTCAAACTGCATAACAATATATTTTGTTCCTTTTGTCATTGGTATGTTACTTGCCCGAGATTCGATCGTTGGTATCTCAATACCTAGTTCAATCTCGTTACCGGCAAGCCTCTTTACTCATTCCGTAATACATCATCTCGTGACTAACTCATTAGTCATTTGCTTGCAAGGCTTATTATGATGTGCATTACCGAGAGGGCCCAGTAAATACCTCTCCGACACTCGGAGTGACAAATCCTATTCTTGATCTATGCCAACACCACGAACACTTTAGGAGACACCTGTAGAGCATCTTTATAATCACCCAGTTACGTTGTGAAGTTTGATAGCACACAAGGTGTTCCTCCGGTATTTGGGAGTTGCATAATCTCATAGTCATAGGAACATGTATAAGTCATGAAGAAAGCAATAGCAGTACAACTAAACGATCATAGTGCTAAGCTAACGGATGAGTCTAGTCCAGCACATCATTCTCCTAATGATGTGATCCCGTTGATCAAATGACAACTCATGTCTATGGCTAGGAAACATAACCATCTTTTATCAATGAGCTAGTCTAGTAGAGGCATACTAGGGACACTCCGTTTTGTCTATGTATTCACATATGTATTAACTTTCCTGGTAATACAATTCTAGCATGAACAATAAACATTTATCATGATATAAGGAAATAAATAATAAAATTATTATTGCCTCTAGGACATATTTCCTTCAGTCTCCCACTTGCACTAGAGTCAATAATCTAGTTCACATCGCCATGTGATTTAATACCGATAGTTCACATCGTTATGTGAATAACACCCATAGTTTACATCGCCATGTGAACAACACCCAAAGGGTTTACTAGAGTCAATAATCTAGTTCACATCGCTATGTGATTAACACCCAAGAGTAATAAGGTGTGATCATGTTTTGCTTGTGAGAGAAGTTTAGTCAACGGGTCTGTCACATTCAGATCCGTATGTATTTTGCAAATTTCTATGTCTACAATGCTCTGCATGGAGCTACTCTAGCTAATAGCTCCCACTTACAATATGCATCCAGATTGATACTTAGAGTCATCTGGATTAGTGTAAAGCTTGCATCGGTGTAACTCTTTACGACGAACTCTTTATCACCTCCATAATTGAGAAACATTTCCTTAGTTATCCAGTAACTAAGGATAATTTTGACCGTTGTCCAGTGATCTACTCCTGGATCACTTTTGTACCTCCTTGCCAATCTCATGGTAAGGTACACAACAGGTTTGGTACACAGCATGGCATACTTTATAGAACCTATGGCTGAGGCATAGGGAATGACTTTCATTCTTTCTCTATCTTCTGCTGAGGTCGGGTTTTGAGTCTTACTCAACTTCATACCTTACAACTCAGGCAAGAACTCCTTCTCTGACTGGTCCATTTTGAACTACTTCAAAATCTTGTCAAGGTATGTACTCATTGAAAAAACTTATCAAGCGTCTCGATCTATCTCTATTGATCTTGATGCTCAATATGTAAGCAGCTTCACTGAGGTCTTTCTTTGGAAAAAACTCCTTTCAAACACTCCTTTATGCTTTCCAGAAAATTCTAATTCCGATCGACAATATGTCATTCACATATACTTATCAGAAAAAGATGTAGTGCTCCCACTCACTTTCTTGTAAATACAGGCTTCTCCAAAAGTCTATATAAAACCATATGCTTTGATCACCTCATCAAAGCGTATATTCCAACTCCGAGATGCTTGCACCAGTCCATAGATGGATCGCTGGAGCTTGCATACTTGTTGCACCTTTAGGATCGACAAAACCTTCTGGTTGCATCATATACAACTCTTCTTTAAGATATCCATTCAGGAATGCAGTTTTGACATCCATTTGCCAGATTTCATAATCATAAAATGCGGCAATTGCTAACATGATTCAGATAGACTTAAGCATCGCTACGGGTGAGAAAGTCTCATCGTAGTCAACTCCTTGAACCTGTCGAAAACCTTTCGCAGCAACTCGAGCTTTGTAAACAGTAACATTACCGTCAGCGTCGGTCTTCCTCTTGAAGATCCATTTAATTTTGATGGCTTGCCGATCATCGGGCAAGTCAACCAAAGTCCATACTTTGTTCTCATATATGGATCTCATCTCAGATTTCATGGCCTCAAGCCATTTTGCGGAATCTCGGCTCATCATCGCTTCCTCATAGTTCATAGGTTCATCATGGTCTAGTAACATGACTTCCAGAACCGGGTTACCGTACCACTCTGGCGCGGAACGTACTCTGGTTGATCTACAAAGTTCAGCAGTAACTTGATCCGGAGTTTCATGATCATCATCATTAGCTTCCTTACTAATTGGTGTAGGAATCACTGGAACTAGTTTCTGTGATGTACTACTTTCCAATTCGGGAGAAGGTACAATTACCTCATCAAGTTCCACTTTCCTCCCACTCACTTCTTTCGAGAGAAACTCCGTCTCTAGAAATGATCCATTCTTAGCAATGAATATCTTGCCTTCGGATCTGTGATAGAAGGTGTACCCAACAGTCTCCTTTGGGTATCCTATGAAGACACATTTCTCTGACTTGGGTTCGTGCTTTATCAGGTTGAAGCTTTTTCACATAAGCATCGCAGCCCAAACTTTAAAAAACGACAACTTTGGTTTCTTGCCAAACCACAGTTCATAAGGCGTCGTCTCAACAGATTTAGATGGTGCCCTATTTAACATGAATGCAGCTGTCTCTAAAGCATAACCCCAAAACGATAGTGGTAAATCGGTAAGAGACATCATAGACAGCACCATATCTAATAAAGTACGGTTACGACGTTTGGACACACCGTTACGCTGTGGTGTTCCGGGTGGCGTGAGTTGTGAAACTATTCTACATTGTTTCAAATGAAGACCAAACTCGTATCTCAAATATTCACCTCCACGATCAGATCGTAGAAACTTTATTTTCTTGTTACGATGATTCTCTACTTCACTCTGAAATTCTTTGAACTTTTCAAATGTTTCAGACTTGTGTTTCATCTGGTAGATATACCCATATCTGCTCAAATCATCAGTGAAGGTCAGAAAATAACGATACCAGCCGAGAGCCTCAACACTCATTGGTCCACATACATCTGTATATATGATTTCCAACACATCTGTTGCTCGCTCCATTGTTCTGGAGAACGGAGTTTTAGTCATCTTGCCCATGAGGCATGGTTCGCAAGCACCAAGTGATTCATAATCAAGTGATTCCAAAATCATCACTATGGAGTTTCTTCATGCGCTTTACACCAATATGACCTAAACGGCAGTGCCACAAATAAGTTGCACTATCATTATTAACCTTGCATCTTTTGGCTTCAATATTATGAATATGTGTATCACTACGATCGTGATCCAACAAACTATTTTCATTGGGTGTATGACCATCCAAGGCTTTATTCATGTAAACAGAATAACAATTATTCTATGACTTTAAATTATATTCATTCTCAACGCAAATGCCAAATAACATTTATTTAGGTTCTACACTAATCCCGAAAGTATAAGGAGTGTGTGATGATGATCATATCAATCTTGGAACCACTTCCAACACACGTCGTCACTTCACCTTTAACTAGTCTCTCTTCATTCTGCAACTCTCGTTTCGAGTTACTAATTTTAGCAACTGAACCGGTCTCAAATACCCAAGGGTTGTTATGAACACTAGTAAAGTACACATCAATAATCTGTATATCAAATATACCTTTGTTCACTTTGCCATCCTTCTTATATGCCAAGTATCTAGGGCAGTTCCACTTCCAGTGACCATTTCCTTTGTAGTAGAAGCACTTAGTTTCAGGCTTGAGTTTAGCTTTGGGTTTCATCATGGGAGTGACAACTTGCTTGTCATTCTTCTTGAAGTTCCCTTTCTATCATTTTGCCCTTTACTTGAAACAAGTGGTCTCGTTAACCATCAACACTTGGTGCTCTTTCTTGATTTCTACCTTCGCCAATTTCAGCATCGTGAAAAGCTCGGGAATTACTTTCGTTATCCCTTGCATATTATAGTTCATCATGAAGTTCTACTAACTTGGTGATAGTGACTAGAGAACTTTGTCAATTACTATCTTATCTGGAAGATTAACTCCCACTTGATTCAAGCAATTGTAGTACCCAGACAATCTAAGCACATGCTCACTGGTTGAGCTATTCTCCTCCATCTTGTAGGCAATGTACTGTCAGAGGTCTTATACCTCTCGACACGGGCATGAGTATGAAATACTCAACTCCTGGAACATCTCATATGCTCCGTGGCGTTCAAAACGTTTTTGAAATCCCGGTTGTAAGACGTAAAGCATGGTGCACTAAACTATCAAGTAGTCATCATACCGAGCTTTTGCCAAAACATTCATAACGTCTGCATCTGCTCCTGCAATAGGTCTGTCACCTAGCGGTGCATCAAGGACATAATTCTTTTGTGTAGCAATGAGGAAAATCCTCAGATCACGGAACAAGTCCGCATCATTGCTACTAACATTTTTCAACTTAGTTTTCTCTAGGAAGATATAAAACAAACGGGGAGCTACATCGCGAGCTATTGATCTACAACATAGATATGCTAATACTACCGGGAGTAAGTTCATGATAAATTAAAGTTCAGTTAATCATATTACTAAAGAACTCCCACTTAGATAGACATCCCTCTAGTCATCTAAATGATCACGTGATCCAAATCAACTAAACCATGTTCGATCATCAGGTGAGATGGAGTAGTTTTCAATGGTGAACATCTTATGTTGATCATATCTACTATATGATTCACACTCGACCTTTCGGTCTCCAGTGTTCCGAGGCCATATCTGCATATGCTAGGCTCGTCAAGTTTAACCCGAGTATTATGTGTGTGCAAAACTGGCTTACACCCGTTGTATGTGAACGTAGAGCTTATCACACCCGATCATCACGTGGTGTGTTGGCACGACAAACTTTCGCAACGGTGCATACTCAGGGAGAACACTTATACCTTGAAATTTTGGAAGGGATCATCTTATTATGCTACCGCCGTACTAAGCAAAATTAGAAGCATAATAAGATAAACATCATATGCAATCAATATGTGACATGATATGGCCATCATCATCTTGTGCTTTTGATCTCCATCTCCAAGGCACCACCATGATCACCATCGCCACCGGCGCGACACCTTGATCTCCATCGTAGCATCGTTGTCGTCTCGCCAACTATTGCTTCCACGACTATCGCTACCGCTTAGTGATAAAGTAAAGAAATTTCATGGCGACTGTATTTCATACAATAAAGCGACAACCATATGGCTCCTGCCAGTTGTCGATAACTTTACAAAACATGATCATCTCATACAATAACGTATAACTCATCATGTGTTGACCATATCACATCACAACATGCCCTGCAAAAACAAGTTAGACGTCCTCTACTTTGTTGTTGCAAGTTTTACGTGGCTGCTAAGGGCTTAGCAAGAACCGTTCTTACCTACGCATACAAAAAACCACAACGATTTTTCGTCAAGTATGTGATGTTTTAACCTTCACAAGGACCGGGCGTAGCCATACTCGATCCGGCTAAAGTGAGAGAGACAGACACCCGCCAGTCACCTTTAAACAACGAGTGCTCATAACGGTGAAACCAGTCTCGCGTAAGCGTACGTGTAATGTCGGTCCGGGCCGCTTCATCTCACAATACCGCCGAACCAAAGTATGACATGCTGGTAAGCAGTATGACTATTATCACGCATAACTCATTGTGTTCTACTCGTGCATATCATCTACGCATAGACCTGGCTCATAATGCCACTGTTGGGGAACGTAGTATTTCAAAAAAATCCTACGATCACGCAAGATCTATATACCAGATGCATAGCAACGAGAGGGGAGAGTGTGTCTACGTACCCTCGTAGACCGAAAGCGGAAGCGTCTAGTGACGTGGTTGATGTAGTCGAACTACTTCGCGATCCAACCGATCAAGCACCGAACGTACGGCACCTCCGCGTTCAGCTTGATGACGTCCCACGAGCTCTTGATCCAGTTGAGCTTCACGGGAGAGTTTCGTCAGCACGACGGCGTGGTGACGGAGATGATGAAGCTACCGGCACACGGCTTCTCCTAAGCACTGCAACGGTATGGCCGATGTGTGTTTCTGTTGAGGGGGGCACCGCACACGGCTAGAACAATGTTTCTTTTGTGTCTTTGGGTGCCGCCATGCCCCCGTATATAAAGGAGCAAGGGGGAAGGTGCGGCCAGGACAAGGGCGCGCCAAGGGAGTAGGATTCCTACTCCTAGTAGGAATAGGAACCCCCTTTTCCTATTCCTACTAGGAGTAGGAAAGGAAAGGGAAAGAGGAGAAGGAAAGGAGACGGGGCGCCTCCCCCCCTTTTCCTAGTCCAACTAGGAACCTTAGGGGGGCGCAGCCAACCCTATGGGCTGCCCCTCTCTTTCCCTCATAGGCCCATTATGGCCCATACTCCCTCGGGGGGGGGGGGGTCCGGTAACCCCCTCCGGCACTTCGGTTAAACCCCATAACACCCAAAACACTTCCGGTGTCCGAATATAGTCGTCCAATATATTAATCTTTATGTCTCGGACATTCTGAGACTCCTCGTCATGTCCGTGATCTCATCCGGGACTCCGAACTACCTTCGGTACATCAAAACTCATAAACTCATAATATTGATCGTCATCAAACATTAAGGGTGTGGACCCTACGGGTTCGAGAACTATGTAGACATGACCGAGACTCATCTCCGGTCAATAACCAATAGCGGAACCTGGATGCTCATATTGGCTCCTACATATTCCACGAAGATCTTTATCGGTCAAACCGCATAACAATATATTTTGTTCCTTTTGTCATCGGTATGTTACTTGCTCGAGATTCGATCGTCGGTATCTCAATACGTAGTTCAATCTCGTTACCGGCAAGTCTCCTTACTCATTCCATAATACATCATCTCGTGACTAACTCATTAGTCATTTGCTTGCAAGGCTTATTATGATGTGCATTACCGAGAGGGCCTAGAGACACCTCTCCGACACTCGGAGTGACAAATCTTATTTCTTAATCTACGCAGTTACGTTGTGAAGTTTGATAGAACACAAGGTGTTCCTCCGGTATTCGGGAGTTGCATAATCTCATAGTCATAGGAACATGTATAAGTCATGAAGAAAGCAATAGCACTAAAACTAAACGATCATAGTGCTAAGCTAACGGATGGGTCTAGTCCATCACATCATTCTCCTAATGATGTGATCATGTTGATCAAATGACAACTCATGTCTATGGCTAGGAAACATAACCATCTTTGATCAATGAGCTAGTCTAGTAGAGGCATACTAGGGACACTCTGTTTTGTCTATGTATTCACACATGTATTAAGTTTCCTGTTAATACAATTCTAGCATGAACAATAAACATTTATCATGATATAAGGAAATAAATAATAACTTTATTATTGCCTCTAGGGCATATTTCCTTCAAAAGAGCCACCTATTTCCGAACAAAATGGATATCCTTGGTCCGACTATGATGTACCGGGTTGGCGGAGAGGTAGATAGCTGAAACATTGTCACAGTAGACCATCGTAGTACGATCCACAGGGCAATAGAGCTCCTCGAGCAGCTGGCAAAGCCACGAACACTCGGCGACGACGTTGGCCACCGCACGATACTCAGCCTCAGCGCTGGAGCGAGAGACAGTAGGCTGCCGCTTGGACGACCACGAGATGAGTGAGGGTCCAAGGAAAACACAATAGCCCGAGGTGGAGCGACGAGTTTCAGGGCAGCATGCCTAGTCTGCATTGGTATAGGCGGTGAGGGCGGTGTCGGCGGAGGCGTATAGCGTGATGCCGAGCTCCATAGTGCCGCAGACATAGCGAAGAATCCGCTTGACAACAGACGAGTGATCATCCCGAGGAGCATGCATATGAAGACACACCTGTTGCACTACGTACTGGATCTCCGGTCGAGTTAGACTGAGGTACTGGAGGGCACCGACGATGGACCGGTAGAATGCAGCATCCGAAGCAGGAGAACCATCCGTGGCAGAGAGCTTGGCCTTCGTATCAACAGGCGTGGCGGCGGGCTTGCAGTTAAGCATGCCAGCACGGTCCAGAAGCTCATGGGCGTACTTTCGCTGATGTAGAAAGAAGCCATCCGGACGGCGCATGACGTTAACACCGAGGAAGTAGTGCAAAGGACCCAAGTCCTCGATGGCGAACTCAGCGCGAAGACGAGCAGTGAGCTGACTGAGAAGACCAGCCGTACATGCTGCCAGGATGATGTCGTCGACATAGAGCAGCAAATAGGCTGTGTCGGACCCTGGTGATAGACGAAGAGCGATGCATCTGAGCGAGTGGAGCGAAACCCGAGCTGTCGGAGAAATGCTGCGATGCGCTGGTACCAAGCGCGCGGAGCCTGCTTGAGTCCGTACAAGGACCGCGAAAGCAAGCACACGCGATCGGGAAGTGCCGGATCAACGAAACCTGTGGGCTGCTGGCAGAAGACCTGCTCCTCAAGATGACCATGAAGGAAGGCGTTAGAGAAGTCCATCTGGTGCACCGGCCAAGCGCGGGAGACCGCAAGGTGGAGAACCGTGAGAATCGTGCCGGGCTTAACGACTATGGCGAAGGTGTCGGTGAAGTCGATGCCTACACACTGTCGGAAGCCACGAACGACCCAGCGCGCTTTGTAGCGATCGAGGGTACCATCAGGAAGGAGCTTGTGTTTGAAGACCCACTTCTCGGTAATCACGTTGGCGTGCCGAGGACGGGGAACAAGCTGCCACGTCCAATTGCACAGCAGGGCATCAAAATCCTCTTGCATCACAGCCATCTAGAGCGGGTCACGAAGAGCAGCTCGATTGGAGGATGGTAACGGCGATGGTGTAGAGGTGGACGCCGCATGGACGTAGTCATCTGAGGTGTATCACGAGCTCGGGCGAAAAACGTCTGCATGGGCGCAAGTGACCGGACCGGCTGCAGGAGACTCAGCCACAGTCGTCGGTGAAGAGGGCGCCGTCACCGCAGGCGCCGACGCCGGCGCTGGAGCTGAAGCCGCGGGGGCCGGGAGGGCCATGGGACCCACGGGGACCGACGAGACCGGCGGGGCCGGCTGGGCCGCGGGGGTAGGCGGGGTTGCGGGTGCCGCGGGAGAAGGGGGCGCCGGGGGCACCTATGCCGTGGCCAGAGGAGGGGCCGCAGGCTGGGGGCGCACCTCAAAGACAGGGGCGGGCCAAGGGCGGCGCGCGAACCTCCTGGAAGGGGCGTCGAGGCTCCTGCGTCACCAGTGACGGGAGGAACAGCCGGGGGTACCTGCTGAAATGGAAACACATGCTCATCAAAGTAAAAGTGCCGGGAGGTGAACACACGGTGGGAGAAGGGATCATAGCACCGATATCCCTTGGAGTTAGAGGGGTAGATAGTGGAGATACAAGCGACGGAACATGGTGCAAGCTTGTGAGAAGCGGTGTCGGCGGTGCTGGGATAGCAAATGCACCCAAAAATATGCAAGTCATCCTAAGACGGGGGCGTACCAAAGAGAAGGTGGTGAGGTGCGTAGTTCCACCGTGGGCGGTAGGATCTAAGGTTACGAAGAAGTGATGCAGTGGCGAGTGCATCCGGCCAGAAACGAGGCGGCACGTTGGCATGAAACAGGAGTGTGCGAACACAGTCATTCAGAGTGTGAAGGACGCGTTCGGCTCGACCATTCTGCTATGAAGTGTACGGGCATGTGAGGCGGAAAACTGTGCCATGATGCGACAAAAAAGTGCGAAAAGCGAGGTTGTCGAACTCTTTTCCATTGTCCGTCTGAAGTGCAAGGATGGGACACTCAAACTGCGTGCGGACATAGGAGTAAAAAGCTGTCAAGGTGGAGAGTGCATCCGACTTTCTGCGTAAAGGAAAAGTCCACATATAATGAGAATAATCATCAAGAATGACCAGATAATATAAATAGCCTGAGTTACTAGTAACCGGAGAGGTCCACACATCGCTATGAATCAACTGAAAAGGAATAGAAGCAATGGTGGTGGAATTATTAAACGGCGGGCAAACATGTTTGCCGACTCGCATGCATGACAAGTGTGATCCTCGATCTTATTACAACTAAAACTGAAACTCCTAAGAATACGACGAAGTGTGACGGGGTTGGGATGACCCAAGCGAGCGTGCCAGAGATCGACTCCAGCGGAGAGACAAACCAGTGTGGTGGTGGTGGATGAAGGCGAACGCACCGGATAGAGCTCGTCGGGGCTTGTTCGAGCGTCCTTGACAAAAAAAAAACCAAGCTCTTCAAATTCAACAGTAAGTGGATTTTCACGAGTGAAACAACGAACGAAAATAAGATTCTTAATAAGATGAGGTGACACAAGTATGTTAGACAAAGATAATGGAGTAGAACTAGAAGGAAAATAAATGTGCCCAATGTGTGTGATAGGAAGTGTGGAACCGTCGCCGACAATGATGCGGCGGTCGGTGGAGATAGGAGTCAAGGAGGCATGGTTACCAGGATGAGCAAACATCTGAGCCATAGCACCGGTGTCCATGTACCAATCATCGCCTCCAGTGTAGTTGTTTGGCGCAGGCATGGTGTGCAGCGCGGCGAGGAGCGCCGGATCCCAAGGCGGCGGTGGCAGGACCGACGAGGGCGGCGGTGGTGCCATGGGGGGGGGGCGCTCAACTGCGGTGGTGGGTACCCTCCATAGGGCTGTGGAGCTGCATAGTACTCCTAATGCCCCGGCGGACGCGGCATTGGGAGTGGCGGTGCAGGGGCCCGTGGAACCGGCATGGTGTATGCATGAATGTCCATGGGTTGTAGCCGGAGGCCCATAGAGGAGGCACCTGGAACTGCTGTTGCTGACGAGGCGGGCCAGTGCCGTGTGACTGTTGTTGTTGACCACCGCGGCGACCATCGCGCCGGCCCCCACGACGATGTTGATGCCTGGTGGTGTGGCAGTGGGGGTGCGACCGAAGTAGCGCGAGGCGCCAAGGGTACGCCGCGGGTGGTGTCGGTGGCGAGGGTGGTGTGGATGGCCCGCACCTTCACCTGCTTCATCCGTCGCTCCTCCAAGCAGAGGTACGCAACGAACCTGGCGAAGGACGGGTTGGGGTGAGGGTGAAGTTCGCCGCGGTGTTGCCGAAGTCCTCGTTAAGACTGGCGGTGAGCGTACTGAGGAGGAGGTCATCATCGATATTGGCGCCAATATCACGGAGCTCGTCAGCGGGAGTCTTCTGGCGACGACAATAATCGTCGACGGAGGAGTTGTCCTGGTGGCACCCAAAAAACTCTTGCTGCAAAAAAATGCTACGTTGGAGTTGGTTGTCGGTGAAGAGCCCGTTCAGCTTGGTCCACACGGCGAAGGCGTCATCACCGTCCCGAACGATGGTCTGAAAGAGGTCCGATGAGATGGTGAGGAAGAACCACCGGATGATCGTGGTGTCGATGGTGGACCAGTCGTGGAACTCGAGGACGAGGCTGGAGTCGACGGAGCCGTCCGCATGGTCGAGGAGGTGGTACTCCCGGAACACGAGGAAGAAGTACGTCTTCCACGTGTAGTAGGAGGAGTCCGTCTGGGAGAGACAAACCGGCACCCGCTCGTAGATGTTCAAGTTGCGGATGTCGTTCACGTCGGTAGGGTTGGCGTCGGCGAACGGGTTGGACTTGGTGGATGCGGAGGAAGTGGCGGACGACATGGCGAGAGTGGGACGGCTCGAGAGTGGCGACGGCGGCAAGTGGTGCAGCGGCAGCTAGCGGCGCGAGTGGCCAGTGACGGCGCAAGGACGGCGCGGGTCCGCGGGTCGGGCGATGCGGGTGGCGGGCGGATGGCGGGTGGCTCGCAGCTAGTGGGTGGTGGATTGGGTGCGGAGGGCTAGGCGTTGGGTGCGGCGGCGCGGGAAGGGATGGGAGGCGCGGCGGCAGTATTGAGCAGGCGGGCGGCACGGAGGAAGCGACGGCCTGGGTGTTGGGTGCCGTGGCGCGGGGAAGGAGGGGAGGCGCGGCGGCAGGGAGAGGCGGCGGCAGCCGAAGCGGGAGGCGCGCACGGGCGGCGGCGGCCGGCGTAGGAGGCGCGCACGGGCGGCGGCGGCCGGCGCAGGAGGCGCGCACGGGCGGCGGCGGTGTGATGGTGGCAGCGGAAGACTAGGGTTTAGAACCTAAAAACTGATACCATGTAGAATATGTGAATTGCACGATATATTGCTCATGTGCAAAGGCACGTATATATGATGTACAAAGATGGGCCACGACCTCAACTATACAATAAATTAGGAAGTGAGCCCAATACACAGTATGCACAACACATATACTCAACAGTTTGTACATGTATACGGTGGGTATATAAACCATATACATTCTATAGATTGTGTGTGTGTCAAATTTTTTATTTTAAAAAATGATATGAATCTCAGTCAAGTGATATAGTATATGAAAAGGAAAAGAAAAACTGAAAAAAAAAATTGTACGAATCTCAATGCAAAATAATGAAATATAACATCGACTGAGACATAACAAAGTCTAAGTCGACTTAGACTTAGCAAAACTGTTCACTCCTCTAAGATTTGTTAATCTTCAAAAATTCTTATTTGAATGTCGGAATTGAGGTGCATGAAATGAATTTGGTATTCCCTAGCAGCAAATTCGGTTGTTCGGTTGGACAAGCAAGTCCTGCTTGCCCTCGCTGAAAAAAAACCCCGCTTGTGTGGGAACAAAAGCTAAATTCAGCATCATATTCCCTCGCATGTAAAGGTTAACTTGCACGATATGGAGCCCTCCCTCTCCGATTTTCACCCAAATGCTCTCTTCCCGCAAAACAAACCCCTCCTCTAGCATTACCCCTACGTCCACGAAAAAAAGGAAGAAGAAGCAAACGCAGGCGGTGAGTCGGCGGCGACTACCAGGGAGCTCAGTAGCCACCACAAGGTCCGACTCATCCCCGCCATCTCCCCCCTCTTTCCCATCCCCATCATTGGTCCCTGGTCGCGAATCTCGACGACTGATACCTCTCAAACGTATCTATAATTTTTCATTGCTAAATGCTATACTGTTATTATTTTCATATACTTTTTATAGCAGTTTATATTATTTCTCTGGACTAACCTGTTAACTTAGTGTCGAGGGTCAGTTCATGTTTCTACTTATTTTAGGTTTCGCAAGAAATCAATATCTATGGAGGTCAAAATACATTGTCAATTCAACGTCATTTTTTTTGCAACAAGAAATACTGAAAGCTTCAGGAAGCACCCACCCACCAAGCAACCACAAGGGCAGGTGGTGCACGCAGGGGGGAGGGCACCTTGGCTTGTGAGCCCCAGTTACCGCATTGACCTTATTCCATCGTCATAAAATCATATAAATACCAAAACAATTCCGCATTTCCTCCAAGAGAATTTTATTACCACCGCAAGTCTCTGTTCCGAAGAGATCTCATCTGCAACCATGTTCCGAAGTTCTGTTGGAGGGGGAAGCCATTGGAGGAGGCCTCTCACTAGTGGGAAAACGGCTAGCCACAACTTCTCTTGATAGCGCATCATTTCCATCAACGCGATCACTATTTTTTTTTTCAAATAGTGCTGGCGTCGGCATAATTGGTACGCCAACTGTATATAGGTAGTGTTGTCATTGATATTTTTTCATACGTCACTACTATGTGAGCCTAGCTGTGCTGACCAGTTGGAAGATACTGCTGACATGAGATTTAAATACACGCCATAAATATACTATATAGTGGCGATGTGTCCTTTTTTAGAAAGCCAACACTAAGTTTTGCCTATATATAGAAGTGTTGGCAGCCCTTATTTCTCACATACATTCTATTTCATTCCCCACAAAATTCTACTCCCTCTCAGCTAGCCATTTTGGTGACAATGGACCCACCGGAGGTTGTCGAATCGGCACAAGCCCATGCGAGCCCACGTCGGCGGGGTGTGTCAAAAGTTTGGGATTCCACCGCCTTGACAGAGCTTTCCTCTGGCCTTGTTGGTTATGGCATGAGCTCGCCACGGCCAATGCAGCCGGCCCTGTCCGGCGAATCATCCAGCTGCAGTGCGACGTCTGTTCGATCCGATAGCCACGCCACCAGCAGCACCGAAGGTGTCGGGAATCGAGCTAGGGCACCTGTGCTGCTTTGCGACTGTCGACGCCTCGCTAATAAACATATGTCGCACACATATTGGAATCCAGAATGAGAGTTCTACATTTGCGCTAACCGTAGAAAGGTACATAATATGACAAAAAAAATACCTCTCGGTCTATTGCTAACTTGCACAATTCAACTACATCGTCTCGTGTCGTCGCTCACATGAATATGTGTATGTACATTGTGAACCGCAGACATCCGGGCCAAAATGTTCCTACAAATGGATATGGGTTGATCTTATGCAGAAGTACGTAAGCGAGTTGCTCGAGTACTTCATTGGACCACCAAGACAACAAATAGATGAGATGCAGCTCAAAAATGATGCAATGCGCTGCCAAATCCAAAAAATTAAGATGCTTTGATATGCGCATGTAGCTGGTGTTATGTTTGGCCTCGTTCTCCCAGCTAGAATGGTGGCAACATTTCTTCTCATCGGAGTCAATTACACCGATGATGTTCTTAGTGTAGGTCAAGTAGTAGAAGTTATATATATATATATATATATATATATATATATATATATATATATATATATATATATATATATATATATTGTCACATGATTCTCATGCTAAAGTAACAATCTATTCACAATGTCAAATATGAATCAGAAACTTCATTGAAAAACTAACAAACTATGATCTTAGTCATTGAAGCAATTGGAATTTATCGTAACATCGGAAAGAGTCAAAATAAGAGCTTTTCATCAAGTCCACATACTCAACTATCATTTAGTCTTTCGCAATTGCTCACCCTCACGCAATACTTATGGGTATGGAGTTTTAGTCGGACACAAAGAAAGATAGGGGCTTATAGTGTTGCCTCCCAACCTTTTACCTCGAGGGTAATGTCAACAATAATAGACATGATAGCTTACATCCAATTGGGTATATATGTCAGGATCTTTCCAACACAATGTGCTTGCCAAACGATAAAATGTAAAAAGGAAAGGTGAAGATCACCATGACTCTTATAAGGTAAGAACAATAGATAGGCCCTTCGCAGAGGGAAGCAGAGGTTGTCATGTGCTTTTATGGTTGGATGTACAAAATCTTAGCGCAAACAAACGTCACTTTATATTTCCACTTGTGATATGGACCTTTATTATGCAGTCTGTCGCTTTTATTGCTTCCATATCACAAGATCGTATAAAGTTTATTTTCTCCACACTAATAGATCATACATATTTTAGAGAGTTGCAACAAGGACAACTTACTTGAAGGATCTTTCTCAATCCATAGGTAGGTATGGTGGACTCTCATGGCAAGACTAGGTTTAAGGATGTATGGAAGCACAAGTAGTATCTCTACTTGGTGCAAGAAGTTTTGGCTAGCATGAGGGGGAAAGGCAAGCTCCGCATGTTGGATGATCCATGATTACATACTTTATTTCGGATATAAGAAGACATAACCCATTATGTTGTCTTCCTTGTCCAACATCAACTCTTTAGCATGTCATATTTTAATGAGTGCTCGCAATCATAAAAGATGCCCAAGATAGTATATTTGTATGTGAAAACCTCTCTTTCTTTATTACTTCCTATTAATTGCAACGATGACCAAAACTATGTTTGTCAACTCTCAACAACTTTTATTCATCATACTATTTATATGTGAGGTCATTACTATCCATAAGATCAATATGATCTCTTGGTACTTTTTATATTTTATTTTATTCTCTCATGATCATAGTGAGATAATCAAGCCCTTGACTGAAAACTAATTTTTATTATATATAGCTCATGGACTCGATTACAAAGATGAAGATCATAAAGCAAAGCTCACAACTAGATCAAACGAAACTTTATTCTACTAGATCAAGATATTACCAAAAGGATCAGAGTAAGAAAAATGGTAACGATAGGAGTGTGATGGTGATACGATACGGGGGCACCTCCCCAAGCTTGGCAGTTTCCCAGGGGAGAGCCCATACCCATGTGATTATGTCTTCGTCTTCGAAGCTGGTGATGATGGAGTTGTTGATGATGTAGGTTTCATCCTCAATTTGCGTTTGAGGATAGAATTTTGCTCCCTTAGGTCATTGATCTCCTGCTCAAGGCTTAATATATTTTTGCATAGTTCCTGCTTGTTTTCCTGCAAGAGGCGAAAAGGGATAAACTCGATCTTAAGTTTCTTTGTTCTATCGGGGAGGCTTGAATTTTTGAACTCCACATGCATGTCCCCATGTTGAGGTAATTGGACTTCGTCTTCATCTGAGCTCGTCTCCTCCTTTCTCCTAGGATCATAGTCTTCTTCTTCTTCTGTGGTCCATCCACAATGATCCAAGTCCCCATGGACCTTAGGGTCTGCAAGGTAATCAACCACATAGCTTTCTCCCTCTGAATCCTGGGATGACATGTTGCTCAAATCTGCGACAGAAACAGCTTGAAACAAGAACAGAGGATTTTGGCGTGGTGCGATGGTCAAAACCTTCGGGAGAATATATAATGATTTTTTACCGACCAAAAGAAGTAACATGCAAGAAAACTGACTCCGGGAGGCACACGAGGTGCCCACGAGGTAGGAGGGTGCTACTTCTCGAGCTTGCGTTGTATTCCCTCGAAGAGGAAAGGGAGATGCAGCACATTAGCATAAGTATTTCCCTCAGTTTTTGAGAACCAAGGTATCAATCCAGTAGGAGACCACGCGCGAGTCCCTCGCACCTGCACAAACAAATAAGAACTTCGCAGCCAACATGATAAGGGGTTGTCAATCCCTTTACGGTCACTTACGAAAGTGAGATCTGATAGAGATGATAGTTTATATTTTTGGTATTTTTGTTTATAAGAACAGAAAGTAAAAGCGGAAAAAGTAAAGTAGATGTAGATTGATATGTTGAGAATAGACTCGAGGGCCATAGTGTTCTCTAGTGGCTTCTCTCATGATAGCGATATTCTACGGCGGGTAAACAAATTACTGTCGAGCAATTGATAGAAAAGCGAATAATTATGAGACTATCTAGGCATGATCATTGTATATAGGCATCACGTCCGAGACAATTAGACCGACTCCTGCCTGCATCTACTACTATTACTCCACACATCGACCGCTATCCAGCATGCTTCTAGTGTATTGAGTTCAAAATAACAGAGTAACGCCTTAAGCAAGATGACATGATGTAGAGGGATAAACTCAAGCAATATGATATAAACCCCATCTTTTTATCCTCGATGGAAACAATACAATACGTGCCTTGCTGCCCCTACTGTCACTGGGAAAGGACACCGCAAGATTGAACCCAAAGCCAAGCACTTCTCCTATTGCAAGAACTATAGATCTAGTAGGCCAAACCAAACCAATAATTCAAAGAGGCTTGCAAAGATATTATGAGCACACATAAAGAGTTCAGAGAAGAACCAGATATTTCTCATAGATAATCTTGATCATAAACTCACAATTCATTGGATCTCAACAAACACACCGCAAAAAGAGATTACATCGAATACATCTCCTCGAAGACCGAGGAGAACTTTGTATTGAGATCCAGAGAGAGAGAAGAAGCCATCTAGATACTAGCTATGGACCCGAAGGTATATGGTAAACTACTCACAACTCATGGTGAGGGCGATGATGATGTTGTAGAAGCACTCAGTGATGGATCCCCCCTCCGGCGGAGCTCCGGAACAGGCTCCAAGATGGGATCTCACGAGAACAGAAGGTTACGGCAGTGGAATTAGGGTTTTCTCTCTGTTGCTGATGGTTTCGGGTACGTAGACTTATATAGGATGAAGGAGGGCACCGGGGGACTCTCGAGGGGACCATGAGGCAGGGGGCGCGCCCTGGGAAGGGGGGCGCGCCCCCACCCTCGTGGGCACCTCGTGGCCCCTCTGACGTGGTTCTCAAGTCTCCCGTGCGTGATTTTCTCCAAAATTAACTCTCCCGAAGGTTTCATTCCGTTCGGACTCCGTTTGATATTCCTTTTGCGCAAAACCCTGAAACAGGCAAAAAACAACAATATGGACTAGGCCTTTGGGTTAGTAGGTTAGTCCCAAAAATGATATAAGAATGTATGACAAAGAACGTTAAACATCCAAGACATCATAAATAATAGCATGGAACAATAAAAAATTATAGATACGTTGGAGACGTATCAGAGGGCGCGCCCAGGGGGGTAGGGCGTGCCCTCCACCCTCGTGGACGCCTTGTGTCCTTTCCGGAATGCCTCCTATTTTTCTATTTTTCTAAAATATTCCAAAACGGAGAAAAATTGCCATTAGAACTGTTTTGGAGTCGGTTTACTTACCGCACCACATGCCTCTTCCTTTTCAGAGTCTGAATTGTTCTGGAAAGTGTCCCTATGTACTTCTCCGGGGTTACGGTTTCAATAACATTGGTTTCAACATTTATAGGATTACCTGAGATATAATGTTTAATTATTTGACCGTTCACCACCTTCGGATTTGTGCCTTCGAAGTTGTTGATTTTTATGGCACCGGAACGATAGACCTCCTCGATAACTTAAGGACCTTCCCATTTAGAGAGAAGTTTCCCCGCAAAAAATCTTAAACGAGAGTTGTATAGCAAGACATAATCACCTACGTTAAACTCCCGTTTTGTATCCTTTTGTCATGCCATCTTTTAACTTTTTCTTTAAACAGTTTGGCATTTTCATAAGCCTGGGTTCTCCATTCGTTAAGTGAGCTGATGTCAAATAACTTCTTCTCACTGGCAAGTTTGAAATCACAATTGATCTCTTTAATAGCCCAATATGCCTTATGTTCTAGTTCAAGAGGTAAGTGGCATGCTTTTCCATAGACCATTTTATACGGAGACATACCCATAGGATTTTTGTATGCAGTTCTATAGGCCCATAATGCATCATCAAGCTTCTTGGACCAATTCTTTCTAGACCTATTAACAGTCTTTTGCAAAATTAATTTCAGCTCTCTATTACTTAGTTCTACTTGACCACTAGACTGTGGGTGGTATGGGGATGCAATTCTATGATTCACATCATAGTTAGTAAGCATCTTACGGAAAGCACCATGAATAAAATGCGAACCACCATCAGTCATTAGGTATCTAGGGACTCCAAACCTCAGAAAAATAACTTCTCTTAGCATCTTAATAGAGGTGTTGTGATCAGCACTACTAGTTGGAATAGCTTCTACCCACTTAGTAACGTAATCAACAACAACCAAAATATGGGTATACCCATTAGAGGAAGGAAACGGTACCATATAATCAAAGCCCCATACATCAAATGGTTCAATAACAAGTGAATAATTCATAGGCATTTCTTGACGTCTACTGATATTACCAATTCTTTGGCATTCATCACAAGATAAGACAAACTTACAGGTATCCTTGAACAGAGTAGGCCAATAAAAACCAGATTGGAGTACCTTATGTGCAGTTCTATCTCCAGCATGGTGTCCTCCATAAGCTTCCGAGTGACACTTGCGTAGGATATGTTCCTATTCATGCTTAGGTACACAACGTCTAATAATACAATCTACTCCTTATTTATAAAGGTGTCGGTCTTCCCAGAAATAATGTATTAAATCATAAAAGAACTTTTTCTTTTGCTTGTATGTGAAACTAGGTGGTATAAATTTAGCGACAATGTAATTAGCATAATCAGCATACCATGGAGCAGTACGAGAAGTATTTATAACAACTAATTGTTCATCAGGAAAGCTATCCTCAATAGGTAGTGGGTCATCAAGAATATTCTCTAACCTAGACAAGTTGTCTGCAACGGGGTTCTCAGCTCCCTTTCTGTCAGTAATATGCAAATCAAATTCTTGTAGCAGGAGAACCCATCTAATAAGTCTAGGTTTAGCATCTTTCTTTTCCATAAGGTATTTGATAACAGCATGATCGGTGTGAATAGTTACTTTAGAATCAACAATATAAGGTCTAAACTTATATATCACAAGCAAATACGACTGCTAAAAATTCTTTCTCAGCAGTAGCATAATTTCTCTGGGCACTGCCTAGAGTTTTACTAGCATATTGGATAACATTGAACTTTTTATCAACTCTTTGTCCTAGAACAGCACCTACAGCATTAATCACTAGCATCGCACATAATTTCAAAGGGTAAACTCCAGTCAGGAGGCTGGACAATAGGTGCAGAGATCAATGCTTTCTTAAGTATTTCAAATGCTTCTACACAATCATCATCAAAGACAAAAGGAACATCTTTTTGTAAGAGATTAGTCAGAGGCCTAGAGATTTTGGAGAAGTCCTTAATGAACCTCCTATAAAACCCGGCATGACCAAGGAAACTTCTTATACCTTTGATGTCCTTGGGACACGACATCTTTTCAATAGCATCAACTTTAGCTTTATCACCTGATTAGTATGAAACTTAAATAGAAAGAAATTATGGTTTACAAAACGAAGGATCAGAAGCAGACGCTCTGATCAAGGATGGATAAGTTGAGAACACTTAGTTGGACAATGAATAAAGGTCTGAATTGTCGAGAACCAACTCATGTCCGGAATGACGTCTGAGTCGGAAAGATAATTTTATAAAGGATAACCTGATGACTGCGTGCATACGCACACATTGAATCAATAGGCCCAAAATGGCTAAGACAAGGGATGTTAACAAAGACTACTAGCCATATGGAATTAACCGTAATGCAAGCAGGCAAGAATTTCAAGAGTAACATGCTGCAGAGGATTTTGAAAGATCGAAAAGTATTTCGTAGAATATTGTGAGACACGCGAACAATTGAGAAGAACGGATCCTCGAGAAATGTGAGGAAATAACCGTAAGGGTTTTCATGCGAAATAAAACTGCAAGACAGTAAACTCAAAGGATTCTCGGGACAACAGAGAATATTTCGGGGCATCTTGTAACAACAAGAGCGACGAGGAATGATCATGAGAATGACCAGTGCATGCAGATATCCACAAGGATATATCGGTGATAGTGATTTGCAAAGGCGATGAACACAAGTTCTCGGGTTAACAGCGGAGAGTATCTTCAGGGTCTTCTAGTGCAGCAGATGATCATCGATCATAAGGTGCTCTCCGGGTGAAAGTGATAACGAGATCCTAATGTTAGATTTAGCAAAATTCATTTATCCCGAATAGAAGAGAGATAAGAGTCCTAGAGTATAGACGAGGAGTAAAAGATCCTAATACCACCCAATGGTGATGTGGGTCCGTAAGCCACACAACAAGTTAGTAAATTTGTTTTTCAAAGACTAGACTCAACTTCGGCCAAGGAGTTGGAAAGGGGAATTCCTACAGGCAGTCGGCTCTGATACCAACTTGTGACGCCCCCGATTTGTCCGTACACTAATCATGCACGCAAATGTGTACGACCAAGATTAGGGACTCACTGGAAGATATCACAACACAACTCTAGACACAAATTAAAATAATACAAGCTTTATATTACAAGCCAGGGGCCTCGAGGGCTCGAATACATAAGCTCAAAAACACAAGAGTCAGCGGAAGCAATAATATCTGAGTACAGACTTAAGTTAAATAAGTTTGCCTTAAGAAGGCTAGCACAAAATTAACAACGATCGAAAAGGCAAGGCCTCCTGCCTGGGACCTCCTAACTACTCCTCGAAGCCGAACTCCATGTAGAAACAACATCGGGGTCTTCTGGCTCCTGGGCTCCACCATCTGGTTGCATCATCCAAGAAGAAGGGACAAAAAGGGGAAAAGAGGGAGAAAGCAACCGTGAGTACTCATCCAAAGTACTCGCAAGCAAGGATCTACACTACATATGCAATGATATCTGTGTAAAGGGGGTAATATATGTGGACTGAACTGCAGCAAGCAGAATAAGAGGGGGATAGCTAATCCAATCGAAGACTACGCTTCTGGCAACCTCCATCTTGCAGCAGTAGAAGAGAGTAGATGGAATAGTAACAAGCGTCAAAGCTTCTGGCAGCCTCCGTCTTGAGTAGCTGAAGAGTTCACCAAGTAACATCGTATAGCATAATCCTACCCGGCGATCCTCCCCTCGTCGCCCTGTGGGAAAGCGATCACCGGGTTGTATCTGGAACTTGTCTGGGTGGGTTTTATTAAGTAACCAGTTCTAGTTGTCATGAGGTCAGAGTACAACTCCGGGTCGTCCTTTTACCGAGGGACATGGCTATTCGAATAGATTAACTTCCCTGCAGGGGTGCACCACATAACCCAGCACGCTTGATCCCATTTGGCCGGACACACTTTCCAGGGTCATGCCCGGCCTCGGAAGATCAACACGTCGTAGCCCTACCTAAGCACAACAGAGAGGTCAGCACGCCGGTCTAAACCCTAAGCGCACGGGGGTCTGGGCCCATCGCCCTATGCACACCTGCACGTTGCGAGGGCGACCGGTAAGCAGACCTAGCCTCTCCTAATACCAGAGTAGGCTTTCCAGTCCAATCCGGCGCGCGCCGCTAAGTCGCTGACGTCAAGAAGGCTTCGGCTGATACCACGACGTCGAGTGCCCATAACTGTTCCCACGCAGCTGGTTAGTGTGTAAAGACCAAATGGCCAGACTCAAATCAAATACCAAGATCTCGATAAACTAGTTATTATGACATAACCGCGGACAACGACCAGGGCCAGGCCCACCTGTCTCTTAGGTGGTCGCAACCTGCCCTGTCGCTCCGCCTCAAAGTAACCATCAGGGGGCTGTCGGGAACCCAGGCCCACCACTACCTGGGTGGAACCACCTGCCCCTTCAGCCCCCATCTCCGAATCATCATCACGTGTATGTAAAGTATGTATATAGTATATACCCGTGATCACCACCCGAGTGATCACGGCCCGATGGTATAGCATGGCAGACGGACAAGAATGAAGGGCCACTGATGGAATACTAGCATCCTATACTAAGCATTAGGATGGCAGGTATAGGTATCAACAGTTGTAGCAGCAAGGACGGGCTATGCAACAGAATAGGAGCAACCGAACAGTAACATGCTACACTACTCTAATGCAAGCAGTAGAGAGAAGAATAGGCGATATCTGGTGATCAAAGGGGGGGCTTGCCTGGAAGCTCTGCAGACGAAAGGAATCTTCCGAAGCGTAGCCGTAGTCGAACACCGAAGCATCAATGGTCTCGGGGTCTATCATAGTATCGGAGTCTACCGAAAATAAGCAACGAAGGGGAAACAAATAAATAACAGAGCAAACAATAGCATCACAATGCATAACATGGCAAAAGGCGGTGCTACGTGTGACCTAACACGGTGCTCGGTGATACAGGCGAAGAGGAATAACATCCGGGAAAGTATTCCCGGTGTTAGGCATTTTCGGGCAGATGAAACGGAGGGGAAAGTTGCATGTTCGGTATAATAGAGATGTGTGGCGGATGAACGGACCGCGTATTCGGATTCGTCTCGTCGTTCTGAGCAACTTTCATGTACAAAGTATTTTCATCCGAGTTACGGTTTAAAAGATATGATTTTCTAAAGGTTTTATTAATTTCTGGAATTTAATATTAATTAAATTAATTCTAAATGGATTTATGACATCAGCATGACATCATGCTGACGTCATCATGGTTGACTGGTCAAACTGACTAGTGGGTCCCACCTGTCAGTGACACAGTATAAGTAGCTCTATATTTAATTAACTAATCCTAATTAGTTTAACTAATTTAAAGTTAATTAGATTAATCACAATTAATTAGTTTAATCTTAACATTATTCAATTTAGTTAATTTTCCAATAGGTTAATTAAAGACAGAATTAATTAGATTAATTATCCAGTTAATTAATATTATTAATTATTTATATTTATATTTCTTTTTCTTCTTCTTTTTTTTTGTTCTGGGGCCGGGCCCACTTGTCATTGGCACCAGAGGCCAAAACGGGTCTGGGGATATCGGGCATAGCCCGAACGATCGTCGGGCGCTCGCCTAGTCCAGCCGCGAGGCAGGGCGGGGCGCTGGCGGACGCCCAGGCCCGAGGCGCAGCCGGCCGGAGCAAGGGGCGGCCAGGCTGCGGGCGACGGGCCGGCCCGTAGTGGCCGCAGCGGAGGCGGCCGCAGCGGTGTGGGGAGAAGGCCCCGGGCGGCAGTGGCCAACGCACAGGGTGGGCACGGGCGAGGCCAGGCGAGGAGCGGCGAGGCAGTGCGGCGGCGGCACGCGCAGGCGACCGGAGGCGCAGCGGGACGACGGGGCAGGGCGAGGGGAGCGGGCACACGCAGCGGGCGACGATGGTCGCGAGACAGAGAGAGGGAAAACGGGGTCCTCACATGCGCTGTAGAGGAACGGGAGGGGCGGCGAGGCTCGATGACGCCGGCGATGGCGAGGCGGGCGGTCCGGCGATGGGGTGGCGGTGGAGGGTGGCGCCGTTCGGGGAAGGTGCCAGCGTCGGGATCGAGCGGCGCCGGCTCGTTGTGGTCCGGCGGGGAGGAAGGCGAAGTCGCAGTGGCGGTCCAGCGTGGAGGAGCTCCGGCGAGGCAGGGAGGCCTCCAGGCGACGGCGGCGGCTCTCCAAGCGCCGATCTAATTCTGGATCGGGAGGGGGGAAAGATAGCGGCGTGGGGAGAGGGGGGGTGTGTGCGGTCGGGAGAGGAGTGGCGATGGGCTAGGGTTGCGGGGTAG
>LR738710.1:506859785-506997634 GCA_902687465.1 Secale cereale
GTAGGGGTTAGTAGCGAGGCACTGGGGGGGGCGGCTGGGCCGGGTGGGCCGGTTGGCCACCTGGGCCAGTTGGTCCAGTGGGGGGGGGCTCTTCCTTTTAAAGTTTCTGTTCCTTTTATTTATTCTTTTGTTTTCTTTTTAGTTTCCTTTTTATTTTAGTTTAAAATAAAATTCATACTAGTTCCTAAATTAGTCTCAATAATTATACTACTGCCACATAAGTTTGGACAACTAAATAAAATAGTTTAATATTTTATAAAATACCAAAGGCATTTACTTAATTGTTTTGTCTGTTGTTTTCAACCATTTTGGTGCATTTAAATAATTTATAAAAATAAGGATTCTCCACCATAATTCCTTATGATTTATTTGACACATCCCGAACATTTTAGTTTTATGTTTGAAAACTTTTGTTGTTTTCTTTTAATTTAAATTTTAATTTGGATCGGTTTCGAACTAACACGAGATTATCAACAGTAATTGTGGTGACGCATCGTCATTAGTAGAGGATTACTGTAGCTTAACTATCCGGGCGTCACAGCGGTGCACCGTTGCCCGCAGGCGCCGTCTGAGTGATGTTCGTGGCGCGGCGGGCAGCGCGAGCTCGGCGTGTGTCCACCATGGCTGTGGAGCGAAATCGACGACGAGAGCGGGACGAGGTCGTCGAAGAGGCGAGATCTCGACACGCCTCCTACCTGGCGTGCCAAATGTCGGATTCAGGGCTCCACAAAACCCAAGAAGTTCAAACACAGGGGCGTGAACGAAGATCTCTCCCACTCACATCTACCTAGCGTCTCGCTCTCGTCTTGGTGAAGAGATTCAAGCAAACAACAGATAGAGCACGCAAGAGTTTACCTAGGTTCGGGCCACCGTGTGGTGTAAAACCCTACTTCCTGCTTTGGTGGATTAGCCTCGGGAGGGCTAGAATATGAGCTAGCACAGTGGTTCCTGAGCTTAGGAGTGTCAGGAGGCAAGTGTTCTTGCTCCTTTGTGTGGCGACAGAGTTTATAGATCTGCTCTACTTGGCTGAGCTTGGTTCGACTTCTCCCTCCACAGTGGGGGTCCTAGCTACTTATATAGGCGGCCAGGGTCCTCTTCCCCCGAAATGTTTAGGCGGGAAGGGATCCCACAACGGCCCTTTTTGAGCGGGAACACAAGGACGTTCCTATCCTGACAAAAGCCGTCTTCGCCTGCAAAAGGATCAGACGGTGACGTGGTGGTGGGCTCGACTATGACATCCTCCTTATCGTCCTTGTGGTCTACGGTCTTGTTGCACCAAAGGGGAAACCTTTGTCCCGCTCCTCGAGAACCTGCCGCTGCGGTGTCCCCCTCACACCGAAACGGCAACTGCGCCGCTGGCGGGCACTGGCACCCGCTGGCACGGTGCGTCACTGCTGACGTCTCTGCCTCCTCCTGAGGTAGACTTGGCCTTGGATTCTCCGCCCCTCCGGAGCAGCTTGCCGAGGCCGCTCCTGAGGGAGGCTTGACGTTGTTCTCCTCGCGAGGCTTAGCCCCCTCACGAGGGTCTTGGACAGCTAGTCGATCAGCTGGGCCGTACTAGGCCGCTGTAGGAGCGCGTCGCGGCCGCAGACAGGCAAGTCTGGGTACCCTGGTTCCCAGGACGCCGACATATAGGGCTTTCAACAACGTCTCCTGGGAATACCTCCTCGAGCTCATGACGAAACTAGGTTTCAGTGCTAGGTGGCGAGACTGGATCACGCTACTGCTTTCCACCTCCTCATTGGCTTTTCTTCTCAATGGGACTCCAAAAAAAGAACACACGAGGGGACTTAGACAGGGCGACCCTCTATCCCTGCTTCTCTTCATCATCACCATCGACCCTATACACCGCCTGCTCCAAGCTGCAGAAGAGGCACTCGACATCACCCCAGTCTCGAGCAGAGAAATTAAGCTTCGGGCCAGTCCGTACGCGGATGACGCAATCATTTTTGCAAACCCAAACAAGGAGTAGATAGATCACCTGATGAACATTCTTATGTGTTTTGGGGACTCCACTAGCCTGCAGATAAACACATCCAAATCAATGGCCACACCAATTAGTTGCGATGGCATCAACCTGCCCTCGATGCTCCAGTTCTTCGGTGGACCCATAGCTCAGTTCCTGATAAGATACTTAGGGATCCCCCTCATTGTCGGTCGGATCCGCCTCGTCCACCTTCAGTTCATCCTGGATCGCATCCTAGCCAGGCTCGCTAGTTGGAAAGGACGAATGCTCACCATAGCCGACACCATGTCCTCGTCCGCTGTGTTCTCACTGCCATGGCCACTTTTGCCATGACTGCTTTGAAGATACAAAAGAAGCTGTTTAAACAAATTGATAAAAGTAGGCGTCGTTTCCTCTGCGGCAAAGATCAAGAGCTCTCTGGCGGGAGTTGTAAGGTGAACAGGAGCCGTGTTTGCCCCCCGATCGAGCAGGGAGGTCTCGGAGTGCTGGACTTGTGAAGATTCAGTAGAGCCCTCCGTTTGCGGTGGCTGTGGCATTCCTAGCAGCAACCAGCCCAGCCATGGGTGGGAACAGACACGCCTTGTGATGATCCAGACCATGCCCTCTACAACGTGGCCACGACGTGACCATCGGCAACGGACATACATCAAGCTTTTGGCACGCCAACTGGTTGGTGTCGGCTCTGCTGAAGCTTAGCTTTCCAAACTTGTTCGCGCACTCTCGAAGAAAGAACAGAACGGCGGCCCAAGCCATTGTAGCTGATCGATGGATCTCCGACCTGGCACATGGTGACACCAGTGCCCTGCTGCAGGATGCAGTTTCCCTGCATCAACAAATTCAGCAACATCATATCACCCTACAAGCAGATGTACATGACCAGATTCGATGGAATTTCGAAGGCTCTGGGAAATATAGCTCCCGCTCGGCCTATGCGCTGCAATTTCTTGGATCACCGACCAGCCAGTTTCGCAGTCTGATCTGGGATACTTGGGCCCCGACAAAGCTGATTTTTTTGCATGGCTTCTGCATTAAGATCGCATATGGTGCAACAATCGTCTTCATCGCAGAGGATGGAATAACTATTATTTCTGCCAGCTACGCCGACGGAATTTGGAAAGCTCAGAGCATCTGTTCTGGAATGCAACTTCCCAAAGAGCATTTGGACCAACCTGGTTACCTGGCAGCTATGCCAAGCTTTCCAGTCAGCGATTCGGGGTCAAAGCAGCAGCTCCCTGGAGAAGGTAGCTGCCATGGTGGAAACAACACAACCAGAGTTCAGGAAAGGAGTCAAATCGCTTACCATGTTAGCCCTCTGGGAAGTTTGGCAAGAAAGAAACAATTGCTCATTCAGAGATAAGGAAGCAAACAAAACATAAGTGTTGAGTGCCATCCGGTGAAATTTTAGCATGTGGCAACAATGTGGCATTAGATTTGTTCAGAGCCCCTTGAGGGACCCACCGTGGGTAGTAGGCCTAGCCCGGTGCCTTCGGCACCTTTTTCCCTTTATACTTTTCCTTATATCCTTGATCTACGGATCATCGCCTTTGTCATTTTTCCATCCGCTCTCTACTTTATATCAATGAAAAACCAGCCATGGCTGGCCCATAAAAAAACTCACAGGCCTGCCATTTCATAGACAAAATTCAGAATGAACTCTTAATAACCATATATTTAATTTTGAACCAATATTTACTTCTGAGCTGAAGACACGAATAGGAAAAAACGATCGACGGTGCTCACAGCAAAGGGCGTCCCATTCCAAAATATCAAATGCATGTCTTCTGGCTAACATCAATGCGAAAAAATTGACAAGGTTTCCAATTCCAAAATATCAAACGAATGTATTCTTGCTAACATCAATTAGTGAACTTTGACAAGGTTATCCCATTCAAAATATCTAATGCCTACGATCGTGGAACGGGCAGGGTTTGTCATCAGTTTGCACATCAAAATGTAACATGGAGCTGGATTTACCAGTTTATCTTTTTGTGAAGTTCCACTGAAATGTCTTCAAGACATTGGCAGCTCTTTCCATGTCTTCAACAAATGTCTTGCCGAGCATGGTGAATTTCGTATATATATGCTGCAAGCCCTTCAAGATATTGGTAGCCCCTTTCATGTAGATAGTCTGGTGGCTGCATGATGAAGTATTATGGAGGACACAAACCATCTGAAATTTTTGTGAAGTTCCCCTATATTAAGCCGAGCATCCATGTCTGCATTAATAAAGAAAAAGTGTGATTAATATAATAGTGGTACTAGTTTATTAAACATACACTCAAAAATATAATCAACTTCATATATTAACAGGAAAATATAGCAATACAATAGCTTCAATTAAACATTTATTCAAAACAATACAACAATATAAGTAGCACAACATAACAAAGCATGGTCATGTCGATGAAGGCCAATACGGACCTCGTTTGTTACAGTTGTGTCGGCCACTAACTTAGTCATACCTTTCCTTGTTGTACAATTTTGCGCTCCACGTGTTATTGAGTTTATTGACTCCTTTTGTGTAGTTCAACTAAAATCAAAGTCGAAATAGCAACGAGCAGTAAGTTTCAATATCCCTATATGAACAAATAGGTATGAAGGAAACAATTACTAACCACTAACGGTTGATGACTTATACGCCCACATGAAAAAACATCTACCTTATCTTAGTGGGAAACAAAGCATGATAGTAGAAATTCTCAAACTGTGTCATTCATTCATATTAACTGAGACATTATCTTAACAATGCCTTGGTTAAACATGTATAAAGAACGACAAAGCAGGAAAGTACCATTCCTAAAACATTCTACCTGATTCATATTAATAGATACATTATCTTAACAATACATTTGTTAAACATGTACTCCCATCGATCACTAACAAGTGATGCCGTTTTGAAGTAAGATTCAGTAGTTAATTCCAAGACTGGCATTGCTTAATTTTACCAGTGGCATTAGACACTACTGCATGATGTGTATGATGGTCCAAACGCGACAGTCCAATGAGAGACCCTTCGACAAAACTGCGTGCGATGCATTAATAACAAATGGCGATTTAATAAGATCGTCACAAAAGATATAAAACATTTGCGATGATGGAGATATCAAATACGATATAATTATAGTTGCGTGTGCGATGCGTGGCATACGGTTCACTCCAATGAACTGTTTGTGATGATGCATAACAACAGAAACATGCAGCCAGATGAAGGTGTGTGCGATATACGACATACAGTTCACTCGGATGAACTGTTCGTGATTAGGCATCATAATAGAAATGGTCAGCCAGATCAAGGCGTGTGCGATAGAGGACATAAGTTCACTCGGATGAAGTGTTTGCGTTGAGACGAGATAACAAAAACGCTTCAACTTAACAAGATGGGTGTGATGTGCGGCAAACCAGTATGTAATCAGAAATGTGTGCGAAGACTGATAATAAGACAGACAATTGCTGCTAATAAGACGTGTGTGTTGAGCGATGTGATTGCATACAAAACTATACACACACACACACACACACACACACACACACACACTTATATGGACATGGTTGCATAACCAAATTAAACATCCAATTACAAAGGTGGCTACTACACACATGGCATTTGCACACACCAAAGTAAACTATTACATGCAGAATTACATAGTTGGCTACTACACACATGACATTTGCACACACCAAAGTAAACTATTACGTGCATAACATAGGTGGCTACTACATGATACGTCTCCAACGTATCTATAATTTTTTATTGTTCCATGCTATTATATTATCTGTTTTGGATGTTTAATGGGCTTTATTATACACTTTTATATTATTTTTGGGACTAATCTACTAACCCAAGGCCCAGTGCAAATTGCTGTTTTTTTGCCTATTTTAGTGTTTCGCAGAAAAGGAATATCAAACGGAGTCCAAATGGAATGAAACCTTCGCGAGGATCATTTTTGGAACAAATGCAATCCAGAAGACTTGGAGTACATGCCAGGGAAGCCACGAGGCAGGAGGGCTCGTGATACGTCCATTTTGCATCATACTTTTATATTGATGTTTATTGCATTATGGGCTGTTATTACACATTATGTCACAATACTTATGCCTTTTCTCTCTTATTTTACAAGGTTAACATGAAGAGGGAGAATGTCGGCAGCTGGAATCCTGGGCTGGAAAAGGAGCAAACATTGGAGACCTATTCTGCACAACTCAAAAAGCCCAGAAACTCCACAAAAGTCAGTTTTGGAAAATATAAAAAATATCTGGCGAAAGAAGTACAGGAGGAGGGCCACCCACCGTCCACGAGGATGGGGGGCGCACCCAACCCCATGGGTGCGCCCCCTACCTCGTGGGCCACCTGGCAGCCCCCCGATGCCCATCTTCTGCTATATCAAGTGTTTTCACCTGGAAAAAATCATAAGGAGGCTTTCGGGACGAAGCGCCGCTGTCTCGAGGCGGAACCTTGGCGGAACCAATATAGGGCTCCGGCGGAGCTGTTTTGCCGGGGAAACTTCCCTCCAGGAGAGGGGGATCGTCACCATCGTCATCACCAACAACTTTCCCACCTGGGCGAGGGTTATCTTCATCAACATCTTCACCAGAACCATCTCCTCTCAGACCCTAGTTCATCTCTTGTATCTAATCTTTGTATCAAAACCTCAGATTGGTACCTATGGGTTGCCAGCAGTGTTGATTACTCCTTGTAGTTGATGCTAGTTGGTTTATCTGGTGAAAGATCATATGTTCAGATCCATTATCCATATTAATACCCCTCTAATTATGAACATGAATATGATTTGTGAGTAGTTACGTTCGTTCCTGACGGCATGGGAGAAGTCTTGCTATAAGTTGTCATGTGAATTTGGTATTCGTTCGATATTTTGATGGGATGTATGTTGTCTTTCCTCTAGTGGTGTTATGTGAACGTCGACTACATGACACTTCACCATTATTTGGGCCTAGAGGAAGGCATTGGGAAGTAATAAGTAGATGATGGGTTACTAGAGTTAACGAAGCTTAAACCCTAGTTTATGCGTTGCTTCGTAAGGGGCTGATTTGGATCCATATGTTTCATGCTATGGTTAGGTTTACCTTAATACTTCTTTTGTAGTTGTGGATGCTTGCAATAGAGGTTAATCATAAATGGGATGCTTGTCCAAGTAAGGGTAGCACCCAAGCACCGGTCCACCCACATACCAAATTATCAAAGTAACGAACACGAATTATATGAGCGTGATGAAAACTAGCTTGACGATAATTCCCATGTGTCCTCGGGAGCGCTTTCCTTTATATAAGAGTTTGTCCAGGCTTGTCCTTTGCTACAAAAAGGATTGGGCCATATTGCTGCACCTTATTTACTTTTACTACTTGTTAGTTGTTATCAATTACCTTATCACAAAACTATCTGTTACCGATAATTTCAGTCTACCTTACTGAAAATTGCCTATCATTTCCTTGTGATCCTCGTTGGGTTCGACACTCTTACTTATTGAAAGGATTACTATAGATCCCCTACACTTGTGGGTCATCAAGACTCTTTTCTGGCGCCGTTGCCAGGGAGTGAAGCGCCTTTGGTAAGTGGAATTTGGTAAGGAAAAATTAATATAGTGTGCTGAAATTTACTGTCACTTGTTACTATGGAACATAATCCTTTGAGGGGCTTGTTCCGGGTATCTTCACCCCAACCAGTTGAGCAAAGAGTTGCTCCTCAACCTACTGAACCTACTGAAAATGTTTACTTTGAAATTCCTTTGGGTATGATAGAGAAACTGCTAGCTAATCCCTTTACAGGAGATGGAACATTGCATCCCGATTTGCACATAATCTATGTGGATGAAGTCTGTGGATTATTTAAGCTTGCAGGTATGCCCGAGGATGTGATCAAGAAGAAGGTCTTCCCTTTACCTTTGAAGGGAGAGGCATTGACATGGTTTAGGCTATGCGATGATATTGGATCATGGAACTACAGCCGGTTGAAATTGGAATTTCATCAGAAGTTCTATCCAATGCACCAGGTTCATCGTGATCGTAATTTTATATATATATATATATATATATATATATATATATATATATATATATATATATATATATATATATATATATATATATATATATTGGCCTCGCAAAGGAGAAAGTATCGCTCAAGCTTGAGGGAGGCTTAAGTCAATGTTATATTCAAGCCCCAATCATGAGCTCTCAAGAGAAATGATTATTCAAAAAAATATGCTCGACTTTCTCTCAATAATCGCTCCATGCTCGATACTTCTTGCACTGGTTCCTTTATGATGAAGACTATTGAATTCAAATGGTATTTATTGGAAAGAATTAAACGCAACTCTGAAGATTGGGATCTCGACGAAGGCAAAGAGTCAGGTATAACACCTAAGTTTGATTGTGTTAAATCTTTTATGGATACTGATGTTTTCCGTGAATTTAGCACTAAATATGGACTTGACTCTGAGATAGTAACTTCTTTCTATGAATCATTTGCTACTCATATTGATCTCCCTAAGGAAAAGTGGTTTAAGTTTCATCCTCCCATTGAAGAAAAAATAGTTGAACCCGTTTAAGTTGAAGAAAAGACTATCACTTATAATGTTGATCCTATTGTTCCTACTTCTTACATTGAGAAACCACCCTTCCCTGCTAGAATAAAGGATCATGCTAAAGATTCAACCGTGGTTCGTAAGAGTAATACTAGAACACCTACACCCTCTGAGCAAATTAAAGTTGAACCTAGTGTTGCTATGGTTAAGGATCTCTTGGTCGATGATATTGATGGGCATGTTATTTACCTATGTGATGAAGCTGCTAGAATTGCTAGACCCGATACTAAGAATAAACATAGACCTATTGTAGGCATGCTTGTTATTTCTGTTAAAATAGGAGATCATTGCTATCATGGCTTATGTGACATGGGTGCTAGTGCTAGTGCAATACCTCATTCTTTATATCAAGAAATTATGCACGATATTGCAACTACTGAGCTCTAAGATATTGATGTTACTATTAAGCTTGCCAATAGAGACACTATTTCACCAGTTGGGATTGTTAGAGATGTTGAAGTCTTGTGTGGGAAAGTTAAATACCCTACTGATTTTCTTGTTCTTGGTTCCCCACAAGATGATTTTTGCCCCATTATATTTGGTAGACCCTTCTTGAATACTGTTAATGCTAAGATGGACTGCGAAAAGGATGTTGTTACTATTGGTTTTGGGGATATGTCTCATGATTTTAACTTTGCTAAATTTCATAGACAACCCCATGATAGAGAATTGCCTAGTAAGGATGAAATTATTTGTATTGCTTCTATTGTTGTGCCTCATAACGATCCTTTAGAACAATATCTGCTAGACCATGAAAATGATATGTATATGAATGAGGGAAGGGAAATGGATGAAATATTCTTTAAACAGGGACCTTTATTGAAACACAACTTGTCTATTGAAATTCTAGGGGATCCTCCTCCACCCAAGGGTGATCCCGTGTTCGAACTCAAACCATTACCTGATACTCTTACGTATGCTTATCTCGATGAAAAGAAGATATATCCTGTTATTATTAGTGCTAACCTTTCAGAGAAGGAAGAAGAGAAATTATTGAAAACTCTGAAGAAGCACCGTGCTACTATTGCATATACTCTTGATGACCTTAAGGGCATTAGTCCCACTCTATGCCAACACAAAATAAAAATGGAGAAGGACGCTAAACCGGTTGTTGATCACCAGCGACGGTTAAATCCTAAGATGAAAGAAGTGGTAAGGAAAGAAACACTAAAGCTTCTAGAGGCAGGTATAATTTATCCAATTGCCGATAGTCGGTGGGTAAGTCGTGTCCATTGTGTCCCTAAGAAGGGAGGTATTACTGTTGTTCCTAATGATAAAGATGAATTGATCCCACAAAGAATTGTTACAGGCAATAGAATGATAATTGATTTCCGCAAATTAAATAAAGCTACTAAGAAGGATCATTACCCTCTACCTTTTATTGATCAAATGCTAGAAAGGTTATACTAACATACTCATTTTTGATTTCTAGATGGCTATTCTGATTTCTCTCAAATACCTGTGTCAAAAGAGGACCAAGAAAAGACCACTTTTACTTGCCCTTGTCGTACTTTTGCTTATATATGTATGCCTTTTGGTTTATGTAACGCACCTGCTACCTTTCAAAGATGCATGATGGCTATATTCTCTGATTTCTGTGAAAATATTGTTGAGGTTTTCATGGATGATTTCTCCGTTTATGGAACTTCTTTCGATGATTGCTTAAGCAACCTTGATCGAGTTTTGCAGAGATGTGAAGAAACTAATCTTGTCTTGAATTGGGAAAAGGGCCACTTTATGGTTAATGAAGGTATTGTCTTGGGGCATAAATTTCTGAAAGAAGTATTAAAGTTGATAAAGCTAAAGTTGATGCTATTGAAAAGATGCCGTGTCCCAAGGACATCAATGGTATAAGAAGTTTCCTTGGTCATGCCGGGTTTTATAGGAGGTTCATTAAGGACTTCTCAAAAATCTCTAGGCCTCTGAATAACCTCTTACAAAAAGATGTTCCTTTTGCTTTTGATGATGATTGTGTAGAAGCATTTGAAATATTTAAGAAAGCATTGATTTCTGCACCTATTGTCCAGCCACCTGACTGGAATTTACCCTTTGAAATTATGTGTGATGCTAGTGATTATGCTGTAGGTGCTGTTCTAGGACAAAGAGTTGATAAGAAATTAAATGTTATCGAATATGCTAGTAAAACTCTAGACAGTGCCCAGAGAAATTATGCTACTACTGAAAAAGAATTTTTAGCAGTTGTATTTGCTTGTGATAAGTTTAGGCCTTATATTGTTGATTCTAAAGTAACTGTTCACACTGATCATGCCGCTATTAAATATTTTATGGAAAAGAAAGACGATAAACCTAGACTTATTAGATAGGTTCTCCTGCTACAAGAATTTGATTTTCATATTACTGATAGAAAGGGAGCTGAGACCCCCGTTGCAGATAACTTGTCTAGGTTAGAGAATATTCTTGATGACCCACTACCTAATGATGATAGCTTTCCTGATGAACAATTAGCTGTCATAAATACTTCTCGTACTGCTCCATGGTATGCTGATTATGCTAATTACATTGTTGCTAAATTTATACCACCTAGTTTCACACACCAGGAAAAGAAAAAGTTTTTCTATGATTTAAGACATTACTTCTGGGATGACCCACACCTTTATAAACAAGAGTAGATGGTATTATTAGACGTTGTGTACCTGAGCATGAACAGGAACAGATCCTATGCAAGTGCCACTCCGAGGCTTACAGAGAACACCATGCTGGAGATAGAACTACACATAAGGTATTGCAATCTGGTTTTTATTGTCCTACTCTCTTCAAGGATGCCCGTAAGTTTGTTTTTCCTTGCGATGAATGTCAAAGAATTGACAATATTAGCAGACGTCAAGAAATGCCTATGAACTATTCACTTGTTATTGAACCATTTGATGTTTGGAGCTTTGATTATATGGGACCGTTTCCTTCCTCTAATGGGTATACACATATTTTGGTTGCTGTTGACTACGTTACTAAGCGGGTAGAAGCTATTCCAACTAGTAGTGTTGATCACATAACTTCTATTAAGATGCTTAGAGAAGTTATTTTTCCGAGGTTTGGAGTCCCTAGATACTTAATGACTGATGGTTGTTCACACTTTATTCATGGTGCTTTCCGTAAAATGCTTGCTAAGTATGATGTTAATTGCTACTTCTCGAGCTTGCGTTGTATTCCCTCGAAGAGGAAAGGGAGATGCAGCACAGTAGCATAAGTATTTCCCTCAGTTTTTGAGAACCAAGGTATCAATCTAGTAGGAGACCACGCGCGAGTCCCTCGCACCTGCACAAACAAATAAGAACTTCCGCAGCCAACGCGATAAGGGGTTGTCAATCCCTTTACGGTCACTTACGAAAGTGAGATCTGATAGAGATGATAGTTTATATTTTTGGTATTTTTGCTTATAAGAACATAAAGTAAAAGCGGAAAAAGTAAAGTAGATGTTGATTGATAAGTTGAGAATAGACCCGGGGGCCATAGTGTTCTTTAGTGGCTTCTCTCATGATAGCGATATTCTACGGTGAGTAAACAAATTACTGTCGAGCAATTGATAGAAAAGCGAATAATTATGAGACTATCTAGGCATGATCATTGTATATAGGCATCACGTCCGAGACAAGTAGACCGACTCCGGCCTGCATCTACTACTATTACTCCACACATCGACCGCTATCCAGCATGCATCTAGTGTATTGAGTTCATAAGAACAGAGTAACGCCTTAAGCAAGATGACATGATGTAGAGGGATAAACTCAAGCAATATGATATAAACCCCATCATTTTATCCTAGATGGCAACAATACAGTACATGCCTTGCTGCCCCTACTGTCACTGGGAAAGGACACCGCAAGATTGAACCCAAAGCCAAACACTTCTCCCATTGCAAGAACTATAGATCTAGTAGGCCAAACCAAACCAATAATTCGAAGAGACTTGCAAGGATATTATGAGGACACATAAAGAGTTCAGAGAAGAACCAAATATTTCTCATTGATAATCTTGATCATAAACTCACAATTCATCTGATCTCGACAAACACACCGCAAAAAGAGATTACATTGAATAGATCTCCTCGAAGACCAAGGGGAACTTTGTATTGAGATCCAGCGAGAGAGAAGAAGCCATCTAGATACTAGCTATGGACCCGAAGGTCTGTGGTAAACTACTCACAAATCATGGTGAGGGCGATGATGATGATGTAGAAGCACTCCGTGATGGATCCCCCTCCGGTGGAGCTCCGGAACAGGCTCCAAGATGGGATCTCATGGGAACAGAAGGTTACGGTGGCGGAATTAGGGTTTTCTCTCTGTTCCTGATGGTTTCGGGGTACGTAGACTTATATAGGAGGAAGGAGGGCACCGGGGGACTCTCGAGGGGCCCACGAGGTAGGGTCGCGCCCTGGGAAGGGCGCGCGCCCCCACCCTCGTGGGCACCTCGTGGCCCCTCTACCGTGCTTCTTAAGTCTCCCGTGCATGACTTTCTCCAAAAATAACTCTCCCGATGGTTTCATTCCGTTTGGACTCCGTTTGATATTCCTTTTCTGCATAACCCTGAAACAGGCAAAAAACAACAATCTGGACTGGGCCTTTGGGTTAGTAGGTTAGTCCCAAAAATGATATAAAAGTGTATGACAAAGCCCATTAAACATCCAAGACATCATAAATAATAGCATGGAACAATAAATAATTGTAGATACGTTGGAGACATATCAAGCATCCCCAAGCTTAATTCCTGCTCGTCCTCGAGTAGGTAAATGATAAAAACAGAATTTTTGATGTGGAATGCTAACCAACATAGTTTTTCAATGTAATTCTCTTAATTGTGGCATGAATGTTCAGATTTGAAAGATTCAAGACAAAAGTCTATATTGACATAAGAAATCATAATACTTCAAGCGTACTAACAAAGCAATCATGTCTTCTCGAAATACTATGGCTAAAGAAAGTTATCCCTACAAAATCATATAGTCTGGCTATGCTCCCTCTTCATCACACAAAATATTCATATCATGCACAACCCCGATTTCAGATCTATTCTTTCAAACCTTTAAACTTTCACGCAATACATGAGCGTGAGCCATGGACATAACACTATGAGTGGAATAGAGAGGTGGTTGTGGAGAAGATAAAAAGGAGGGAGATAGTCTCACATCAACTAGGCGTATTGTAACATCCCAAAATTTTAAATTTTGGAATGTTATAATAAATAGATAGAATTGATTACTTGTTGTTGTGCTGAGTGAAATTGAGTGAAATTTGAAACTTTTGAAAGTTAAATGAGAGGGAATAAAATGACTTTCCCAAAACTTTCACTTTGCATTTTGATCTCCGGGAATTCAATTTCTTTTCAACACAAAACCCTAGAGTGAAGATAATATGACTTCTTCCATTTATTCTAAATGATAAAGGGCTTTGAAAGGATTTTGAATTTCAATCTCGAGATAATTCAAATTCAGAAATTTTATGCAACTCAATGATTTTCCCGAGACAAGATAAAATGACTTCTTCAAATTATAGGAAATATGAGTTGGGAGTTTTCTGGAATTTTCTGGAACTCAATTTCAAATATTGAGTTGTTTGGGTTTTATTCAAATTATTTTCTCCAAAAATAAAATACATGGAAAATAGGGTAACATGATTCCCTACAGCAGAAAATTGGAGATAAATGAATTTGATTTTTTTGGTATTTTAAAGTGATTTTTATTGGTTTTTAATTGCAACAGTAGGACCTTTGGATTTATTAGATTTTGTGGACATTTTATTTGACAGTAGTAAAATGTTCATGTTGTAGGGCTTATTTTCCTGCAAATTTTGATATATAATATGCCTATAGTATATTATATATTATTTGTCTTTATTTTATTTTTCTTGTCTGTGTTTTAAAAAAATGTTCTTCTTCCCCGACTAGGCCGGCCCCGCAAAGCGTCAGGCCTCGGCCCAGCTTGCCTACGCCTTCGTCCCCGTGCGGACGACGGACACCGCCGCCGCCTCGGCGTGCGTGCCACGCCCGGACTCCTCCGTGCCCCTTCCTCCAAGAAACGAGCCCCTCCCCTCCATAAAAGCCGCCCCGCCGCCCCGTTCTCTCCTCCTCCCGCATCTCGCGCCGCCGCCGCCGCACATCTCGCCGCCGCCGCGCAATTCTGCCGCCGTCGCTGCTACTTGCTGCTACTGTTTCGCCGCCGCCTCGCTCGTCGCCCTGCCCCGCTGCTCCTCGCCTGCCTCGCCGCTGCCGCGCCCCGCCCCTCGCCCCGCAGCCGCACGCCCACCGCCGCCCGCCGCAAGCCTCGCCGGAGTTCACCGCCGGCGAGATCCGATCCAAACCGCCGATCCGGTTCATAACCGCCGAACCCATAGTTTTTCTTCAAAAACCTCCAAGGTAAAACCCCGGTTTTCTGTTAGTTGGTTTAATTCTTTTAGATCGGTTTTTTTAGGTTTAGTTATACAGTGAACGTTCGCCAGTTAAGACTAGAAAACGAACGTTCACTTGATAGCTTTTTCTTTTTCTATTTAGTTTTCGGTCAGGGACCTCTCAGTAAATATTTTCTTTTACAGATTAGCCCCTAAACTTCAAACGGCCTTAACTTTCTGCGCGTTAGTCCAAATTCAACGAAACCAACGCCCACGCCTTCGTTACGATCCCCTCTTTCCAGTAATACTACTTGAACATGTTTTTGAAAATTTTAAAATTTGAATTCAACTAGTTTTAGATTTGAACTTCGTTTGATCATAACTTGAGTTTCGTAACTCCGTTTCAGTTGATTCTTTTTGCAAATCAAAGCTCTTGACCTAAAATTTCTTATAAGGCCAAATTCACATAATTTTGGTACTGTTGGAAATTGTTTTATGTTTCAAGAGACATTCGGTTGTTTTCGAAGTTTTCCCGAAGTGTTATTCGTTCTGTCCGATCTTTCTAAGTGATTGCTTATGTGTGGTTACCATTGCTTGCTTACGATAGATTGACCGGAGTGTGATGAGTAGATCTATCAAGAGTTTTGAGTGCGAATCATCTTCACCAACATTGCAGGCAAGTTCACACTTTGATCATACTTTCCAATTACCCAGTTTTCATTGCATTAGTTATATCCTCAAACACATTGTATCAGTAGGATCAATTAACTTGTGGGACTGGGAAGTAGATTGAGGTAGAACCTATTACCTGCATTATTTTCAAACCCTGGGAGTTACTTCTACGTTATGCTTAGGTTACCATGCTATGCTCGTAGACGTGGTTTGGGTTTGAGTGAAATCCATGACAGATGTGAGTTGTTAATTAATGGTTCGACTTTAAGGTGGTAATTTAATACACATCTGGGTGGATTGGTTGTGGCACCCTGGAGCACCCAGTGGTTGCCGGGCACCTGGAGAAACCAGTGTTGTCCTAGGGGATCCCGGAGGAACCGTGTGATCAACCTATTGGAATGCCACCCAGGCTCAAAGGGATCATGAGATTATTCATACTAGAAACTTCCATGTGCAGCCACAAGCTATTATGGGCTCTAGCATAGTATGAGTAAGTCGTGCGAACATCTATAGTGGTGGACTAGCAGATGTAGGGGGATGTAGGTTGGTACGGTTCACCCGGTCGTAGGTGCTAGTGCTTCTGAAAGACTGTGCCTCGGTCATCCGTTTCTCAAACATCATGCAGTGCGAGAAATCAAACGGAGGAGATCGGGTCTTGTGGGGAAAAGTGCACAAACCTCTGCAGAGTGTACAAACTGATCATGATTAGCCGTGTCCCCGGTTACGGACGTCTTGAGTATCTAGTACTTGGATTATCATGTGGATCTCATCACTCTATAATTTAATTTGTTGGGTTAATGATGACTTCAATTTGGGATTGAGATGGGGGTACCATTCTCAACTGTTCATGATTTAAATTTAATAAAGTAGTTAAATAAAATGCATTCCTTTGTGGTAGGGAAAAATCAGCTTTATGCAAAAATAGCCCTACAGCCTCCACCAGCCAAATATGCATGTAGTTGTAGGCATTGTTCATCTTTATCATTACAGTGTGAATTTGCTAGTACATTCAATGTACTGACCCTTTGTGGCTGCAACGTCTCATGTTGCAGGATTATCTTACGACGAGTAAGTGATACGTTAGGGTTATGATTTCTACACTCAACTTTACCGTTGGTGTTGATGGGAATCCACAACCTTGTTGCTTCCGCTATGATCGATTGAGGTATTAGTATTTACGTTACTTCATACATGTGATTTACCTCTGTTATAAATCCTCAAGTACTGTGTGTGTCAGCATACCGATCCAGGGATGACATAGAACACAGAGACTTCGGTCCATTCGGATCGTGGTCGCTACAAGATGGTATCAGAGCACATGTTGACTGTAGGACATGACCCTAGAAACTGGCCAGACCATAGGAAAGGATTTCTCTAAAACTATCTTTTTCAAAAGATTCTAATCCCTCTTCTCTTCTGAGTTTTGTCAAATCTTCCCTCTTACTTTAAATAGTTAGACAATACCCTTTACCATTTGGACCACTTCGGAGTAAAGAGGATTTTACCATACATTGGAAGTGTTGAAGCTACAACAATGGATACTCCGAAGATTTGAAGAGTTGACAACTTTGAAGAGATGATGACCTTTAGAAGACCAACCCCCTATTTTGTACTTACGTTAGATGCGATGATTGTGAGCCGTCATTTGTTTGATGTTTTCTGACGGCCACAAACTAAAACCATCTTTTCAAAACTATTGTTTGTATTGAGTGTATCTCTCCCCACCTTCCCAATCTCATCCCAAAACCCTTGGACCACATAGAGGATGACTGAAGATAGGCTTGAAGTCTCTGGACCAATGACCCAGCCGGAGGCAGAGTTATGGATACAAAACATGGAGGATCACTTCAGGAAGAATTTAGTTGAAAGGAAGTATGAAGTTCAATACGTTCTTCAGTACTTTACAAAAAGTGCTGCAACTTGGTGGAAGATGCATCAAGCCATACAAGGATGTAATAGAGCAGAAAATTGGGAAGAATTCAAGAAGACCCTGTTAAGATCCCGTCTCATCCGAGAGCGTGGTGACAACCCGAAGAAGAAACTTTGTGCCTGCAGGATTAGTGGAGAAATAGGACACACCCAGGAGGAGCACAAGGATGAATGCCCTAATTGTGAAGGAAGTCACCTAGCTGAAGAATGCCCAACTAGGCAGATTACTTGTTTCTTGTGTGAAGGGACTACCCACTACCCTGCTCAGTGTCATATTTACCCCATGGTGCAACGAACTATCCAACGGAAGAAAGAAGCAATGAAGGAAGTCCTCAAGTAAACCTTAAAGGAATCCATGATGGAGGAAGATATTGATGACCCTGATGGAGAATGCCTAAACAGATATTACTCCCGTGCTTGTTACTCATGTGGAGAGAAAGGACACCTTTCACAGTATTGCATAAAGGAAAGCCATGAGTATCTGGGAGACTTCCCGACAGAAGAAGTGGAGTTTGATCCACAAAAGATAGAAGAATTGATAGGAATGAAGAAGTCGAGGAAGAGAAAGAGCATGTGTCCCCAGAAGAACCCAATTTTTGCGGAAGAAGACCTGAGTCACATCACATGTTACCGGTGAAAGGATTTAGGTCATTATGCTAGCAACTGCGCAACCAGGAAGCGGAGAATCCAGTGAACCAGGATAGTCGCCATGAAGTCCCTAGATTTGTCTTATGTCATAAGTTTACGCTATAAGGAAGTAGAGTATTTTGCCAGGAGAAGGTTCAGACCGGAGGAAATATTGAGAAGATTAGTTGAGATTTTGATATTAGAATGAAGCATGTAGCTAAAAGTGGAACACCCTTTTACAATGTTGAGTTGAGTTATGGAAAGAACATTGTAATAGTTAGTGAAGCAATAGAAGTTGATATTTTTGGAATCTAAGAAAGAGATGTTATGAGTTGTTGAATGTTTGTGAGTGCCCCTCAGCCAGACCAAGACCTAGAATACATGGACCAGTTGACCCCAAACCTTCCTCGGACAAACGACCCCGTTTTACCCAAGGATGTTCGTATGTTGACCTAAGAACACCTTCTATCTTATGCCTACAGATGACAACCATTTACGAGTCTTTTCTCAAAGGCCCGGAAACCATCATGACCCTGACCAGTGATCAGGATTATCCCAAGATCCTAAAGGACATGATGAAGCATATTCACCTGGAAGGAGATGAAGTTTACAAGGGTTATCCCTTCATGGAGAATGGAGTTGAACTTTGGTACGTGGAGGTATACCTCCACTGTGTGAAAGGAGTTTGCCCAAAGACTATGGGTCAATACTTTTTCATCTCCCGAGTACCACGAACAATGTTCTTCGATTCTGTTCGTGAAGCTGCTATGGAGGCCATACGTCAAATTGGAGAAATACTCGAAGCAAGACTTCGTTATACCCAGGGATGCCTGAGTATGATGCATGCAGAGATGGTGGAGATGAAGCACACAGCCAATAGTATGAAGCAAAATATTGATGATTTTAAGAATCCCGTTGCAACATTCCGATGGGACTGAAGCGTCCTTAGCTAGGACAAAGGAATAAAGATGGGAGGAATGTTTGACCATACCCCACTATGTGGATGGCAACATTTGTAGTGAAGCACCTTTGTAACCGGAGTATTGAATACTGGTTCAAGTAGTAATACAAGATTTGATATGAGGAGAATATGGATTATGGATGAACCAGTGCATTTTGTTTAGTTGAACCTTACGGAGTGAACCCTGGACCAATAGAAAGGAAAGTGTTGCTCCAAGGAGTAGAGTTTGCACAAATAAGTTGGAGTTTATTTTGATATGAGGCTTACCCCAAGAGTATGAAGGAAAGAAGTACAATTGGATTTTTTAGAGGGTGTAAGATTGGAGTATGGAGCAATTGTGACTCCAAGGATGAGTTAAGGATATACAAGTTCCGACGTGGACCCTTTAGCCGAGGACCTAAGGAGGCTACATAATCACAAGGGAACCACAATACTTGTCTATAGTTATGTGTATCTGCTGTAGTAAAGCAGTGCCTTTTGCTATAGATTGTACCAAGAAGGAGTTTTGTGCTAACTAGTTGAGTTGAAGACTGCAATGTAAGTGCAGTAGATCGTAGTAAGTTGAGAATCAATATAGTTGGCAGCAGGGTATTGATTTTGGATTTTGTGAATTGTTACTACATAAGTGAAGGGTGAAGACATGATGCATGGAATAAGATTTTGAAGAAACTAGCGTTATTCATTTTAAGTGTGGTAGAACCCAACACCGTTACCCGAATACACTAGTTAGTAGTTGGTTACGTCAGACTTGGAATGGACTGCCCAAAGATGAGTCTGAGTAATTACATCGTAGTTTTACCCATAGAGAAGTAAGGTATAATTGGATGGATTTAAGAAAGCCAAGGAAGTTGGATGTTGAAAGAATGAGCATTTGCAACCCGAGGATGAGACCAAGTGATGCTAGTGGTGAGATGAGCCATAACCCACAGGCCCCAGGACATGTCAGGAAAGCAAGCACACTCTTGCTAAAGGAAAACCTCTGGAAGAAGTTACGACCTTTGTCAATAGACGATCTTATAGGTTTTGCGCTAAACCCGAGGGTTGTGAAACACGATAGATGGTTGTTTGGCTTGCAGAATAAATGGATATGTTCGGACTCAGTTCGTCAACAAGATGAAATTTTGCAATGCCTGTGAGGATGACCGAGTGTTAGAATTCGAGATTCACTAAACCATATACAAGGTAATGATTTGGGTGCGGGATGGATTGATCACCATACCGACTTACTCTTATTATTCGCCTCTGCTATACGGGATGGTAAATCTGAGTGACTTACCTATAGTAGAGAGACGACGATGTCAAAACCTTGTTTAATCCTTAGAAAGATATAGAAGTTTTTCCCTTGTACACGGCATGTTGTTGCCAACCGTAGGATATACGGTGAGGATGAAGCCCAGACCCGTTTTCTGCAGGGACCCAAATTAACTTGCTTGACGACCACCATGAGATATCGATATTGTATAGAATTGGCGCCAGACCTGTCAGCTAAGGAGAACTAGTCTCAGAGGAACCTTGCCAAGATGAAAGGCCCCTAGAATGGATGGCAAATGTCATGCCACTACCGGAAGAACCCACAGAAGGTATTATGCCAAAGATTTGAGAAGACCGACCCTGTCAACCATAAGGGCGGAGTATATGAGCTCTCGTTAGAACCGTGACCATGTTTCTAAGTGTGGTAGCACACCAGATCATATCAATCAGTGGATCTATTAGGAGACCCCACACCCTAACCTATTTCTTGCTAGCCTCTCCGAATCTCGAGGACGAGATTCATTTTAAGTGTGGTAGATTTGTAACATCCCAAAATTCTAAATTTTGGAATGTTATAATAAATAGATAGAATTGATTGCTTGTTGTTGTGCTGAGTGAAATTGAGTGAAATTTGAAACTTTTGAAAGTTAAATGAGAGGGAATAAAATAACTTTCCCAAAACTTTCACTTTGCATTTTGATCTCCGGGAATTCAATTTCTTTTCAACACAAAACCCTAGAGTGAAGATAATATGACTTCTTCCATTTATTCTAAATGATAAAGGGCTTTGAAAGGATTTTGAATTCCAATCTCGAGATAATTCAAATTCTGAAACTTTATGCAACTCAATGATTTTCCCGAGAGAAGATAAAATGACTTCTTCAAATTATAGGAAATATGAGTTGGGAGTTTTCTGAAATTTTCTGGAACTCAATTTCAAATATTGAGTTATTTGGGTTTTATTCAAATTATTTTCTCCAAAAATAAAATACATGGAAAATAGGGTAACATGATTCCCTACGGCAGAAAATTGGAGATAAATGAATTTGAATTTTTTTTGGTATTTTAAAGTGATTTTTATTGGTTTTTAATTGCAACAGTAGGACCTTTGGATTTATTAGATTTTGTGGACATTTTATTTGACAGTAGTAAAATGTTCATGTTGTAGGGCTTATTTTTCTGCAAATTTTGATATATAATATGCCTATAGTATATTATATATTATTTGTCTTTATTTTATTTTTCTTGTCTGTGTTTAAAAAAATGTTCTTCTTCCCCGACTGGGCCGGCCCAGCAAAGCGCCAGGCCTCGGCCCAGCTCTCCTTCGCCTTCGTCCCCGTGCGGACGACGGATACCGCCGCCGCCTCGGCGTGCGTGCCATGCCCGGACTCCTCCGTGCCCCCTCTTCCAAGAAACCGAGCCCCCTCCCCTCCATAAAAGCCGCCCCGCCGCCCCGTTCTCTCCTCCTCCCGCATCTCGTGCCGCCGCCACCGCACATCTCGCCGCCGCTGCGCAATTCTGCCGCAGCCGCTGCTACTTGCTGCTGCTGTTTTGCCGCCGCCTCGCTCGCCACCCTGCCCCGCTGCTCCTCGCCTGCCTCGCCGCTGCCGCGCCCCGCCCCTCCCCCCGCCGCCGCAGGCCCATCGCCGCCCGCCGCAGCCTAGACGGAGTTCACCGCCGGCGAGATCCGATCCAAACCGCCGATCTGGTTCATAACAGACGAACCCACGGTTTTTCTTCAAAAACCGCCTAGGTAAAACCCCGGTTTTCTGTTAGTTGGTTTAATTCTTTTGGATCGGTTTTGTTAGGTTTAGTTATACAGTGAACGTTTGCCAGTTAAGACTAGAAAACGAACGTTTGCTTGATAGCTTTTTCTTTTTCTGTTTAGTTTTCGGTCAGGGACCTCTCTATAAATATTTTCTTTTACAGATTAGCCCCTAAACTTCAAACGGCCTTAACTTTCTGCTCGTTAGTCCAAATTCAACGAAACCAACGCCCACGCCTTCGTTACGATCCCCTCTTTCCAGTAATACAACTTGAACATGTTTTTGAAAATTTTAAATTTTGAATTCAACTAGTTTTAGATTTGAACTTCGTTTGACCATAACTTGAGTTTCGTAACTCCGTTTTAGTTGATTCTTTTTGCAAATCGAAGCTCTTGACCTAAACTTTTTGATAAGGCCAAATTCACATAATTTTGGTACTATTGGAAATTATTTTATGTTTCAAGAGACATTCGGTTGTTTTCGAAGTTTTCCCGAAGTGTTATTCGTTCTGTCCGATCTTTCTGAGTGATTGCTTATGTGTGGTTACCATTGCTTGCCTACGATAGATTGACCGGAGTGTGACGAGTAGATCTATCATGAGTTTTGAGTGCGAATCATCTTCACCAACATTGCAGGCAAGTTCACACTTTGATCATACTTTCCAATTACCCAGTTTTCATTGCATTAGTTATATCCTCAAACACATTGCATCAGTAGGATTAATTAACTTGTGGGGCTGGGAAGTAGATTGAGGTAGAACCTATTACCTGCATTATTTTCAAACCCTGGGAGTTACTTCTACGTTATGCTTAGGTTGCCATGCTATGCTCGTAGACGTGGTTTGGGTTTGAGTGAAATCCATGACAGATGTGAGTTGTTAATTAATGGTTCAACTTTAAGGTGGTAATTTAATACACATCTGGGTGGATTGGTTGTGGCACCCTGGAGCACCCAGTGGTTGCCGGGCACCTGGAGAAACCAGTGTTGTCCTAGGGGATCCCGGAGGAACCGTGTGATCACCCTATTGGAATGCCACCCAGGCTCAAAGGGATCATGAGATTATTCATACTAGAAACTTCCGTGTGCAGCCACAAGCTATTATGGGCTCTAGCATAGTATGAGTAAGTCGTGCAAACATCTACAATGGTGGACTAGCAGATGTAGGGGGATGTAGGTTGGTACGGTTCACCCGGTCGTAGGTGCTAGTGCTTCTGAAAGACTGTGTCTCGGTCATCCGTTTCTCAAACATCATGCAGTGCGAGAAATCAAACGGAGGAGATCGGGTCTTGTGGGGAAAAGTGCACAAACCTCTGTAGAGTGTACAAACTGATCATGATTTGCCGTGTCCCCGGTTACGGACGTCTTGAGTATCTAGTACTTGGATTATCATGTGGATGTCATCACTCTATAATTTAATTTGTTGGGTTAATGATGACTTTAATTTGGGATTGAGATGGGGGTACCATTCTCAACTATTCATGATTTAAATTTAACAAAGTAGTTAAATAAAATGCATTCCTTTGTGGTAGGGAAAAATCAGCTTTATGCAAAAATAGCCTTACAGCCTCCACCAGCCAAATATGCATGTAGTTGTAGGCATTGTTCATCTTTATCATTACAGTGTGAATTTGCCAGTACATTGAAAGTACTGACCCTTTGTGGCTGCAACGTCTCATGTTGCAGGATTATCTTACGACGAGTAAGTGATACGTTAGGGTTACGATTTCTACACTCAACTTTGCCGTTGGTGTTGATGGGAATCCACGACCTTGTTGCTTCCGCTATGATCGATTGAGGTAATAGTATTTATGTTACTTCATACATGTGATTTACCTCTGTTATAAATCCTCGAGTATTGTGTGTGTCAGCATACCGATCTAGGGATGACACAGAACACAGAGATTTCGGTCCATTCGGATCGTGGTCGGTACACGTATCAACGGGCTATGGAGATGCCCATCAATAGATATCAATGTGAGTGAGTAGGGATTGCCATGCAACGGATGCACTAGAGCTAAATATCTATGAAAGCTCAACAAAAGAAACTAGTGGGTGTGCATCCAACTTGCTTGCTCACGAAGACCTAGGGCATTTGAGGAAGCCCATCGTTGGAATATACAAGCCAAGTTCTATAACGAAAATTCCCACTAGTATATAAAGTGACTAAGCATGAGACTCTCTACAATGAAGAACATGGTGCTACTTTGAAGCACAAGTGTGGAAAAAAGATAGTAGCAATTGTCCCTTTTTCTTTTTTTCTTTTTTGGGCCTTTCTTTTTTTTTTCTCTTTTTTTGCAGAGGGGCTTTATTGATTTAGCCTTTCCTCCCATGGGACAATGCTATAATAATGATGATCATCACACTTTCATTACAACTCGATATTACAACTCGATACTACAAGAAAGTATGACTCTATATGAATGCCTCCGGCGGTGTACCGAGATGTGCAATGAAACAAGAGTGACATGTATGAAAAGTTATGCATGGTGGACTTGCCACAAATACGATGTCAACTACATGATCATGCAAGGCAATATGACAATATGATGCGTGTCATATGAACGTGTCGGGGGAAACTGTCCTCCCGCGAGCACCTATGGGACCGGAGCCCCTTCTACGTTGCGGTAAGGGAGCGGAGGGAGCACGGAGAGCAGATCGAGGAGCGCAAGCGGGCAGTTTACCCAGGTTCGGGCCGCGCGGACGCGTAAAACCCTACTCCTGCTTAGGTTGTATTGAGTTCTTGAGCTCGGGAGCTTGAAGAGCTACGGTACTAGCTACACCGAGCGAGAGAGTTGTTTAGGTTTCGAACCCCCTCTACGTTGTGCATGAGCCTCCTTTTATAGCTCAAAGGGGTCACCGACAGGTGTCAACGTAGAGGAGGGTAAAAGTGTAAATTTGGTGGTAGTTGTAACAGTGCGTGAACAGTATATGAACAGTGGTCTTCACCTAACATTGACAGTGGGGGACAAGGGCATTAACTGCCCGTCACCGTCGACCCCAAAAGTGTTCGTCCATGCTTCTCCGTTTGCCACGGCGGTAGCCTCGTCACCGCAGCTTGCCACCGTGTGCCCCAGGTTGCACAGCCATCTGCCACGTGCCCCTAGAAGGGCCCCAGGGCGACGCGTGGGCCGATGAGCTGGAGCGCGGGCACACAACATAGGTCTCCCCGGCAAGCACTTTGCCGGGGTAGTGATCTTGCCGGGCCCGGAAGCTTGTCGCTCTCCGGGGCCCGCCGGGGCGCAAGATGCGCCGAGGTATCTCTTGAGGTAAGTGTTCCTTGGCCTTCCTGGCAAGCCCCTCTTGCCAGGGTCTTGTACTAAAGTGATAACCTTGCGCCTGGTGCGGCCTTCTCGGCAAGCTCCTCTTGCCGGGGCCTTGATCTTCTGTCTTGTATACTTTGTTCTTGAATGGCTTCATAGAGACCAGAAAGGTTTCCGGCGAGCACGTGGTAAGCCCTGCCACGGGAAGCTGCTACTGCCCATGCACAAGTTGGGGTACTAAGGTACCCCTATCTTAGTACACCGACAGGAGCCCCCGGGCCTGGGCCACACACGGTGCCGAGCGCTGTTGGGCTAGGCCCAAAACAGTGCACGGGCACACGTGGCCCACGGCAAGCCGTATCCCCTTCCGTATCCGCCGCATCCCTCCCTAATGGCACGCGTCGATTGCGGCGTCGTGGGAGAGATCGTGGCCTGTTCTTTAATGGGAAATGCGGAACATCCCCCACTTCCCCCTTAAAAGCAGAGGAAGCAGGGGCAGTTCCCTCCATCGTCTTCATTGCGCCTTGATTCTCCAGAAACCCCCGTCGCCCTCCGCCTCCCAAAGGTCGACAGAGAGCCAAGCCCCTCCCTTCCTCCGCCGTCTCCCGCATCCGCGGCACCGTCGAGCTCCTCGCGTCTTTCCTCACCGCCCCCGCCATGGCTCCGAGCGACAAGGCGAAGAGCGACAAGGCCAAGAAGGAGAAGTCCGAGCAGGCGGCGAAGCTGGCAGCCCTGCGGAAGAAGTGCGTGGTCTTCACGCCGAGGCTTGGCGCGAGGGAGCTGCGGAACAAATACTATTTTTTCTGGGCGAGGGAGACCAAAGCTCATCCCCGCACCAGAGTCTTCCCCGCCGTCGCCGCCGACATGTTCCCCGGCGGGTACTTTTTCTTTGCCGCGTTCTTCCATTGTGGTCTGTGCCCTCCGTTCTCAGAGTTCTTTTGCGATGTAATGAATACATACGGCCTCCACCTTCTAGATTTCACCCCCAACGCCATCCTTACGATGGCCGTTTTCGTACATCTGTGCGAAAACTATGTTGGGGTTCATCCAAGCGTAGCTCTTTTCCGCCCCTTCTTCATGCCTAGAGTAGAGTCAGGTGCCCCCCTCTCGGGCGGCATCTCCTGGATCTTTAGGCTGAACAAGAAGGACTCGTACCTGAAGGGAGAGCTTCGCGGCAAGTGGGAGGAGTGGAGAGCCGATTGGTGCTGGGTGTTGGAAGATAACACTGAGCCTTTTACCGCACCGCGCCAGACAGCCATAGTGCGTGGCAGGGATTGGAGTGAATTAGCCCCGGAGGACAGCAAGCTTAATATCGCCCTCATTAGGATCATTCGTCTCCGGGTCGCCAATCTGACTATCGGAGAAGTTGGAGCAGATTTCCTCCGCCGCCGCATCGCCCCTTTACAAGAAAGGAAGAGGCCCGCCTGGGAATTCGGCAATGCGGCAGATATCATGAGGCTGCGCCCTGGATTGAACTATAACATCACCGCCTTGGAGTTGAAGGGGATGGTTCAGGAGCTCTTCAAGCATGACCCCAACCACCCGGAGTGGTTCAGACCTTCCCGGGGAGTGGTGCCGCTGTGCAACAGCACTGCCCGCGATTCTCTACGAGCGGTGATGCCCGCGTGCGACTCCCATGGCGTCGTCCCCACTTGGATAGAGCCTCTGCCGGATACCGTGCTGACCTTCTTCGACAACTTGGTCGAGAAGCCCCGCAACACCGAGGAGAACAAGGGCCTTACCCGGGCTACTACTGAGCGGGATATAGCTTACATCGCCACCAGGATGGAGGAGGCCGCCGCAGCTGCGGCTGCGGGCGACTTTGGATATACTGTGGAAGAGGCGCAGGCCGCGGACGTAGTGAGCCAAGCAGAGGAGGCGGAAATCCTCAAGCTGCTAAAGCTTGCGCCCGAGGAGTTTGCCGGGGAGCCTTCCGTGAAGTTTGCCGGGACGAGCGAGGTTGTCGGGGGGAGCGAGGCCGCCGGGCATGGCACTGAGTCCAGCGGGCCTGCCGAGGAGGAGGAGGACGCCGAGGCCGATGAAGACTCTGGTGGATCTCTGAATCTTGACGACGATGCCTCCTCGTCCTCGGAGAACTCTCCGCCACCGCCAAGCCCAACGCAGCAACCGAAGAAGCGCCTCCGCAAGGCAGCTGAGGCGGCGAGGCCACAGGCGTCTCGACAGCAGCCGGCGCGCCGTGCGACGCGCGCCACCAAGACGAGCGAGGTCGTCAAGGAGGCGCCCCGTGCCCGAGCGCCAAGCGGAGGGGGATCTTCCCGGAGCGGAACGGGTGCTCCTTCTGCTCCTCGGTCCTCGGCGACGACGGGGGCCGGGTCTTCGCAGCCCACAGCCCCGGAGACCGCCAAGCGCCCGAGGGAGCCTTCTCCTCCAGCTCCTCGCGCGGGAGCACCCCAGGCGGAGTTTGACTTCTCCGCCCTCAGCTCCGACGAAGAGGAAGAGGAGTAAGTACTTGCAATTCTTTTAGTTTCTTTGATTTTGTCTTGATTTTCCTTGCTTGGTTCTGATCTTGCTTTTGTTTCCAGGACCTTGACCCACAGGATGGCGAAGAGGGCCAAGATCCCCGTGGTCACTACTGAAGACGACGAGCCTGCCGCAGCGACGGAGGATGTGCCAACGGCAGACTTGCCGGACTAGCCTACTGCTCCGAGGAGCAGCCCCCAGCGCAGCCCCCAGCGTAAGTCTGGTTTTTATCTTTCCGCTTGACGGGTGCGCTTGAGGTTATCACCTTAGTTGATGTTTTGTTGTCTTGTGTAGAAGCGGAGCCGCAGCCGCAGGAGCACCAGGAGGTCGCCCCCGACGAGCCACTTGCTCCACCCTCCCCGCCAAGGGTGAACTCCCCGGCAAGGGAGAACGCTCCGCCAAGGACGGGCACTCCGCCAAGGGCGAGTACCCCGCCAAGGGTGAGCAGCCTGACAAGGGTGAGCATCCCGCCAAGGGAGGGCGCAGGCGGCCCTCCGCCAGCAGGGGCCACTACTCCGCCGCCAAGGGAGAATTCCCCGGCGAGGGACCCTGTCATTGAGGAAGTCCGCGAAGGTAAAGCTTGTAATTTCTTCTTCCCGGATTCGTCTTTTTTGGATATTTGCTTGATTCTTTCTTTACTTTTTCTTCTGCTAGATCCTCCTGCACCGGAGCGGATGGAGACGGAGGTCACCGCTGAGGAGGAGGTGCACGGCAACGGCGGCAACGCCACTGCTCCCGAGGGAAGGGCTGGAGCCGACGAGCCTGCCGCTGAAGAGACCGCCCCGACCGCAGACGCCGCGGCTGGGGAAGGGACCGACGACCGCACTGCTGGACCGGAGGCCGCAGGAGCGCCGGACGCTGCACCGGCTGCCGACCCTTCCGCCTCCGCGGCTGGGCAGGGCGTCTACCTGGAGGCCGCCAACGGGGTCTTCATACAAGTCCCGTGGGCGTCCTCGTCTCGGGCACCCGCGGAGGGAGAGACCTTTGACGGAGAGGTCCTCGCCTCCGCCGGATTGAAGGTTCTTGAAGCGCCCGGCAGCAGCGACGAGCCCGAAGAGGAGAGGCTCCTTCGTCGGCTCCTGGCCTTGTACCGGGCCAGGCAGGCGAAGTTGGAGTCTCGGGAGGCTCTCGCCGCCAAGGCTGGAGCTGATCTGGAGAAGCGCGCCGCGGAGCTCCGCGCCGACAACCAGGCGGCCCTCTGCAACTTGGCGGAGGAGCATGAAGAGCTTGCCGGGGCGCAGCAAGCCTTCCTCCTTGAGAAAGCTGAGGCCGAGGAGCAGCAGCGGTTGGCCGCCGAAGAGCTGTCCCGACGAGAAGGTGTACTCAACCAGCGGAAGGTCGACCTCGATGCCCACGAGGACGACCTCGCCGCCCGGGAGCAGGCCATTGGCGGGGCTCTGAAGGAGGCGAGGAGCGCCGCAGCCGCCGCAGAGACCGCCAAGAAAGACTTGGAGGCCAAGGTGGAGGAGCTGGAGTTGTACCTGAAGGCGAGCGAGGACAGAGTCACTGCGCTCAATGTGGAGCGGGAGAAAGATGCCCACACCAACTCTGAGCTGCAGGTACGTCTCTCCGAGAAGGGCACAGAGCTCTCTGATGCCAAGAACTCAATTGCTGACTTAGAGCTGAAGGTCTCCACCCTGACTGGCTCGCTCGACGCCGCACGGGACCGCGAGACGAGGCCGAAGGACGAACTCCGCAAGGAAAAGGCCTTGGTGGAGAGCGCCGCCGTCTCAGCGAACAACTTCAACCAGGCAGTGGAGCAGTGGACTGAGGAGCTGGTCACCTACGCCGCCAATATTGACGCGGAGATGATGGCGCTGAAGGCGGAGCATCTCGTGTACTCCCCGGACGAGAGCCTCCCCCACAGCGCCAAGTTGAGTCTGTTTTTCAGGGGAATCGCGCCGGCGCTTGCGCGGTTGCGGGAGAAGATCCCCGTGCAGTTAGCCGACGAGGCGCGTCGGCTCTGCATGGGCACCTTGGAGCGGGTCTTGTCGAAGATCGTCTACCGCAACCCCGGCATCAACCTCGTCAACGTCCTCCGCACCTTGCCGCCCGAAGCTGACCAGGAGGCGTTGAGGGCGCAGGTTGCCCACATCGTCGCCAAGGTGGGCAAGATCACGAGGCGTGAAGGCGACCGCGTAGATTAGATTCCTTTCTTTCTGCTTCCTTTGCCGCTGCCAATTAAGTCATAGGCAGTAGTTGATTAGAATAGCGGCAAGCTATCTTTGTAAGATACACTTTTATTTTAAGCAATCGATGCGGTGTTATCTCCCTTGATTTTGATCCTTCACTTTGTATGCTTTTTACCCTACGCTTTCAGGGAACTTGCCGGCAAGGGGCCCTTGCCGCGAGCTCTGAGTGCTGGACTCTGAGCAGCTTGCTGGCAATGCCCTTACCGGCAAGAAACCTTGTCGCAGCTAGTCGCAGCACACTTACATTGCTAAGCGAACTCGAAAACGAAGTAAGGGCGCGACACTTGTCGCAGCTCACTTAAGTCGTTGAGCGTGCTCGAAACAAAACAAGGGTGTGGCTAGCCACGGGTAGGTTCCTCCGCGCACAGGTTTTCCATACAAAGTGTGGTTGTTCAAGGAAGATAACCAAATTATAAAAAAATTGAATTACTCAAACTTTGGCAACTTAGCTTTCATAGATTGTTTGCTCCCTGGCAAGGCTTCTCTTTCTTGAACAGCACTTGGTTCATATGCCTCCATCTCCTTCCCCCCCGCCCCCCGGCAAACTTGTGCGCGAGGAATACTCCTTCTGCTTAAGAGGGAAAGAAGAAGAGGAGGAAAAACAAGTATAGTGCCTCATGGCTTGCTAGGGCTTACTGGGGATGTGCGTTGCACAAGGTGTCAAATGATGCATGCAAATAACTAAGAAAAGCATGGAAATGACAAATAGTGCGAAGCAGAAAAGCTTTACTGATGCACGGGATCTGCGCCCGGCTTTGTACAAAGGTTTACATGCAACAGCGGCAAGACTTGTACAAAAGGTGGTTGCCGGAGCGGATCACGGCAACCGCGCCTTATGGGTGAAACTTGCGAAGATGCTCTATGTTCCAGGAGTTGCTCACCGGTAAGCCTTCTTCGGTCTCAAGGCGGACAGCTCCGGGCCTTGTGACTTCTCTCACCCGATAAGGGCCTTCCCACTTCGGCGTCAACTTGTTGGAATTCTTGGCGGACTGAACACGCCGAAGAACAAGGTCGCCTTCCTCGAGGCTCCTGGCCTTGACCTTGCGGCTATGATAGCGACGCAAGGCTTGCTGGTATCGAGCAGCTCGTACAGCAGCCTGAAGACGTTCCTCCTCAAGGAGCAATGCATCATCTTGTCGCAGTTGCTCTTGCTCGAGCTCATCGTAAGCGAGCACTCGAGGAGATCCGTATACGAGTTCCGTGGGGAGAACTGCCTCTGCTCCATAGACAAGAGCAAAGGGTGTCTGTCCGGTGGCTCGATTTGGTGTCGTCCTGATTGACCAAAGAGCCGCCGGCAACTCCTCTATCCAGTTTCTTCCGCACTAGCGCAGCCTGTCGAAAGTTCTTGTCTTAAGTCCGCGCATCACTTTAGCATTGGCCCTCTCCGCTTGACCATTGCTCCTCGGGTGAGCAACAGAAGCGAAGCAGACCTTGGCGCCAAGGTCTTGGACGTACTGCATGAAGGTGCGACTTGTAAACTGTGTGCCATTGTCGGTGATGATCCTGTTAGGGATTCCGAAACGGCAAACAAACGATCTGAAGAACCTGACTGCTGACTGTGCTCTCACCTTTCTCACTGGTTCCACTTCTGGCCACTTTGTGAACTTGTCGATTGCTACGTACAAGTACTCAAAGCCCCCGACAGCGCGGGGAAAAGTGCCGAGGATATCGAGCCCCCAGACCGAGAAGGGCCAGGACAAAGGGATTGTCTGGAGAGCTTGAGCTGGCTGGTGAATTTGCTTGGCATGGAACTGGCACGCTTCACACTTGGTTACTTGTGCAGTTGCATCTTGGAGGGCTTCTGGCCAGAAGAACCCTTGCCGGAACGCCTTCCCGGCAAGTGCCCTTGCGCCAATGTGGTGGCCACATATGCCTCCATGTATCTCTGCCAACAGCTTCTGTCCATCTTCTCTAGAAATGCACTTCAACCTGACACCATTGAGTCTTCTTCTGTACAGTTCATTGTCAACGAACTGGTACATACTTGACTGCCTGGTTATTTTCTCTATCTCTTCTGGCTCGTCGGGAAGTTCTCCAGTTTGCAGAAAGCGGACGATTTGCTGTGCCCATGCTGGAGCCTGAGGCTCAACAACAAGGATTAAAGGCATGAGGGCTGCTGCGGGAACCTCAGCTTCTACGGCAAGAACCTGCGGCTCTGCCGGAGCTGATGGTCCCCCGGCAAGCCTGCCGGGGCAAAGCTTGTCGGGAACGCTTGTTTCAACTGTACAGACCCTTGGATCTGCAGGAGCAAACTGTTCCTCAGCATCTTGGCTGTTGATCTTGGGGACCTTGGCGGTGGCTTCTGGAAGATCCGCCGGCAAGTAGTCGCCGGAGACCAATTTTCTCTTCTTGTTTTGCCCAACTGATGGTGTAACGGATGGCTGAGATAACTTGAGCAGGAAGGTCCCTGGTTCCACAGGTAACTTCATCGCAGCACACTTTGAGAGGCCATCTGCAATATCATTCTGAGCTCTTCGAACGTGCTCCATTTGCAGACCCTCAAAGTGTTCTTCAAGCTTCCTCACTTCATCAACATAAGCTTCCATCAAAGGGCTCTGATAACTCTTATTCACTTGTCGGGCCACCAACTGTGAATCTCCCCACACAATCAACTTCTTGATCCCAAGCTCGGCCGCAATTTTGAGGCCGGCAAGCAAACCTTCATACTCTGCAGTATTGTTTGTCGCTTGCTCCTTGGGAAAGTGCATCTGGACAACGTACTTGAGGTGCTCTCCGGTGGGCGCTATGAGTACCACGCCGGCACCGGCGCCTTGCAGCGAGAAAGCACCATCAAAGTACATTATCCATTCGCTGCTTGCTTCTTGGACGGGGACGCTTGTCTCTGGGACTTCTTCATCTGGCGTTGGGGTCCATTCCACTATGAATTCTGCCAATGCTCTGCTTTGTATGGTTGAAGTACTCTCAAACTTGAGACCAAAGCTTGACAGCTCCAGTGCCCACTCGACGATCCTGCCTGTTGCTTCAGGATTTTGCAATATCCTCTTCAACGGAAAGCGAGTGACCACTGTTATCTCGTGTGCTTGGAAGTAATGGCGCAGCTTCCTTGAGACCATGAGGAGGCCGAAAAGCAACTTCTGCACCCCAGAGTATCTTGATCTAGCCCCCTGCAAGAGGGAACTTACAAAATAAACTGGGCGCTGCACCATCTTCTTTCGCACTTCTCCTTGTTCCTGCGCAGACTTGTCCTTGTCGGGGCCAGAGCTTGTCGGGGAAGCCCCCTGCTTGTCGCTGGATTCGCTTGCCGGGGATGTGGGTTCCTCATCTGCCTCCCTCTCCGCTACCAACGCAGCACTAACCACTTGATTGGTTGCCGCTAGGTACAGCGGCAACTTCTCTTGTGGTCTAGGTGCGACAAGTATCGGGGTAGAGGACAGGTATCCTTTCAAGTCTTGCAGCGCTGCCTCCGCTTCCGGAGTCCATTTCATGGGACCTGTCTTTTTCAAAATTTTGAAGAAAGGCAGGGCGCGTTCTGCAGACTTTGAAATGAACCTGCTGAGGGCAGCCACACAACCAGCAAGTCTTCTTACGTCCTTGACGCGCTTCGGGGCTTCAATCTGCTCGATGGCTTTAATCTTGTCGGGATTGGCTTCAATCCCCCTCTGGGACACAAAGAACCCGAGAAGCTTGCTGGAGGGGACTCCGAAGACGCACTTCTCGGGGTTCAGCTTGAGCTGGATCTTGCGCAGATTCTCAAAAGTTTCCTCTAAGTCTTGGATCAGAGTATCCTTGCTCTTGCTCTTGACCACTATATCATCCATGTAGGCTTCCACATTTCTGTGGATGTGTGGCTCAAAAGCAGTGTGCACCACCCTTGCAAATGTTGAGCCTGCATTCTTCAATCCAAAGGGCATGCGTATGAAGCAATATGTGCCGCATGGAGTAATGAATGCAGTCTTCTCTTCATCTTCTTTGGCCATGAATATCTGGTGGTAACCTGAGTATGCATCAAGGAAGGAAAGCAGCTCACATCCAGCTGTGGAGTCAACAATCTGGTCAATACGCGGCAAGGGAAATGGATCCTTGGGACATGCTTTATTCACATCAGTGAAGTCTATACAAAGTCTCCACTTCCCATTGGCCTTGCGCACGACAACTGGATTGGCTAACCACGTAGGATGGATTACGCCTCTAACTAGGTCTGCTGCTTCCAACTTCTTTATCTCTTCGGCGATGAATTCTTGGCGCTCCACGGCTTTCTTCCTGACCTTTTGCTTGACGGGCCGCGCATGAGGACAAACAGCAAGCTTGTGCTCAATTACCTTCCTGGGAACGCCGGGGATGTCAGATGGTTGCCATGCAAACACATCGACATTCGCCCGCAGGAAGGCAACGAGCGCGCTTTCCTATTTGTTGTCGAGCGTAGCACTGATGGTGAAGGTACCACCAGTGCCGTCCTCCTTGGCGGACACCTTCTTGGTTGCCGGTGGAGCCGCCATTCCTTTCTTGCACTTGCCGGTGGAGCTCGATGGTGCGTCCTCGACGGCAGCGCAGCACTCCGAAGAGGTGCGTTTGCCGGAGTGGGCCCCAGAGCTCTCGACGGACTTGGTCTTGGTCTTCCCCCCGGGAGCTTCAGCGGCAAGTGTGTTGCTCTCTGTTGCGGCTGCTGCATCCCGGTAGATCTTGTCGGCGCAGATAAGCGCGTCCTTCTTGTCGCCGGGGACAGAGCTGACGCTTATCGGCCCCGGCATCTTGAGTACGTTGTAGGCATAGTGGGAAGCTGCCATGAACTTGGCGAGGGCAGGACGTCCAAGTATCCCATTTTATGGTAATGGGATATCAGCAACATCAAACGTGATCCTCTCCGTCCTGAAGTTGAGCTCCCCGCCAAAGGTCACTGGCAGAGTAATCTTTCCCTTCGGCTTGCTCCTTCCCGGGTTGATCCCTTGGAACGACCCGGTTTCTTCGAGCTCGCCGTCTGGGATCTGTAGCTTCTTGATCACAGCTGAGGAGATCAAGTTTAGGCCGGCCCCGCCGTCAACCAACATCTTGGTGACCTTGAGGTTGCGGATAGTTGGTGAGACCAACATCGGCAAGCACCCGACCGCAGTGGTGCGGTCAGGGTGGTCCTCAAGGTCAAAGATGATGGGCGTGCCGGACCACTTCAGCAGCCTGCGTGTCTCGACGGGCGGCTCAGCTGCATTCACTTCTCGCACCCACTGCTTGAGCTGGCGGTGGGAAGTGTGCAGAGAGGCGCCTCCGTCGACACACAGAACCTCTGTGGCCTTCTGGAACTCCTGCTCGCTATTGTCTCCTTCTTCCATGTCATCATCGTCGTCTTCATCCTCATCCTTGTCGCGGCCCCGGGGAGGTCTATCACCTTTCCGCTGCTTGGCCTTGCCGCGGCGTCCTCCCCGGCCGTTGAACGGCCGCTTCTTGCTGGGTTCTCCTCCGCCTCCTTGGGCCTTCTCCTTGTCGCGACGCTCGTATTCAGCCTTCTGCTGCTCTATGAGGTACTCGACTCTCTTGCAGTTCTGAAGATCGTGGCCCTTGGTGCGGTGGATCTTGCAGTACTGCTTGTCGGAGCCGTCCTGCTTGTCGGCTGCCGCTACAGGGGCAGGCTCCTTGCCGGAACCGCCAGCCTGTGCCTTCTGGGCGGGAGCCTCCTTGCCGGACTGCTCGACAACCAGCACCTCCTTGCTCTTCTTCTTTCTGTTATTCCGCCGCCGGTTTTTCCTTGCCGGGGCGGCATCCTCGCTGTCGCTTCCTCCTGCGCCAGTATCCTCTCCGGGGAGTCTCCTCCCCTCTTCGGCGCGCGCGCACTTGTCAGCCAGAGCGTAGAGCTCGCTGACATCCCGGATCTTGGTCATAGCCATCTCTTCCCTCATCCGGCGGTTACGCACGTTCTGGTGGAACGCGCTGATAACCGCGGCAGGGTGGACGTCGGGAATGTTGTGCTGGACGCGGCTGAATCTCTGGATATACTTGCGCAGGGACTCTCCCTCCTTCTGGGCCAAGATGTGGATATCGCTCTCCTGGCCGTGGGGTTTGTGACCGCCCGTGAAGGCGCCAACAAACTGGTGGCACAGATCCGCCCACGAAGAGATGGAGTTCTCCGGCAAGTGCATAAGCCAAGACCGGACGTTTGGCTTAAGCACTAGCGGGAAGTAGTTGGCTAGGATCTTCTCGTCGCGTCCCCCGGCAGCCTGCACCGCGATGGTGTACATGCTGAGGAACTCCGAGGGGTGTGTCTTGCCGTCGTACTTCTCGGGTACGTCGGGCTTGAAATTTTTCATGCTGGGCCACTGGACTTGCCGCAGCTCACGGGTGAACGCAGGGCAACCTGCCGCGTACGGCAAGTCGCCTGGTTCACCGGGCGCGTGCGCGTCGACAGCGGTCCCAGCGCGCTGATCTGACTGTCTTCGGGCTTCTCGTCGACGCTCGATGCGAGTCCGAGCGTCTTCTTGCCGCCTGTCGTCTAGGACTTGGCGCTGATCGCGGCGAGCCCGCGGATCCGACGACGCCGTGGAGTCGTCGTCGACGTTGATCCGGCGGGGTGGCGATTTCTGCTTCCGCGGCGGGGAGTGCACGGTAGTTGCACCCCCGGCGGTCTTGTTGCCATCGGTCTTCGCTTGGTCGACTTGCCGCGGCCGTGAGGTTGCCAGCTGCTGTGGCGCGTCGTTGTTGGCGAAGGCGATGAGGCTCTGAATCGTCGCCCTCCAGTCTTCGGCCTTGTCTGCCGCTGGAGGGAAGTCGAGGAGCAGTTGTGCTCTTGCTAGAGCTTCTGCTGGAGAAGAGGGGAACGGTGGCGAGCGGTGCGAGGAGCGGGACACGCTCGGACTTCTAACAGCGTTAGAAGGAGCATGTTCCCGCCCCGGCGACCGCGCCTTGCTCGTACCAGCGCGCTGGCCTTGAGCATCCCGCGATCCTCCGGCTTGGCTACGCCCCAGCAAGCGTATGGTACCTCCAGTACCACGCCGTTGCGGGTCTTGTACCTCCTGGGAGGGACGTGAGGCGTGTACGGATGCCGAGGCTTTAGAGTTCGCCCGGTCGTCAGTCTTGTCCTTGGACTTGGTGGCGCCGTGAGTTTCCTCGCCGGCGACCACCCTTCCGTCGGCGTCTCCTCCACCAACCGTTGGTTCTGGTGGCGGTGGAATCGACGCAGACGGGCCTCCGACCTCCGAAGCCTTCTTCTTCGGAGGCATGTCGTTGTAGCTGATGAAGTTGATGAAGCTGGAGAGGTTGATGAAGAATGCGCCCGTGTGAGCGCCGGATCAGGTTCGCACAACCTCGACGCCCCCTACCTGGCGCGCCAAAGATGTCGGGGGAAACTGTCCTCCCACGAGCACCTATGGGACCGGAGCCCCTTCTACGTTGCGGTAAGGGAGCGGAGGGAGCACGGAGAGCAGATCGAGGAGCGCATGCGGGCAGTTTACCCAGGTTCGGGCCGCGCGGACGCGTAAAACCCTACTCCTGCTTAGGTTGTATTGAGTTCTTGAGCTCGGGAGCTTGAAGAGCTACAGTACTAGCTACACCGAGCGAGAGAGTTGTTTAGGTTTCGAACCCCCTCTACGTTGTGCATGAGCCTCCTTTTATAGCTCAAAGGGGTCACCGACAGGTGTCAACGTAGAGGAGGGTAAAAGTGTAAATTTGGTGGTAGTTGTAACAGTGCGTGAACAGTATATGAACAGTGGTCTTCACCTAACATTGACAGTGGGGGACAAGGGCATTAACTGCCCGTCGCCGTCGACCCCAAAAGTGTTCGTCCATGCTTCTCCGTTTGCCACGGCGGTAGCCTCGTCACCGCAGCTTGCCACCGTGTGCCCCAGGCTGCACAGCCATCTGCCACGTGCCCCTGGAAGGGCCCCAGGGCGACGCGTGGGCCGATGAGCTGGAGCGCGGGCACACAACATAGGTCTCCCCGGCAAGCACTTTGCCGGGGTAGTGATCTTGCCGGGCCCGGAAGCTTGTCGCTCTCCGGGGCCCGCCGGGGCGCAAGATGCGCCGAGGTATCTCTTGAGGTAAGTGTTCCTTGGCCTTCCTGGCAAGCCCCTCTTGCCAGGGTCTTATACTAAAGTGATAACCTTGAGCCTGGTGCGGCCTTCCCGGCAAGCTCCTCTTGCCGGGGCCTTGATCTTCTGTCTTGTATACTTTGTTCTTGAATGGCTTCATAGGGACCAGAAAGGTTTCCGGCGAGCACGTGGTAAGCCCTGCCACGGGAAGCTGCTACTGCCCGTGCACAAGTTGGGGTACTAAGGTACCCCTATCTTAGTACACCGACAGAATGGAACAATGGAAAGTTGCATGGCAATATATCTCGGAATGGCTATGGAAATGCCATGATAGGTAGGTATGGTGTCTGTTTTGAGGAAGGATATATAGTGGTTGTATGGTACCGGCGAAAGTTGCACGATACAAGAGAGGCTAGCAATGGTGGAAGGGTGAGAGTGCGTATAATCCATGGACTCAAAATTAGTCATAAGAACTCATATACTTATTGCAAAAATCTACGAGTCATCAAAACAAAGAAATCAACGCATGCTCCTAGGGGGGAGGTTGGTAGGAGTTAACCATCGCGCGCCCCCGACCTCCACCAAAGGTTGACACTTTACAAATACCTCTTGCTCTAACTTCGTCACATAGCGGTTCACCATACGTGCATGCTACGGGAATCACTAACCTTAACACAAGTATTTCTCAATTTCATAATAACTCCACTAGCATGACTCTAATATCACTATCCTCATATCTCAAAACAATTATCAAGCACCCAACATCTCATCATATTCAATGCACTTAGTGTGAAAGTTTTTACTACATTGATATTGGATGTCTATCATGTGAAGACTAGTTTAATAGCCTAAACACATTACCATGCTGTTTTAATAGACTCTCAAATGAATATAAGTGAAGTATGAGAGTTCAACAATTTCTTCAAAATATTATCACCACCGTGCTCTAAAAGATGTAAGTGAAGCACTAGAGCAAAAACTATTCAACTCAAAAGATATAAGTGAAGCACATAGATTGTTCTAACAATTCCTAGGCCATATTTAACTCCCTCAAATAGGTGTGTACAGCAAGGACAATTGTGGCTAACAAGCAAAGACTCAAATTATACAAGACGCTCCAAGCAAAACACATATCATGTGGTGAATAAAAATATAGCTCCAAGTATAGTTACCGATGGATGAAGACGAAAGAGGGGATGCCTTCCCGGGGCATCCCCAAGCTTGGGCTTTTGGTTGTCCTTGAATTTTACTTGGGGTGCCATGGGCATCCCCAACCTTAGTCCCTTGCTACTCTTTGTTCCATAGTCCATCAAAGCAATACTCAAAACTTGAAAACTTCACAACACAAAACATAGACAAAAATTCTCGTGAGCTCCGTTAGTATAAGAAAGCAAACCACTACTCAAAGGTACTGCAATGAATTCATTCTCTGTTTATATTGGTGTTAAACCTACTATATTCCAACTTCTCTATGGTTCATACTTCACAATATTACTCATAGATGCATTGAAATAAGCAAACAACACAAGAAAAACAGAATCTGTCAAAAACAGAACAGTCTGTAGTAATCTGCAGGTTTCTCATACTTCTGTAACTCCAGAAAATTCATACTAAATTGGTAAAAGTGAGTAATTTGTCTATTAATCATCTGCAAAAAGAATCAACTAAATAGCACGCTCCAGTAAAATCTGATGACCATTCTAGCAAGCGCTAACGATTCTGTTTTTCACAGCAAGATCACATAAACTTCACACAAGTCTTCCCAAAGGTTCTACGTGGCACAAACACTAAACAAAACATGAAACCACATCTAAACAGAAGCTAGATGAAATATTTATTCCCTAACAGCAGCAAAAACAAAAAAATATAAAATTGGGTTGCCTCCCAACAAGTGCTATCGTTTTATGCCCCTAGCTAGGCACGATACAAGATAGATCTAGGTATTGCTATCTTTGGAAGGCAATCCATAAGTGGCTCTCATAATAGATTCATATGGTAATTTGATTTTTTTTCTAGGAAAGTGTTCCATGCCTTTCCTTAATGGAAATTTTAATCTAATATTTCCTTCCTTCATATCAATAATTGCACCAATTGTTCTAAGGAAAGGTCTACCAAGAATAATAGGACATGAAGGATTGCAATCTATATCAAGAACAATGAAATCTACGGGCACATAATTCCTATTGGCAACAATAAGAACATCATTAATCCTTCCCATAGGTTTCTTAATAGTGGAATCCACAAGATGCAAATTTAAAGAACAATCATCAAGCTCATGGAACCCTAGCAAATCACACAAAGTTTTTGGAATAGTGGAGACACTTGCACCCAAATCACACAAAGCATAGAATTCATGATCTTTTATTTTTATTTTTATAGTAGGTTCCCACTCATCATAAAGCTTTCTAGGGATAGAAACTTCTAACTCAAGTTTTTCTTCATAAGATAGCATCAAAGCATCAACAATGTGTTTGGTGAAAGCTTTATTTTGACTATAAGCATGCGGAGAATTTACAACAAGGAAATACAATCAATCAAAGATCAATTATCATAATTGAATTCCTTGAAATCCAAAGTAGTGGGTTCATCACTATGCAAAGTTTTAATCTCTACACTCCCACGTTTAACAATTTTAGCATCAAGATCTAAAAACTCTGAATCATTGGGACACCTTAAAGTAGAATCATCTCCAATCCTATCTTCATCAAGATTTATACTAGAAAACAAGGATCTAATGGGAGACGCATCAATAACTTTCAGATCTTCATATTTATTTTCATGATAACTAGAAGACCACGCTTTAATATAATCCTCCCTTTTAGCACGCATCCTAGCGGTTCTTTCTTTGCATTCATCAATGGAAATTCTCATGGCTTTGAGTGACTCATTGATATCATGCTTAGATCTAAGTTTCAAAGAATCAACATCAAGAGTAATTCTATCCATAGTTCTAGCCAATTCATCAATCTTAAGCAATTTCTCTTCAAGCATAGCATTGAAATTCTTTTGCGAGATCATAAACTCCTTAACACTAGTTTCAAATTCAGAAGGCAACTTTCCATAAGATTTGTTGTAGGAATTACCATAATTATTAGAGGAATTACTAGGAAAAGGCCTAGGATTAAAATTCCCTCTATAAGCATTGTTACCAAAATTATTCCTACCAACAAAATTCACATCCAAAGATTCATTGTTATTTTCAATCAAAGTGGACAAAGGCATATCATTAGGATCTGAAGAAGCACTCTTAGCAGCAAATAATTTCATAAAATCATCTATCTTTCCACTCAAAACACTAATTTCTTCAATAGCATGCACTTTTTTACTAGTAGATCTTTCGGTGTGCCATTGAGAATAATTAACCATAATATTATCTAGGAGTTTGGTAGCTTCTCATAAGGTAGTTTCCATGAAAGTGCCTCCCGCGGCCAAGTCTAAAAGATTTCTAGAAGCAAAATTCAATCCAGCATAAAAGTTCTGAATAATCATCCATAGATTCAAATCATGTGTAGGGCAATTACGTATCATTAATTTCATTCTCTCCCAAGCATGTGCAACCTGCTCATGATCTAGTTGCTTAAAGTTCATAATATCGTTTCTAAGAGAGATGATCTTAGTAGGAGGGAAATACTTAGAGATAAAAGCATCTTTGCACTTATTCCACGAATCAATACTATTTCTAGGCAAATAGGAAAACCAAGTTTTAGAACGATCTCTAAGTGAAAATGGAAATAACTTCAATTTGACAATATCGTTATCCATATCCCTTTTCTTTTGCATATCACACAAATCAACAAAGTTGTTTAGATGGGTAGCTGCATCTTCACTAGGAAGGCCGGAGAATTGATCTTTCATGACAAGATTCAACAAAGCAGCATTGATCTCACAAGATTCAGCATCGGTAATAGGAGCAATCGGAGTGCTAATAAAATCATTATTGTTGGTATTGGAGAAGTCACACAATTTGGTATTGTTCTGAACCATAGTGACAAGCATGCAATCCAACACACACAAGCAAACAAGAAGCAAGCGAACAATAAACACACGACAGAAGAAGGGCAAATAAAATGGCAAGGGTGAAGTGGGGTATAGGAAAACGAGAGGCAAAAATATAATGCGAAGGATAAGGGTTTGTGATAGGTACTTGGTATATGACTTTTGCGTAAGCCTCCCCGGCAACGGCGCCAGAAATTCTTCATGCTACTACTCGAGCTTGTGTTGTATTCCCTCGAAGAGGAAAGGGAGATGCAGCACAGTAGCGTAAGTATTCCCCTCAGTTTTTGAGAACCAAGGTATCAATCCAGTAGGAGACCACGCGTGAGTCCCTCGCACCTGCACAAAAAAATAAGAACTTCGCAGCCAACGCGATAAGGGGTTGTCAATCCCTTTACGGTCACTTACGAAAGTGAGATCTCATAGAGATGATAGTTTATATTTTTGGTATTTTTGTTTATATGAACAGAAAGTAAAAGCAGAAAAAGTAAAGTAGATGTAGATTGATAAGTTGATAATAGACCCGGGGGCCATAGTGTTCTCTAGTGGCTTCTCTCATGATAGCGATATTCTATGGCTGGTAAACAAATTACTGTCGAGCAATTGATAGAAAAGCGAATAATTATGAGACTATCTAGGCATGATCACTGTATATAGGCATCATGTCCGAGACAAGTAGATCGACTCCTGCCTGCATCTACTACTATTACTCCACACATCGACCGCTATCCAACATGCATCTAGTGTCTTGAGTTCATAAGAACAGAGTAACGCCTTAAGCAAGATTACATGATGTAGAGGGATAAACTCAAGCAATATGATATAAACCCCATCTTTTTATCCTTGATGGCAACAATACAATACGTGCCTTGCTGCCCCTACTGTCACTAGGAAAGGACACCGCAAGATTGAACCCAAAGCCAAGCACTTCTCCCATTGCAAGAACTATAGATCTAGTAGGCCAAACCAAACCAATAATTCGAAGAGACTTGCAAGGATATTATGAGCACACATAAAGAGTTCAGAGAAGAACCAAATATTTCTCATAGATAATCTTGATCATAAACTCACAATTCATCGGATCTCGACAAACACACCGCAAAAAGAGATTACATCGAATAGATCTCCTCGAAGACCGAGGAGAACTTTGTATTGAGATCCAGCGAGAGATAAGAATCCATCTAGATACTAGCTACGGATCCGAAGGTCTGTGGTAAACTACTCACAACTCATGGTGAGGGGGCGATGATGATGATGTAGAAGCACTCCGTGATGGATCCCCCTCCGGCGGAGCTCCGGAACAGGCTCCAAGATGGAATCTCACGGGAACAGAAGGTTACAGCGGTGGAATTAGGGTTTTCTCTCTATTGCTGATGGTTTCGGGGTACGTAGACTTATATAGGAGGAAGGAGGGCACCGGGGGACTCTCGAGGGGCCCACGAGGCAGGGGGTGCGCCCTAGGAAGGGGGGCGCGCCCCCCACCCTCATGGGCACCTCGTGGCCCCTCTGCCGTGGTTCTCAAGTCTCCCGTGCGTGGTTTTCTCCAAAAATAACTCTCCTGAAGGTTTCATTCCGTTTGGACTCCATTTGATATTCCTTTTCTGCAAAACCCTGAAACAAGCAAAAAAACAGCAATCTGGACTGGGCCTTTGGGTTAGTACGTTAGTCCCAAAAATGATATAAATGTGTACGACAAAGCCCATTAAACATCCAAGACATCATAAATAATAGCATGGAACAATCAAAAATTATAGATACGTTGGAGACGTATCACTAATCATAGAATTGCATCATCTTACCACCCATAGTCTAGTGGTCAAGTAGAACTAAGTACCAGAGAGCTGAAATTAATTTTGCAAAAGACTGTTAATAGATCTAGAAAGAATTAGTCCAAGAAACTTGATGATGCATTATGGGCCTATAGAACTGCATATAAAAATCCTATGGGTATGTCTTCGTGTAAAATGGTTTATGGAAAAGCCTCTCACTTACCTCCCGAACTAGAACATAAGGCATATTGGGCTATTAAAGAGCTCAATTATGCTTTTAAACTTGCTGGTGAGAAGAGGTTATTTGACATTAGCTCGCTTGATGAATGGAGAACCCATGCATATGAAAATGCCAAACTGTTTAAAGAAAATGTTAAAAGATGGCATGACAAAAGGATACAAAAGCATGAGTTTAACTTAGGTGATTATGTCTTGCTATACAACTCTCATTTAAGATTTTTTGCGGGAAAACTTCTCTCTAAATGGGAAGGTCCTTACATTATAACTTCGAAGGAACAAATCCGAAGGTGGTGAACGGCCAAAGAATCAAACATTATATCTCAGGTAATCCCATAAATGTTGAAACCAATGTTATTGAAACCGTAACCCCGGAATACATAAGGGACACTTTCCGGAGAAATTCAGACTCCGAAAAGGAAGAAGTATGTGGTACGGTAAGTAAACCGACTCCAAAATAGTTCTAATTTCAAATTTTCTCCGTTTTGGAGTATTTAAAAAATAGGAAAATAAGAAGTACTCTGAATGGGACACGAGGCGTCCATGAGGGTGGAGAGGGCACCCTACCCCCCTGGGCGCACCCCCTACCTCGTGGGCACTTCGTGTGCCCTCCAGATTCCGTTTTCTTGCATGTTACTTCTTTTGGTCGGTAAAAATTCATTATATAATCTCCCGAAGGTTTTAACCACCCCACCACGTGAAAATCCTCTGCTTTTGTTTCGAGCTATGCTTCTGATAGATCCAGATCACCATGTTGTCTTCAAGCGCCCCCAAGGACAAGTTTTTCGAGAAGGTCATCAACCCCTACCTCGCTGAGGTGCTGCAACACCATCAAACCATTGAGGTACGTGAGGGGGTGCTGCACATCCGTGATGTTGAGGGACGAAGGAGGACTGGAAGCATGGAGACAAGACTCGAAGCAATGGAGCAACAAGTTTTCAAGTGCCAGGGTATGGTGGAACGAGGACTCAACACCAACCACATAATGATCATGGAGTTCACCAACAACCACAAGATGGATGACAAGAACATTGGGGAGGCCATCTTCAAGCTCCACGAGAAAATCGAACACCTCCAAGTCCAGATCTATGACCTACAAAACCAAAACTATGAGTATGAATATAGATTCAAGAAGATGAGTTTGGCTGCAGATTTGAGGATCCCGGAGACTCGATCATCCTTCTACGATGGTGAGCCCATGCCTTGGAAGATGGACGAGAAGCCTACATCATCAACAACCCCATCATCACCACCTCCGGAGAAAGAGACATAATCACATGGGTATGGGCACTCCCCTTGGCAACTGCCAAGCTTGGGGGAGGTGCCCCGGTATCGTATCACCATCACACTCCTATCTTTACCATTTTCTTAGTCCTTTTGGTTATATCTTCATCTAGTAGAATAAAGTTTAGTATGATCTAGTTGTGAGCTTTGCCTTATGATCCTCCCTTGTAATCGAGTCCGTGAGCTATATATGATAAAGATTAGTTTTGAGTCAAGGGCTTGATTATCTCACTATGATCATGAGAGAATAGAAGAAAATATAAAAAGAATCAAAGAGATCATATTGATCTTATGGAAAGTAATGACTTCACATATAAAGAGTATGATAAATAAAAATTGTTGAGAGTTGAAAAATATAGTTTTGGTCATCGTTGCAATTAATAGGAAGTAATAAAGAAAGAGAGGTTTTCACATACAAATATACTATCTTGGACGTCTTTTATGATTGTGAGAACTCACTAAAATATGACATGCTAAAGAGTTGATGTTGAACAAGGAAGACAATGTAATGGGTTATGTCTTCTTATATCTGAAATAAAGTATATTGCCATGGATCATCCAACATGTTGAGCTTGCCTTTCCCCCTCATGCTAGCCAAACTCCTTGCACCAAGTAGAGATACTACTTGTTCTTCCAAATATCCTTAAACTCAGTATTGCCATGAGAGTCCACCATATCTACATATGGATTGAGTAAGATCCTTCAAGTAAGTTGTCATTGTTGCAACTCTCTAAATATGTATGATCCATTAGTGTGGAGAAAATAAACTTTATACGATCTTGTGATATGGAAGAAACAAAAGCGACGGACTGCATAATAAAGGTCAATATCACAAGTGGCAATATAAAATGACGTTCTTTTGCGTTAAGATTTAGTACATCCAACCATAAAAGCACAGGACAACCTTTGCTTCCCTACGCGAAGGGTCTATCTATTGTTCTTACCTTATAAGAGTCATGGTGATCTTCAGCTTTCCTTTTTACATTTTATCCTTTGGCAAGCACATTGTGTTGGAAAGATCCCGACATATATACCCACCTCGATGTAAGCTATCATGATCTATTACTTTTGACATTACCCTTGAGGTAAAAGGTTGGGAGGCAACACTATAAGCCCCTATCTTTCTCGGTGTCCGATTAAAACTCCATACCCATAAGTATTGCATGAGTGTGAGCAATTGTGAAAGACTAAATGATAGTTGAGTATGTGGACTTGCTGAAAAGCTCTTTTATTGACTCTTTCTGATGTTATGATAAATTGCAATTGCTTCAATGACCGACATCATATTTTGTTAGTTTTCGATGAAGTTTCTGATTCATACTTGACATTGTGAATAGATTGTTACTTTAGCATAAGAAATCATATGACAAAATATATATGTTGCTGTTATAAGAATGATCATGATGCCCTCATGTCCGTATTTTATTTTATCGACACCTCTATCTCTAAACATGTGGACATATTTTTTGATATCGGCTTCCGCTTGAGGACAAGCGAGGTCTAAGCTTGGGGGAGTTGATATGTCCATTTTGCATCATGCTTTTATATTGATGTTTATTGCATTATGGGCTGTTATTACACATTATGTCACAATACTTATGCCTTTTCTCTCTTATTTTACAAGGTTTACATGAAGAGGGAGAATGCCGGCAGCTGGAATTCTAGGCTGGAAAAGGATCAAACATTGGAGACCTATTCTGCACAACTAAGCCCTGAAACTCCACGAAAGTCGGTTTTGGAAAATTTAAAAATATCTAGCGAAAGAAGTACAAGAGGGGGGCCACCCACCATCCACGAGGGTGGGGGCACGCCCTACCCCCCTGGGTGCGCCCCCTGCCTCGTGGGCCACCTGGCAGCCTCCCGATGCCCATCTTCTGCTATATCAAGTGTTTTCACCTAGAAAAAAGTCATAAGGAGGCTTTTGGGAGGATGCGCCGCCGTCTCGAGGCGGAACCAATCTAGGGCTCCGGCGGAGCTGTTCTGTCGGGGAAACTTCCCTCCTGGAGGGGGAAATCGTCGCTGTCGTCATCACCAACAACTCTCCCACCTTGGGGAGGGTTATCTTCATCAACATCTTCACCAGCACCATCTCCTCTCAAACCCTAGTTCATCTCTTGTATCCAATCTTTGTATTAAAACCTCAAATTGGTACCCGTGGGTTGCTAGTAGTGTTGATTACTCCTTGTAGTTGATGCTAGTTGGTTTATCCAGTGAAATATCATATGTTCAGATCCATTATGCATATTAATACCTCTCTAATTATGAGCATGAATATGATTTGTGAGTAGTTACATTCGTTCCTGAGGACATGGGAGAAATATTGCTATAAGTAGTCATGTGAATTTGGTATTCGTTCGATATTTTGATGAGATGTATGTTGTCTTTCCTCTAGTGGTGTTATGTGAACGTCGACTACATGACACTTCACCATTGTTTGGGCCTAGAGGAAGTCATTTGGAAGTAATAAGTAGATGATGGGTTGCTAGAGTGACAGAAGCTTCAACCCTAGTGTATGCGTTACTTCGTAAGGGGCTGATTTGGATCCATATGTTTCATGATATGGTTAGGTTTACCTTAATAATTCTTTTGTAGTTGCGGATGCTTGCAATTGAGGTTAATCATAACTGGGATGCTTGTCCAAATAAGGAATCACCCAAGTACCGGTCCACCCACATACCAAATTATCAAAGTAACGAACGCGAATCATATGAGCGTGATGAAAACTAGCTTGACGATAATTCCCATGTGTCCTCGGGGGCGCTTTCCTTTATATAAGAGTTTGTCCAGGCTTGTCCTTTGCTACAAAAAGGATTGGGCCATATTATTGTACCTTATTTACTTTTATTACATGTTACTTGTTACCAATTACCTTATCACAAAAGTATCTATTACCGATAATTTCAGTGCTTGCAGAGAATACCGTACTGAAAACTGCCTATCATTTCCTTCTGCTCCTCGTTGGGTTCGACACTCTTACTTATCAAAACGACAACGATAGATACCCTACACTTGTGGGTCATCAGCGTGCCCAAGGGGGTAGGCACGCCCCCACCCTCATGGGCCCCTCGTAGCTCCACCGACATACTTCTTCGTCCTATATATACTCATGTACCCTGAAAACATCTGAGAGCACCATGAAACCCTATTTCTACAGCGGCAACCTTCTGTACCCGTGAGATCCCATCTTGGGACCTTTACTGGAGCTCCACTGGAGGGGGAATCGATCATGGAGGGCTTCTACATCAACACCATAGCCTCTCCGATGAGTTGTGAGCAGTTTACCATAGACCTTCGGGTCCATAGTTATTAGCTAGATGGCTTCTTCTCCGTCTTTGGATCTCAATACAAAGTTCTCCTCAATCTTCTTGGAGATCTATTCGATGTAATACTTTTTGCGGTGTGTTTGTTGAGATCCGATGAATTGTGGGTTTATGATCAAGATTATCTATGAACAGTATTTGGTTATTCTCTGAATTCTTATATGCATGATTAAAATATCTTTGAAAGTCTCTTCGAATTATGAGTTTGGTTTGGCTTACTAGATTGATCTTTCTTGCAATGGGAGAAGTGCTTAGATTTGGGTTCAATCTTGCGGTGTCCTTTCCCAGTGACAGCAGGGGCAGCAAGGCACGTATTGTATTGTTGCTATCGAGGATAAAAAGATGGGGTTTATGTAATATTGCATGAGTTTATCCCTCTACATCATGTCATCTTGCTTAAGGCGTTACTCTGTTCTTATGAACTTAATACTCTAGATGGCTGCTGGATAGCGGTCGATGTGTGGAGTAATAGTAGTAGATGCAGAATCGTCTCAGTCTACTTGTCACGGACGTGATTCCTATATACGTGATCATGCCTAGATATTCTCATAACTATGCGCTCTTCTATTAATTGCTTGACAGTAATTTGTTCACCCATCGTAGAATTTGCTATCTTGAGAGAAACCACTAGTGAAACCTATGGCCCCCGGGTCTATCTTCCATCATATTAATCTTTAGTCAACTAGCTATCTTTTATTTTCAATCGTTACTTTTCAATCTATACAAAAAATACCAAAAATATTTATCTTATTATCTCTATCAGATCTCACTTTTGCAAGTGGCCATGAAGGGATTGACAACCCCTTTATCGTGTTGGTTGCAAGGTTCTTATTTGTTTGTGCAGGTACGAGGGATTTGAGTGTAGTCTCCTACTGGATTGATACCTTGGTTCTCAAAAACTGAGGGAAATAGTTACGCTACTATGTTGTATCACCATTTCCTCTTCAAGGGAAAACCAACGCATGCTCAAGAGGTAGCAGAAGGATTTCTGGCGCCGTTGCCGGGGAGATATACGCACAAGTCATATACCAAGTACCCATCACAAATTATTATCCCTCGCATTACATTATTAGCCATTTGCCTCTCATTTTCCTCTCCCCCACTTCACCTTTGCCTTTTTTTCGTTCGCCTTTCTGTTTGCTTCTGTTGACATGTTCCCTCTATTAGCTTGCATCTTCGCTTGCTAAATTATGGATCCTCATCCACTTGCTAATCTTTTTAAGAGATCCAATTATGATGAACCAATTTCTAGTGAGCTGCGTGCACTAGATTATCTTTATGAGGTTTTGCTTGAAATTTGTGAGTCCGAAAATTGTGATGAAGTGTTGAAAGAAGAAGATTATAAAGTGATTCACGATAGCTGCTTGAATGAAAAGCATGATTAAAATGATGTTATAAATTCTATTAATGTCAATTGTGTTAATTATATGCAAAACCCTAAGCTTGGGGATACTAGTTTGCTATGTCCACTACTTGTTGCAATGATCATGATTGGGGTGATTCTTTTTATGATCTTAAAAATTTATTAAATCCCCATGATGAATACGCGATTAATAATAATGTTTGCAATAATATTGAAAGTGGGTTTGGAGGAGTGTCAACTTTAGATCCCACATATTTGGAGAATGATCAATCTTATGAATTTTTTGATAAAAGTGGGTTTGGAGAGGTCATGACTTTAGGTAATGTTGATCCCACTATTTTGGAAGAGTGTCAACTTCGCATGCAGGTGGATCGTGTTGAGAATATTTTATGTGATAGTTATATTGTTGAATTTGCTTATGATCCTACATGCAATTATTATGAGATAGGAAAATATGGTTGTAGAAATGTTCATGTTACTAAATTACCTCTCTTCATGTTGAGATTGATCATGTTTTCTTTTTCTTCCTTGCATATGCTAGATATTGCTTGTCTTGATTTGTTTTACTATTAAATGCCTGTGCATTGGAAGCATGTTAAACTTAGATGTGTTTGTCACATATTCTATGATGCTCTCTTTGTGCTTCAAGTCTTGTCTTTCATGTGAGCATCATTAAAATTATCAATGCCTAGCTAGGGGCGTTAAACGATAGCGCTTGTTGGGAGGAAACCCAATTTTATTTTATTTGCTTTTACTTCTGTTTAGTAATAATTAATGCATCTAGCTTCTGTTTAGATGTGGTTTTGTGTTTTAATTAGTGTTTGTGCCAAGTAGAACCTTTGGGAAGACTTGGGTGAAGTCTTTGAGATCATGCTGTAAAAAACAGAAACTTTTAAGCTCATGAAATTAGCTGCCAGTTTTTACTGGGGAGTGCTTTTAGGTTGATTATTTTCTAGATGATTAATAGACAAATTCCTCACGTCCACCAATTTATTTCAGAATTTTTAGAGTTACATAAGTATTCGAAAGTTACAGATTTCTACAGACTGTTCTGTTTTTGACAGATTCTGTTTTTCGTGTGTTGTTTGCTTATTTTGATGAATCTATGAGTAGTATCGGGGGGTATGAACCATAGAGAAGTTGTAATACAGTAGGTTTAACACCAATATAAATAAAGAATGAGTTCATTACAGTACCTTAAAGTGGTGGTTTGTTTTCTTATACTAACGGAGCTCACGAGATTTTCTGTTGAGTTTTGTGTTGTGAAGTTTTCAAGTTTTTGGGTAAGTATTTGATGGACTATGGAACAAAGAGTGGCAAGAGCCTAAGCTTGGGGATGCCCAAGGCACCCCAAGGTCAAATTCAAGGACAACCAAAAGCCTAAGCTTGGGGATGCCCCGGGAAGGCATCCCCTCTTTCGTCTTCGTCTATCGGTAACTTTACTTGAGACCATATTTTTATTCACCACATGATATGTGTTTTGTTTGGAGCGTCTTGTATGATTTGAGTCTTTGATTTTTAGTTTACCACAATAATCCTTGCTGTACACACCTTTTGGGAGAGACACACATGAATCGGAATTTATTAGAATACTCTATGTGGTTCACTTATATCTTTTGAGCTAGATAGTTTTGCTCTAGTGCTTCACTTATATCTTTTTAGAGCACGTCGGTGGTTTTATTTTATAGAAATTATTGATCTCTCATGCTTCACTTATATCATTTTGAGAGTCCTTTAGAACAGCGTGGTAATTTGCTTTGGTTATAAAATTATTCCTAATATGATAGGCATCCAAGATGGGTATAATAAAAACTTTCATATAAACTGCATTGAATAATATGAGAAGTTTGATACTTGATGATTGTTTTGACATATAAGGATGGTGATATTAGAGTCATGCTAGTAGAGTAGTTGTGAATTTGAGAAATACTTGTGTTGAAGTTTGCAAGTCCCGTAGCATGCACGCATGGTAACCGTTGTGTGACAAATTTGAAGCATGAGGTATTTCTTTGATTGTCATCCTTTGTGTGGAGGTCGGGATCGCGCGATGGTTAACTCCTACCAACCCTTACCCTAGGAGCATGCGTGTAGTACTTTGTTCTGATGACTTGTAGATTTTTGCAATAAGTATGTGAGTTCTTTATGACTAATGTTGGGTCCATGGATTATACGCACTCTCACCCTTCCACCTTTGCTAGCCTCTCTTGTACCGCGCAACTTTCACTGATACCATACACCCACCATATACATTCCTCATAACAGCCACCATACCTACCAATCATGGCATTTCCATAGCCATTCCGAGATATATTGCCATGCACCTTTCCACTGTTCCGTTTATTATGACACGCTTCATCATTGTCATATTGCCATGCATGATCATGTAGTTTACATCGTATTTGTGGCAAGGCCACCATGCATAATTTTTCATACATGTCACTCTTGATTCATTGCACATCCCGGTACACCGCCAGAGGCATTCATATAGAGTCATATTTTTTCTAGTATCGAGTTTAATCTTTGAGTTGTAAATAAATAGAAGTGTGATGATCATCATTATTAGAGCATTGTCCCCCAAAAAAGAGAAAGGCCAAAAAAAGGACAAAAAAAGAAAGGCCAAAGAAAAAAAGGAAGGCCCAAAAAATGGAAAAGATAAAAGGACAATGCTACTATCTTTTTTCCACACTTGTGCTTCAAAGTAGCACCATGATCTTCAAGATAGAGAGTCTCTTGTTTTGTCACTTTCATATACTAGTGGGAATTTTCATTATAGAACTTGGCTTGTATATTCCAACGATGGGCTTCCTCAAATGCCCTAGGTCTTCGCGAGCAAGCAAGTTGGATGCACACCCACTTAGTTTCTTTTGTTGAGCTTTCATACATTTATAGCTCTAGTGCATCCGTTGCATGGCAATCCCTACTCACTCACATTGATATCTATTGATGGGCATCTCCATAGCCCATTAATACGCCTAGTTGATGTGAGACCATCTTCCTCCTTTTTGTCTTCTCCATAACCACCACTCTATTCCACCTATAGTGTAGTGTCCATGGCTCACGCTCATGTATTGCGTGAAAGTTGAAAAGGTTTGAAAAAAATTAAAGTATGAAACAATTGCTTGGCTGAAACCGGGGTTGTGCATGATTTGAGTATTTTGTGTGACGAAGATGGAGCATAGCCAAACTATATGATTTTGTAGGGACGAACTTTCTTTGGCCATGTTATTTTGAGAAGACATAATTGCTTTGTTAGTATGCTTGAAGTATTATTATTCTTATGTCAATATTAAGCTTTTGTCTTGAATCTATCGGATCTGAACATTCGTGCCACAATAAAGAGTTAAGAATTATGTTAGGTAGCATTCCACATCAAAAATTCTGTTTTTATCATGTACCTACTCGAGCACGAGCAGGAATTAAGCTTGGGGATGCTTGATATGTCTCCAACGTATCTATAATTTTTTATTGTTCCATGCTATTATATTATCTATTTTGGATGTTTAATGGGCTTTATTATACATTTTTATATTATTTTTGGGACTAACCTACTAACCCAAGGCCTAGTGCAAATTGTTGTTTTTTTTTGCCTATTTCAGTGTTTCGCAGAAAAGGAATATCAAACGGGGTCCAAATGGAATGAAACCTTCGCGAGGATCGTTTTTGGAACAAACGCAACCCAGAAGACTTGGAGTACACGCCAAGGAAGCCACGAGGTGGCCACGAGGCAGGAGGGCGCGCCCAGGGGGGTAGGCGCGCCCCCACCTTCGTGGGCCCCTCGTAGCTCCACCGACATACTTCTTCGTCCTATATATACTCATATACCCTAAAAACATCCGAGAGCACCACGAAACCCTATTTCGACCACCACAACCTTCTGTACCCGTGAGATCCCATCTTGGGACCTTTTCCGGAGCTCCACCGAAGGGGGAATCGATCACGAAGGGCTTCTACATCAACACCATAGCCTCTCCAATGAGTTGTGAGTAGTTTACCATAGACCTTCGGGTCCATAGTTATTAGCTAGATGGCTTCTTCTCTCTCTCTCTCTCTGTATCTCAATACAAAGTTCTCCTCGATCTTCTTGGAGATCTATTCGATGTAATACTTTTTGCCGTGTGTTTGTCGAGATCCAATGAATTGTGGGTTTATGATCAAGATTATCTATGAACAGTATTTGGTTCTTCTCTGAATTCTTATATGCATGATTAAAATATCTTTGCAAGTCTCTTTGAATTATCAGTTTGGTTTGGCCTACTAGATTGATCTTTCTTGCAATGGGAAAAGTGCTTAGCTTTGGGTTCAATCTTGCGGTGTCCTTTCCTAGTGACAGCAGGGGCAGCAAGGTACATATTGTATTGTTGCCATCGAGGATAAAAAGATGGGTTTTATGTCATATTTCATGAGTTTATCCCTCTACATCATGTCATCTTGCTTAAGGCGTTACTCTGTTCTTATGAACTTAATACTCTAGATGCATGCTGGATAGCGGTCGATGCGTGGAGTAATAGTAGTAGATGCAGAATCGTTTTGGTCTACTTGCCACGGACATGATGCCTATATACATGATCATGCCTAGATATTCTCATAACTATGCGCTCTTCTATCAGTTGCTCGACAGTAATTTGTTCACCCACCGTAGAATTTGCTATATTGAGAGAAGCCACTAGTGAAACATATGGCCCCCGGGTCTATCTTCCATCATATTAATCTTCAGTCAACTAGCTATCTTTTATTTTGCAATCTTTACATTTCAATCTATACAAAAAATACCAAAAAATATTTATCTTATTATCTCTATCAGATCTCACTTTTGCAAGTGGCCATGAAGGGATTGACAACCCCTTTATCGTGTTGGTTGCAAGGTTCGTATTTGTTTGTGCAGGTACGAGGGATTTGAGTGTAGTCTCCTACTGGATTGATACCTTGGTTCTCAAAAATTGAGGGAAATACTTACGCTACTTTGCTGCATCACCCTTTCCTCTTCAAGGGAAAACCAACGCATGCTCAAGAGGTAGCACTACACACATGACATTTCCACACACGAAAGTAAACTATATATTACATGCATGATTAACTAGTATAAAAAATCATCTGATCATCATCTCCTTCTTGCCGCCACTGCTCTCCTGGTGACTCGATCTGGCCCTGTCGATTTTGCGAAGGAGGCACTTCCTCATGTTAACGATCTGCATGTGCATGTCGTAGCATGTGTACACACACTTAGCCACGAACTTGAGGTGAGGTTAATCCAGTTGCCTCATCCAGGCCCCGTGGCACAATACGGGATGTGTTCTGTTGGCATCCTGCTTCATATTTTCGTAGTAGGGGTCGATGAAGTCCGAGGAGAGTTCAACCAGGGAGCCCTTCTTTGTGCTTCCCCAGACCATGTAGTGGTCACAGATTTTTATAAGGTTCTTGCAGGCCAAGCCCGTAAACTTGAGCACATTTATATCAACGGTGGTTTCCACTGTAGCAAACTCATAGTCGGTGTTGTTGACAAACCTGGTGAAACGGTCGCAAGTCTCTGTGGCCATTGATGTCTACTATGCAACCTTTCTTCTTGTATACTCGTGTTGGGCCTCTAAGCGCATAGTTTTGTATGACAGTAGCAATTTTCCCTCAAGTGGATGACCTAAGATTTATCAGTCTGTGGGAGGCGTAGGATGAACATGGTCTCTCTCAAACAACCCTGCAACCAAATAACAAAGAGTCTCTTGTGTCCCCAACACACCCAATACAATGGTAAATTGTATAGGTGAACTAGTTCAGCAAAGAGATGGTGATGCAAGTGTAATATGGATAGTAGATATAGGTTTTTATAATCTGAATAAATAAAACAGCAAGGTAACTAGTAACAAAAGTGAGGAAAAACGGTATTGCAATGCTTGAAAACAAGGCCTAGGGTCCATACTTTCACTAGTGAAAAATCTCTCAACAATGATAACATAATTGGATCATATAACAATCCCTCAACATGCAACGAAGAATCACTCCAAAGTTCCTATCACGGAGAACATAAGATGACATTGCTTCTAGGGTACGAACCACCTCAAAGTTATTCTTTCTGATCAATCTATTGGGCTATTCCTATAAGTGTCACAAATAGCCCTAGAGTTCGTACTAGAATAACACCACGTGACACACATCAATCAACCCTAATGTCACCTAGATACTCCAATGTCACCACAAGTATGTGTGGGCTAATTATTCGATATGCATCACACAATTTTAGATTCATAATATTCAATCCAACACAAAGAACTTCAAGAGTATCCTGAGATTTCCATCGGGGAAAGGAATGTGAAAACGCGTACCAACCCCTATGCATAGATTGCCCCAATGTCACCACGGGAATCTGCAAGTTGAGAACCAAAACATACATCAAATGGATCAACAGAACATCGCATTGTCACCACGGATATCCATCGCAAGACATACATCAAGTGCTCTCACATCCAAAGATTAAATCTGACATAATAAAATCTCTAAGGAAAAGACTCAATTCATCACAAGGTAGATAGGGAAGAACACCATAAGATCCAACTATAATAACAAAACTCGCGGTACATCAAGATCGTGCCAAAACAAGAACACAAGAGAGAGAGAGAGAGAGAAAGAGATAAAACACATAGCTACTGGTACAAACCCTCAGCCCCGAGGGTGGACTACTCCCTCCACATCATGGTGGCCACAGGGATTATGAAGATGGCCTCCGGTGATGATTTCCCCCTCCGATAGGGTGCCGGAACAGGGTCCCGATTGGTTTTTCGTGGCTACAGAGGCTTGCGGCAGCGGAACTTCTCATCTAGGGTTCTTTTCCGAGGTTTGGGTATTTATAAATAAAATTAGCGTCAGTCTCACGTCAAGGGGGTGCCCAAGGGGCCCACAAGCTGGGAGCTAGCGCCCTAGGGGTAGGACGTGCCTCCCTAGCGTGTGGCCTCCTCGGTCACCTCCTAACCCAGCTTCGGTGCTTCGGGGGCCTCTTTTGGTCCATACAAAATCACCGTAAATTTTCAGCCAATTCCGAGAACTTTTATTTCTGCACAAAAAAAGACACCACATTAGTTGTGCTGAAAACAACATCAGTCTGGGTTAGTTGTACTAAAATCATACCAAAATCATATTATATTGTTGTAGACATGGCATGAATACTTCATAAATTATAGATACGTTGGAGACGTATCAGCATCCCCAAGCTTAATTCCTGCTCGTCCTCGAGTAGGTAAATAATAAAAGAAATAATTTATGAAGTGTGAATGCTAGCATACTGCATAAGTTTGATCAATGATAATTTTAATCACTTTTCCTAGCATCATAACAACAACTCTTTCTCATAAAACTCATCTTGATAAAGTGGCAATCAATTCACATGTAATGGTTCAAATAATTCATTTTCTTGACACTATCATGTAATATTTCTTATTGTCGCATGAATGTTTAGATCCATCAGATTCGAAACAAAAGTTTAATATTGACATAAAAGCAATAATACTTCAAGCATACTAATAAAGCAAAATCATGAAACTTGAAAATAACATGGCTAAAAAAAGTTATCCCTACAAAATCATATATTCTTGTTATGCTCCCTCTTCTCAACACAAAGTATAAATCATGTACTACCCTGGTGTCAGCCAAGCAATTGTTTCATACTTTTTAATGTGCTTCAGTTTTTTGAACTCTTCACACAATACATGAGCGTGAGCCATGGATATAGCACTATAGGTGGAATAGAAGGTGGTAATAGACAAAAGAAGGGAGAAAGTCTCACATCAACTAGGAAAATTAATGGACTATGGAGATGTCCATCAATTGATATCGATGTGAGTGAGTAGGGATTGCCATGTAACAGATGCACTAGAGCTATAAGTGTATGAAGGCCCAAAGGAAAACTAAGTGGGTGTGCATCCAGCTTGCTTGCTCATGAAGACCTAGGGCAATTTCAGGAAGCCCGTCACTAGAATATACAAGCCAAGTTCTATAACAAAAAATTCCCATTAGTAATATATGAAAGTGTTAAAATAGGAGACTCTCTATCATGAAAAACATGGTGCTACTTTGAAGCACAAGTGTGGAAAAGGATAGTAACATTGTCCCTTCTCTCTTTTTTATCATTTTTTTTATTTTGGACTCTTTGGCCTCTCTTATTTATTTATTTTTTATTTGGAATCTTTGGCCTCCTTTTTTTATTTGGGCTCTTTGGCCTCTTTTTTTATAAACATCACATGGGACAATGCTATAATAATGATGATCATCACACTTTTATTTACTTACAACTCAAAAATTACAACTCAAGGTAAAAACTCATAAGGACGGAATGGTGGAGTTACATGGCAATATATCTCTGAATGGCTATGAAAATGCCATAATAGGTAGGTATGGTGGCTCTTTTGAGGAAGGGTAAAAGGTGTTAATGCACCAGCGAGAGTTGCACGGTACTAGAGTGGCTAGCAAAGGTGGATGGGTGAGAGTGCTTATAATCCGTGGACTCAACATTAGTCATAATTAGAGGACTCACATACTTATTGCAGAAAGTTTATTAGCCGTCGAAGCAAAGTACTACTATGCATGCTCTTAGGGTAGAGGTTGGGAGGAGTTAACCATTGCGCGCTCCTGACTTTCACACAATGGAAGACTGTCAAGGATAAATTGCACTCCAAGTTCATCACATAACTAGAAGACCATAGGTGCATGCTACAGGAATCACAAACCTTCTCACAAGTATTCTTACTATTCCAAAATTTACTACTAGCATGACTCTAATATTACCATCTTCATATCTCAAAACAAATGCAAGGAATCAAACTTCTCATATATTCAATGCAATTTATGAAAGTTTTTATCATATCCTTATTGAATACCTATCATATTGTGACCAATTTCATAACAAGTGCATGTTACTGCTACTATTTATAAGACTCTCAAAAAGATATAAGTGAAGCACAAGAGTAAATGACAAACTACTCCAAAAGATAAAAGTGAAGATCAATGAGTAGTTGAATAATTATGTAGCTATGTGAAGACTCTCTCTCATTTAAAAAAATCAAATCTTGGGATATTATTAAAACAGAAAGCAAAACAAAATAAAATGACATTCCAAGGATAGCACACATCATGTGAAGAAGCAAAAACTTAGGCTCAATCAAAACCGGTTGATAGTTGTTGAAGAAGAAAGGTGGGATGTCAACCGGGATGTCCCCAAGCTTAGATGCTTGAGACTTCTTGAAATATTAACTTGGAATGCCTTTAGAATCCCCAAGCTTTAGCTTTTGTATTTTCATCTCATATCACGGTTTCCCTAAATCTCAAAAACTTCATCCCCACAAAACTCAACAAGAACTAGTGAGATAAGTTAGTACGAATCCATGCAAAACCTTATCATTCTCTATTGTTGAAAATCACTAAAATTACCATTTGAAATTTCATACTAAATGCCTCTGCATATTCAATACTCGCATCCTCAAATAGGATCATTAAACAAGCAAACATATGTAAACAATGCAATCATAACAACAATCTGTCTAAACAGAACAGTCTGTAAAGGAAGATCCATACTTATTTAACTCAAAAAATTATGAAAATTTACCACACTTTAGAGAATTTATCATTTAATATATTTTTGAAAATAAGCTTTTATCACATTCTGAATTTTCTAAGGAATTTTTCAGTAGTGATAAACTTGTTGTTTTGAAACAACAACCCATATACTTGCAAATTAAGCATGGTAAAGCCTATACTTGACACTTTTATTGTAATAAATGATACAAAACCTTATTATAAATAACAGCAAGCAAATCTATAAACAAAATAAAATGACGCCCCAAGAAAAACAAATATTATGTTACGAATAAAAATATAGCTCCAAGTAAGGTTACCGATAATATTGAAGACAAAAGAGGGGATGCCTTCCCGGGCATCGCCAAGCTTAGTTGCTTGGATCTTCCTTAAATATTACCTTGTGGTGCCTTGGGAATCCCCAAGCTTAGGGTCTTGCCACTTGCTACCTCTTGAGCTTGCGTTGTATTCCCTCGAAGAGGAAAGGGAGATGCAGCACAGTAGCGTAAGTATTTCCCTCAGTTTTTGAGAACCAAGGTATCAATCCAGTAGGAGACCACGCGCCAGTCCCTCGCACCTGCACAAACAAATAAGAACTTTGCAGCCAACGCGATAAGGGATTGTCAATCCCTTTACGGTCACTTACGATAGTGAGATCTGATAGAGATGATAATTGTATTTTTGGTATTTTGGTTATAGAAACATAAAGTAAAGAAAGAAAATAAATAACGGTGGCAGAAATTGGCTAGTTGACTGGAAAGTAATATGATAGAAATAGACCCGGGAGCCATAGTTTTCTCTAGTGGCTTCTCTCATGATAGCGATATTCTACGGCGGGTAAACAAATTATTGTCGAGCAATTGATAGAAAAGCAAATAATTATGAGACTATCTAGGCATGATCATTGTATATAGGCATCACGTCCGAGACAAGTAGACCGACTCCTGCCTGCATCTACTGCTATTACTCCACACAACGACCGCTATCCAGCATGCATCTAGTGTATTGAGTTCATACGAACAGAGTAACGCCTTAAGCAAGATGACATGATGTAGAGGGATAAACTCAAGCAATATGATGAAAACCCCATCTTTTTATCCTCGATGGCAACAATACAATACGTGCCTTGCTGCCCCTACTGTCACTGGGAAAGGACACCGCAAGATTGAACCCAAAGCCAAGCACTTCTCCCATTGCAAGAACTATAGATCTAGTAGGCCAAACCAAACCAATAATTCGAAGAGACTTGCAAGGATATTATGAGCACACATAAAAAGTTCAGAGAAGAACCAAATATCTTTCATAGATAACCTTTGATCATAAACTCACAATTCACCGGATCTCGACAAACACACCGCAAAAAGAGATTACATCGAATAGATCTCCTCGAAGACCGAGGAGAACTTTGTATTGAGATCTGGAGAGAGAGAGAGAGAGAGAAGAAGCCATCTAGATACTAGCTATGGACCCGAAGGTCTGTGGTAAACTACTCACAACTCATGGTGAGGGCGATGATGATGATGATGATGAAGGCCTCCGTGATGGATCCCCCTTCCGGAAGAGGCTCCAAGATGGGATCTCCACGGGAACAGCCGCTACGGCGGTGGAATTAGGGTTTTCTCTCTGCTTATGGAGTTTCTGGGGTACGTAGGCATATATAGGAGGAAGAGGGGCACCAGGGGCCACCGGGCCTGCCCTCGAGGCAGGGGGTGCGCCCCCACCCTCGAGGGTGGGACCCCTGTCCTCTGGCTTGGCCCCGAAGTCTATCTCGCGTGATTTTCTCCAAAAATATCTCCTGCGAAGGTTTCATTTCGTTTGGACTTCGTTTGATATTCCTTTTCTGCAAAACCCTGAAATAGGCAAAAAACAGCAATCTGGACTAGGCCTTTGGGTTAGTAGGTTATTCCCAAAAATGATATAAAAGTGAATTATAAATCCCATTAAACATCTAAGACTTCATAAATAATAGCATGGAACAATCAAAAATTATAGATATGTTGGAGACGTATCAAGCATCCCCAAGCTTAATTGCTGCTCGTCCTCAAGTAGGTAAATGATAAAGAAAGAATTTTTGATGTGGAATGCTAACCAATATAGTTTTTCAATGTAATTCTCTTAATTGTGGCATGAATGTTCAGATTTGAAGGATTCAAGATAAAATTCTATATTGACATAAGAAATAACAATACTTCAAGCAATACTAACAAAGCAATCACGTCTTCTCAAAATAATATGGCTAAAGTAAGTTATCCCTACAAAATCATATAGTGTTGGCTATGCTCCCTCGCTATCACACAAAATATGCATATCATGCACAACCCCGATTTCAGCCAAGCATTTGTTTTCATGCTCTATCTTTTCAAACCTTTCAACTTGCATGCAATACATGAGCATGAGCCATGGACATAGCCCTATGGGTGGAATAGAGGTGGTTGTGGAGAATACAAAAAGAGGGAGATAGTATCACATCGACTAGGCGTATCAACGGGCTATGGAGATGCCCATCAATAGATATCAATGTGAGTGAGTAGGGATTGCCATGCAATGAATGCACTAGAGCTAAATATGAATGAAAGCTCAACAAAAGAAACTAATGGGTGTGCATCCTACTCGCTTGCTCACGAAGACCTATGGCATTTGAGGAAGCCCATAATTTGAATATACAAGCCAAGTTCTATAATGAACATTCCCACTAGTATATGAGAGTTGAAAGTGCAGTATATCGACTAGAGGGGGGTGAATAGGCGATTTTTATGAAATTCTTCAAAACATGGTAGTTTCGAGGACAACCGATAAGCTCAAGCCTATTAGTATGCAGCGGAAAGTGGACTACACTAGATAAGCCATAGTCATGTACTCAATGAAGTGAAAGCATGAAGACTAATAGCAACTAGGCAGTAGTGATCATAAAGGAAGAAGGAATGAAGCCAATCATTACAAGTAGATACTCAGTGAAGACAATCAGATAAGGCAAGCATGCAATGTCTTCATAGCATAGAGTAGTAATTAAAGGGAAGGAAAGGATAGAACCAGTAGCTCGGGGAAGACAGTGATTTGTTAGACCAGTTCCAGTTGCTGTGACAACTATATGTCTGGTTAGGGAGGCTGAGATTTAACTCAGAAGACCGCGTCTTCACCTTGTTCCCCTTGAGCTAACGACACCTAGTCCTCGCCCAATCACTCTGGTAAGTCTTCAAGGTAGACTTCCAAACCTTCACAGACTTCGTTCACCGGCGATCCATAATGACTCTTGGATGCTCAGAACGCGACGCCTAACCGGCTGGAGGAAACACAGTCCTCAAGTGTAATAAGTCTTCAGGTCACACAGACAGAAAGACTTCAGTGATGCCTAACACTCTTTGGCTCTGGGTGTTTGGGCTTTGTCCTCGCAAGGATTTCTCTCTCAAATGCTTCGGAGGTGGGTTGCTCTCAAACGACAAAAGCCGTGCAATAACTCTGAGCAGCAACCAATTTATGGTGTAGGGGGTGGGCTATTTATAGCCACTGGGCAACCCGACCTGATTTGTTCGAAGTGACCCTGGGTCACTAAGGAACTGACACGTGTTCCAACGGTCAGATTTCAAACACACACGGCAACTTTACTTGAGCTCCAAGCAAAGCTGACTCATCCGCCTCTGGATAAGATTTGCTCTCATAGTATTCGCTCGAAGACATAGGATTTGGTTGAGCATCACTTCAGTCACTCTGAATTAGTTCACTTGGACCCCACTTAACAGTACGGTGGTTCCTATGACTCAACAAAGAAGAAAAGGAAACAACGAAACATCTACGTCTTCGCTCTCCATAGTCTTCACACAATGTCTTCTCATGTCATAGTCTTCAATATGATTATCTTCATATACCACCACTGATATCAATGTCTTCATACATTTTTAGGGGTCATCTCCGGTAGGTTAACCGAATCAATGAGGGACTACTACCTGTGTTATCCTGCAATTCTCACAAACACATTAGTCCCTCAACCAGGCTTGTCGTCAATACTCCAAAACCACTAGGGGTGGCGCTAGATGCACTTACAATATCCCCCTTTTTGGTGATTGATGACAAACTGGTTGAAGTTTTCAACGGGGATAAAGATTTGTGAAATTGTAAAGGATAAAGGTATTGTCTTCATAAGTAGCAAAAGGCTCCCCCTGAAGATGTGCATATGGTTGATTTGCCTTTGAATGCAAATGCACATGGCAGATTGTACTTGTGGAGATCCTCTTCAACTTATGAAGACAATTCATCATGCATAATTGATATGTCGAAGATAATGACATGCATAATGAAAAATGGACGTCTGCAATAATGACTAAGTGCGGAATATAAGGTAGCATATGCGGAATTTATCATCGCATTACAGAGTAGCATAAAAACGTAGCAGACGACCATCAGTTTAAGTGTTACAACTCAAAGAACCAAATGTAGCAAAACATGAGTTGTAAGCACTAGGCAAATTATAAAGCACCCGCCCATATGGACCCGCTTGAAGACTATCAACTCATATGCTTCTCCCCCTTTTGTCAGTAAGGACCAAAAAGGTTTGAAGACATAGAGCCTCTACTCGTTCCCAGGTGGAGCAGAAGAGGATGCAGGGTCGATGTTGTTGTTTGGCGGTGCAGAAGTGGTTGGTGCAGTGTCGATGCGAGCTGAAGTAGGAGGCAGTGAAGTAGCATCATCCTGATCATCGATCACCCTGGCGTCAATTGTTGCAGCGGAGGAGGAGTATTCAGAATCTTCAAGAGATGGAGTTCGACGCATAACAGCAGTCCTTGGAGGAGTGTTGTCAAACTTGAATCTCTCAGTGAAGCCATCGTCTTGAAGATCCACTTCAGTACTCAGCAAGGTCAAACTCTTCCAAGACCTCCGACATGTTTCATGAGCAACAAAAGCATTCTTGGTGGCAAGATTGCGAATGCGATTGACATCCACCAAGAGGATTTGCATCTGACCCTTTAACCAGAGGTGATGCTTGTCCTGTTTTTGATGAAGGGCTACTAGAAGCTCTCGGTTGTTCAGGACACGAGATCGCTTCTGAGGCCTTTGAGCGATGGTGCTTTCAGTGGCTTCGGTTTCAGCGTGTCGAGGTAGATGAGTATGTCTAGCCAGAGGATAAACACGTGAGACTGCTGGAACCCCTTCAATCTGCTGAGTGAAGCTCTGGTGATCAGCGTTGTGAAGACTAACTGGCTCTTTAGCAGGCTCTTGGTAGATGGCTTCAGCTGACATATCAACCTCAGGCAAGAAAATCTGATGGTTGCGAGCACAGGGCTGATAGGTGACAGCTGAGTGCAACTTGATGAGGCGCATTATCTAAGGGGCATAAAATTTCAGACCCAATAGATCAGCTCCAGACATAGCCATTTGCCTAATGAAGAAATCTTGAGCATTGAAGTTGATGCCATTGAAGATATAGAAGACCAAAGTCTTCATAGTGCCTTCAAGCTTAGCTGATGAAGAATGTCCTTTGATTGGCCATAGACTACGCCTTATGATGTGATATATGGTGCGCGGTAGGTAATCGAGGTCTTCAACAAAGAATTCCTTAGGGTATTCAGCATCACTTGGCAGAGGCTTCATCATGCTGAGCATTTGGCTCATGTTGGGCTGACGCTTCTGAAATATACTCTCCAAGGCTTCAGTGTCCAGTTGACAGCCAGGTTCATATAGGTCTCCTGGAGTGGGCAGGCCAGTAAGCTCAATGAGATCAAAGGCTTTAGCTTCATGATGCACATTGCATGTCATCCACTCAAGGACCTATGTCTTCGGATCCCTGCTATGGCCTCGGATGTGGAGCGTTGCATAGAATTGCAGAAGCAGCTCTTCATTCCAATGCTCTTTATCAGTTAAAAAATTGAGCAGGCCAGCATCACGGAAACAGTCAAGAGCTTCCTCCAAGCAGGGCAGACCAGCAATAGCTTCAGTGTCAAGATGCATATGAGGGAAAATGCGCCCTTGATCATAGAGTACTCTTGAGTAGTAGCTGCGCTGTTGATGGCTCCAGAACCTATCTGATGATATTCTTGGCTTGGAATATGGGTTCTTGGCGCTGTCAAAGAAGGTGTTGTGTGCAGTGAAGCTATTAGCATTGAATGACGCTGAAGAGGTTGCAATACCTGGAAACCTTGGCAGTCTTGGCTTAGGCTTCTGAACTTGGGGCATGTGCGCAACATGATGATCAAACTAAGGGCCAGCAGCACGCGGTTCAGTGGTAGGTGGCGGAATCAGAATGGGCCACCGGATAGTAACAAACTGATCATCCTTGTTGTATGCTTGCTCAATGGTATGAGGCCGTGGAGGCGGAACATGAGCAGAGGCATTTTCTTCAAGCTGCAGATTGGCGTCAGGTGCAGCATTGGCTTCGGTCACAGCACTGGCTTCAGGAGCAGTTATTTCAGGCGCAGTTACTTCAGGCGCCACAGTGTCTTCAGGTGCCACATAAGCTTCATCCGTGACCACATCATTGGCTTCAGTGTTGGTGGTGGCAGCCTCTGAATTTGTAGCCTCCACTTCAGGAGATGGAGGGTCGGACACGTTCTCCTCGAGAACAGGGGTGTGGCAGTACGTTCTTCTTCAACTTGGGGTTGTTCTTCTTCTTATTGGGGTGGTTCTTCTTCGGCTGATGCAGCCGGAATATCTTCAGCCGCTTTGGCTTCAGATTCTGAGAGGTTTCTAGTAGGAGCAACATCAGGTGCAGATGGTTGCTCTACTCCTTCTGGAACACTTGGGACGACGACTTGAGGCCTTGGTCCTTTGCGAAGCCTGCGAAAAGCTGGCGACGCCTGAGGAGATGGAGGTTGTTGGGCCTCAAAGTCTTCATCTTCAAGCACCGTACTGGTGTCTTGAGTTTGCTGGGGAGTGGCGTGTGTATCCTGTGGGTGATCAGCCCACGAGTCATCCTGAGCAATTGGCGCCAATGGACGACCAATGCTGATGCGTTCGCTGTTTGTGAGAACAGACGAAGAGTCAATGTTGTATTCGATCTGAGGAAGTACTTCATCATCTTCAACATTGTCTTGAGGACCAATATCTTCAGCTGCGGTGGGGTCAACAGCTAGAATGTCTTCAGCCTCTGTGGGAGGAGGCTCATGGACAGTCAGTCTTCGTTCTCTCTGGGCATATGCAGGGCGAGCAACTGAGATAGGCTCGACAAAGATAGGCTCTTTAGAAGCAGCCTTATCCTTCTTGGTTTTGCGCTTCTTGGAGGGTGGAGCTTCATCAGTAGATTGCTTGCGCTTGCGAGCTTCAGCTTCAGCCACCTTAGTCTTCTTGAGCTTTGAAGCGGTTGGGGTTGCCTTAGGCTTCGTGCCAGTCATGCTAGCAGGGAAGACTATGCGAGGCATTTCCTGCCCAGATTCTTCAGCTTCGGGCATAGGTTGCTTCTTCTTCTTCTTGGCAGCCATCCTTGGATCAATGCCAGGACGCCCAAGTGTCTTGCGCTTTTCAACTTCATTGAATGCTTGAACGCATTTGGCAGCCAAGTCCTTGATTCGCTCACGAGAGCCTTTAGCTTCTTCACGCCGATGGCGAAAGGCTTCTTTGAGCTCGTGCATCATAACCTTGAAATTTTGAATTTCTTGCACGCTGAGCTTGTCCACATGCTTCTTGAACTAAGCCTTTTCATAATCTATCTTTTGCTTCAGCTCAACAATACTTTGAGCCAGAGCCAGCTCAGAAGCAATGGCGCCATGGAAGGAGACGCTGAGGCCAACTAGAAGTTGAAGATCGTCGAAGCTCAGGTTGGGTGTGTCAAACAATTCATCAATGAAGTTATTGAGCACTTCAACGTCAAAAAGCGGCAAATCATTAAAGATTTCAGCATCTTGCTTGCTCTTGATCAATAGCTCCAGAGCATCATCACCAAGATCTTCATCACTTGAGAGATCAAGGGCATCATTAGCAGTCTTCAGTACTGCATCAGGAGTGAGAGCTGGACTGGGGCTGCGTGTTGGCTTCCTCTTCAGCTGTCTGCTCTTGGAGATACGAGAGTGTTCCTCAGACTGCACACTTGGTGCAGGTGGAGCAGTGGCCAAAGGCTTCACTCTAGAAGCCCTTGGTGGAGTAGTCTTCGAAGCCTTTGATTTCTTCTTTTGGGGCTTCGGCGTTGCAGGTGCTTCTTCAGAATCAGCATCTGCTTCAGGCTTATCCACATCTGCCCCTTGAACCCTTATGTGACTAATGAGGCCCTCTAGGTTGTAGAAGGGCCCAACCAGATTTGGTTCAGCTTCGCGCGTGCCATCAGCGCGGGGCGCAGAGGGGCCGGGATTGAAGTCTAATCCCCACAACTTCTTGTTCTCTTTTCCCGAGTTCTTGGCGAATTGAAGATTTCGCTTGAACAGATTGTCGTCGCGACACCAGAGCAGATAGCTTGGATCAGCATCAGCAGGCTGAGGCCCTCTGACCATGCAAGGATAGAAGCCTTGAGCAATGGCTTCAGCACAAGTCTTGGGGGGGAGATTTTTATAAGTAATATCTCCCCATGGATGCTTGATGGCGTTTTTCTCAGCATACTCTTGGGTCACGAACCTATACTTGAACCACTGTTTAGCCCAGTATCTTCGAATCCATTGGATTCGTGTCTTCCTCTGATTGTAATCCTCCTCTGGATCAGTCTTGTATATCTCACTGAGATCAGGAGGAAAATCAATGGAGGTGTTGCCACGGCGCTTTCTGCCACCCTTTCTTACTGTCTTGTCAGTTGCCATTTGCTTCAACCTGAAGGGCTTCAAATTGAATGGCTTCAAAACAGGCAAATGCTTCGGTCTACTGGTCAGACAGGAACTGTCTTCAGGGGAGTGAATGTGACGCTGCAAAAACTCTGCAAATGAATGCAGACTATGAGAACCAAGGGATTCTCCCATGGACATGTACATGTGATAGCATTAGAGATGCGAGGGAAGGGGAAGAGGTCATATGCATTCTCAAAAGTTTTGAAGATAAAAACAATTTTGAAGACTTTGACCTCATAGTGCGAAGACATTCACTCATGGGAGTTGGTTCCAGATTTGTACAAATCCACGAATAAGTACAAGTGAGGAATCTAACTATGGTTGAAGCATATGTGAATGTACTAGGCAAGATATGAGATGCAGAAAGGATAGATCTATATATCTAAGTAGACAGAAACCTCTTGTGGTAACATAGATGAATCTTTATGGATCTAGAAGATGGTAAAAAGCAAGTTTTATTTACCACACGATGAACTGCTTAGACGGAGAGGAGTTGGATGCCCAGCAGTTCGGTCTTCCGTGCCCTAACTTGGCGACGGAGGACAGCTACGGCGACGGCGGAGTAGAAGATGTCCGCGGCCGGCGTGAGGATGGCGCCGACAAAGTTGCGGTAGCGAAGCGCTTCGTCGCCGGCGTCATCGAAAGCTAGCGGAGGCACTAGGGTTGGTCGAGGTGGAGAAGTGGTAGAAGAAACTTTTGACCGTGATGGGACGCGCATTTATACGCATTGGAGACGGCACAGCGTAATTACTCAGGTGCCCCTGACGTTTCACGTACGAGTGACACGTGGCGGTCATGTAATGCATTGGGAGTTGTCCCACGATCCCACGTACACCACAACTGTCGGAGTGGTCGTTCCGGCTTCTCCGGGTTTCAGGCATAACGGATGGAGCATTAAAATCAGATTTAAAGTTTGTCTCCGTATCTTCTGCTGACAAGGACGGAGAGAAGATATTCGACAGTTTCAACAGAATGCATATGATTTGGATAGACAGAGTGTGAGAAGAGAAAGCATAGAGAGGTTAGGGTCCGATCACATTCACTTAGTCCAAAAGATACAAATATGAAGACATAGCTATAAGTGAATGCTGTTGAGGACAGAACACAACTCTCTCTCTATATATATATCCTATATGAAGACAAACCAGTGCGAAGACTTTGCAAATGTAACACCACGAGAAACACTTCAAACAAGAATATGGTGGTGGCGTTACCCATCGTATAGGAAGTATTAGACCCAGACACGGCGCACAATTATCGTGGCGCTCCGAAGTCAAATTCCATGTTAATGTATTCACACTTAGAATGTAAGTCTTCATTGATTGAAGATATACTTTACTTCGTGTGTTGCACATCTAAGTCATCAATACACATAAGTGTTAGGATGTGTGCCTGATTACAGGACATTTGAGGATTCTAAGATATTTAGCTCACACCGCAACTTGCAAAACCTTTTCTCATCCAAGGGATTTGTGAAGATATCTGCCAGTTGCTCTTTAGTGTTGACGTGTATGATATCAATATCTTCCTTCATAACATGATCTCTGAGAAGGTGATGACGAATTTCAATGTGCTTTGTCTTCGAGTGCTGAACTGGGTTGTTGGCAATCTTGATGGCAGTTTCATTATCACAGTAGAGTGGCACATGCTTCAGATGGACTCCATAGTCCTTGAGTGTTTGCTTCATCCAGAGAACCTGAGCGCAGCAAGATCCAGCAGCAATGTATTCAGATTCAACAGTGGAGAGTGATACACAGTTCTGCTTCTTTGAAGACCAACAGACAAGTGATCGTCCTAGAAAGTGACATGTGCCTGATGTGGACTTGCGATCAACTTTTTCACCAGCATAATCAACATCTGAAAATCCTACTAGATCAAACTCTGAGCCCTTTGGATACCATAATCCTAGTGTTGGGGTGTAAGCCAACTATCGAGGTATTCGCTTCACAGCTAAGTGATGCGACTCCTTTGGTACCGCTTGATATCGAGCACACATGCAAACACTAAGCATAATATCTGGCCTAGATGCACATAAATAAAGTAAAGAACCAATCATGGAGCGGTATACGTGTTGATCAAACTCTTTACCATTTGTGTCGGGACCCAGGTGATGTTTAGCAGGCATTGGCGTCGAGTAACCTTTGCAGTCTTGCATTCCAAACTTCTTCAGGCAGTCTTTAAGGCACTTCTCTTGAGATATGAAGATGCCGTTGCTTTGCTGACGAATTTGAAGACCAAGGAAGAACTTCAGCTCACCCATCATGGACATTTGATATTGCTCTTGCATCATGTGACCAAACTCATCACTGTATTTCTTGTCTGTGCAGCCGAAGATAATGTCATCCACATAGATTTGGCAGACAAATAGCTCATCATCATATGTCTTCGTGAAGAGTGTGGGATCTAGGGATCCAGGTTTGAAGCCTATGCTCTTCAGGAAGTCTTTGAGGGTGTCATACCAAGCACGAGGCGCTTGTTTGAGGCCATACAGTGCCTTGTTGAGCTTGTATACCATATCAGGACGTTTTGGGTCTTCAAAGCTAGGTGGTTGTTCAACATACACTTCTTCTTCAATTCTTCCATTGAGAAAGGCACTCTTTACATCCATTTGATATAGAAGTATGTTGTGATGATTTGCATAGGCTAGCAGTATACGAATAGCTTCAAGCCTAGCCACAAGAGCAAATGTTTCATCGAAGTCAATCCCTTCGACTTGAGTGTATCCTTGAGCAACGAGACGAGCTTTGTTTCGGACCACTTGACCATGCTCATCTTGCTTGTTGCGATAGATCCATTTTGTGCCTATTATGTTGTGCTTTCGAGGATCAGGACGCTTGACAAGTTCCCACACATTGTTCAGCTCAAACTGTTGAAGCTCTTCTTGCATTGCTTGAATCCATTCAGGCTCCATAAAAGCTTCAGCAACTTTCTTGGGTTCAGATATTGAGACAAAATCAAAGTGCCCACAGAAATTTGCAAGTTGTGTTGCTCTTGAGCGAGTGAGTGGACCAGGAGCATTTATGCTATCAATTATCTTCTCAACTTGTACTTCATTTGCAACATGAGGATGAGTTGGACGAAGATTTTGCTCTTGATGTACATTGTCTTCATCAGGAGTATTGTCTTCAGGCTGAGCATTGTCGCCAGGTTGATTTGGATCAGAGATGATGAGTTCCTGGTCAGGTTGTGCTTCAGAAGGCATGATCTCACCAGTTCCCATTAGCTTGATAGATTCATTTGGTGAAGCTTCATCTAGCACATTAGGTAGGGACTCTCTTTGTGAACCATTTGACTCATCAAACTTCACATCCACAGTTTCAACAGTTTTATAGAGAAAAATATTGAAGACTCTGTAGGAGTGTGAGTCCTTTCCATATCCGAGCATGAAGCCTTCATGAGCTTTGGGTGCGAATTTTGACTTATGATGAGGATCCTTGATCCAGCACTTAGCTCCAAATTATAGTAGTGGTTTCATAATCCTCAATACCAATATACCTGGCAAACACTTCACCATTTTGATTCTTAAACAGTTTATAGTTTGCATCAAAGGATTCATCAATGATAACAGGATTAGCACAAGTGAAGCCAGATAAGGTAGATGGATCCACTGAAGGTCCCTCTGCAGCAACCCATGTGGTTTTGGGATACTCCTCAGGCTTCCAGTATGATCCATCAACATTCATTTTCCTGTCGAACCCAACACCCTCTTTCCTAGGGTTTCGGTTCAGTATCTGCTTTTTGAGGACATCACATAGAGTCTGATGCCCTTTGAGGCTTTTGTACATCCCTGTTTCAAGCAAAGTCTTCAACCTAGCATTTTCATCAGCAATAGTAGTGGTTTCCTCAGCAGAGGGGTTAGTTACCACATCAATAGTTGAAGATATTGCAACAGTGGCAGCAGTAGAGCATTCAGCAACAGATGTAGCATTATCACGTTCAATGCATTTTAGACATGGTGTTTCAAACTCTTCGTGAGTGGAGCTAATCAGTTGTGCACGAAGTGACTCATTCTCCTTTTGAAGATCTTCATGAACCGTTTTCAATTTCTCAAGTTCTCGTTTCCTTTGAATGTAATCGTGGGAAAGTTTTTCATGAGTTTTTGAGAGTGATTCATAAAGACCTTCAAGTTCCTTGTACTTAACATGAAGATTTTTTATGTCTTCAATTAAGGACTGAGAACGGGTCATTTCCGCGTCCAACAGGTCATCGCTTTTGTCTAACAGTTTTTGAATATGTTCCATGGCTTTCTGCTGTTTAGTGGCAATTTTAGCAAGTGTTTTGTAGCTAGGTTTCGATTCACAATCAGAGTCATCTTCACTAGATGTTTGAAAGTAAGCATCGCGTGATTTTACCTTGGCACCGCGTGCCATGAAGCAGAAGGTGGGAGCAGAGTCGTCGTCCTCATCATCATTGTTGGGGACGGGGCCATTGTCTTCAGTGTTGAAGATGGACTTGCCCACGTAGGCAGTGGCTAAAGCCAGACTTGCAGCACCAGAATCAGACTCCTCCTCCGACTCCACCTCCGCCTCTTCAGAAGCAGACTCCTCCTCAGAATCCATCTCCTTGCCAACAAATGCACGAGCCTTGCCAGATGAATTCTTCTTGTGTGATGAATACTTTGATGAAGACTTTGAAGAAGGCTTTGAGTATTTCTTATTTTTCTTGTCATCAGAATCATATTCCTTGCTCTTCTTCTTCTTCTTCTTCTTCTTCTCATTGTCCCACTGAGGACACTCAGAGATGTAGTGACCAGGTTTCTTGCACTTATGACATGTTCTCTTCTTGTAGTCATGAGTAGAAGCTTCATCATTTCTTGAGCTGGACCGTGAAGACTTTCTGAAGCCTTTCTTCCTAGTGAATTTCTGGAACTTCTTCACAAGCATGGCAAGCTCCTTTCCAATGTCTTCAGGATCATCAGAACTGCAGTCAGATTCTTCTTCAGATGAAGAAACATATTTTGCCTTTAAGGCGCGAGATCGGCCATAGTTGGGACCATAGATGTCACGTTTCTCAGATAGCTGGAACTCATGTGTGTTGAGTCTCTCAAGTATATCAGACGGATCGAGAGTCTTGAAGTCAGGGCGTTCTTGAATCATCGGGGCAAGGATATCAAATGAGCTATCGAGTGATCTCAGGAGGGTCTTGACGATTTCATGCTTGGTAATCTCAGTGGCGCCAAGTGCTTGAAGCTCATTTGTGATGTCAGTGAGACGATCAAAAGTGTGTTGGACATTCTCATTTTCATGTCTCTTGAAGCGATTGAAGAGATTGCGAAGGACGCTGATCCTTTGATCTCTCTGGGTAGAGACTCCTTCATTGACCTTTGAGAGCCAGTCCCAAACTTCCTTTGACGTGTCCAGAGCACTTACACGACCGTACTGTCCTTTGGTCAGATGACCACAGATGATGTTCTTGTCCGTTGAATCCAATTGAACGAGCCTCTTGATATCAGCAGGGGTGATACCTTCACCAGTCTTGGGAACGCCGTTCTTGACGACAAACCAGAGGTCCACGTCAATGGCTTCAAGATGCATGCGCATCTTGTTCTTCCAGTAGGGATATTCGGTGCCATCGAAGATGGGGCACGCAGCGGAGACTTTGATTATCCCTGCAGTCGACATAGCTAAAACTCCAGGTGGTTAAACTAAATAACATAGAACAAGGGAGTACCTTGCTCTGATACCAATTGAAAGTGCAGTATATCGACTAGAGGGGGGGTGAATAGGCGATTTTTATGAAATGCTTCAAAACATGGTAGTTTGAAGACAAACGATAAGCTCAAGCCTATTAGTATGCAGCGGAAAGTGGACTACACTAGATAAGCCATAGTCATGTACTCAATGAAGTGAAAGCATGAAGACTAATAGCAACTAGGCAGTAGTGATCATAAAGGAAGAAGGAATGAAGCCAATCATTACAAGTAGATACTCAGTGAAGACAATCAGATAAGGCAAGCATGCAATGTCTTCACAGCATAGAGTAGTAATTAAAGGGAAGGAAAGGATAGAACCAGTAGCTCGGGGAAGACAGTGATTTGTTAGACCAGTTCCAGTTGCTGTGACAACTGTACGTCTGGTTAGGGAGGCTGAGATTTAACTCAGAAGACCGCGTCTTCACCTTGTTCCCCTTGAGCTAAGGACACCTAGTCCTCGCCCAATCACTCTGGTAAGTCTTCAAGGTAGACTTCCAAACCTTCACATACTTCGTTCATCGGCGATCCACAATGACTCTTGGATGCTCAGAACGCGACGCCTAACCGGCTGGAGGAAACACAGTCCTCAAGTGTAATAAGTCTTCAGGTCACACAGACAGAAAGACTTCAGTGATGCCTAACACTCTTTGGCTCTGGGTGTTTGGGCTTTGTCCTCGCAAGGATTTCTCTCTCAAATGCTTCAGAGGTGGGTTGCTCTCAAACGACAAAAGCCGTGCAATAACTCTGAGCAGCCACCAATTTATGGTGTAGGGGGTGGGCTATTTATAGCCACTAGGCAACCCGACCTGATTTGTCCGAAGTGACCTTGGGTCACTAAGGAACTGACACGTGTTCCAACGGTTAGATTTCAAACACACACGGCAACTTTACTTGAGCTCCAAGCAAAGCTGACTCATCCGCCTCTGGATAAGATTTGCTCTCATAGTCTTCGCTCGAAGACATAGGATTTAGTTGAGCATCACTTCAGTCACTCTGACTTAGTTCACTTGGACCCCACTTAACAGTACGGTGGTTCCTATGACTCAACAAACAAGAAAAGGAAACAACGAAACATCTACGTCTTCGCTCTCTATAGTCTTCACACAATGTCTTCTCATGTCATAGTCTTCAATATGATTATCTTCATATACCACCACTGATATCAATGTCTTCATACATTTTTAGGGGTCACCTCTGGTAGGTTAACTGAATCAATGAGGGACTACTACCTGTGTTATCCTGCAATTCTCACAAACACATTAGTCCCTCAACCAGGTTTGTCGTCAATACTCCAAAACCACTAGGGGTGGCACTAGATGAACTTACAAGAGTGACTAATCATGAGACTCTCTACAATGAGGATCATGGTGCTACTTTGAAGCACAAATGTGGAAAAAGATAGTCGCATTGTCCCTTCTCTGTTTTCTCTCATTTTTTTGGAGGGGCTTTCTTATTTATTTTTTATTAGCCCCTCTCTCTATATATATTTTTGGGCCATCTTCTTTTTTTTATTGGCCTTTCCTCACACGGGACAATGCTCTAGTAATGATGATCATCACACTTTTTATTACAACTCGATACTACAACTAGTATGACTCTACATGAATGCCTCTCGCGGTGTACCGGCATAAGCAATGAATCATGTGTGACATGTATGAAAAATTATGCATGCTGGCTTTGCCACAACTACTATGTCAACTACATGATCATGCATGGCACTATGACAATATGATGCGTGTCATATGAACGGAACGGTGGAAAGTTGCATGGCAATATATCTCGGAATGGCTACGGAAATGCCATGATAGGTAGGTATGGTGGCTGTTTTGAGGAACAATATGGTGGCTGTTTTATGGAAGGATATATAGTGGGTTTATGGCACCGGTGAAAGTTGTGCGGTACAAGAGAGGCTAGCAATGGTGGAAGGGTGAGAGTGTGTTTAATCCATGGACTCAACATTAGTCATAAGAACTCATATACTTATTGCGAAAATCTACGAGTCATCAAAACAAAGCAATCAAGGCATGCCCCTAGGGGGTAGTTTGGTAGGAGTTAACCATCGCGCGCCCCCGACCTCCACACAAAGGTTGACACTCTACAAATATCTCATGCTTTAACTTAGTCACACAACGATTCACCATACGTGCATGCTACGGGAATCACCAACCTTAATAGAAATATTTCTCAATTTCATAATTACTCCACTAGCATGACTCTAATATCACTATCCTCATGTCTCAAAAGAATTATCAAGCATCCAACATCTCCTTCTACTCAATGCACTAGATGTGAATTTTTTTACAACATTGACATTGGATGTTTATCATGTGAAGACTAGTTTCTTTAGCCTAAACACTTTACCATGTTGTTTTAATAGACTCTCAAATAGATCTAAGTGAAGCATGAGAGTTCAAAAATTTCTACAAAATATTACCACCACCGTGCTCTAAAAGATATAAGTGAAGCACTAGAGCAAAAGCTATTCAACTCAAAAGATATAAGTGAAGCATATAGAGTGTTCTAACAATTTCTAGGGCATAATTAACTCTCTCAAATAGGTGTGTCCAGCAAGGATGATTGTGGCAAACTAACAAGCAAAGACTTAAATTATACAAGATGCTCCAAGAAAAACACATAACATGTTGCGAATAAAAATATAGCTCCAAGTATAGTTAAGGATGGATGAAGATGAAAGAGGGGATGCCTTCTCGGGGCATCCCCAAGCTTAGGCTTTTGATTATCTTGAATTTACTTGGGGTGCCATGGGCATCCCCAAGCTCAGGCCTTTGCTACTCCTTGTTCCATAGTCCATCAAAGCAATACTCAAAACTTGAAAACTTCACAACACAAAACTTAGACAAAAATTCTTGTGAACTCCGTTAGTAAGAGAAAGCAAACCACCACTCAAAGGTCCAGCAAGGAATTCATTCATGGCGTCGTATCTAGTGCATCTGGGGCAGGTCGTGCATCCATGTATCCGTCCATTGTGAGCCAGCCGATCAACATTCCACACATGGGATCAAATGCAACACAAAGTTGCAAAAACACGCCCGCGCGCTAGTAGTTAAGTCGGCTAATTTTCCAATAACCCCCTTAGGCCAAGCACACCTTGCCAAAATCTCAATTTCTCAATCCAGATCCCTCTCCTCCAATCGCTCCATGGCAGCGCCTTAGATGAATACTTCGACGCCGGCCCCACTTGGTCCGGTCGGCCCGAACGGCTCCACGGCCCTGGTGATCGCTTCGACGGTGGCCGCGCTTGGCCTGCCTCCGCGTCCGTCCACCTCAAACTGCTCCACGGCATCGTGATCCTTTGACGGCCTCGGCCAGATCCACCATGTTTGGCCTAACTCCACGCCGGCCCGCCTTGTCGTCGGTTCCCAACGTCGAGTTGGCCGGCCGCCGCAACCTGCGCACGATCGACTACATGCACCCACATCCAGTAGTTGCTCCTCCACCTCACGGCGCCCACCTACTGCAAGAGAGACTCATGTGGCTGGCAACTTTGCATAGCAAACAAGGAGCACGTCGTTGGATTTCTTGTTCCTGTTCACTATATCTAGTACTTGGCTACTTGCAGATTGTAGGTTATGAGCCAATCCATTTAATTGTTCTCTATTGAATGGGCGTGCAGCTTCACAGTTTAGAATTTCAACTGTACATTGCTGCTGAGTATTGTTTTTCAGAGACAAGTGAATTTGCCATTTTGTGAGTGGAAAATTGGAAATAAATAAATTTCATATTGCCTAGTTCCTGGTGATTTGAGGTGTTCCTTTAATACATGAAGTAATACAGCTGATCTAGTGCAACATTATCAGCTGGTGCTTGGGCATTACTGGTGATTCTTTATTCCGATGTTTCTTTCACGTACTTAGTTATTCAGAAACAAGAACATGTTGCTATTGCTTCTAGCTTCCTAACCTACAAGCTTAGAAAGAAACAACTGTTTAATTTCTTTTGCTGAATATACTACTATCAAGGCTGATGTGGGTTTGCAAACTTAGTTGCTACTTGCTACCTGCATGATTCCAAATGCTACTTGAATTTTTTTAGACCTGATGCTACTACTGGTAAAAGCCAAGATGAATCAATGAGCTCAGTGGTTATACTGTTATATACAACTAAATAAAGGAATGAGCTTTCACACACTGACAAATATTCTTGTACATGTAGCTGCTGCTTGCTTGCTACACTTCATTCAATAGCGTCAAGTCAGAGAAAATAAGAGGAAGACGTTTGGCAAAACACATATTTTTGTCCATTACAAGAATTAAGTACATCAAAGAAATGAATTAATAACTGGCTCATATAATTCATGTTTTTCAACAGACTCAAGGCCATCACGAAACACTACTTGGCTTCATCTGTTGCGCAATCTCGCCCCCTTTGCCTTCTTTTTTGCTAGGGCAATTGCGACTATCGTGAAATACAATTTGTTTGCACATCTTGCACATGCATGCGACCTTGACCTTGGCTTCCTTCTTCTTCTTCTTCTTTTTCTGTTCCTCCTCACTTGTTTCCTTTCCTCCCTTTATTCTTTTGCATCTCCCAACCGTACGAACATCAGTTGGTGGGTGTATATCAATTTCAATAGGAATATTGCAACCAATAAAAGCCTCATACTCAGATTTTCTAGTCTGCTTCACACCTGATGTAGGAACCATTTCATCCAAAGGTACTTCAATATTTAGCACACTTGATGTTAGAAAATCCATTCCTTCATCTGAGTGCCTGGCCTTCTGAATTAGATCTTCCAACTTGTTGCGTACTACCGAAATCTTCTTCCTCGTAGCCTCATTCAAGGAGTCGGTTGCCTTCTCTTCTAGTGAATTCCCATGCTCGTCATACACATTCTCCCTGTAAATAAAAATATATTATACCAGCCATTCTATTTCCAATTAAAAAAATCAATTGTATGCAGTTTTACCTTTTGCACTGTTTGTCCCATCTTTTCATAAGGTAGTAGGATGGAAGTTCATTTTGATTTTCGGCCCTCAACACCTGCCCCAGATACGGAAAACCACCACTTGCTACATCCAACACACGGAAAACCACCTTCGCTGACTTGAAGGAGCCTGTATGCCTGGCATGTACCTATGCTTGCTTTGTGAAGTAAAACACGAGCATTGCAACATAAATCATGAATCACAGTTATCATCATCATGCAGAACTCTCTGAACTGATAAGCCACATGATCAAGGATAATTTATTAAACTCACAAATAATGGAATGCTTTCTTTCTTTCTTGGCGTAGCGAATTCCCCCCTCATTCATTTGAGTATGCAAGCCTTTTCCTGATTCTCTAGCTGCACATGCATCAACATGGTTAGTCTCTAGACAAGTACGTATATACAAATACTAAGACTCCTACACAGCAAGGTTAGCTTTTACCCATGTTACCTGAAACTCCATGCACCATACTGAAGTTCAGTCTGTATTCAACAGCAGTAGTATTTTCAACACCGCGTTACAGGGCAAGTGAGATGGGCCTCATGATTGCTAGATGCAGAGGCATATGGAGGGTCACCACCTGAATTATGGATCACTGATGATGCATATTGAACATCCATAACAGCAGAAGCCGCCATGATGATTGGCTGCTGTGTATCACGTGATGATGATTTTTCCACCATGCTGCCGATGGGGAGTTCGGAGTTGCATCCCATGGCGCCTGAGATCATGACGGTGGATGAATTCCGCAATGGTGATTGTCGCTGCGGATGCATAGGCAGTCACAGCCGTGCCCGTCGTTCGGATGTAGGCGGCGGCCGTGATTAGGGATTGGGAGGGAGACGGGCGGGGAGTAGGTAAGTGGGAGGTGTGCTTCAGCTGAGGGGGTTATTGAAAAATTAGCTGACTTAACTATGAGCACGGCGGGCGTGTTTATGCAACTTTGTGTTGCTTTTGATCCCATGCGTGGGATGTTGATCGGCTGGCTGAGAAATCGATGGATACATGGATGCACGACCTGCCCCAGATGCACTAGATAGGACGCCTTCATTCATTGTTTATATTGGTGTTAAACCTACTGTACTCCAAGTTCTCCATGGTTCATATCCTCCAATATTACTCATCGATGCATCGGAATAAGCAAACAACACACGAAAAACAAAATCTGTCAAAAACAGAATAGTCTGTAATAATCTGCAGGGGGGCGCGCCCCCACCCTCGAGGGTGGGCCCCTGTCCTTTGGCTTGGCCCCGAAGTCTATCTCGCGTGAGTTTCTCCAAAAATATCTCCTGCGAAGGTTTCATTTCGTTTGGACTCCGTTTGATATTCCTTTTCTGCAAAACCCTGAAATAGGCAAAAAAACAGCAATCTGGACTGGGCCTTTGGGTTAGTAGGTTAGTCCCAAAAATGATATAAAAGTGAATGATAAAGCCCATTAAACATCTAATACTTAATAAATAATAGCATGGAACAATCAAAAATTATAGATACGTTGGAGACGTATCACCACTCCTTCTCCTCATATCGATATCTCACCCAAAACTTGAAAACTTTAATCACACAAAACTTAACGGAACTTCATGAGGTAGGTTAGTATGATAAAGAGCAAATCATTTACTTGGGTAATGTCAAATACAATATTCATAATTGTTTCCACATAATTCCTACCATACCTTATCATTTCCACAATTTTTATCACTTAATATAAGATATGCAAACACTAAAACAAGCAAACTATGCATTGAAAACAGAATCTGTCAAAAACAGAACCGTTTCTAATAATCTACACAACCACCATACTCCTGCAACTCTAAAAATTATGAAAAATTAGGAAAATGTAGGAATTTTTTGTATCAATCATGTGTAAAACTTTCAGCTAATTATCACGTTCCAGTGATTTATTGAATTTTATGCACTTGACGCAGAACTTTCTATTTTTGCACAGAATCAAATCAACTATCATCCACACTATCCCAAAGGCTTTACTTGGCACTTTATTGAAACAAAAGCTATAAAACATGCTTACTACAGTAGATTAATCATGTGGATACAAAAAACAGTAGGTATAAGTGTTGGGTTGTCTCCCAACAAGTGCTTTTCTTTAACACCTTTTTAGCTAGGCATGAAGATTTCAATGATGCTCACATAGAAGTAAAAAATGGAAAAGAAAAGAGCATCATGAATCACATGGCAAGCACATTTAAGTCTAACCCACTTCATATGCATGGGGATTTTGTGAGCAAACAATTTATGGGAACAAGAATCAACTAGCATAGGAAGGCAAAACAAGCATGACTTCAAAACTTAACACATAGACAGGAAACTTGATATTATTACAATACCTCCAAGCATATGTTCCTCTTTCATAATAATTTTCAGTACAACATGAATGAATTCAACAATATAACTATCACATAAAGCATTCTTTTCACGATGCATAAGCATAGAAATTTTATTACTCTCCACATAAGCAAATTTATTCTCATTCATAATAGTGGAAGCAAACTCAAAAAAATAACTACCATGAGGTACTTGATTGACAACATGATGACAAGTTTCATGGTTATTAATGTTCTCTATAACATAGGTGTCATCACAATAATCATCATAAATAGGAGGCATGCTTTCATCATAATAATTTTTCTCATCAAAACTTTGGGGGGGGGGGCTAAAAATATCATCTTCATCAAACATAGCATCCCCAAGCTTATGGCTTTGTATATCATTAGCATCATGGATATTCAAAGAATTCATACTAACAACATTGCAATCATGCTCATCATTCAAATATTTAGTGCCAAACATTTTATTGACTTCTTCTTCTAACAATTGAGCAAAAAAATTATTTCCATCATTTTCACGAAAGACATTATAAAGATGAATAATATGAGGCAACCTCAATTCCATTTTTTTTAGTTTTATTTTATGAACCAAACTAGTGTTAAGACAAGAAACTAAAAGATTCAATTGCAAGATCTAAAGATACAACTTCACTTCAAGCACTCACCTCCCCGGGAAAAAACACCCTCCTCGGCAATGATGAAGATGAAGATAGCTACTGGTACAAACCCTCAGCCCCGAGGGTGGAATACTCCCTCCTCGTCATGGTTATCGCCGGGGTGATGAAGATGGCCTCCAGTGATGATTTACCCCTTCGGAAGGGTGCCGGAACGGGGTCCTTATTGGTTTTTCATGGCTACAGAGGCTTGCGGCGACGGGACTTCTCATCTAGGGTTCTTTTCGGAGGTTTGGGTATTTATAAGAATTTTTGGCGTCGGTCTCACGTCAAGGGGGCGCCCGAGGGGCCCACAAGCCGGGAGCTAGCACCCTGTGGGGTAGGGCGCGCCTCCCTGGCTTGTTGGCTCCTCATTCACCTCCTGGTCCAGCTCCGGTGCTTCGGGGGTCTCTTTTGGTCCATACAAGATCACTATAAATTTTCATCCAATTCCGATAACTTTTATTTCTACACAAAAATTGACACCACGGTGGTTCTGCTGAAAACAGCGTCAATCCGAGTTAGTTGTAATCAAATCATACCAAAATATTATAAAATTCTTGTAAACATGGCAGGAATACTCCATAAATTATAGATACATTTGATATTTATCATCCATTAAGTAGTGGTAGATAAGGACATGATGGCGCAAACACAACTGGGTGACGGCAACCTTTTGATCTTTGCTGGGACGACCGCTGGTGTACTGGAGGTCGATGCCGACCACCATGTACTTGTGTTGAGCAAGCAACTGCTCCATGGTGTTGATGTAGTCGTCCACCCCGGCTGGGTCGAGGGTGTACACCACCGAGAGATCCGTCTCCCTCGCGTGGGTCTCCACTTTATGCTCCCCGAACTCCATTGGAGTGCCACTAGACATCCCCTCTCTATGTGTCTCATGGCTGTGCTTGATGTGTTGTGGGGCGCGATCGAAAGGTTGAACTGCGGGAATTAAAGGGGAAAATAGACATCCTGGAACATCGGCTTGCGCAGATGGCAGTTCTAATTTGCAGCGCGTAATTCCATCATGTTGCATGTACTTGCATCAAGGCAGCGCGTGCGGCGCAACCGCATGCATATGGGCCCCCAACATGATCGTGGGCCATCCCAACCACTGCCAGAGCGCGCGCAAAGTGACGCGAGCAGAGCGCTCCACGGGCATCTCAACGGCGAGCAACCATATATATGCATATAGCAGTTGAACACACAAGGAGAAGTTGCCCATGAGCTGAGCGCATGGAGGTACGCGAGAAGGGTGCACCGCGGTGCCTAACGGCGAGAAGAGCGCGTCAAGGGATGCGAGCAGAGGCGGACACTGTGATACGTGGCAAATAAGACGAAATGGGCGAGCGATGGCGGAGACATCAAGCATGATTCAGATTAGAGTCGCATGTGCGATACATGGCATATAGTTGATTCATCCAAGTTGTTTGTGATGGAATAAGCCCTGTGTGTTTTGGGAAAACGCTTGCTGGTATACAATTGTCAGCGATTGATGAATTCATCACCGACGGATTCCCTTGTGTGGTCCGTGTGCGATGTGATATGCTCTGCCTGCACAACGTCTATGCTCTGTCTATAGAAGAACAACATATATACTTATAACATGACATGATTGCAAAACCAAATTAAACATCCAATTATGCTATATAACAAATACCATAAATATTGCAAGGTTCAAATTCCAGCATTACAAGGCCCAAATTTAAAGATTAGAACATACAAACTATTCTGACAAATAAAATTCATCTTCTTCAATATCTTTTGCATGCATTATTTCTACGAAAGGATCAGTCACCGAGAAGTCATATAGCGGCTTGATACAGTGACTTCCGAATAATGTGTCATATGAAGTTACAAACGGAAATTCAGCTTCTACATAGCCTTTTCCATTTAGCTGTAGACACATGGGTTCTTTAGCAATACATTCACTTCTACGCAGTAAATATAGGGCAAACCTCATTACCTTGAGCAACCTAGCTTTCTCAACAAAGAACCTGGCGAATTTAATTTCTAGTGTGGTGCCTCGGTACTTGTTAAGAGTAATTTATGTGAGATGAAGATCAAGGCATTCAATGGGATTGTTATACTCCTCAACATTTTCTACTTTCGAGCCTGCTAGTATCTGCAAACGAAGACAACATATCAGTGCCTAGTTGCAGATTTGAACAGTTCGGGTCTCTTTGATTTGCAGGATTTCTAAAATACATGAAAAGAGTGAAATGTCACCTTCAAACTTTTTTGATTAATACCTCAAAAAATATGTATTGTAATCCTTCAAATTTCCTTTAGAAATAATTCTACATTTGTCATTGTAATCATGGGTAAAATGTAATGTCCAGTATGCGGCTATGTCCCCCACGTGTCGAGGCACGACTTACGGACATAAACGCATACTAGAATGATCTCAAGTATGGTATCTTTGCACATCTCATGTAAAATTCAGGGATGAAATTGTAAAATGATAGTTGGTTTACACTCGTCACGTCACGCAATGAATACAATAACATACATCATCCAAATAACATCAGGGTCCGACTACGGACGAAATCCAAACGAAAAAGATACCATAAATAACACAGCCCGGATCCTCCTAGTAAGAACCACTACTGATGGTCGGGATAAGACACATAGTAACGTCCACGCTCTTCATCGAACTCCCAGTGAAGTTCTGAACCATCTCCTGCATAGTTATCAACGGTACCTGCATCTGGTGTGGTGTTGAATCTGTGAGCCACAAATGACTCAGCAATCCTGTTCCCGGGTATCAAAACTACCAAAGCCTTAGGTGCGGAAAGGCTATAAACAAGGTTGCAGCAAGCACTAAGCACTAGCTTACGAGTTTAGAGTGAGAAGAGAACAAGTGTCAACGATCTCCAAGTTGATCAAGAAGTGATCCTAGCTACTCACGATCAAACATAACCCCAACGTGTTCACTTCCCGAAGCCCTTCGGAAAGAGACCATCACGGTTACTCACGCAGGTAGTGTATTCATGAATAAGGTGTCAAGTTATCTACAACTGGATATTAACAAATTCCCATCTGCCACATAATCGCGGGCACGGCTGTCGAAAGATCAAAACCCTGCAGGGGTGTCCCAACATAGCCCATCACAAGCTCACGATCTGCGGAGTCGCAACTCCAAAGTGAGAAGACCCGAGTATTCTCGGAATCCCCTGCTCAAGATATTTCGACAAAGGTAAAACTAATCCAGCAAAGCCTCCCAACGTGTCGGCACCCTGATAAGAGCCGCGCGTTTCTCATCTCAGACCACTATCGGATTGTCCAAACATCCGGTAGGCCAAAATACCAGAGTTGCCCCTGGCGGCCACCGGCGGTTGACAGGTTTGGACCAACACTCATGAGGAGCACTGGCCCGGGTAGTAAAATTAAGTCCTCGGGGTCCGAAAAGTCCTTATGCAAGTTATTTAGTTATGGCAAATGGTAAAACCAAGGTTGGGCCTTGCTGGAAAAGCTTTAAGCAGTGTGAATTATCAAGGGGGTCCCATAAACCCCAACCATGTTAGGAACGCAAAATCAAGGAACATAACACCGGTTTATCGGGTCCTAAGGTGGCATGAGTGGAACAAAACACCAAGCAGAAAGGCTTAGCCTTCCACCCATTACCAATATATAGGTGCATTAGTTTAACAGGTAATATATTGTGTTAACCCAATAACAAGTTCATCATGGAGCAATCTTCAAAATTTCACCTGCAACTAACAACGCTATAAGAAGGGCTAAGCGATGCGTACTTAGCCAAACAACGGTTTGCTAGGAAGGTGGTTAGAGTGTTTCATGGCAACAATAGGAGGGCTGACAATCAGGAACTGGCATCGAGGCAATATATAAAGAGCGATACATCTAGCATAGGCAAAGATAGAAGTGATATCTGGGAATGCTCATCTTGCCTGGTAAGTCGTTGGTGGGAAGGTAAGACGACTCCTCGAACTCAGTCTCGACAAGATCCTCGAACTCGGTATCGGCTCCCGGCTCTACCCAACACAAGAGCACAACAACAGCATAATATCAAACACGGTGCAATGCACAATCAACATGATGCAAGACATGTCATGGGATGCAAGTATGATGTGCATAAGCATGTGGATGCTCTTGAGCCTAAGGAGAAGATGGAGGAAATGGCCTCATCTTGGGTAACCAAGCTAGCCACTGGATATATTGGAAGATTTCGGTCGAAATCGATATAAAGATCGCCGGAAACGGTAGCACGGTTTGCAAATGACAAGCAAAACAAGATTCAAGCAAAATTGCAGTTTACAACAACATGGCATCTCTGGAGCAAGAAATAATTATGCTACAGCACCCAAACATGGAGACAAAAGGCATGGATGTGAATTAGACATGGTACTTAACAAGCATGAACTTACAGCACACTCAAAAGCCTACTGGAACACAATTAAACAAGCATGGCAAGTTGCAATAAATTTATCCAAACTTAGAGAAAAACTGGGCATGGCAGAAATTACAACATGTAGGCATGTTTGCAAGCTTGTGCAACTCAACTCAAAGCATAGCATGGCAATTTAAGATAACCAACAGCAAGAAGACATATTTGAGAAGCTACTCATGGCAAGACCATGCTCATAGGATGCATAGAACACTAGCTACACTCGTGGCAAAACTGAACTTGTTGATAACATGCTGACCGAAACATTTTATAGCATCTTGAGAGCATGATAACAACAAGCTACAGCCACCCCTCTTGGCAAACAAGTGCATGGATAGCTAGAGCATAACATATACTTCAAGAAACACCCACTGGACAACTCTAAACATGCACAACAATGATGGTGGCATCATGGAAACATGGAATAAAAATTAACAGATTCACACTTAGCAGAAATTTATCATCAAGATGACATGTTAACAAGCTTGATGCACTCATATCAAGACATATCATTGCATGAAAATGAATCTATCATGTAGGGCACATTCCAAAGAGCAAAACTCATGTTGACACCTAGCTCATATGACACATGGATTAATATGCACAAGCAAGACAAAACATCATCTCATAACAAGTGCAGAAACTTATCAGCCAAATGCACTTTTGCAACAGAGATAACCATGGCAATATGACACCTAACAAGAATGCTACTGCAACCATTATGTAGAGCACTTCACAATGAACATCTGGACATATCATTCACTCCATTCGGACCAACATGCACAAAGTTACTAGCTCACGAACATGCTAACAAATTTACACAGAAAAACAAGTAATGAAACAGTTTCAGCACGAAGCACTCTTGCCACGAATATTAAGTCAACTAGATGAACTCTAACATGCATGAAACTGATGCTAACATGTAGAGCACGACAAGACAAACATTTCGATATATCATATCCGCAAAATGGAGCACCAAGCACGAAGTTATCACATGATGAAGGAGGCAACAAAATTAACAGAACCGGGGACTTAGTGGAATTTCACCTCTGTAAAAAGTCAACGTTGCACGGGACGGATCCGGGACGGCGGGATCCGGGTGGAGCGGAGGCGTTTGGTTCGTCTCCCGGTGGATCTGGTCCCAATCCACCGGATCTTGCCGGAGTTGGGGGAGATGGCCGGAGAACTCGCCGGAGAAGCGGTCAGAAACGACGGCGCGGCAAGCGGAGTGGCAGAGAATAGGCCGGCGAGGCGGGGAAGGGGCCCGGTGCAGCAGCGGCAGCCGGCGGAGGTGGCGACCGGGGCGGCACCGGAAGACGCGGTCGGCGCGGAGGCGAGGTCTAGCGTCGGGCGGCGGCGGAGCCGGCGACGGCCGAGTGACGAGGCGCGGCGGCGGAGCCGGCCGGGCGGAGCGGCGGCGGGGAGGCCGGCGGCGACGGAGCAATCGGCGGCGGCGCGGCGGCCGTCGGCCGGCGGCGCGCCGGCGCGAGGGCTCAAGGGCGGCGGCTCCGCGGGGTCGGGCGGCGATGGGCCGGGAGGGCCCGAGTCGGGCCCCGGCGGCGCGGTCGGAAATGACGGTGGGGATGGACACGTGTCGCTGCGTGATTAAGCGCGGGGCGACGGCTGGACGCGTCCGGCGCGATCCGGATGTGTCCGGCGGCGCGGAGGACGAAATTTAAGGGTTTGCACCGGATTTCGGGGGAAGAGGGCCTATTTATAGATTCTGGGAGCTAGGAGTGTCCAAATGGGTGCGGTTTTCGCCCACACGATCATGATCCGACGACCGAGAGGATGGAGGGGGTTGTGCTGGGTTAGTGGGCTGTTGTGGAGGGGGTCTTGGGCTAAGAGGAAGAGGAGCTTTTAGCCCACTAGGTTAACCGTTGGAGTATCAGACGGCCTCCAAACGCGATGAAACTTGACAGGCGGCCTACACGCACTAGAACAACAACGTACGACAAGTCCCACCTCATTCCGAGAATGTTTCACGGCCACATACGAAAGAAGGACTCGGAGGTGCCACGAGCACGTGTGTGAGTGACGGAACTCGAAATGGACAACAGGAAGAGACGAGCAGGACCGGGTGCAAGTGACAACACGAATGCAATGCAATGCACATGATGACATGACATGGATGATATGCACACACGCACGCGGAAAAACGAAGAAACCCGAAATGAAAGAAGAGCCCAGAATGGAATTGATTAAGTCAACGAAGATTATATTTCCATAAATGGAAGGTATCACATATGGGGTGTTACATTTAAGTAACAACAAATTGACCTCCGTTGTGGTTAACAATTAATAGGAAAGGAACATCACCTTGATGTATCGCTTCTCCATGCAAGCAAAGCATCTAAGGAATCTAACAACTTCATCCAGATCGGGGCCGACAGATTGTAGTGCCAATATCTTCACTTTGCGCAGAGGCCGGGCCAAGCTTGTGGGAATCATTTTCTGGATAACAGGCGAACATATAGATCAACAAAAATTATATAGAATGTGTTGTCCAATAATATATAAGAAAAAGAAGAAGAAGATTGTTGTACCTGAATGAATAATGATCCAGTAACATGTTCGTTGTATTCAGCACACAAATATCCCAACACTGTCAATTTCGGTGTGCGAATGACCCTGATTCTTGCTGGACCTAATTTATCCAGTACATACAATCTCTCGAGGAAAGGCGCATTCTCAATGCCCATCTTGTGAAACACCTCAACTGATAGCCTTGGGAGGAGCCAGCAATGCACATAAATCGCACGAACATTCGTCGAGGTGATGTGGAGGCTACTGGACCCATCAATCGCCTTAAGACAAAGGTACTCGAGCACTGTACAGCCGAAGAGCAGGCGCTCCAAATACTCCTTCCCGATACGGACGACCATGAGCTCGAAGTGCTTAAGTTTAGGGAGATGAAGAGCACGCACGGCATCAATCTAGGGGGAAATGCACTGCATGAATGTAGCGCGGCCCAGCGTGGGCGCGAGGCGGAGCGCAGATAGTGGCACCGAGCGCGGAAGTCTAGCATGAAAGTTGAGCTCCTCGAGCCGATCTAGGGCTAGGGATAGGAACCAGTAGTGAAACATGAGTTCAACTTCGGCCTTGGAGTGGCAACTAAACTTGTCGACGACAAGGCGTCTGGCCAGCCCAGGGTGCATGGCGAGGACGTGGGACAATGCGCCCAGGTGTTGCTGCTCCCCAAAGCAAAACTCATGGTTAACGATGAGGTCCAAGGGGTGGAGTGCCAGAGGGGGTGCCACTGCATGGGAGGACAGTGGTCTCATCTGGGAGGTTATTGATGAAGTCCACGCTCGCCAGAGGCTCTTGTGGTTCTGTCTCGACCCGCCTCCGCTTGTTAGTCGTCATGTCCTCGATCTCGCAGCAGGCGGCGATGCTCGGCGGCGGTGCTTGCAGATGAGAACTAAGGACGTATTGCTCACAGTCGTCCCATCTAATCAGATAGTTGCCCGCGGTACTAAATGGTTAGTTGAACGCCCACGGTTGGAATAAATATGATTATTTGCGATGATGACGTGGTGGCTATTTGTTAAAAAATGCCTAAGAAAGTCAATGTACAAAAAAAGCAAAATGAACCCTGAATAATTTCATTTTTTAGCATGACACTCCTATAGTTGCATATATATGTTTCCTCTGTGAAATAAATCAAGGGGGAAGAGACAGCGTATGTCGTTTCGCACACAGATCATGTGACCAAGTTCCCTCTCAGAACCATGATGCTTCTTGATAGAAGCTCTGGTTTGTATGAAAGAATATATGGGTCAAAACCGAGTTGAAAAGGGAAGCAATATCTAACTCCAGCTTATGAAAGGTACAAAGGCACGATGATTAATGTTCATCAGGTTTACACAGAATCCACAATGAACAGGACAATAACATCTAACTCAACGAAAGTTTTCAGCAATCACAATCAAATGGATCGGTCTAATCCATAAAATCAAGATCTGGGCCAGAAAATCTACTGGTACATGAAGACAAGTTGTTGTAAATATAAGCCGAGCATGTTCATAATCCCTTTTGTCCACCTGAAATTTCTTTTTATGTTGTTCAGCATGTCCATTCATGAGAAACTTTTTGTTAAAAAACATCATCCTCATGGACAATAGTACTCTCGCATTCAACATGAAGAATGTGACAAAGCTAATGTTTGCATGGTTGGATGAATATCCTTCCAGTGTTATTGTCCTCAAGCGGATGTCATGAGAACTGAGAAAATCCCGGTGCTTCTTACGCCACCGATTGGTTATACCTTTTTGTCCATGTTCTTTTGCCTAAATAGACATGAAGACTGAAAACTGTTATTGTCTAAAAAAATAGTATGTCAAAAGAGCGACAATTGAATTGTTAATTCTAGTAAATTATATCAATGTGCTTGATATCATCACCTCTGTATACAAATTCTCCGGACATGGAAAGCATCGTAGCAACCTGATAATCATGTTCAGATCCAAACACCACATACTTATATGTAAGTTCTTGACAGAATCTAGCACCATTGATAGGGTATCCATGGACAAACTCTTCATTGAACATAGAACATAATACTAGTACCAAAAGTGTACTCCAAGATGATATAAAACTTGTGCGCACAAATGAAAAATGCAACTTATGATTACAAAAGTGTTGATGACATAAAACTTATGCACACAAATGAAAATGCAGCTTATGATTACAAAAGTGTTGATATTAATATACAGTTCCTGAATAAGTGTGGAGCCAACCACCATCTTCTAACCTTCAAATGGATCAGGAATTACACCCAAGGTATCCAGTTTAGACACAGAGACTATAATAATTTGCGAAGGTGCATAACGATCATCAAGGAGCAGCCTTTGAAGTGAAGGAACATCGTTGACGATGAGCTCCTATCCTTTAAAGCAAATTCCAGTGCTTACAAGGTGAGGCGACTTTATTTCGAGACAACGGATACAGATTTCTTTTCCAAAAACAAGCAGCAATCGCTCCAGGGCAGGGCAGCATGAGTGGATGATGTTGTGCAGTGAGGCCTCCGAAAGATCGACCACCACAAGCACGAGTTTTTTTAGCAGTGGGAGTCGAAGCGTTTGTACCAGATTGTCTGCTAGATGGCATCGCGCCAAGGTGGCAGTGTGGAGAGAGGAGGAATACCATGAGAGGGACATCCGTGGTGAGGGCACAGCTACAACGCTTATTGGGAAGCTATTTTCATAGTAATGGTAGAACTCAAGATGCTGGAGTTTTTCGAATTGACGGAATGTCATCCAGGCATCCACCTTGCAGGGTATGTGCAGCAGGTAGCATGCCCGGATGCATAGGCGTTGAACGGAGCCCTGGTGGAAGGAGATGATGGCTCCATGGAGTTCAAAATCATGAACGACAGATAGCCAACGACAGTCGAGATTAAGAGGTGCGGTGTGCCACAGAGTGCGCCATCGAGATGAGAGGACATGTGTGCAGCAGCCATCCTTGGTGGGGAGAAGGAATATGATCTCCCCAAGGATGGCGTCTGGGAGATCGTCGATGTGGTCCGCCCGATATTCTACGGCTTCCTCGGATCCATGGGGCCTGGCCGCTTCTGCCCGCGCTGCCGGCTGCAGGATCTATAGTCGGCGGTGCCGCTGGCCGGAGCCTCATCTGTGTACATACCATTCTGAAAAAATGGCAGAAACATACATGTAGGGCATTGAAAATCAATTCTCAAGACTTGGAAGAAAAAAAGGCACAAACATATATGTAGGACATTCAAAATCAATTTTCAAAATCTGGCTACAAATTATTAGCACGAACGCTAACCCTAGTCAGATTACTAGGAAAAAATCATTTGTACAAAACAAATAATTGATCACTAACCATAGATACCATTTAAACAATCAATACACTACATGGATCTAACGAATCTTACTCTGACTTCATGGACTGGGTGAACATAACCATAGGATTTCTATTCCTGGAAAGAGAAGGGGGGATAACCTGTTTTCCATCGGAGTCAGAGTCGTTGCCAGAGTAGTTGTGGACCTCCGGATCTGGCTGGGGAGGGATGATGACGGTGACAAAGTCAAGGTCGCATGGCTGCCCACGCGAGACCTCGTTGGCGGCGACCACAACATCTATGCCCAGCTTCATGTGTTGCGCGGGTGCTTCACCGACCCTGGCATCACCACTCCCTCCGATGGTGCGCTTCGGGAACATCCTCATAATCTCAATGTGGCGGTGACAACTATGGACGAGGGGGAGTGCGGCCGCCTATTATAACTAGCGAATCGGGCAGGCCATTAATATGGAGCAGTGGGAGCGATGTGGGCGGCGGTCAAAAGGTTGGTTCGCCCTCGGTGAGCCTACACAGCGGACTGCTAGCATGCCTACCATCAATTCACACAGCTACTAGCAGGCCCCCCGGTGACATTATGTAGAGAACACACGCATCTCTTGGTCTCCCAGTCTGCCTGCACGGCGGACTGCTAGCATGTGTCTCATCAACTCACGCATGCTCGTATGGCACGCGGGACGCGTGGCGACACATATTATATTGATCTTTTCCTTTTTGATGATTAATTCTGCCAATTTATTGCCTAACCAAAGCACGACACGTACATTGTTGGTCTAACACACACGGTTCGAATAAAGATACTGGTTGCGATACTGGTTGCTAATTATTGATAATTTCCTATCTGTAAGAATATTATATCAAAACTTGACTCAAATTTGAAAAAACAAAAATCACAGTCTATTGGTGTCCATATGACACCATGATAAGTTTCATGATATTCAACATAATTTTGGATTTACTCGATTTCAAAATCAAGATTCTCGATGTTAGAAATTTCTTGCATGGGGACTAAACATGCACCTAGGGACACGTACACATATGATTTTTGAATCCAATTTTGGTGCACTGTCACGGGTCTCATGTAGCTCAAATTTGATTTTTGCACATTAAATCCCTAGGAAATCAATCAATGTAAAAAATGGACAAATGTTATCTATTTTTTCAATTTTTAACACTAAACTCCTTTGGTCGCATGTTCACTGTAGAAAAAGTTTGACATGCATCTTTGGGCCACATGCACGCGGTGATCGCAGGACACTCACTCGCGTGTGACTCTCTCTATGGGCCCACGGGGTCATCATCCATCACTATGACATGCGGTGAGAGAGGTTAATTTGACAAACAAGGATGGTCATTTTTTGGTTTATGTTATGTACGGTAGGACTATAGATAGTACGTGTCCAAGAGGGTGGTGGCAACATATGCTGCGCATCATATAGGATAGTCACTCACGTGTGATTCTTCCATCAGTGGGCCCGCAAGGTTCTGCTCCATCACTTTGACCCAACGAGAGAGGTTAATTTGACCAACAAGGAGGTTTTGTTTTTGGGATGTGTTGCGGTAGGAGTATATAGTACGCGTCGAAGAGGGGAGGAGGGGCGCCTCACATAGTACAACACACTTCATGAATGATCTCGCTCTGTGTGGGGACTTCTTGATTTCCGAGGCAGGTGCCACAAAGAAGTTGTGCATATTTGGTATTAAAAACATCACTGACGCCTCTTTGGGCCACATGCAGATGATGGTTGTCACGCACTCGCCTACGATGCTTCCCTCCATGGGCCCGCGAGGTCGTCTTCCATCTAATATGACACAATGAGGAAGGTAAAATTGATAAACAAGGAGGATTGTTTCTGGATTGTGTTACGGTAGGAGTACATATTACATGTCGAAGAGGGGAGGGGCCAACATTTACTACGCATCTTGAACCTCGCTTCATGTGGGGGACTTAAAACTTTTCGAGGCAGGTGCCACATCAAAGATGTGCATATATATTAGGTATTCAAACATCACAACCCACACATCTCCATACATGTGTTTGGCCCACATGCAGGCGATGGTGGTTGTCCTCTAGAACTCACTCACCGGGTTATCGGCGAGATGCTTTGTTAATCTGTGTGTGCCCGCTTGGTCAATCACTTTGACCAACAACGATCGAGGTTAATTTGACTTATAATTAGGACGGGGTTAGATTTTGGTTCATCTTATATGGTACGGTACATGTCATTACATGAGATAACATAGTATACTTTGAGCGCATGTGTACGCATGAATTCCTCCCACCGGATTGAAGTGGTGGGTGGGTGGGGGGTTGGCGAGCACGCGATGCGTCATGAACATCTCTGTGTGTGGGGACTGTGCGACTTTCGATGCATGCATGGGCCACATCAAAATGTTGTGCTTTTGGTATTCAAACATATGCATGCATCACACTTGTCCATACATATGTCCGCGGCACATGCACTGTCTTTGGACACTCTCCCTCGCGTGATTATCATCAATGGCCTATATATTCGTGTGCCCGCGTGGACGTCCATCACGTCAACCAACAATGAGAGGGGTTAATTACCAGGGTGAATTCTTCTTATCTTGGTTCATGGTACCGTATAGTTGTACGTCGATCATGGTGAGATTCCATACCTAATATAAGTTTGAGCGCATGCATACACATGAATCCCTATATATATTGTATACGCGTCGTGACCCCTTGCTCAGTGTGGGGACTTTCTGGTTCCAAAAGCACGGTGCCACATCAAAGTTGTCGGTATATTCGAACACCACATATATAACACTTCATACATATGCTTGGGGCACATGCACGCAGTGGTTGTCTTCAGGCACTCCCTCACGTGGTTATCGACGACAAGCTAGCCTATTTGTGGGGCCGCATGTGGACGTCCATGACTTTGACCCAACAACGAGAGAGGTTATACGACCAAGGTGGCGCTTCTTCTTGGTTAGTGTTATAATACACCTTGGTGAGATGCCCCTCCCACTGACTCAAAGTGAGTGTGTGGGGGGCACCATACGTGTACTTCGCACTAGATGAACCTCTCTGTGGGGCCGGGGATGTCTGGTTAATTTGCGATGAACATGCGCCACATAAAATTTGTGATTTGATTATTTAAATATCACACCACACACCATTTTCACACACACACACACACAAAGAGAGAGAGAGAGAGATCGGGCCACCCGCAGGTGTGGTTCGTATTTGGTCTCACCTATCTCGCGCCACAAGCACACATCTGTGGGCCCGCACATGGTCCACATTATTTGACCGGAAGCAAGGGGGGTTGACCATGATGTACTCCTTTTGGTTTTGTATTATGGTAGGATGAGATGTCACACCTAGCTATTCGGGGCCATGTGTTCATAGCAAGGTGTCCTCTCCCGCCAACACAAAGTGTGTGTGTGTGTGTGTGTGTGTGTGTGTGTGTGTGTGTCGAGAGGGGGGGCTAGCAATAATAACGTGTGCTTTGTGCGACATGTGCGACATAAAAGTTGTGCATTGGGTATTTGAACATCAAACCACCCTTTTCATACTCCCCTATTCCTAAATATAAGTATTAATAGACATTTCAAATGCACTACCACATACAGATGTATGTAGACATTATTTACAGTGTAGATTCACTCATTTTGCTCCGTATGTAGTCATTTTTTGGAATCTCTAGAAAAACTTATATTTGGGAACGGAGCGAGTACATATATTTGGTCCACATACAAGTGTGTTCATGTTTGGACCCTTTCCCGCATTCTACACCAAATTTATAGACAGCAAACGAGCCGGATGCAGTAACCGTCTGTGATTTGGTATGCAACACACACGGTTTCCGAGGACTACCTGTGTGCCGCGCCCCTGCCCCCGTCACCCTCATCATCATCATAGATTGGGCTCCATGAGGCTTCCCTCCCACTCTCTAAAATATCTACTCCCTCGCAATCTCGAAAATATCTACCCGCGTAGAGGGTTTTTCTGTTTGATAGCACACGATCAATATGTGTGGACCATGTACGATGTCTGTTACTCCGGCTCAGCTTCAATCCCTTGATCTAATTTTTCAGTAGCCCCAGCATTTTACTCCCGCTTGCATCCCTTGCAATCTCAAAAATATATGCTCGGCTCGATTGTTATTCTGTTTGATAGCACATGATTATAATGTTTTAATCATGTGTGATGGTTGTCAATCCTGCCCCGCTCTGCTTCAATCCCTTGATCTAAATTTTCGATAGCCCCGCCATTTTACTCCTGCCTAGTAAAATTTCCAGTACCTGCGACATTTCCTCAAACACCACCTTGGACCCCCTCTACACCCCCAAATCCTGCACTCACCCCAAATCCCCCGCTCTCTCTCTCACACACACACACACCACCCCTCCCTCGCTTGAAACCCTAGCTAGGTCTCCGTTGCCGCTGCGTCACCTCAATTGTCAACATATGTCGGTCTGCCCGTGCAGGTTACCCACCGATATACATACCCTCGCAGCCCTAAGTTTCTTAGATGACGCCTGTGAAATGCCCCTTTACCACAGATCCACACCCCCTCCCCCACTCCAGAGCATGTTAGCCTAAGCTCCACTATGCTTCTCGGGGAGCTCGAGGAGAGAATGGTCCAAAAGAGCATTACCGCGACCTCTTCGCCCGACATCGGTGCTACTTCTCGAGCTTGTGTTGTATTCCCTCGAAGAGGAAAGGGTGATGCAGCATAGTAGCGTAAGTATTTCCCTCAGTTTTTGAGAAACAAGGTATCAATCCAATAGGAGACCACGCGGGAGTCCCTCGTACCTGCACAAACAAATAATAACCTTGCAGCCAACGCGATAAAAGGGGTTGTTAATCCCTTCTCGGCACTTACAAAAGTGAGATCTGATAGATATGATAAGATAATATTTTTGGTATTTTTGATATAGAGAAAAAGTAAATAATGCAGAGTAAAGTAAATAGTTGATGGAAGATTAATATGATGAGAATAGACCCGGGGGACATAGATTTCACTAGTGGCTTCTCTCATGATAGCAGAATTCTATGGTGGGTGAATGAATTACTGTCGAGGAATTGATAGAAAAGCGCATAGTTATGAGAATATCTAGGCATGATCATTGTATATACGCATTTCGTCCATGACAAGTAGACCGAAATGATTCTGCATCTACTACTATTACTCCACACATCGACCGCTATCCAGCATGCATCTAGAGTGTTAAGTTCATAAGAACAGAGTAACGCCTTAAGCAAGATGACATGATGTAGAGGGATAAACTCAAGCAATATGATGTAAACCCCATCTTTTTATCCTCGATGGAAACAATAAATAAGTGCCTTGCTGCCCCTGCTGTCACTGGGAAAGGACACCCAAGATTGAACCCAAAGCCAATCACTTCTCCCATTGCAAGAACTATAGATCTAGTAGGCCAAACCAAACCAATAATTCGAAGAGACTTGCAAGGATATTTAAATCATACATAAAATATTTCAGAAAAGAATCCAATATTGTTCATAGATAATGTTGATCATAAACCCACAATTCATCGGATCTCAACAAACACACCACTAAAAGATTACATCGAATAGATCTCTCCGAAGATCGAGGAGAACTTTGTATTGAGATCCAAAGAGAGAGGAGAACCCATCTACTCCCTCCGTTCCTAAATATAAGTCTTTGTAAAGATTCCACTATGGACCACATATAGATGTATATAGATGCATTTTAGTGTGTAGATTCACTCGTTTTGCTCTGTATATGGTCTATAGTGGAATATCTCCAAAGACTTATATTTAGGAACGGAGGGAGTAGCTAATAACTATGGACCCGAAGGTCTATGGTAAACTACTCACAACTCAGCGGAGAGGCTATGGTGTTGATGTAGAAGCCCTCCGTGATCGATGCCCCCTCCAGCGGAGCTTCGTAATAGGCCCCAAGATGGGATCTCATGGGTAGAGAAGGTTACGACGGTGGAATTATGGTTTCGTCCGTCTCCCCGATGTTTTCAGGGTATGAGAGTATATATAGGCTGAAGAGGCACGTTAGGGGAGCCAGAGGGGGGCCACGAGGGTGGGGGCGCGCCTACCCCCTGGGCGCGCCCCTGCCCTCGTGGCCGCCTCTCTCGCTTCCTGGCGTGTACTCCAAGTCTTCTGCGTTGATATTGTTCCAAAAATAACTCTCCTGAAGGTTTCATTCCGTTTGGACTCCGTTTGATATTCCTTTTCTGCGAAACACTGAAATAGGCAAAAAAAAATAGCAATTTGCATTGGGCCTTGGGTTAGTAGGTTAGTCCCAAAAATAATATAAAAGTTTATAATAAAGCCCATTAAACATACAAAACAGAATATATAATAGCATGGAACAATAAAAAATTATAGATACGTTGGAGACGTATCAAGCATCCCCAAGCTTAATTCATGCTCGTCCTCAAGTAGGTAAATGAGAGAAACAGAATTTTTGATGTGGAATGCTAAGCAACATAATTCTCAATGTAATTTTCTTTATTGTGGCATGAATGTTCAGATCTGAACGATTCAAGACAAAAGTCTATATTGACATATGAATAATAATACTTCAAGCATACTAACAAAGCAATCATGTCTTCTCAAAATAACATGGCCAAAGAAAGTTATCCCTACAAAGTCATATAGTCTGGCTATGCTCTATCTTCATCACACAAAATATTTAAATCATGCACAACCCCGGTTTCAGCCAAGCAATTGTTTCACACTTCAATTTTTTCAAACCTTTCAACTTTCATGCAATACGTGAGCGTGAACCATGGATATAGCACAATGTGGAATAGAGTGGTGGTTGTGGAGAAGACAAAAGAGGAAGATAGTCTCACATCAACTAGGCGTATCAATGGGCTATGGAGATGCCCATCAATAGATATCAACGTGAGTGAGTACGGAATGCCATGTAGCGGATGCACTAGAGCTATAAGTGTATGAAAGCTCAACAAAAGAAACTAAGTGGGTGTGCATCCAACTTGCTTGTTCACGAAGACCTAGGGCATTTTGAGGAAGCCCATCATTGGAATATACAAGCCAAGTTCTATAATGAAAATTCCCACTAGTATATGAAAGTGATAAAATAAGAAACTCTCTATCATGAAGATCATGGTGCTATTTTGAAGCACAAGTGTGGAAACGGGATAGTAGCATTGTCCCTTCTCTCTTTTTCTCTCATTTTTTTTCTTTGGGCCTTTTCTCCTTTTTTTCTTTTTCCCCTTTTTTTATGGCCTCTTTTTTTCTCTTCTTTTTTTACGTCTGGAGTCTTATCCCGACTTGTGGGGGAATCATAGTCCCCATCATCCTTTCCTCACTAGGACAATGCTCTAGTAATGAAGATCATCACACTTTTATTTACTTACAACTCGAAGCTAGAACAAAATATGACTCTATGTGAATGATAATGATGAAGCATGTCATATGAACGGAATGGTGCAAAGTTGCATGGCAATATATCTCGGAATGGCTATGGAAATGCCATGATAGGTAGGTATGGTGTCTGTTTAGAGGAAGGTATATGGTAGGTCTATGGTACCGACGAAAGTTGCGCGGTACAAGAGAGGCTAGCAATGCTGGAAGGGTGAGAGTGCGTATAATCCATAGACTCAACATTAGTCACAAAGAACTCATATACTTATTGCAAAAATCTACAAGTTATCAAAACAAAGTATTCAACGCATGCTCCTAGGGAAAGGGTTGGTAGGAGTTAACCATCGCGCGATCCCGACCTCCTCACAAAGGATGACACTCGATGAATAAATCATGCTCCAACTTCATCACATAACGGTTCACCATACGTGCATGCTACGAGAATCACAAACTTTAACACAAGTGTTTCCCAAATTCACAATTACTCCACTAGCATGACTCTAATATCATTTTCCTCATATCTCAAAACAATCATCAAGTATCAAACTTCTCATAATATTCAATGCACTTTTATATGAAAGTTTTTACTATTCCCATCTTGGACGCCTATCATATTAGGACTAGTTTTATAACCAAAGCACATTACCATGCTGTTCTAAGAGACTCTCAAAAAGATATAAGTGAAGCATGAGAGATCAATAATTTCTACAAAATAAAACCACCACCGTGCTCTAAAAGATATAAGTGAAGCACTAGAGCAAAACTATCTAGCTCAAAAGATACAAGTGAAGCACATAGAGTATTCTAATAAATTCTGATTCATGTGTATCTCTCTCAAAAAGGTGTGTACAGAAAGGATGATTGTGGTAAACTAAAAAATAAAGACTCAAATCATACATGACGCTCCAAGCAAATCACATATCATGTGGTGAATAAAAATATAGTCTCAAGTAAAGTTACACATAGATGAAGACGAAAGAGGGGATGCCTTCCCGGGGCATCCCCAAGCTTAGGTTTTTGGTTTTCCTTGAATTTTGCGTTGCTGTGCCTTGGGCATCCCCAAGCTTAGGCTCTTGCCACTCTTTTTTCCATAGTCCATCAAATCCTTACTCAAAACTTGAAAACTTCACAACACAAAACTTAGCCAAAAATTTCGTGAGCTCCATTAGTATAAGAAAACAAACCATTACTCAAAGGTACTGTAATGAACTCATTCTTTGTTTATATTGGTGTTAAACATAATTTATTCCAACTTCTCTATGATTCATACCCCCCGATACTACTCATAGATTCATCAAAATAAGCAAACAACACACGAAAAACAGAATCTGTCAAAAACAGAACAGCCTGTAGCAATCTGTAACTTTGGAATACTTCTGTAACTTTAAAAACATTGAAATAAATTGGTGTACGTGAGGAATTTGTCTATTAATCATCTGCAAAAAGAATCAACTAAAAAGCACTGTCCAGTAAAAAATGGTAGCTAATCTCGTGAGCGCTAAAGTTTTTGTTTTTTACAGCATGATCACATAAACTTCACACAAGTCTTTCCAAAGGTTCTACTTGGCACAAACACTAATTAAAACACAAAACCACATCTAAACAGAAGCTAGATGCAATATTTATTCCTAAACAGAAGCAAAAACAAATAAAATAAAATAGGGTTGCCTCCCAACAAGCGCTATCGTTTAATGCCCCTAGCTAGGCACGATACAAGAATAGATCTACGTATTGCCATCTTTGGTAGGTAATCCATAAGTGGCTCTCACAATAGATTAATAAGGTAATTTAATTTTCTTTCTAGGAAAGTGTCCCATTCCTTTCCTTCATGGAAATTGGAATCTAATATTTCCTTCCTCCATATCAATAATTGCACCAATTGTTCTAAGGAAAGGTCTACCAAGAATAATAGGACATGTAGGATTGCAATCTGTATCAAGAACGATGAAATCTACAGGCACATAATTCCTATTTGCAACAATAAGAACATCATTGATCTTTCACATAGGTTTCTTAATAGTAGAATCCGCAAGATGCAAATTTAAAGAACAATCATCAAGTTCATGGAAACCTAACATATCACACAAAGCTTTTGGAATTGTGGAAACACTTGCACCCAAATCACACAAAGCAAAGCATTCATGATCTTTAATCTTAATTTTAATGGTAGGTTCCCACTTATCATAAAGCTTTCTAGGGATAGAAACTTCTAATTCAAGTTTTTCTTCATAAGATTTCATTAAAGCATCAACTCTGTGTTTGGTAAAAGCCTTATTTTGACTATAAGCATGAGGAGAATTTAGCACGGATTGCAACAAGGAAATACAATCTATCAAACATTAATATCATAATTAAATCCCTTGAAATCCAAGATAGTGGGTTCATTGCTATGTAAATTTTTGACCTCTTCAATCCCACTTTTAACAATTTTAGCATCAAGATCTAAAAACTCCGAATCATTGTACGCCTTTTAACTAAAGTTGACGCATCTTCAGTCCCATCTTTATCAAAATTCATACTAGAAAACAAGGATTTAATAGGAGACACATCAATCACTTTCAGATCTTCATCTTTATTATCAAGAAAACCAGAAGAACACGCTTTCATAAAGCAATCTCTTTTAGCACGCATCCTAGCGGTTCTTTCTTTGCATTAATCAATGGAAATTCTCATGGCTTTGAGAGAATAATTGATATCATTCTTAGGTGGGATAGATCTAAGTTTCAAAGAATCAACATCAAGAGAAATTCTATCCACGTTTCTAGCCAACTCATCAATCTTAAGCAATTTTTCTTCAAGCAAAGCATTGAAATTCTTTTGTGAATTCATAAATTCTTTAACATTAGTTTCAAAATCAGAGGGCATCTTACTAAAATTTCCATAAGAGTTATTGTAGGCATTGCCATAATTATTATAGGAATTACTAGGAAAAGGCCTAGAATTAAAGTTTCCTGTGTAAGCATTGTTGCCAAAATTATTCTTACCAACAAAATTCACATCCAAAGATACATTATTATTCTCAATCAACGTAGACAAAGGCATATCATTAGGATCAGAAGAAGCACTCTTAGTAGCAAATAATTTCATAAGTTCATCCATCTTTCCACTCAAAACACTAATCTCTTTAATAGCATGCACTTTTTTACTAGTAGATCTTTCGGTGTGCCACTGAGAGTAGTTAACCATAATATTATCTAGGAGTTTGGTAGCTTCTCCTAAAGTGATTCCATGAAAGTGCCCCCTGCGGCTGAATCTAAAAGATTTCTAGAAGCAAAATTCAAGCGAGCATATTTTTTTTTATAATCATCCATAAGTTCAAACCATGTGTAGGGCAATTGTGTATCATTAATTTCATTCTCTCCCAAGATTGTGCAACATCCTCATGATCTAGTTGCTTAAAATTCATAATATCGTTTCTAAGAGAGATAATCTTAGTGGGAGGAAAATACTTGGAGATAAAGGCATCTTTGCACTAATTCCATGAATCAATACTATATCTAGGCAATGAAGAGAACCAAGTTTTAGCACGATCTCTAACCGAAAACGGAAATAGCTTCAGTTTGACAATATCATTATCCGTATCCCTATTCTTTTGCATATCGTACAAATCAACAAAGTTATTTAGATAGGTAGCGGCATCTTCACTAGGAAGGTCAGAAAATTGATCTTTCATGACAAGATTCAACAGAGCAGCATTGATTTCACAAGATTCAGCATTAGTAATAGGAGCAATCGGAGTGCTGATAAAATCATTATTGTTGGTATTGGAAAAGTCACGCAATTTGGTATTGTCTTGAGCCATAGTGACAGGTAAGCAATCCAACACACGAGCAAACAAGAGGCAAGCGAATGGTAAAACACACGGAAGAAGAAGGGCGAATAAAACGGCAAGGGTGAAGTGGGGAAGACGAAAACGAGAGGAAAATAATGTAATGCGAGGGATAAGGGTTTGTGATAGGTACTTGGTATATGACTTTTGCGTAGATCTCCCCGACAACGGCGCCGAAAATTCTTCTTGCTACTTCTCCAGCTTGTGTTGTATTCCCTCGAAGAGGAAAGGGTGATGCAGCACATTAGCGTAAGTATTTCCCTCAGTTTTTGAGAACCAAGGTATCAATCCAATAGGAGACCACGCGTGAGTCCCTCGTACCTGCACAAACAAATAAGAACCTTGCAGCCAACGCGATAAAAGGGGTTGTCAATCCCTTCTCGGACACTTACAAAAGTGAGATCTGATAGATATGATAAGATAATAATTTTGGTATTTTTGATATAGAGAAATAGTAAATAATGCAAAGTAAAGTAAATAGTTGATGGAAGATTAATATGATGAGAATAGACCCGGGGGCCATAGGTTTCACTAGTGGCTTCTCTCATGATAGCAGAATTCTATGGTGGGTGAACGAATTACTGCCGAGCAATTGACAGAAAAGCGCATAGCTATGAGAATATCTAGGCATGACGATTGTATATAGGCATCACGTCCGTGACAAGTAGACCGAAACGATTCTGCATCTACTACTATTACTCCACACATCGACCGCTATCCAGCATGCATCTAGAGTATTAAGTTCATAAGAACAAAGTAACGCCTTAAGCAAGATGACATGATGTAGAGGGATAAACTCAAGAAATATGATATAAACCCCATCTTTTTATCCTAGATGGAAACAATACAATACATGCCTTGCTGGCCCTGCTGTCGCTAGGAAAGGACACCGCACGATTGAACCCAAAGCCAAGCACTTCTCCCATTGCAAGAACTATAGATCTAGTAGGCCAAGCCAAACCAATAATTCGACGATACTTGCAAGGATATTTAAATCATACATAAAAGATTTCATAAAAGAATCCAATATTGTTCATAGATAATCTTGATCATAAACCCACAATTCATCGGATCTCGATAAACACACCGCAAAAAGATTACATCGAGTAGATCTCTCCGAAGATCGAGGAGAACTTTTTATTTAGATCCAAAGAGAGAGAAGAAGCCGTCTAGCTAATAACTATGGTCCCGAAGGTCTGTGGTAAACTACTCACAACTCATCGGAGAGGCTATGGTGTTGATGTATAAGCCCTCCGTGATCGATGCCCCCTCCGACGGAGCACCAGAACAGAAGGTTGCGGTGGTGGAATTAGGGTTTCGTCCGTCTCCCCGATGTTTTCAGGGTATGAGAGTATATATAGGCTGAAGAGGCATGTCAGGGGAGCCAGAGGGGCCCACGAGGATGGGGCGCGCCTACCCCCTGGGTGCGCCCCCTACCCTTGTGGACGCCTTTCTCGCTTCCTGGCGTGTACTCCAAGTCTTCTGCGTTGATATTGTTCCAAAAATAACTCTCCCGAAGGTTTCATTCTGTTTGGACTCCATTTGATATTCCTTTTCTGCGAAACACTGAAATAGGCAAAAAACAGCAATTTGCACTGGGCCTTGGGTTAGTAGGTTAGTCCCAAAAATAATATAAAAGTGTATAATAAAGCCCATTAAACATCCAAAACAGAATATATAATAGCATGGAACAATCAAAAATTATAGATACGTTGGAGACGTATCAATCTGTGAGGTGCTCGGCGAGGAAGCTGACGATGTTGACTGGTTGCGGACTTTCAATCAGTGGGCTAGAGTGGCATGTCGTGGATGCCGGCTACGACTTCAAGGTCCTCAACAGCGACGGCTTGAAGCGGGCTATGTCACAGGTTAAGTTTCCCACCCCAACCCCTCGGGTTCGACATACGTCGATCTCATTGATGGACCTGCCACTGATCTCATGCGGCTCGTTATGAACAATTTGCCATCCTTCATCGCCATGGAGCCCCTTTTTTCATTTCTGAAGGACACGTTCTGGGACGCGGGTTTGGGATCCTCAACTGCCAAGTCAGACCTCATCGACGGCGACCATGAGGAGGAGCCCATTTGAGACAAGTCAGGAAACCCATGATTTGTTTTGCCATACCTCTTCAATAGGGGAATCCCATGATTTGTTTTCTCGAACCCCTTCTGTTGCGATAACATGTCCAGTATTTATTGCTACATTTGGTTGTTTGCATTACGCCTTGTTTATTTCAACGGTTTTTGGTTGTTCGGTTGTTTGTATTTAGCATATGTCTAGTTTCAATTGCCATCTTTGGTTGTTCAGCTGTTTGTAGTTAGCATATGTCTGGTTTCAATTGCCAACTTCGGTTGTTCATAGTATGCCTTGTTTATTTCAGTTATTCACAATGTGGTGTTCTATATCTTCAAGTATGAACTGTGCAGTTCAATTTCATCAATACCAGTTTTAACAATAGCTATATGAATGACTATGTTTAGTTGTTGTTAAGCATGTTGTAGGTAACATGCCTTTCCATTTGATTTAACAATAACTAGTGTACTTAGACTTGCACAATACTAGTTTTAATGTCTATGTTTGCTTGTTTTTGAATGCTAGGACTATTGCAGTTAACACAGGCGTGCTTAAGCCTTTGCCATGAAACTATCATTTGCAGATTATGTTGTCTACCACGGATATATTTGGTTGATGTTTATCTATTGTGCTTAACATGCCTTTAGATGTAATTACAGATGACAATATTGGGAACAACTGATGTTTACCCTCGAGTTTAGTTCCATCCCTTGGCTTATATATACTCATTGTTCAAGATATCGGTAGATGGTACCATATAGGTCGGGGCTGATAAGGGATTAATAGTTGAATCGGACATTTAACTGAATATATTTGTAACCCATTTATCCGTAGGTTAACTATGGTCATATCTAAGATATCTGAGGCTACATAGCAAGATGCATTGTACCGAATGACTAAATATGCAAGCCTAGGCCACATAATAGCAAGGAAGGGTTGTTTGGTTCTAGGCCTAGGAGTGCCACACTTTGTCATACAATGTTGCCAAACTTCCCAAAGGGATAGTGACGTGGGACTACAGCGTGGCTTGCCTAGGATGTGTCTTGAACGAAACACACACCAAAGTTGGTCAAACTTGCCTAACCTTAGGTGTCGCAACCTTTGGCAAACGTATTCTAGGCCTTGCATTGCCACACTTTGCCACATATTTTTGCCAACCTTGTGAAAGGATTGAAGAAGAGGTGTCTAGAGGGGGTGATTAGATCCTCAACAAGAAAAGTAGCAGTTTTTAAGTTCTTTAAGTTGAGGTGGAGTTTTAGTACAAGTTTAAACATTCACAATACATTTCAAGCAAGCATGGCAATAGTATATGAGCAGCGGAAGTAAAGCATGCAAGTTGCAAGAAAGTAAAGGGATGGGATTGGAGTGTGCAAACGCAATTGGAGACACGGAGATTTTTGCCGTGGTTCCAATAGGTGGTGCTATCGTACATCCACGTTGATGGAGACTTCAACCCACAAAGGGTAACGGCTGCGCAAGTCCACAGCGGGCTCCACCCACGAAGGGTCCACGAAGAAGCAACCTTGTCTATCCCACCATGGCCATCACCCACGAAGGACTTGCCTCATTCAGGTAGATCTTCACGAAGTAGGTGATCTCCTTGCCCTTACAAACTCCTTTGGTTCAACTCCACAATCTTGACAGAGGCTCCCAAGTGACACCTAACCAATCTAGGTGACACCACTCTTCAAAAGGTAATAGATGATGTGTTGATGATGAACTCCTTGCTCTTGTGATTCAAATGATAGTATCCCCAACACTCAACTTTCTCTCATAGATTTGGATATGGTGTAAAGATGATTTGAGTGCAAAGCAACTTGGGGAAGGCTAGAGATCAAGATTCTTGTGGTAGGATTGGAATATATTTGTCTCAACACATGAGTAGGTGGTTCTCTCTCAGAAAATTAGTAGTGGAAGTATAGGTAGGCACGTTCTGATGGCTCTCTATCTCTGATGGAGAATGGGTGGAGGGGTATATATAGCCTCCACACAAAATCTAGTCGTTACACACAATTTACCAAACTCGGTGGGACTGAATACAGGAACTCGGTGAGACCGACTTGGTTCAAAATGTGAACGTTAGGCTTTTCGGTGGGACCGACATGATCAACTCGGTGAGACCGATGTGCTAGGATTAGGGTAAACCCTAAACTCGGTTTGACCGATTACACAAACTCGGTGAGACCGATTTTGGTAATAAGCAAACAGAGAGTTGGTCAAGCAAACTTGGTGGGATCGACTGCATATCTCGGTGGGACCAAAATAATTGCAACATGCAACAGAGAGTTTGCAAGCCCATCTCGATGAGATCGAGATCCCATAGGTGAGACCGAACTCATTAGGGTTTCTGGCAGTGGCTATGTCAAGTGGACTCGATGGCGTCAGATAGATCAAACCGGTGGGGTCGAGTTTGATTTTAGGTTTAGGACATATGTGGGAATGAGAAAGTGGTTGAGGGTTTTGGAGCAATATCACTAAGCACTTGAGCAACCAGATCATTAAGCAACACCTCATCCCCTTTTAATAGTATTGGCTTTTCCTGTGGACTCAATGTGATCTTGGATCACTAAAATAGAAACGAAGAGTCTTGAGCTTTTGCCAATAGTTTCCTTAGCTTCTTGAAGGGGTTCCACATCCTCTTGTCCAGCCACTCCACTGTTGAACTCATCTAAAAAATACTAGATGAAAATATTAGTCCAACAAGAGATATGTTGACATTAATTACCAAAATCACCTAGGGAGCACTTTTGCTTTCAATCTCCCCCTTTTTGGTAATTGATGACAACATACATCAAAGCTTCAGATAAAGATATGAAGGATAACAAGTAAAGCTTTGGAAAAACATGTAATAATCATATGCTCCCCCTACATGTATGCAATCATGTAAATATAGAATATAAGAGCATGTGAATGCATAGGCATGTCACAACAAGCAATGAGTTACATCTATCTTGGCTATATGCATCAGAGCAAATGAGGTTAAATATAGGAAATGTACCTCCATGTTCACGAGTCCTCCTGGCAAACAACATGTACAACATCAAGAAACCATCATGCACATGGATGTGATGCATATACTTACCTTGTGGTCTTAAGCTGGCTTTGGAGGAGGTGAACTTGAGAAACTAGGGTTAGATAACACAAGAACACCTATTAAACAAAGCACAATGAGTAATCACAAAAGTACCAAGATTGGGATGACATGTAGAGAGTGAGTACTTAGTACTCTATTTGGATATTGACATATCCCCAAGGGATAAAAATATGCAATGAGTTCCAAAGATTTTCTCCCCTTAAGTGTCTTTCTCCCCCTGAATCTGTTATTGGATAATGGGAGAACATAGGGAAAAACAAAATCAGAGCAAAACAATCATAATACATACTAAAATGTCTTTCCCCTCTTGAAGATGCTTATTATCCATCTCTTCCTCTATGGATAATAAACATCTGGAGAAGCTTAAGGCATGCTTTCTCCCTTATGTGATAAGCTTTGATGTGCTCTCTCTCCCCCTTTGACATCAATTTCCAAGAAGGGATCTTCTGAAGCATGAGTCAAGTAGGTTCGGTCCTTGAGTCAGATTACAAAGCAACATGTAATTTAAGATGCTGGTAGAGGATAAGAATCATCGAGTGGAGCTAGAATAGATATGCAGGATGCAAATGGCAAAATGTTTTCTGAGTATTGAAATCGGTTAGGCCGACTCATGTCATCGGTGACACCGAGTTGGTAGTGTCAGAGATGATGCATATCAGTCAGACCGGGTTTGTCCTTGTCGGTTGGACTAGTGAACAATCTTCAATGTAGCATTGCAGTTTGGTCTAGCCGAGAGGCAGAAATCGGTGAGACCGAGTTCAATATAGAGGAAAGATTTTTTTTCATCACAGCTCACTAGGCAAATAAGATCTCACAAAGATTTGCAAGGAATTAACTAAAGGATTTGCAAAGAATTTGATGCAGGGAAAGCATAAAATGATAGATAAAATAAGAGAAATCTAGGTGAAGTTTTTTTGTATTTTTTTGAAAGGGCAACAAGCATGTAAGAGATAAATGCAAGAACCCAGAGAAACACTAGAGAACTTCATCTAGAATTGGTCGGCGACAGAGTCACCTATATTAGAGTATATTGACTTAGGAGTCAAGTAAAGATACTTGATCATAGGTCATACTCATTGTTTAAGCTCAAAATGGGGTTGTCATTTTTCGTTTAAGCATTTTGATGTATTCTCATCTTGTTGAGCTGCTTTGACGCATGTCTTGGGGTAAAGCTTCTCTAAGATGTAATAACATACCTTGGGTGGTGGTGTTGATCTTGATCATGTAGTTGATCTTCATCAAGAGTTGGGAGCACCACCTGTAGTTTGAGTTCATCTACCTACATGGGTTAGATTTGCAAGGAAGAGCACTTATGTATCCAAAATGACAATCATGAAAATTTTATACCAAATGAAATTTTATATATAGAAATTGTCAAAGGATATATTTAAAGGATTCAAGCTTCCTTTTCTTCAACCACCATATTATAGAGACTTGGTGATGTAGAGATTGCTTGGAATGTGAGTGAGTTGCAACCTCATAAAGTTGGGCTCATCCAAGTACCTACAAAGGTTAGATAACATGCAAGGGTACAAGTATACATCCAAGACACATGATCATCATCATAAGAGAAATATCAAGGATTAGTTAAAGGCTCATGCCTTGCATGCATCCAAATGTAGTTACTACCCCAAATTTGAGGCATCAATGATGTTCAATTCACCTCTCGAACGGAAAAATACTTACTCATCTAGCGGTTTGGTGAATATATCTGTCAATTGCTTATCGGCACGAACATGTTTAAGATTGATGTCTCCTTTAGCAACATGATCTCGAATGAAATGATGACGAACTTCAATATGCTTAGTTCGAGAATGTTGCACATGATTGTGAGAAATCTTAATAGAACTCTCATTATCACAAAGCAATGGTACATGTTTCACATATATCCCATAATCTTTAAGAGTTTGGGTCATCCAAAGTAACTGAGCACAACATGAACTGGCGGCAATGTATTCTGCTTCGGCAGTGGATAAGGATACCAAGTTTTGTTTCTTGGCGGACCAAGACACAAGAGATCTACCAAGAAATTGACAAGTACCCTAAGTGGACTTTCTATCAACCTTGTCTCCGGCATAGCCCGAATTAGAGTAGCCAACAAGATCAAAAGAAGACCTCTTAGGATACCAAATGCCAAAGTTTGGTGTGTGAATTAAGTATCTCACTACCCTTTTCACAGCCTTAAGATGACATTCTTTGGGAGCCGCTTGATATCGTGCACACATGCACACACTTAGCATATTGTCTGGACGGGAGGCACATAGATATAACAATGAACCAACCATAGTGCAGTAAACCTTTTGGTCAACCGGTTCGCCATCCTTAGTCAAGTCAAGATGTCCACGAGTAGGCATGGGTGTGTTCATACCTTTGCATTGTTGCATGTTGAACTTCTTGAATAACTCCTTGGTATAGTTTGTTTGAGAAACAAAGGTACCCTCCTTAGTTTGCTTGATTTGCAAACCAAGAAAGAACTTGAGTTCACTCACCATAGACATCTCAAACTTCTCCGACATTAGTCTTCCAAACTTTTCACTAAAATGAGGATTAGTCGAGCCAAATATCATATCATCAACATAAATTTGGCACACAAATAATTCACCATTAACCCTTTTAGTAAAAAAGTGTTGAATCAATTTTTCCAATCTCAAAGCCTTTTTCAATAAGGAACTTGGTCAAGCATTTATACCACGCTCTAGGAGCTTGTTTAACACCATAAAGAGCTTTGTGAAGCTTGTAAACATGATTAGGTTCCTTGGGATTAACAAAGCCGGGAGGTTGTTTAACATAAACTTCCTCCTCAATTTCACCATTGAGAAAAGCACTTTTAGTGTCCATTTGATATAAAGTGATATCATGATGATTGGCATAAGCAAGTAAGATGCGTCTGGACTCAAGTCTAGCAACGGGGGCATATGTCTCACCGTAATCCATACCTTCGAGTTGAGTGTAGCCTTGGGCGATGAGACGTGCTTTGTTGCGAACGACTTGTCCATCTTTGTCTTGCTTGTTGCGAAACACCCATTTGGTACTGATGATGTTGTGGTTATTGTCGGGCTTCTCAACCAATGTCCAAACTTGGTTTCTTTCGAAATTATGCAGTTCCTCGTGCATAGCATTCACCCAATCCGGATCATCAAGAGCATCTTCAACCTTCATAGGTTCAAGGTTAGATATGAAAGAGTAATGTTCACAAAAGTTAGCTAAACAACATTTAGAGCAAGTGATTCTCTCGGTTTGGATGTCATCGTAGATTTGTTCTACGGGATGATCTCTAGCAATTCTTGCTCTAACTCGTGAGGGATTTTGTTTGGGTCGGATTGGAACATCCTCTTCATTATCTTCTTCTTCTTGTCCTTCTTCATTGTTGTTGGCATTGTTGTCCTCTTATGGAGGTGAAGAAGGAGGTCGATGAGGTTTATCTTGATGCACTTCCTCGTTTCCTTCATCTTGGCGTGTCCCACTTGTGGATGCCTCCAAGTCAACTTGTGGTTGTCGTGAAGTTGAGGCTTCCACTTGAATGGACGAAGTACTCTCCTTCACCTCCGTTGGGCGAATTTTGCCAATAGATAAGTCTTGTATTGCTTCCAACGGGTCTTTGTCTCCTACATCAATTGGCAATTTCTCTACTTGCCAGCCATTAGATTCATCAAACTTCACATCTACTGTCTCTTCAACCTTTCAGGTGAAATTGTTGTAAACACGGTAAGTGTGAGAGTTTGAGCCGTAACCAAGTAGGAAACCTTCATGAGATTTAGGAGCAATTTTCGAACGACGATGTTTGTCGAGAATGTAAAACTTTGAGACAAATACTCGAAAGTATCCAACTTGGGGTTTGTTACCGGTGAGAATCCCGTATGCCATCTTGCCGAGAAGCTTTTGAAGATATAGTCGGGTTTTAGCATGACAGGCTATCTCAATGGCTTCCGCCCAAAAGTGTTTTGGTGTCTTGTACTCATCAAGCATCGTTCTCGCCATCTCAATGAGTGTCCAGTTCTTCCTCTCAACAACACCATTTTGTTGAGGTGTGTACATAGCCGAGAACTCATGTGAAATTCCTTCTTCGTCAAGAAAGGTATCCACATTGGCATTCTTGAACTCCGTTCCGTTGTCGCTCCGGACCTTCTTGATCTTCACTTCAAATTGACTTTGGGCCTTCCTGGCGAAGTTCTTGTAGATCTTTTGGATGTGCGATTTATCTTCAAGAAATAACACCCACGTAAATGTTGAAAAATCATCAACAATGACTAAACCGAACAAGTTACCACCGAGACTCTTGTAGGCATTGGGACCAAAAAGGTCCATATGAAGTAACTCAAGCGGTCTTCTCGTGGTCATGATGTTCTTCATGGGGTGACTTCCTCCAACTTGTTTTCCTGCTTGACAAGCACTACAAAGTCTATCCTTGTCAAATATAACATCTTTAACACCAAGGATATGATCACCTTTAATAAGCTTATCAAGATTTCGCATGCCCACGTGACCTAACCTTCTATGCGACAACCAACCTTTAGAAGATTTAGCAATTAAGAAAGTTCTAGGTTGAGCCTTTTTAGTGAAATCAACAATGTATAGATCACCTCTACGTATATCGGTAAAGACCATGTTATGATTATCTCTACAAAAGACTAGGCAATCAACATGAGTAAATAGCACATTTAAACCATAATCAACTAAACTAGATACGGAAAGAAGGTTATAGCCGAGAGATTCAACAAGCATGACATTATTGATAGAGCTATCATTGGATATGGCCACCTTACCAAGGCCAACAACTTTACCCTTAGAGTTGTCACCAAAGGTAACATACTTTCGTGGACCATCTGTCGGTGCAACACACCCTGGGTCTGTTCCCCAGACTGTGCACAGGCACAAGGACAAGATTGAAGCACCAACCCAAGTCAGAGTACAAGGAACCAAGAGATTCAAAGAACCAACATGCAGCCCGGAAAGACCAAGATAGAGCCAGAGAAGCAGGATATCACCAAGAGAAAAGCCTCCCTTGTTGGGCAGGCGAGCCCGGCAAGGGGCGAGGCCACCCCAGAAACACCCCGGCAGGGCCTGCCGGGGCTCGCAGAGGCAAAACCACCTCACCAATCACTCAAGCACGACCCACGTCATCGATCAATGCGGTGTCAAGCCCGAAGATGATTAAGTGGCAGCCATTAGCCACATGGCAGACTCTCCCTATGAGAAGAACCCCCAGATGACACCCGTCTCGCAGCGTGTCAAGAGAACATGCGTGGAGCTGGCAAGATAGCCCGACAAGCCTTGCCAGCCAACCAGTGATGTGACACTAAGCGGTGCATTTAATGCACCCTACTAGCCCGCATAGTTAGGTATGATAGCACTGTTTGCTATCATATCTGTGCATAATGACTACTTTGCCACTATGGTAACCCCTTGATCTATAAAAGGAGGCCCATGGCAAACGTAGAAAGGGTTGGAAGGTGGACGAACCCTCACCCCCATACGCGCATAGTGATTGTTGCCCTAAGGCAACCCCTACCGCGCAAGTGTACTATGCTCCACCACCTCCATTCCACCATCAATCCACCAAAGCAGGAGCAGGGTTTTATGCCTCGCAGTAGCCCAAACCCGGGTAAATAGCTTGTGTGCTCTCTGTCGTGTTGTCGTGCTTTGGTCTGCTCTTTGTGCAACGCGACGTCCCCCTGCCGAACTAGCAACGGGCCTCCTGGTCCCATAGCAGGCTGCGGATATCCCGCGACATCTTTGGCGCGACAGGTAGGGGGGCATGCTTGCGTGAACCTGAAAACATGCGCAACGCGTCATATTCACCATCATCTTCATCTTCGACGACACCATCGACCATGGCGCCCAAGAAGAAGTCTAGTGCTTCGACCCATCCACCCACCTCGAAGTCTCCACCGCCCGTGGCCTCTAATGCTGCGGGGGATGTGGATGCGAGCGGGGACGTGAACGCTGCTGGGGACGTGGTTGGAGCAGGTGGCGCCATCACTACTTCCCCCGTGGCAGACACGGGGGCAGCAGATGTCAGAAGAGAACAACATCAGCAGCGCCTCGGCGGTCACGCTCCGCAAGGTGCAGGCAAGGGGGTCACTCCGTCCGCACCCCCTCCTCCCACCGACGGGCACAGCGGCAGCAACGGTGCTCGGTCCGGGGTAAACCATCGCCCTCCGACCGACCGCGCCATGGGAGCGAACGCGGCGCATATGTCTCCACCCGGATGAGCCTCTGCGCTTGACGGAGCCACTGACCCTTGAGCACCACCGTCGCGCAATCGCGCTACCCAGGTGGTCGTCCCATAGCAGCGTGGGCGCGGCATCGCCGCCGCCACCGCTGGCACCGTCAGGAGCCAGACGATGGTGCGATCGACGTCATCAACATCTATGCCAAGCACAGCCACGAAGGCTATGGCGCGAGCTCAGCTGCTACTGAGGTTTCCGCCAGCAGCCGAGCAGATGAATGAATGGCGTGCCACCATCCAAATCCTGCTCGGTTTCATCGAAGCTTGGCGCTCATGACGAGCTGGCCCGCCATGACCTCCCCAAGCAACAGCAATCGCCTGTACCGCTGGCCGAACAGAGGGGGCCGTCCCCACGATGCAGTCCCCACCATGGCAGCAGGTGGAGGCGCAGCAGAATCATTACCCCGACGACATCTTGATGGCCTCTTCTGGCCCTCGAGCACGTCCTGGCCAAACTCGAGCCTCAGAGGATAGGTGACGGGGAGACGCGCGCGTTGACGTAGATCGACACGGCGACGACTTTTGCCAGACCGACGGGTGCGACAGCCTCAACGTCGACGAGCGTGCGCAAGTTGTTGGCGGGTACCTACCTTTCGAGGCCGGCTGCCCTGCCTTCACACGAGAACTGGGGCAAGTCCGTTGGTCGTCCGTTCGGACGTTCAAGCCAGAGATACCTAAGAAGTACGACGAGAGGCTGAACCTGGCAGAGATCCTGAGCATCTATACCATCGCTGTTCAGGCTGTCGGGGGAAGAGACAAGAAGGTGTTCACCAACTACTTCCCTTTGGCCCTCAAGTCCGACGTGAGGTCTTGGCTGATGCACCTGCCGGAAGACTCCATTTCGTCATGGGCAGACCTGTGCCACAAGTTCATCGGCGCCTTCACCGGTGGCCACCAGGAGCCCAGCAGGCCCAGCAACCTGCAACTCCTTTAGCAGAAGGAAGGACAAACTCTTTGTAATTATTTACAGAGATTCAGTAAAGTTCATAGAAATATTCTAAATATCCATCTGGCAGCCGTTATAGTGGCTTTCCAGTCCAGTGTGCGCAACCGTCGCATTCGCTCCAAGATGAACGTGCGGTTGCCCAAGATGATGAAGGAGCTATACACACTGGTGGATAAGTGTGCTCGGGTGGAGGAAGGAAAGAAGCTGCCCAGAGAGGAAGATTACATCAATGTTCATTCAGAGGATGAGTATGAATCAACCGGTCAGAGAAAGGGCAAGAAACGCAGTAAGAAGCCAAGAGATAAGGCAGTGATGACTGTGGAAGGATCGGGCACACCTAGTACTAGCAAGAAAGCCAAGGCTGAGGCCCTGGCAAGGAAGCTGTTGCTTGCGCTGCCTGCCGAGAAGCCGTTGCTGCCGAGAAAGCTGGGAAGTGTGACGGTCCGTACAGGTAGATCCATCGGAACAAGGGCCATGACCTTCAGGAGTGTTACCAAGTTAAGCAGCTTGCCAAGAAACAAAGGGATGAATATGATAAGCGTGACAAGGAAAAGGGTCAGAATGCCGCTAGTTGTAAGGGCCGAGGTGGTGGAGCAAACCGCCCCGGCAAACCCTTTCGGAACCAAGGAAATCCCACCAGGGGTCAAGAGAAGGAAATCTGTGACAATGTGAGTGATGGAGGGGATGAAAAGGAAACCCGTGAGCAGGAGTTTCAGAAGGCCACTGACGCCCTATGCATTAATGGGGGTGCATCTTTGCAAGCCTCTCACCACCAGCTCAAGCGGTGGGCACGAGAGATCAATGTCGTGGAACCAGCGCCAGAGGCCCGGAAGCCACTCAAGTGGTCCCGCACGCCCATCATCTTTGACGAGGAAGATCACCCTGGCTGCACCACTGCGGTAGGATGTTTGCCATTGTTGGTCTCCCCAACAATTCACAACCTCAAGGTCACAAAGATGTTAGTAGATGGCGGGGATGGGTTGAATCTGATTTCCCCGTCAGTTATCAACAAGCTTCAGATAGGATAAGAAGAGATAGAGGTTTTCCGCATGTTTCAAGGAGTTAATCCCAGCAGGACCCATCCTAAAGGGAAGATTACGTTGCTAGTGACTTTTGGGGGACAACTCAACTATCGAAGTGAGAAGATTGTGTTTGAAGTGGTTGATCTCCCCCTGCCGTACAATGGGATTCTTGGACACCTTGCCCTGGCCAAGTTCATGGCAGCATACCACTATGCTTACAACACCTTGAAGATGCTTGAGCCACTGGGAGTCATCACTACCCCATTAGATGAGAAGGATGCAATTATCTGCATGGACAAGATGTACCGGGATGCAGTCGCAGCTGAGGGAGCGGCAGCTCCCGCCAAGGAAAGCAAAGGAAACAAGAAGGATGGTAGGACCTTCGGTAAGGAGTCCGGGAAGCGTGCCCCCTTCGAGTTCATGGCACCCGTTGATGACGTGTCTGAGTGTTCCAACAGCAAGAGATCCAGGGTTGTTGCACCCCAAGTGAAGAAGGTCCCGGCAGGGCTGGCTGGCGTTGATGGTACTTTTACTATCAGCGCCACCATTGATGCCAAATAGGAAAGCATGCTCGTTGCCTTCCTGTGGGTGAATATCGATGTGTTTGCGTGGCAACCATCTGATATCCCCGGTGTTCCAAGGGAGGTAATCGAGCACCACCTTGTTGTCTGCCCACATGCCCGACCTGTGAAGCTAAAAGTCCGGAAGCAGGCCTCGGAGAGGCAGCAGTTCATTACCGAAGAGATCAAGAGACTAGAGGCAGCTAGTTTGGTCAGAGGAGTACTACAACCTATGTGGTTAGCAAACCCAGTGATAGTCCTAAAGGCTAACGGGAAGTGGAGGCTTTGCATTGATTTCACAGATCTCAACAAGGCTTGCCCGAAGGACCCATTTCCCTTGCCGCACATCGACCAGATTGTGGATTCCACTCCAGGTTGTGATTTTCTCTCGTTCCTAGATACATACTCCGGATATCATCAGATCTTCATGTCCAAGGAAGACGAAGAGAAGACGTCATTGATCACTCCATGTGGTACGTACTGCTTTATCCGCATGCCATTCGGATTAAAGAGTGTCGGGTCCACTTTTGCAAGGGTGGTCAAGATTGGTTTTGAACCATAGTTACACAGAAGTATAGAAGCCTATATGGATGATATCATGGTCAAAACCAAGGATAAGGCCACCCTTCTCCAAGATTTCGAGGAGACATTTGCTAATCTGCACAATATCAATTTGAAGCTTAATCTAGAGAAATGTGTGTTTGGTGTTCCCTCTGGCAAGCTACTTGGGTTCTTCGTATCCCATGGGGGATCGAAGCCAATCCCGACAAGATCAAACCATTGAGCAGATCCAAGCACCAAGCACAGTTAAGGATGTGAGGCGGTTAACAGGATGCTTTGCCGCACTGAGCAGATTCATCTCCAAGTCTGTCGACTGTTCCCTGCCATTCTTTAATATTTTGAAGAAGGCGGGGCCTATGAAGTGCACCCCGGAAGCAGATATTGCCTGCAGGAGTTGAAGGCCTACCTTGCGTCTGTACCCACCTTGGTTGCGCCCAAACCCCAAGAACCATTGTTGCTATACTTGGTGGCAACCAACCAAGTGGTCAATGCGGCCTTGGTAGCGTAGCGAGAAGTGGATGAGGCAGAAAGCGAGCAGAACACGGCAGAATTAGAGAAGGATCAGGATAGCAATGAGCACGACAACGAGAGCAACCCCAAGGACGCGGCAAGTAAGAAAGTGGTGCAGCGCCCAGTGTACTTCGTCAGCTCCTTGTTACAGGGGGGCTAGATCAAGGTGATGTGGTGTGCAAAAGTTGATCTTTGGTCTCATTATGGCCTGAAGGAAACTGCGCCACTACTTCCAAGCCCACGAGGTCACGGTTGTCACTCGTTTTCTGTGGCAAAGGATACTCCGAAACCCTGAGGCTACTGGCAGAATAGTGGAGTGGGCTTTGGAGTTATCCAGCTTTGGTTTGAAGTTTGAGAGCACATCAACTATTCAGAGCAGGGCATTGGCAGAGTTTATTGCGGAATGGACGCCAACCTCTGATGAGGAGATAATAGAAACAGCTATCCATGGCAAGGAATCACCCCAAGAATGGATTATGTGTTTTGATGGTGTTTTTTCCGTACAAGGTGCAGGGGCTGGTGTGTTTCTTGTTGCCCCCTCCGGGGAACACTTGAAATACGTCGTCCAAATGCATTTTGCACGGGAAGAAGCCACCAACAATATAGCAGAGTATGAAGGGCTCCTTGCCGGGCTTAGAATTGCAGCAGAATTGGGAATTAAGAAGTTGATCATTCAAGGAGATTCACAGCTTGTGGTGAGACAAGTCAACAAGGATTACCAAACCCATTGATGGAGGCATACGTTGAGGAAGTGGGGAGATTGGAGGAGCACTTTGACGGATTGCAAACAGAGCACGTACCCCGTGCGGAAAATAGCATAACTGATCACCTCTCAAAGTATGTTGTGCAGAATCTTCCTGTGGAACCAGGAACTTTTGTTCTCCGTCTCTCTCAGCCCTCCGTATCACCAGCAACAATGGCCCGGAATAGGAGAAAGTTGGACTACGGTAAGCCTCTCCCGGTCGAGCCGTCCGCTCCCGACAGAGACCCTGCTGGAAACAACTCCTCACAGCCTGCCGGACAAACCCCTCCAGACGGGCCAATGGACCCCGCGAATGAGGCTGGTGCTCCCGCAGCAGAGCAAGTGCCGCTAGTCCTCGTTGTCAAGCCCCAGGATCCAGCTTGGGCAAGACACATTGTCCACTTCCTCCAAACCGGATAACTCCCCAGCGACCATGATGAAGCTGATAAAGTAGCCCAGAGGGCTAGTATGTATCAGTTTGTCGATGACACTCTATACAGAAGGAGGCCCAATGGTGTGAAATTGAAGTGTGTCTGCCGGAAGGATGGAAATGAACTGCTGGCTAAGATTCACAGAGGAATGTGCGGCTCCCACATTGGATCAAGGGCATTAGTTGGGAAAGCATTCCGGCAAGGATTCTATTGGCCCACAGCCCTCCAAGATGTGATCGAGCTCGTCACAACATGTGAAGCCCGTTAGTTCCATTCCAAGAAAACACACCTTCCTGTCCAAGCTCTTCAAACAATCCCTCTATCATGGCCATTTTCGGTCTGGGGGGCCGATATCCTCGGCCCCTTCCCCCTAGAAATCGGGGGCTTTGAATTCTTGATCGCTGACATCGACATGTTTACAAAGTGGCGGGAAGTGACTGCCGTGAGAAAGGTGACTGCTCAGTCAGCTATCAAGTTCTTGAAAGAATTGGTGTGTCGCTTTGGAGTCCCGGCAAGAATCATCACCAACAATGGCACCTAGTTCATGAGCCACGTCTTCATGCAATATGTTCGTACCCTTGGATGCAAGATCTCATTTTCCTCTGTGGCACACCCCCAGAGAAATGGACAAGCTGAGAGGGCGAACGCTAAAGTGCTACGTGGACTCAAGACAAGAACTTTTGATACGCTGCAGAAGCACGACAGGCGGTGGATCGAGGAGCTGCCGGTAGTTCTCTGGTCCCTCAGAACGACACCTAACCGAGCTACCGGGCAGACTCCCTTCTCCCTAGTCTACACGGCAGAAGTAGTTATCCCCATGGAACTCATTTACGGGTCTCCTCGAGTGCTTGCCTACGATGAAGTAGCGCAAGTTGAGCACCGGCGTGACGATGCTATGCTACACGAGGATAACCGTCTCCGGGCTGCTACGTGTGTTGCACGCTATCAGCAAGCCCTGCGTCGCTATCACAGCCGCATGGTTCATGCCCGGTGTTTTGAGAGAGGTACCTTGTCCTTAGGCGTGTTCAGTCCGCCAAGGGTACAAACAAGCTGTCACCAAAGTGGGAAGGCCCTTACCGGGTGGTATGAGTCACCAGACCTGGCGCAGTCCGTCTGGAGACCGGAGATGGCACACAGTTGCAAAACTCATGGAATATTGAGCATCTCTGCAAGTACTACCTGTAAGGCATGGCTGTCGGGCCCTGTCCGGCAGCCACCCTTTCGTACAGGCCTCGCCTCAACTGCATGTAACCCCTTGTACGAAGCCGGTGCGATGACCCTGTGCAAGAGAAAATAAAGAAGCGTTGTAGGGGGGCCCCCAACTAAGAGTGCATGCATGCACAAGCACATCAAGATCACTTCATAAGCATTTCATGAGCATTTTCATATGCATATAGATAGGATTGCATCCTGCATTCTTCTCATCTACATGAAGTCACAGGTTCCTGCCGTGGACTTGGCTTCGACAGGGAGTTGATAAGATTGTCCGGCACTGCAATCCCCGGCAAGCCAACGGATAAGTTCTGCCTCCTGTCCATTAGTGTTCTGTAAAGCTATAACATTGCATGAGAAAGCCTCACTACTCCTTTTGAGACTTAGGTGCTCCCATCCCTGACTCGAACGTAGCTTTGGTTAGGTGCACTACTAGAGAAAAGGCTACTAGCAGCGCGAGTAAACTGGCTACTAGCAGCGCGGGTACCCACGCTACTACTATCGCGCTACAGCTAAGTAGATAGCAGTAGCGTGGATGCAACCCACGCTACTACTACGTCTGTTAGTAGTAGCGCGGATGGCACCGCGCTACTACTATCTCAACCAGCGCTACTACTTTCCTATGTACTAGTAGCGTGCACTTTTCCTCCCACGCTACTACTAGCTATGTAATGCCCAAGATGGGATTATACCTCCTACGTGTCGAGGCACGACTTAAAGGTATAAGCCCATTCTAGAATGACCTCAAGTTTGGTATCTTTGCACGACTCATGTAAAAATAGGGATGAAATTGCAAAAGGATAGTTGGCTTACACTCGCCACGTCACACAATACATTACATAAGGAGATCATCATCCAAATAACATCACAACCCGACTACGGGCGAAAGATCCAGATGAAAGATACCAAATACATAAAGCCACAGGTCCGAATCGCCCCTAGTAGAAACCACTACTGATCATCGGGATAGTGCACATAGTATCGACTACGCTCTTCATCGAACTCCCAATACAGCTCCGTGCCGTCACCTGAGTAGTTCACCATGGTACCTGCATCTGGTGTGGTGTAGAATCTGTGAGCCACGGAGGACTCAGCAATCCCGTTCTCGGGTAGCAAAACTATCTAAGCCTTGGGTGTGGAACAAGGCTAAAGAAAAGAATAAAGGTTGCAACTTCACTAGCACTAGCTTACGTGTTTAGAGCGAGAAGAGAAGTGACACGAGTGTCAAAGTGATCACAAAGTGATCCTATCTTAGCACGTCAATCATAACCCCACCATGTTCACTTCCCGAACCCCTTTCGGAAAATGGCCGTCACGGTTACTCACGCTGGTAGTGTGTTCTGAACATGGTGTCAAGTTTTCTACAACCGGATATTAACAAATTCCCATCTACCACATAACCGCGGGCACGGCTTTTGAAAGTTCAAAACCCTGCAGGGGTGTCCCAACTTAGCCCATGACAAGCTCACGATCTGCGGAGTCGCAACTCCTAGGTGGGAAGACCCGAGTATTCTCGAAATCCCGTGCTCAAGATATTCCGGCTAAGGTAAAACTAATCCAGCAAATCCTCTCGGCGTGCCGACACCCTGATAGTAGCCACGTGTATCTCGTCTCAGGCCACGACCGGATGGGCGATGCTACGGGTTTTTACCAGCCCTCGGGTTTCCCCAAGGTGGCCCCGCAGGCTCCCCAGTTTGGACCAACACTCATGTGGAGCACTGGCCCGGGTTGCTGATTAATAAGAGGGTTTATAACTCCCTATGCAAGTTTTAGTTGTTAGGCAAATGGAGTACCAATGTTGGGACTTGCTGGAAAAGGTTTAGCGCTAAGAGGTTTATCAAGGGGGGCCCATAAACCCCAACCGTGTTAGGGACGCATAATTAAGGAACATAACACCGGTTTATACGGTTCCTAGGGCGGCATGAGTGGAACAAATCACCAAGCAAGAGGCTTAGCCTTCCACCCATTACCAATATATAGATGATTTAGTTTAAGAGTTAATATAGTGTGATATCCCAACAATAACTTCAACATGAAGCAAGAATCTTCAAATCTTCTCCTGCAACTAGCAATGCTATAAGAGGGGCTGAGCGAAGCATACTTAGCCAAACAAAGGTTTTGCTAGGTTGGGTGGTTAGAAAGATTCACGGTTACAATAGGAGGCTGACAAACAAACATGGGCATCGAGGCAATAAGCTAAAGGGCGAGACTTCTAACAATAGGCAAAGATAGTAATGATATCTGGGTCAGGTCATCTTGCCTGTCGAGTCGTCGATGGGATCGTAAGACGGCTCCTCGTACTCAACCTCGGTAGTAACCTCGTTCTCGTTCTCGGTCTCGGCTTCCGGCTCTACTCAACACAAGAACACAACGAGGCACGAGAATCAAACAAGGTGCAATGCACAATCAACATGATGCACGTATGATGCATGTATGATGAAATTCACGTCAAGGGAAGAAGCATACAAGAACAACACAAGACAACAAGTTTAAATGAGGTCGGAATCCACATATAGCGAATCCGGTAAGTCCTCATATGCATATGTTGAAATTGGTTCAGATCTGAACAAACCTTAAGTTAAAGTTGTTAAACAGCAAGTTAACATGCACCATGATTATCTACACGAAATTCTAGTCAAGTTTCATATAAAGTTTGTTTAATTCAGAGCTACGGTCTAGAAGATATGAGCAAAACAAGTTAAGCATGGCAACGGTGCAAGATGCACCCAAACATCAAGCAACATACTCCAAACATGTAAACAAGATTATATTATGATTCTACATGCAAAATCACACAAGTTTCATATAGGGCACGCTCCAAACGGAGCAACGGTTCAACACATACACTCGAAACAAGATACAATGCAAAGCTGCAATTAACAGCCACATAGCAACTTTGGAGCAAGAAATATATACTCTACAGCACTCAAACATGGTGACAATAAGCATGGACATGAAGTAGACATATCCTACAGCAAACAACTCCATTGGAGCAACTCCATAGGAGGCATGGATCAATAGCAACAAGCTACAACATTTTGATCATGACGTTAAAAACTTGACAGTTATATTTTATAGCAACTTGGGAGCAAGAATTAAATAAGCTATAGCAACCCATATGAGAAAGTGAGGGCATGGATGGATAGACAACAACATGTACAACAAAGAATGATCAATGGCCACCCCAAAACTAACATGGATTTGCCTAGGGAAGCAAGCAAACATAGCATCAGGATATGACAGATTCCAGACTTCGTAGAATTTTCACTAAGTGTAAAACAGTTAAGTTGGCATGGCATGTTTGCAAGCATGTTTAGGTCACCTCAAGGCATATCATGGAAAATGGTTTGCACCACAGCAAAGACCACATGATGGAGATTCTAAAACATATTAACACATGACATGGGGACAAACACATCAATAGCAACGAGCTCTTCAAATCAGCATCTCATAACATGTTACAAAACTTAATAGCCACATGCACTTTTGCAACAGAGATTAACATGGCAATATGAACTCTAACATGCATGCTACAGCAACCATCATGTAAAGCACCTCATGATGAACATTTTGGCATCTCATTTGCTTCATTTGGATAAACCCAAGTTATCACATCTCAAACATGGCATGAAAATAACAAGTAGCAGCAGTTTATATCAAGTAGCACTCTTGCAACAGAGATTAGGATCTCTAGATGGACTCAAACAAGCATGACACAATGGAACAAAACGTAGAGCACATCACCACGATCATTTTGACATATAATATGCACAATTTGGACAAGCACGGTAAAAGATACAGCCATCACAATATGCCATCAGACAACAAATTTCAAAAAGACTTAGAGAAAAAAACAGGGGCTACCTCGCGGATCGGGTCCACGGGGCGGATCGGGTCAACGGGGCGCGGAGCGGGTACGAGCGAAGCGGGTGCGGACCCATTAGGGTTTCGGGGCAGCCGGGCCGATCGGATCGAGGCGCGGCGAGGACCATGTTCTCCGGCGGCCGGAGCGGCTGCGCCGGCGGGGCGCTGGGGCGGAGAGGCGGCGGTTGCCGCGGCGGTGGCGCTCGGGGCCGGCGGTGGCGCTCGGGGCTGGTGGCGGTGGCCCGACCGGATGCGGCGGCGGCGATTCGACGGCTGGGCGGCGGAGAGCTCGGGCGAGGGTGCAAGGGCCGGCGACCATCGGTGGCAGAGGAGGCCCGGAGGAGGCGGCGAGGCGTGCCCGGCGGCAGGGAAGCGGCACCGGCGGCGGGGAAGATCGAGGCGCGGCGGCGGAGAAGCGATGCGGGCCTCGGGGGCCCGAACCGGGCCTGCGGGCCGGCGGCTGGCGGGATGGAACCGGCGGCGCGGTTGGGACACGTGGCGGGCAGCGACTGGAGCGGAGGTCGGCTGGACACGTCCGGCGGCGAACGGACGTGTCCGGCGCGGCGGGGAGGAGTGGAGCTAGGGTTTTTGCCCGAAAATTGGACGGGGGAGACGTTTTTATAGGCATAGGGAGCTAGGAGACTCCAAATGGGGAGCGGTTTTCGGCCACGCAATCATAATTCGACGACCGAGATGAATGGAAGGGTTGTGCTGGGTTAGTGGGCTGTTGTGGAGGGGGTCTTGGGCCACAAAGAAGAGGTTCTTTTAGCCCACTAGGTTAACCGTTGCAGTATCAAACGAACTCCAAACGCGACGAAACTTGACAGACGGCCTACACGTACCAAAACAACATCGCACGACAAGTCTCACGTCATTCTGGAAACGTTACATGGCCACACACGAAAGAAGGACTCGGGGATGCCACGGGCACGTGTGAGAGCGTCGGAACTCGAAACGGACAACGGGAAGAGATGAGTGGGACCGGATGCAAGTGACAACACAAATGCAATGCAATGCACATGACAACATGACATGGATGAAATGCACACACGCACACGACAAAACGAAGAACCCGAAATGAAAGAAGAGCCCGGACAGGAATTGATGAAGCCAAAGTTATATATTGCCATATTGGGAAAGTGTTACACCTGGGGCATGACAAACTCTCCTCTACTACGAAAAGATCTCGTCCCAAGATCTAGGACTGGAAGAAGCAAGGATACTCGGAACGAAGGTGATCTTCTCGTTCCCACGTAGCTTCTCGGTCGGTATGGTGTGACCACTTAACTTTCAAGAACTTGATTGACTTGTTGCAGGTCTTGCGCTCAGTTTCTTCAAGAATAGCAACGGGGTGCTCACGGTAAGACAAGTCTTGTTGAAGATCAATCTCCTCAAACGGAATGGTGCGTTCAAGTGTCTTGAAGCACTTGCGAAGTTGAGACACGTGAAACACATCATGAACATTAGCGAAGTTGGATGGAAGCTCGAGTTGATAGGCTAGATCGCCTCTTTTGCCAATAATTTTGAAAGGGCCCACGTATCTAGGAGCAAGCTTTCCTTTGATACCGAATCTTTGGGTGCCTTTCATAGGAGAAACACGAAGATTGACATGATCCCCAATGTCAAAAGCCAAATCACGATGCTTTCTGTCATAGTAGCTCTTTTGACGCGACTGAGCGGCCTTGAGATTCTCACGTATGACTTTGCACATTTCTTCGGCTTCTGAGATCAAGTCATTGCCAAGAAGTTGACGTTCACCAGTCTCGGACCAGTTGAGAGGGGTACGGCACTTTCTGCCATAGAGGATTTCAAACGGAGCTTTGCCGGCACTTGCTTGGAAACTGTTGTTGTAAGAGAACTCGGCAAACGGAAGACAATCTTCCCACTTCATGCCAAAAGAGATGACACAAGCTCTGAGCATGTCTTCGAGGATCTGGTTCACTCTTTCAACTTGACCACTAGTCTGAGGGTGAAACGCAGTGCTGAAACGGATCTTAGTGCCCATGGCTGACTGAAAGGAGTCCTAGAACTTGGATGTGAACAAACTTCCACGGTCTGAGGAGATAACTTGAGGAATGCCATGTAACGACACAATTCTGGAAGTGTACAACTCTGCCAGCTGAGCTGCATTGATGGATTCTTTGACTGGAAGGAAGTGGGCTACTTTGGTTAGCTTGTCAATCACAACAAAGATAGAATCATTCCCCTTCTTGGACTTGGGAAACCCAGTGACGAAATCCATTTCAATGTGGTCGAATTTCCACTCGGGAATAGGAAGAGGTTGGAGGAGACCGGCTGGACGTTGATGCTCTGCCTTCACTCTTCTGCAGACATCACATTCATTCATGAATTGGGCAATCTCCCTTTTCATGCGAGTCCACCAGTAAGATTGCTTGAGGTCTTGGTACATCTTGGAACTTCCAGGATGAATCGAGAGGAGGGAGTCATGTGCTTCGTTCATTATGAGCTTCCTGAGATCACCCTTGGGAACCACAAGTCTGTCCTCAAAGAACAAGGTGTCCTTCTCATCAACGCGATAGCACTTGTATTTGGGAGTACCCTTTGCAATACCATGTTTCACTTTTTGCACCATAGCATCACTGAGCTGGGCCTCACGGATCTGATCTTCCAAGGTAGGAGCAACTTGAAGATTTGCAAGAAAGCCTTGCGGAACAACTTGGAGGTTGAGCTTCCTGAATGCTTCACAAAGCTCAGGCTGAAACGGCTTGATAAGGAGACTGTTGCAATATGCCTTTCTGCTCAAGGCATCTGCAATGACATTGGCCTTGCCAGGTGTGTATTCGATGCTTGGAACATACTCTTGGATCATCTCAACCCAACGAGTCTGGCGAAGGTTCAGGTTCGGCTGTGTGAAGATGTACTTCAAGCTCTTATGATCGGTGAAGATGTCGACTTTTCTGCCCACCAGAAGGTGTCTCCACGTAATCAAGGCATGTACCACTGCTGCTAGCTCGAGATCATGTCTGGGGTAATTCTTCTCACTTGGCTTCAATTGACGAGAGGTGTATGCCACAATTTTCTTGTCTTGCATTAGAACACCACAAAGTCCTTGAAGAGAAGCATCACAGAATACTTCGTAGGGCTTGGACTCATCTGGAGGAGTAAGAACCGGAGCAGAGATGAGCTTTTCTTTGAGAGTTTTGAATGCCACATCACAATCCGGAGACCAGTTGTACTTGACATTCTTCTGCAGCAAGTTGGAGACAGGCTTCGCAATCTTGGAGAAGTTCTCAACGAACCTTCTGCAATAGCTAGCGAGACCAAGGAAGCTTCGGAGTTGCTTGACATTCTGAGGGGGTTCCCAGTTGACAATCGCTTCAACTTTCTCGTGCTTGACAGCAATACCGTTAGAAGAGATGATATGGCCCAGATATAAAACCTTATCGAGCCAGAATTCGCACTTGGAGAACTTGGCATAGAACTTTTGTTCACGGAGTCTGTCGAGAACCAAACGGAGGTGCTTTTCGTGATCCTCTTCATTCTTGGAGAATACCAAGATGTCATCCAGATAAACAAGCACAAATTCGTTGGTGTAGGGGTTGAATATGTAGTGCATCATCCTCGAGAAGGTGGGTGGAGCATTAGCGAGGCCAAAAGACATGACTGTGTATTCATAGGAGCCGTAGCTTGTTCTGAATGCAGTCTTGTGAATATCTTCTTCACGGATGCGGATCTGGTGATAACCCATCCGGAGATCGAGCTTTGAGAACACTTTTGCTCCTTTGAGCTGCTCGAACAATTCATTGATGTTGGGGAGCGGATACTTGTTCTTTATTGTCTTCTTGTTCAATGGCCTGTAATCAACGCAAAGACGCTCCGTGTCATCCTTCTTCTTGACAAATAAGACACCACAGCCCCAAGGAGAAGTGCTAGGCCTGATTAGACCCATACTCTCTTGCTCATCGAGCTGTCTCTTCAACTCCTTCAACTCTTCAGGGGAAAGCTTGTACGGACGCCGACATGCTGGCTCGGTACCGGGCTCGAGTTCAATGACAAATTCAACTTGACGATGCGGAGGCATGCCTGGAAGCTCTTCAGGGAAAACGTCTTGATATTCATTGACCACCGGAATTTGAGAGATGGCATTAATCTCGCCCTTGTCATTGAGAGAGAATAGCCTGATTGTGTTATCTCGAGAGGTGAAGATAATCACATCTTCGTCGGAATGAGTAATCTTGACTTGCTTATTTGCACAATCAATGTGAGCATCATGTTGGGAAAGCCAATTCATCCCGAGAATAAGATCAATGTCGGAGTTGCTGAGAACAACCGAAGAAGCCAGAAAGCGGTAATCACCCATGCGAATAGATACATTTTGAGCATACAAGCTAGAAGTCATTTGTTTCACCGGAGAAGTAACTTGCAACTTCTGAGGTAATGCCACTGTGCTCACATTGTGCTTGGATGCAAATGGATATGACATTAAAGAACATGATGCACCCGAATCAAACAACACTTTTGCAGGAATAGAGTTAACTGGAAGGTTACCAAGTATCACATCTGAAGAATTCTCTGCTTGAGCAGCATTCATCAGATTCACTCTTGTTTGCTTTGGATTATGCTTGACTATAGCAGTGCTGACAGGTGGAGGAGGCGGAAGGCGCCTTGGGTTGGGGCACTTGTTAGCATAATGACCCTTCTGAGTGCACTTGTTGCAAACCACTTCTAAGAGAGGACGGTGATAAGGAGCACTTGACTTCGAAGCTTGAAAATGATTCTTTGACTGATTGCTTGGGTTGGGTGGGTGGGAGAAACCACGGCCACCAGAATTCTTGTTGTTGTTGTTGGGAGGTCGGATCACTGGAGGAGGTGGAAGCCAAAACTTCTGCTGCTTTGTGACCACTTGGGAAGAAGAAGAGGAGTGAACGGCATCTCTGATCCTCTTTTTGGAAGCTTCCATCTTGAGTTGGGCTGCCTCTTGCTTAAGTGCCATGTTATAGAATTAATCAAACTCATCAGGCTCGAACAAGGTGAGAGCTAGTTGGAGTTCATCCTTCAGACCACCATGGACTGATAGATCTTGCTCTTGGCATCTGGGATGTCTTTCTTGGCATAGCGGGCAAGGTTCTAGAACTTGACATTATATTGGTAGACAGTCATTGAGCCTTGCTTCAGGTTGCGGAATTGCTCATGCATACCTTCGATGACACTTGTTGGAATGTGGTGAGAGCGAAAGTCCTTGCAGAAGTCAGCCCACGAGATTTCACGCCCTTCTCTGGAGTCTTTGTACTGCTGCCACCAATCAGCGGCTTGGTCCTTGAGTTGGAAGGCGGCAAACTTCACATAGTCCTCGGGTCTCACGTTACTGCACTCGAAATGCTTCTTGATATCTGTTATCCAGTCTTCAGCATCTAGAGGGTCCACACAGTAGCTGAATGCCTTTGGATGGTTTGCCAGGAACTGGTTGAGTGTAGCAAAGTGAGGTTGGTTGAACAAATTGCCTTGGCTTTGGTTCCCATGAGCACCCTGATTTGCTTGATTTGCTTGAATGTTCTGCATCATTTGCATAAGCATCTGGGTGTTCTGGTTCGTCGCTTGCATAATTGCTCTCCAGGCCTCAGACGGAGGAGGAGGGGAAGGAGGACGATCAAGAACTTCTTCACCCTCTGGGTTAGCGTTCGGAACCCTTTTAGGAGCCATCCTGAATGAGATGACAACTATTAGCCATTGATTGAGAGAAAAAATATATAAGCTGAATCAACGGCTTGAAATTGCAACATAAGTCTTCACAAGAACATTCGAACAAGATGAACGAATGTAATCCACAGTTTAATAGTAACAACAATCTTCACGAGAAGCCACTTGGGAGAACAAAAGGTAAATAAAAACAACAAGGAGCAGATAGAACAAATACAAGATAGAAGCTTCGTTCGACATATTCGTGTTGAAAGCTTATGGAACGTGTTACAAAAGAGTTTTGCAATCCCCGGATCAGCATAGCCAAGGACCCTTTAAGATGCAACTCCCGATCGGAACAACGCCCATAAAACTACTTCACTCAATGTAGAACCCCGAACTCCTTATCATGCATTCGTTGGAAGAATGCCTACGAACTACTAGATGAACCCACCTATTAATTTCCGAAAGTTTCCAGTTATGCAATCATCTGTTGGGGATACAGGGGAAGCATCGCGCACTCAACTCTAATCCTACATCCAGCTGTATCCATTCTTCAACACATAACCAGTTATTTCCGGAAACCGTTTACCTCAGACCTTCGAAACGCATCTGCTATACAAGCTATGGCAATAATCCCGAACTACCTCCCCAGTACTGGGTGATGTCGGGTTTATCTTGCCACTAACCGCAGAGGAGAGTTTTCGATGTCGGCCATCTTAAGTATTCCAGAACTGCTGCGATATATTTGTGACGACAACACCTCGGAGCTCAACTCCCCGGGACACTGCCACAACCCCTAAATGACAGGAGGCATCGAGAACAATGTTCTCGTCACAAATACATCGGAACAATCCAAACAATACTCGCGTGATCCTAAAAAAAATTGGTGAATTTTGAGAGTAGAAGAGACAAGAGTAATCATCAGGAGTCCTCACCAGAGTGAAAAGAGATGAGGAGCAAAAGAAATCCTACTCTCCGATATATATATAGGACTCAAAACATTTTAAGTGTGTGCCTAGACTCAACCGTCAACGATTCGATCAATCAGTGGGGGCTTCTAGGTCGGAGAAGGCTCTGAATACTAACTTGTAATGCCCAGGATGGGATTATACCTCCTACGTGTCGAGGCACGACTTAAAGGTATAAGCCCATTCTAGAATGACCTCAAGTTTGGTATCTTTGCATGACTCATGTAAAAATAGGGATGAAATTGCAAAAGGATAGTTGGCTTACACTCGCCACGTTACACAATACATTACATAAGCAAATCATCATCCAAATAACATCACAACCCGACTACGGGCGAAGATCCAAATGAAAGATACCAAATACATAAAGCCACAGGTCTGAATCGCCCCTAGTAGAAACCACTACTGATAATCGGGATAGTGCACATAGTATCGACTACGCTCTTCATCGAACTCCCAGTACAGCTCCGTGCCATCACCTGAGTAGTTCACCATGGTACCTGCATCTGGTGTGGTGTAGAATCTGTGAGCCACGGAGGACTCAGCAATCCCGTTCCCGGGTAGCAAAACTATCTAAGCCTTGGGTGTGGAACAAGGCCGAAGAAAAGAATAAAGGTTGCAGCTGCACTAGCACTAGCTTACGTGTTTAGAGCGAGAAGAGAAATGCCACGAGCGTCAAAGTGATCACGAAGTGATCCTATCTAAGCACGCCAATCATAACCCCACCATGTTCACTTCCCGAACCCCTTTCGGAAAATGACCATCACGGTTACTGACGTTGGTAGTGTGTTCTGAACATGGTGTCAAGTTTTCTACAATCGGATATTAACAAATTCCCATCTGCCACATAACCACGGGCACGGCTTTCGAAAGTTCAAAACCCTGCAGGGGTGTCCCAACTTAGCCCATGACAAGCTCACGATCTACGGAGTCGCAACTCCAAGGTGGGAAGACACGAGTATTCTCGGAATCCTGTGCTCAAGATATTCCGGCTAAGGTAAAACTAATCCAGCAAATCCTCCCGGCGTGCCGACACCCTGATAGTAGCCGCGCGTATCTCGTCTCAGGCCACGACCGGATGGGCGATGCTACGAGTTTTTACCAGCCCTCGGGTTACCCCAAGGTGGCCCCGCAGGCTCCCCAGTTTGGACCAACACTCATGTGGAGCACTGGCCCGGGTTGTTGATTAATAAGAGGGTTTATAACTCCATATGCAAGTTTTAGTTGTTAGGCAAATGGAGTACCAATGTTGGGACTTGCTGGAAAAGGTTTAGCACTAAGCGGTTTATCAAGGGGGGCCCATAAACCGCAACCGTGTTAGGGATGCATAATCAAGGAACATAACACCGGTTTATACGGTTCCTAGGGCGGCATGAGTGGAACAAATCACCAAGCAAGAGGCTTAGCCTTCCACCCATTACCAATATATAGATGATTTAGTTTAAGACTTAATATAGTGTGATATCCCAACAATAACTTCAACATGAAGCAAGAATCTTCAAATCTTCTCCTGCAACTAGCAATGCTATAAGAGGGGCCGAGCGAAGCTTACTTAGCCAAACAAAGGTTTTGCTAGATTGGGTGGTTAGACAGATTCACGGTTACAATAGGAGGCTGACAAACAAACATGGGCATCGAGGCAATAAGCTAAAGAGCGAGACTTCTAGCAATAGGCCAAGATAGTAATGATATTTGGGTCAGGTCATCTTGCATGTCGAGTCGTCGATGGGATCGTAAGACGGCTCCTCGTACTCAACCTCAGTAGTAACCTCGTTCTCGTTCTCGATCTCGGCTTCCGGCTCTACTCAACACAAGAACACAACGAGGCACGAGAATCAAACAAGGTGCAATGCACAATCAACATGATGCACGTATGATGCATGTATGATGCAATTCATGTCAAGGGAAGAAGCATACAAGAACAACACAAGACAACAAGTTTAAATGAGGTCAGAATCCACATATAGCGAATCCGGTAAGTCATCATATGCATATGTTGAAATTGGTTCAGATCTGAACAAACCTTAAGTTAAAGTTGTTAAACAGCAAGTTAACATGCACCATGATTATCTACACAAAATTCTAGTCAAGTTTCATATAAAGTTTGTTTAATTCGGAGCTACGGTCTAGAAGATATGAGCAAAACAAGTTAAGCATGGCAACGGTGCAATATGCACCCAAACATCAAACAACATACTCCAAACATGTAAACAAGATGATATTATGATTCTACATGCAAAATCACACAAGTTTCATATAGGGCACGCTCCAAACGGAGCAACGGTTCAACACATACACTCGAAACAAGATACAATGCAAAGCTGCAATTAACAGCCACATAGCAACTTTGGAGAAAGAAATATATACTCTACAGAACTCAAACATGGTGACAATAAGCATGGACATGAAGTAAACATATCCTACAGCAAACAACTCCATTGGAGCAACTCCATAGGAGACATGGATCAATAGCAACAAGCTACAACATTTTGGTCATGACGTTAAAAACCTGACAGTTATATTTTATAGCAACTTGGGAGCAAGAATTAAATAAGCTACAGCAACCCATATGAGCAAGTGAGGGCATGGATGGATAGACAACAACATGTACAACAAAGAATGATCAATGGCCACCCCAAAACTAACATGGATTTGCCGAGGGCAGCAAGCATAGCATCAGGATATGACAGATTCCAGACTTAGTAGAATTTTCACTAAGTGTAAAACAGTTAAGTTGGCATGGCATGTTTGCAAGCATGTTTAAGTCACCTCAAGGCATATCATGGAAAATGGTTTGCACCACAGCAAAGACCACATGATGGAGATTCTAAAACATATTAACACGTGACATGGGGACAAACACATCAATAGCAACGAGCTCTTCAAATCAGCATCTCATAACATGTTACAAAACTTAACAGCCACATGCACTTTTGCAACAGAGATTAACATGGCAATATGAACTCTAACATGCATGCTACAGCAACCATCATGTAAAGCATCTCATGATGAACATTTTGACTTCTCATTTGCTTCATTTGGATAAACCTAAGTTATCACATCTCAAACATGGCATGAAAATAACAAGTAGCAGCAGTTTATATCAAGTAGCGCTCTTGCAACAGAGATTAGGACCTCTAGATGGACTCAAACAAGCATGACACAATGGAACAAAACGTAGAGCACATCACCACGATCATTTTGACATATAATATGCACAATTTGGACAGGCACGGTAAAAGATACAGCCATCACAATATGCCATCAGACAACAAATTTCAAAAAGACTTAGAGAAAAAAACAGGGACTACCTCGCGGATCGGGTCCACGGGGCGGATCGGGTCAACGGGGCGCGGAGCGGGTACGGGCGAAGCGGGTGCGGACCCGTTAGGGTTTCGGGGCAGCCGGGCCGATCGGATCGAGGCGCGGTGAAGACCTCGTTCTCCGGCGGCCGGAGCGGCTGCGTCGGCGAGGCGCTGGGGCGGAGAGGCGGCGGGGCCGATGGTTGCCGCGGCGGTGGCGCTCGGGGCCGGCGATGGCGCTCGGGGCCGGTGGCGGTGGCCCGGCCGGATGCGGCGGCGGCGATCCGGCAGCTGGGTGGCGGAGAGCTCGGGCGAGGGCGCAAGGGCCGGCGACCCTCGGCGGCGGAGGAGGCCCGGAGGAGGCGGCGAGGCGTGCCCGGCGACGGGGAAGCGGCACCGGCGACGGGGAAGATCGAGTCGCGCCGTGGAGAAGCGATGCGGGCCTCGGGGCCCGAATTGGGCCTTCGGGCCGGCGGCTGGCGGGGTGGAACCGGCGGCGCGGTTGGGACACGTGGCGGGCAGCGACTGGAGCGGAGGTCGGCTGGACACGCCCGGCGGCGTACGGACGTGTCAGGCGCGGCGGGGAGGAGTGGAGCTAGGGTTTTTGCCCGAAAATTGGACGGGGGGACGTTTTTATAGGCATAGGGAGTTAGGAGACTCCAAATGGGGAGCGGTTTTCGGCCACGCGATCACAATTCGACGACCGAGATGATGGGAAGGGTTGTGCTGGGTTAGTGGGCTGTTGTGGAGGGGGTCTTGGGTCTCAAAGAAGATGTTCTTTTAGCCTACTAGGTTAACCGTTGGAGTACCAAACGAACTTCAAACGCGACGAAACTTGACAGGCGGCCTACACGTACCAAAACAACATCACACGACAAGTCTCACGTCATTCCGAAAACGTTACACGGCCACACACGAAAGAATGACTCGGGGATGCCACGGGCACGTGTGAGAGCGTCGGAACTCGAAACAGACAACGGGAAGAGACGAGTGGGACCGGATGCAAGTGACAACACAAATGCAATGCAATGCATATGACAACATGACATGGATGAAATGCACACACGCACACGACAAAACGAAGAATCCGAAATGAAAAAAAAGCCCGGACAGGAATTGATGAAGCCAAAGTTATATATTGCCATATTGGGAAAGTGTTACATCTGAGGCATTACAAGCTAATTAGGAATTAAATAATAAAATTTAGATGCATTACTCCTGGATAGAAATAGACATGCCCGGTGCAAAATAAACTCATGTCAAGGAACAACATCTCAACTGAAAGAAATCACGACACCCCATTTAACATCAGACGAACACAACCATCATCTAAAAGGTGGATACCTTCCCTAGCATTCCACCACCAACCTAAACAAACCACTACTCTAGATGTATCTACCAAGGCTTGGAGTTCAGACGCCGGTGGAACTCCCCCCGGACGGTGGCGTCGAGGACCTCCACCTCGGCAACTCCGATGGCGCGATCACCTGGATGATCATCTGTGTGCAGTAGTCACCGAGCTTCACGATGAAGTCCACCTCCAAGTGGTTGAAGAGCACGACACCCACCGGGCCACGGTAATCATCCTCGATCACCCCTGCACCCAAGTCAGGAAAGTGAAAACTTGTTGGTTCACGTCCTGTGTTCAAATCTAGTATTGTATTTTCTTTCTTTATTGCGCATGCACATGAATCAATAGTAACAGCCGAGGGCTGGTCCTTACTTGTTGCTCGACACGTGAAGAAGGCCGAGTCCCCTCCTTATTGCACGAACGAATCCAAGGAAGACACTGTCGATGGCTCCGAACCCGGCTTCCGCTTATCTGTAGACAAGGAATAGTTTCAGCTAACAAAGCAAATGAGAACAAAGAGCAATCAGTAATTGTGAGACAAGAAATAACTTCTGTTGTAACCCGTGCATTGTATTCTATCCCAAGCTAAACTACCTAGTATCTGTCGTAGTCATGGTGAACTCGCTTTCATTTTCAGAAATCTTGTATCTGTCATGTTCCTAGGCTGCAACAGCTTTTGTGATATGTTCCTAGGCTGAAACAACTTTCATGGTGAAATCTTGTATCTTGAACATCACAGGCCTGTTCCTAGGCTGCACGTGGACAGTCAGTAGATAAATGCATCTGAAAAATAGATGTAAACGAGGCACCGACCAAAGTTAACTTCTTGAAATCAGATAAAAAAGGTGGAAGATATGAAGTGCAGCAACAGCTTTTGTGATATGAGAAACACTAGCTAGTATAAAAATCATTAGGTAAAATATAAAAAGTTAACTTGTGTGGCCACAAGTTTGCAGCTATTCGAGCAATTCACATCATTAGTAATTAACCTGGCCGAGGATACTCCTAACATATATAACATAGTAGGCTCAAGCAATTGTTAGCTTCATTCTGTAAATCCTAGAGATGTATGCAAGGTATACTAGTAAGCTTGCACGTGCAATGCACGTCTCAAACATTGTTCAATTTAAATTCAAACCAATATACATATAAATCGTTCAAAATATATGAATTAAATACATTCAATAATAAATGTTTGAAAAAATAGAAATTAAATGCGCAAAAAATGTTTCAAAATATATAAAAATTAAATTGATACACAGTGTTGTGATGTTGCCCAAGTTGTATTTTGAAAAGTAGGAGTATTGTGGTCAAACAAATTAACTATGTATGCATTATTTCATCCATTCCGTATTTTCATAGATTGTAAAAAGAATAGATTAAATCTAGTTATAATTGGAAGCATCATTGAATCAAGGCTGGGAAAAAATAAATCAAGGAATAGCGAATCAACGGATGATTCACATATGAGGTCGCCAACCAAAGGCTTGTGTAAAGATGCAAATGGTGATGATAAGGTATTATGGAATTTCTAAAACTTGATTATGTACTGCAGATACTCACCCTAAATGACTAATAAAATGGAATATATAACATGAAAATATCAATGTCATATAACCAACATTCTAAACTGAAATCTTAACACCAAAATGTTATTCTTAAAGCAGATTTTGTATATTACAACCGTTATTGACAATAAAAATAAATGCTGACAAAAAAATATCATAAATCTAGGACATCCATCTGATTGCCTGGCTCAAGGGTTATATCGCAGGAGATTGCACCGAAGACACTACAACAACCTCATCATCAGTCATGTACACAAATATATGCTTAAATTTCTTCCATCAGTGCCACCCATCAGTAGTGCCGTGAGCTTAAATTTCTTCCTTGATGGGCAATCAAGATTATGCTCCGCGGAATTTTGCATAGAATTCCTTATTATGTAAGAAATGAATATCACAGCTCATAAAATAATCCAATGAACACACAAGCAAAAAATTGAAAGAAAAAA
>LR738710.1:507000170-507025386 GCA_902687465.1 Secale cereale
CGGTTGAGCCATTCGGGATGGGGTGGCCTCGTCGTGGTGGGGGGGGGGGAGTTATTTTCGGACCACGAAGTGCTACGACAAGATGCGATTAGTGGTTAACGAAACTTCGTTGGTGAAGATTTTAGACCATAGATTTTACTAGTAAGCTTGCACGTGCAATGCACGTCTAAATCATTATTAAATAATTATCAAATGATAATATTGCATATGTATCTTGACTACACATTACGTATCTCGACTACACATTACGCACTCATTAAATTATATCCCCAAAGGAAATATGAATGTCTTTATCAGTCTCATGTTTTTGGATATCATTCCAAGACACAACATTGAGTCCGCATGTGTCTGCAAGAGCAAAATTAAAGCATGCACGAAATTGAAGCAGCAATGATTAGTACGTTTCCGGTAACTGTGGACATGTCCGCTTGCATCCCTATATATCAAGATCTTGTTTAAATATATCCACAGTGATATCGCATCATGTCTTACATCTCCTGAATCATTTGCATCCTTAAGCTAGGAAGAAGATGCAAAACTGAAATGAAACGATGCTGCGGACTTGGTTTGAAAGACACAAATATTCTGAGAACATATTCGTCACCAAACTTTCAATTTAATATTATCCCGAAAGCAACTACTGAATTAGTCCACTATTTAACTTGAATAACAAAATACATATGGTGCGATGCTACAGTGTCTTGTTCCAACTCTTCATGATATATCATAGGTTATTCAGGAGTATAAAACTTGCTAGATTAAAGAGGTGTTAGAATCTACTTAATCACTTCTGGCACATATGATGGAATAAAAAATAATTATCCCCCCTACACTGCTGCAAAATTCAGTTAAAAAAGAGTACTGACCTACTGGGTTTATCTCTTGGGATCAATATTCTCAATACTTTCCTTTGGAATTGCAGTTGGTGCTAAGAGAATCCAATACATGCATATAAATGAATTAAATCTAATCATTAGAATGCTCCATTGACCTCTGTAAGAACTTCTTGCTGCTCAATTGAACACAACAGTCTAACCTGCAAACATGGAATCACAAATTAAATGTATATAGGTCAGAAGCGAGCATAAAAGTGGGATAAAATCAACCAATCTTCTAAGGGAGGATTTTACATAAGGAGGCTACATGTTAGACATGGCTACGAGCTGGAGTCTGAAATATCAATGGTGTAGAAACATTTTTTTTTGAGTACGCAAAATGCGTACCACTGATTTATAGAAGGAAGAGATTAGTTACAAGAATTACAACTGATGGCCAACCCACAACCGGATGGCACATCGAACTCACCACTCCAACTCACACACTCTTCAATGGTACCTCAAAACTGAAGGTATAGAAACATCAAACATAGGCTCCGTTAAAAAATGGAACATCTTCAATGGTATTAGAAATACATAAATGGATAAAAAATAGATTAACTTACATCAGAGAGATATAGAAAGTAACACCCATCAGTCCTAAGTAGTGCTAGAAGGATATTACCTGCGAAAATTCCCCACAATTAAACATATCTTCTTTTATAAATGAAACTTCATCAAGCAAACCTGAAGAATTTCGTTAAAAAAATTCAGTCATTGACTTCTCATGGAATCAAACTGCATATGTACGTGAATGGTTGCCTAAAAAGTGCTATTCAATTGATTTTTTTTCCAGCACTGTATCAACTGGTCAACATACTTATACATTGAAAAGTAGGAAACATTAGGAAAACATCACAAAACTTACATAGCTACATGAAAATTTGTAGCTTTGTACTTGCCTAGCTGATCTATGGATTTCACTAATACCAAGTATGTTGGTTTGCTTTGTATTGTAGAGTTTTACTTTGATCCATATATAGAAGAACGATGAGGCTTGTTTACTGATTCACATGTCCACGCAACCTTCGCTTGGCCTTCTCTGCTAATGCGGATGTAGTTAGAATTATTTTTGAATGCATAAAATCTGTCAAAGCAAGAAGATATGCATGGTTTTATGTTCTGTTCCTCAAGAAGATATGCATGGACAAATATCTTGATAAGCTGAACACAATTATTGTTTATGAAATATTCAGTCAAAGCGTGCACCACCAATCAGGGAGACCTATGACTCATGCAAAGTGCTAGTCTGGTACTCACTTCCATCCATCCATGCCTACTGCTGTAGCTGCATAAACAGCCATCGACGTACTCCACGCTCTTCTATAGATTAGACATAACACAAATATCCGATATGCTATTCTACAATGAGAAGATCGAAAAAGTCTTGACCACTCGAGATATGAAGAGCGTGGGGATGGCCGGGGTTTCCTTGGGCATCTGGTAAACGGAGTACAATGGAAAAAGGAAGATAACAATTAGCCTTTCCACTGAATTTTCAAGTTTGTCAGATATGAATAGATATGTCATGCTTCAAATTTACACCAAAAGCTCCATCTGCTTGCAAAGCAAAATGGGTATGTTCATTGCTCTCCGGTAGTTCCGTTTTTTCTAATCTCAATTCTTTGTGGTGAAATCATATCATGAAGGATACTATTATTGTTTTATTTGCGTCACTCAAGAATCCAGAGATGTGTCTTAGAAATAAGTTGAAATTTGATCTGATTCTGTCAATCAAGAAAGGGAGATTTGGGTAGCTACAACAACAACAACAACAACAAAGCCTTTAGTCCCAAACAAGTTGGGGTAGGCTAATTAGATAGCTAATTCAAGAAAATAAACAAATGAATTTTAAATTTTCTTAGTTTCCCTTCCAAAACAATACTTTTAGTAAGTATTGAATTCCTAAATAGTAGCTTAGCAGCCAGTGTTCACGTTTTAACTCACGCCATCATATCAGATACATTGAGCACCTTCAGAACGTGAACCATTTACGCTAACTCTAAACTGAATTTTGGTCATGACACAGATGGGGAGATCGCAAGAGAGAAAAGTGAAAAAGGAAGATGGGACTTGCAGAAAAGCCTTACCGGCCGGCCAATACATGCATCTGATTTTGCGGATAGCGTATCGTGCGTCGTCCTCACGAAAGCGCACGCCAGCTATGAGCTCACCCGTACAGGCACCGTCGGTGCCTCATCTCCCGTGCGGGACCCACGGGAAAGCGTGCTGTCGGCAGCAGTCCCATCAATGGCCATCACAGCGTCCGTGGCTAGATTAGCTCGCACGCGCGCCTGCATCCGGGCCACTGTCTTGCGTTCGGCAGTATGCGCCCCCCCTGGGAAAGCCTCTCCGGTGGTAGATTGCGTGGGAGGACATGGAGGGCAGGCGGCGTCGGCCTCATCATCATCCGCGACGACCTAGAACGGAGAAGGGCGTGGCCTCGGCCTTGCAGCGGCGTACCCTGACGTGTCAAGGCCTTGTCATGGGGAAACACCTTCCGGCCGCCCCGCCCTCGACGAAACGGCGGCCTCCATCCCGGAGCGCACCGGCGGCCCTCGACCCCGTCGCTACTCCTCCTTGTGCAGCCCCAAGTAGCGGCAGATGTAGACGATGGTTGGAACAAGGCTGGGAGATGCCCTCCGGTGCGCATCCCTGCCATGTTGATCTAATTTGGAATGGAGTCCGCCTCTCGCCAGAGATCGTCACCACCGGAGGTTCGAGTCCGTCGTGCCCCTGCCCTTCCTCTTCCCCCTTCCCTCTGTTCTTCTCCATCTCCTCTTCACCTTCGAAGCTCTCTCACCCGGAAACCGCAGCAGGCCATGGAGGAGCTCACCCGCTGCCGCCGTCCCTCCGACTCGCCGGAGCCGCCCGTTGTCGACCCGATCCGGCTGCCAGCCGCCCGTCGCGGAGAGGCAGAGCAGTTGGCGGAGAGAAGGGAGGAGGGGCAAGCGGCGGACGCGGAAGGGCGGCGGCGTGATAGGGCGCCGGGGCAAGCGACTGGCGGCGGCGTGAAGGGGGCTGGGGCAAGCGCCTGGCGGCGGCAGCGTGAAGGGGAGGCGGGGCGAAGCCGCTGGCGGCGGCTGCGTGAAGGAGGGCGGGGCGAGCGGCGTGAAGGGGAGGTGGGGCGAAGTGGCGAACACAGAGCGGTTGGTGAAACAGAGGACGTGCAGGGTGAGACGAAGCAGTGGAGACGTGCGGAGCTTTTCGTTAACGAAGACTGTTTCGTTAACGATGTATTTAGGCCGTTGATTATATGATTAGACGGCCCAGATTATATGTTGGATCTGCCTTCTCTTCCTTTTATAGGGGTAGTAGATGATTAGATGGCTAAGATGATGAGTTGGATCTGCCCTCTCTTTCTTTTATAGGGGTAGTAGATTCATCCATCCAACTACATGCCTGAATTGCTCCACCAAAAATCTCATCAGTCCACCAACAGGAATCACAACCAAACAGTCTCTACAGCTTCTCGCTACAGCCTAACTAACTTCTGCGCATATTTTAGCTGTGTTCTTCTGTCGACTATCAATGTACTGAAGTCGTAATCTTGTCTTCACCAGGTTAAATGTGGCTCGGCTGACTCCCTAATACTACAAGTAAATTCTGGAGCCCAAGGAAGAAGAGTATTGGGGACTGACCTGAAGGCCAACCTACCACTTCAACAAACCAGCAGTGTCATCTCTCCCCGTCAACCTGAGCTTTTGGACGAAACTCCGTCAGCGAATGTCTTCTAATCAACTTGATCTTTTCCCTGAGCTAGTATTTTATCGGATGCCCCCGAGGGACTCCCGTGGCCGTCAATGTTCATTTTGACACCTCCGGCTCAAAACATATTTAGCCAAGGCTCCCAAAATAATGGAACCAGATGAGCTATAACCAAAACTGCGTATCTTTCTCATTATAAATACCTCAAGTATTACAACTGTGACAAGAAACAACGGTAGCAAAAACTTACAAGCCTACGCTATTTATTATTTCACCGTTATTGTGTTACAGTGACCTGTGCTACTTAGTCGTTGCACAACAATATCTTATAAGTGATTGAGATTGATTCTCTACTGTCATCCTATCTTCTGTAATGACCTGAAGAATCCTAGTTACAAGTTAGAACAACCCGAGGAACCTGCAAGAATCAAATTGTTGACCGCTATACATGTGGACATGGCCTGGCAAGTAAACCTGAGATTGGTTGGTCAGAGTCGCGTTGCATCGTCGTCAGAATCATTCATCACCATCATCATCGTCAGTGTTTCTCAGAAGAAGAGAGGAGGAGAAAAAACGGACCTGGTATTCGACCCTGAGGCCTTCCCCGCTGGCCTCCCCCATCAGATCCGCGCTCGTCAGCGGCCCTGCATTCACAAGCAAGCACATCATATTATACCTGCAGAAGCGCAGCGAGCGAGCACCAAGCAGAAAACAAACATGCAGTTGGCCTTACGAGGCAGCGCCATGGCGAATTCGCGGGAGAAGGGCACGGGCACGCCGGTGGGCCCGTTGGCGTTGTCGCCGTCGCCCGGTCCCAGCGCCTGCTGCGGGGAGGAGGCGGAGACGGAGGAGACAGTGGAGTGGCAGGGCGGACGGAGACGGCGTGGAAGGGCAGCTGAGGGACAGGCTGGGGAGATGGAGGAGGCGGCGCCGGTGTGGGAGCAGGAGGCGTGGCGGTTGTGAGGAGAATGAGAAGAGTGGTGGGTGGGAGTGGATCAGGTGGATGGTGCAGCAGTAGGTACTCCCTCCGTTCCAAATTACTCGTCGTGGTTTTAGTTCAAATTTGAACTATAACCAGAACGAGTAATTTAGAACGGAGGGAGTAGTAGCGTGGGTGTCTCACCTGCCCTATAGCTATTTATTTAGTAGTAGCGTCGGTTTATACCACACGTTACTACTATGGCATGTTTCGGGGGCACTCCAGAGACCACTTAGTAGTAGCGAGGGTTATAAACCCGCGCTACTACTATTTACTCCCTCCGTTCGGAATTACTTGTCGCAGAAATGGATGTATCTAGACGTATTTTAGTTCTAGATACATCCATTTCCGAGACAAGTAATTCCGAACGGAGGGAGTACTTAGTAGCAGCGGGTGTTATAAACCTGCGCTACTAGTAAATAGCAGTAGCGCGGGGGTATAAACTCACGCTACTAGTAAGCGTTTGCCTATAAGCTTTTTCCTAGTAGTGATGGTCGTAGTGGCCTTTGGTGAAAAAAGAGTTGACGGGGGGCTGGCCCCTCTGTCTGTTCCCAGGCAGACGTAGTTCTCCGGCAAACAAAGAGGGTGTCGGCAGGATAAGCTTGCCAGGAAAAACTCGTTTTATTACAGTAAAGAGGCACCCCACCTCTGCATGGGCATACACATGCACGGGTTCCTAGCAAGGTTTATCTTTTTCATTCATATGCTAATACAAGTATAAGAATTACAGAACACAAAGATGGACTCGGGTGATTACATTATTTAAATTAAAATTTGATGACTGCCTATAGGTTTAAGATTGAAAAAAGATAAGTGCCCCGTGATGCCTTTGCTCTTGTCCATCTCCTACAGGATGAGGTCGAAGAGGCCGGAGCGGGGGCACAGCGGGGATCCGATGCCTTCCCAGGATCAGGATGGTGCCGCTCCTTAGCTAGGAAGAAGGAACCAGAGGGTAGGGACGGATGGTGGTGCTGCCGAAAGCTCCAAGCGGGAGTTGCGGAGTCACCGGCAAACACAACTCGTCGGAACGGTCGCCCCCGTTCTTGATGCGTCGTGGGTTGCCGCCGCCCTTAGTGCCACCAACACCCGAAGCCCCTTTTGTGGCAGGGGGCTCAGGTACCATGCTCTCCGAGCAATTCTCCAAAGAGCATGGTCGTCCCTAGAAGCCCTGGCGTTAGAAGGCATTGCACGTCCCGGAGACGCGTACGAAGCAAAAAGCTCTCCCGCACAGCAAGAGAGCGACGCCTGGGAGGAGTTGGATTCGTCCCTACTAGCGACGAGTCCCTCCCATAACTCTTCTCCGGCGCCATGAAGGGAAGAAAAATAGGGAACACCCGACTACCAACCACATGGCTCACCCCGGGCCTCGGTGTGGTGTCGTTCGCGTCCCCACCCACTGAAGCTAGAATTACGGGCGTCCCGACGGAAAGCATGCCGGAGTCACCACCCCCGACGTTGTCGCCGCGCCGCCCGAGTCTCCCTTTCGAATCCAGGAGGAACTTCGAGATAGAGCCCGGGGCATGGCCCCAGGGTCTCTTCTTCTGCATAACCAGCAAGACGACCGGACCCTCACCATGATGCTCTCCCACACCACGCGCCTCCGTACCTACCCCGCGCAATGCATGCAGCCTACATGGCTAAGGATAAGGGCGCGTTGTGGGAAGAATAAATTGGCTGTTTGTACCCCGTGCGTTAAAGTCATTCACGGACCATCGATGGAGTGGTCCCACCACTATTGGCTTTAAACCACATGCGGGGAAACTGGAAACTAGCCCGGATTCAAGACTCATGAGGAAGCAAAGAAGACCTCAAGTAACCAGCCTCTTCGGCAACCCTGACTGTGCAGTTATTAGGCCCTACCTCGACGACGCTCAGCAGCGTGTTCGGGGCAGGCCCGGGGGCTTCTGTCGGTGCAACAAACCCTGGGTCTGTTGCCCAGACTGTGCACATGCACAAGGACAAGATAGAAGCACCAGCCCAAGTCAGAGTACAAGGAACCAAGAGATTCAAAGAACCAACATGCAGCCCAGAAAGACCAAGATTGAGCCAGAGAAGTAGGATATCGCCAAGAGAAAAGCCTCCCTTGCTGGGCAGGTGAGCCCAGCAAGGGGCGAGGCCACCCCCAGAAACACCCCGGCAGGGCATGCCAGGGCTCGCAGAGGCAAAGCCACCTCACCAATCACTCAAGCACGGCCCACGTCCTTGATCAATGCGGTGTCAAGCCGCAAGATGATTAAGTAGCAGCCATTAGCCACATGGAAGCCTCTCCCTACAAGAAGAACCCGCAGATGACACCCGTCTTGTGACATGTCAAGAGAACAGGCGCGGAGCTGGCAAGATAGCTTGGCAAGCCTTGCCGGGCAACCAGTGATATGACACTAAGCGGTGCATTTAATGCACCCGGTCCATCCGTAGAGTTAGGTATGATAGCACTATTTGCTATCTTATAAGTGCATAATGACTACTTTGCCACTGTGGTAACCCCTTGATCTATAAAAGGAGGCCCATGGCAATCGTAGAAAGGGTTGGAAGGTGGACGAACCCACAACCCCATATGTGTGTAGTCGTTGGTGCCCTAAGGCAACCCCTGTCGGTTAAGTGTACTATGCTCCACCACCTCCATTCCACCATCAGTCCACCAAAGTAGGAATAGGGTTTTACGCCTCGTGGCGGCCCGAACCTGGGTAAATTGCTTGTGTGCTCTCTGTCATGCTGTCATACGCTGGGCTGCTCTTCGTGCAACGCGGCACCTCCCTACCTAACCAACAAGGGGCCTCCTGGTCCCATAGGAGGTCGCGGATATCCCACGACACCATCATTTCTAGCAAGCTCATCAAACATGTCCTTATCTCCGGTCATATAATATGTGCATCCGCTATCAAGAACCCATTCCTTTCCTCCGGCTGCGTAACCACGCAAATTAGCCATAAGACCAAAGTGCATCATTGAATCATCAAGACCAAAGTCACTATCTTCACTTTCGTCATAATATCCATGCTCAACATCATCATCATCCATGTGATCATCACCTACAACAAGTGATTCATTAGAATTTCGATAATGACTATGTTCAAGTTTGTGAGTTACAATAGCTTCTGTGATTATGTGACCGATGATTCCATCGTCACCCTTAACAGACATAAGATCACGTAGCTCAAATAAGCATTCATCAAACTTGGGATCACTAGGCTTCATCTTTTGAAAAGTAATGAATTTTTGAAGAATGTTATCTAGACTTTTCAAGGAATAGTTAGGAAAGCGTTCTTCAAGAAATTTCCATATAGTGTAAGCACATTTGAAAGTTGGTAAGCAAACAAGCAGATTTCTAGTCAATCCTCTAGTGATAAGATCAACAATTCTAAGATTGCGAACCATGTCAAGATGCTCATTGGATGTTGGATTCAAAGGGTCAATGGGGGCACATAAGGGCTAACAATATACTTGTTCAAATGATATTCATTGAAGATCTCAAGCATGTCATTTTTCCATTCCCTATAAAACTCTCCTTCAAGGATAGGCACTCTACGTCTCAAAGTCCCAATCGTAGACACATCCATCTTCCTCCAATGGTGATTAAACCAAAGCGATGGAGACCAAAGCTCTGATACCAATTGAAAGGATCGAAGAAGAGGTGTCTAGAGGGGGTTGATTAGACCCTCAACAAGAAAAGTAGCAGTTTTTATGTTCTTTAAATTGAGGTGGAATTTTCGCACAAGTTTAAACATTCATAATACATTTCAAGCAAGTATGGCAAGAGTATATGAGCAGCGGAAAGTAAAGCATGCAAGTTGCAAGAAAGTAAAGGGATGGGATTGGAGTGTGCAAACGCAATTGGAGACACATAGATTTTTGTCGTGGTTTCGATAGGTGGTGCTATCGTACATCCACGTTGATGGAGACTTCAACCCATGAAGGGTAACGACTGCGCGAGTCCATGGAGGGATCCACCCACGAAGGGTCCACGAAGAAGCAACCTTGTCTATCCCACCATGGCCATCGCCCACAAAGGACTTGCCTCACTTGGGTAGATCTTTACGAAGTAGGCGATCTCCTTGCCCTTACAAACTCCTTGGTTCAACTCCACAATCTAGACGGAGGCTCCCAAGTGACACCTAACCAATCTAGGAGACACCACTCTCCAACATTTAATAGATGACGTTTTGATGATGAACTCCTTGCTCTTGTGCTTCAAATGATAGTCTCCCCAATACTCAACTCTCTCTCATAGATTTGGATATGGTGTAAAGATGATTTGAGTGGAAAGCAACTTGGAGAAGGCTAGAGATCAAGATTCTTGTGGTAGGATTGGAATATATCTTGGTCTCAACACATGAGTAGGTGGTTCTCTCTCAGAAAATGAGTAGTGGAAGTGTAGGCATGTTCTGATGGCTCTCTCTCTGAGGAGAATGGGTGGAGGGGTATATATAGCCTCCACACAAAATCTAGCCGTGACACACCATTTACCAAACTCGGTGGGACCGAATACTGGAACTAGGTGAGATCGACCAGGTTCAAAATGTGAACGTTAGGCTTTTCGGTGGGACCGACATGATCAACTCGGTGAGACCGATGTGCTAGGGTTAGGGTAAAGCCTAAAATCGGTTTGACCGATTACACAAACTCGGTGAGACCGATTTTGGTAATAAGCAAACAGAGAGTTGGTCAAGCAAACTCGGTTGGACCGACTGCATATCTCGGTTGGACCGAAATAATTGCAACATGCAATAGAGAGTTTGCAAGCCCATCTCGATGAGACCGAGATCCCGTCGGTGAGACCGAACTGAATAGAGTTTCTGGTAGTGGCTATGTCAAGTGAACTTGGTGGCGCCAGATAGATCAAATTGGTGGGGCCGATTTGGACTTCAGGTTTAGGACATATGTGGAAATGAGAAAGTGGCTAAGGGTTTTGGAGCAATATCACTAACCACTTGAGCAACCAGATCATTAAGCAACACCTCATCCTCTTTTAAAACTATTGGCTTTTCCTATATACTCAATGTGATCTTGGATCACTAAAATAGAAATGAAGAGTCTTGAGCTTTTGCCAATCTTTGTCCTTAGCTTCTCGAAGGGGTTCCACATCCTCTTGTCCATCCACTCCACTGTTGAACTCATCTAAAATATACTAGATGAAAATATTAGTCCAACAAGAGATATGTTGACATTAATTACCAAAATCACCCAGGGAGCACTTGTGCTTTCAGCTTGCCTACTGTTAGTTCATCAAAATGAGAGCCACAAGTTGGCAAGCCTAAGGGAATCTTGCCACACTTTTTGTGTGTATGCCATGTGGGGCCCTAGTGTGGCTTGCCTAAAGTGTGGCTTGAACCAAACACTCACCTAAGTTGGTCAAATTTGCCTAATCTTAGGTGTGGCAACCTTTGGCAAAGTTAATCACAAACCAAACAGCCCCGTAGTCTCAAACCAAGAGTGTTACCTTAATGTTCTGATGATGACCTGATATACATAGAAGAGCAGCAAGAAGAACAACATCACAACATGAGTTAACTATAGTTAATCGGCTAATATATGTAAAAATGTAATAAACTCCCATCGCCCCATAATATAAGATGTTTATTCATCCACGTCCTGAGTATATTAGATGTTATAAGAACTTATATAATGGGACAGAGGGAGTGTTGTACTACATCATTGTGCAATTGCTATTTAGCTTCTTATATTAACTTGGTACTTTTAGGTACATGTCATCGGTAAAGATCCGTGCTTCGACCCTTTTTGCGTATGGGGCAATGAGATATTGATGAACCAGCATCTAAGTGAGGAAACTGATAAAGATTATTACTAAAATGGATCAAAAGATGGCAATTAAACTTTTTGTTTACACTTTATCCAAGACAACAGTGAACTGCAGCATGGTAAGTAAGAACTCCGCAGCCTTCTTTTTACTGTCTATAATTAGTTGTGTTAGATGACAATGTCAGAATCTTTTTCCTTTTCAGTGGTTCTCGAAGCAGTTTACTCAAGATTACCTCTCAAACAACATGATGTGTGGGCATGAAAAGATTAAAGTATTTTTACCAGAACACAATGACTATCTAGATGTCCTCATGAGTCATGAAGACAGTGAAGAATGAACGGTCAGCCATCGCAAGGGGTTCGACTAGAGTCGTGCGTACCTTCTGCATGGAGGAGAGCACAATACGGGCATTCCGCTTCACCTTGTTCAGCAACCAGAATGTCTTTTGCATTTTTCTTTACTGTGTTTAATAGTACAAGTACATAACCCTGGTACATCATTCTTTATTTGGTGCTTATGTAATTCTTGAACATAGTATCTGCGAATCGATAATGCATTGGTTGTTTAACCTGGTGGATATGAATAAAGTTATAGCCAATATTCAATTTCGAGTTCACAACAATTTTAAGTAGCAATGATTTAACTAGGGTCGAAATGTGCTTTGGCCGTCGTTACGGCGCACAAAGTCTGTAAAACACAAACGTGTGTGGTATACATCATAATCCGACATGTTTTGCAGAGAGAAAATGTGTGCAAACATGCACACAATTGCCATTTGGGAAGCGTGTGTGATGTGAGACAATATCACAAACAGTGCGAGGAAACTAAATGTTTGCGATAGTCGGCCAATCGTACACGGTTTATAACCATGAACTGTTTCGGATGTCGTAGGTATCGTAAACATTGCACCAGATAATAGCGTTTGTAATAGTACCTGTACGACACTGGTATGGCGGTTCGACATTTCGTAATCGTATCCGACACTCGTACAATGATTAGGTAATCTTCTTAATTAGAGATCGCATACAATTCAGGAGAAGTGAATGTGCGTGATAGTGTCCTTATCACACATGCTTGACAATCATTAATTGTTTGTCATGGGGTGCGCATCATAAACGTTGCACCATAGAATAGCGTGTGCAATGGTAATGCCAGCACACACGAGTAGCAATACTGGTACAACGAGGCGCTATACAAACGGTTTTTAACCCCTTTCTGCGATGGCGTTCTGAACCGTCGCCAGGTGATTGACTGCGATAGGGGGGGTCCTTCCCACACGACCCAGAAACCGGTGTGGATAGGCCCTCCTGGTACACACGCTCGGCAAAATGAGGTCGTGTGTGACGGGCGAGCGATCAAATACGGTTATACGTATAGTTTTGCGAAAAATAGAATTATAACGGCCAAATCGTTTACGGTCGTAAGTACATTCCACATAGTTAGTCCCGGCTAAACATTTCCATTAGTATGTACATTCCACACGGTCAATCCAAGGAATATGTTTCCATTAATATGTACATCCCATACAGTTAGTCTAAGAAGTATGTTTCCGTTCGTATAAACATCTCATACAGTCACTCCAAGGAAAACGTTTCCGTTCATAGGTACATCACACAAAATTTTCCCCTTTAAATCGTTTGTGATAGTATTGCCATTGCACACGATATTAACAATTTTATCGTTCGCGTTATTGAATGCATCACACACAGTGCGTAGAAGAAACTATGTGGAAAAGGTTGTCCATCACACACACTTTTTATCTGGTAAATGTTTGCCCAAGGTGGCCTAATGCAAATAGTTTTCAAGAGGATGTCGTGTGTGATTGTTCAATGATCCAACACGCTTTATTCCTAGAAACTGTGTGCATTGCCTAAGGTTGTCGCTCGCGGTGGTTCCTCAATAACCATTTGCAATAGAAAACCCAAGTAGCAGGCTAATGGCCCTATTATTAATAATCCATCTATTAATCTAATTGACATTTCATATTAAGCACACAATATATTTCATTTCCATATTAAGTAAGCATGATTTCATAATTGAAATACATTAGAGTACAACATCATATAGCTTCAGCACTCTACTAACCCATTACACAACTACACCAGCACCAAGTTTCACATGCAACATCTATAACCTTTCGAAATTACCACCATAGACGGTACATAGACAGATGAATCTCATCTGGAAAACTGCTGAAGCGGAAGGCGAATATTGAGCCTTCATTGATTTTTAAGGTCTTTGCAACTTTAGGCTAGTGCCTGTGGATGATTGACTGTCCATCCTTCATCCTCTTCAAGAACACTTCAATATTGAACCGTGGGTGTTGTATGAAAACCTTCCCCGCCTCCTGACCATACAGGTGGTTTGAGAGGTAATCATTAGTGAACTGCTTTGAAAAGGACTAAAAACAAGGATATGCATAAATATCTTCTCTAGATTTGAAATGGCGCAAAGAAATTAAAAAGACAAGGTATAACAGTTAGTACCATCCCGTAGTGAACTGATGTCTTCTTCATTGTGCAGACACATATCTTGTTGTTTTTTGTCGCTAATTTCTTGATCGTAACAATCTTTCTGAGTTTCTTGACTTGACTGATATTCATGAACAACTCATTTCCACATATGCAAAAGGGTCAAACAGTGGGTCAAAACCTTTGACAGCAGGACCTACATGTGCAAGACCAAATTGTTAAAAACCTAATATTTGAAAACAAGAAGTGGAAAGGTGTGTTATTAACTCCAACATGCCTAATATTAAAAAACAAGCAAACATAGTCATTCAAACTTGTATTGTGCAGGTCTAAGTACACTAGTTATTGGCCCTGTTTGGATCCATGAGTTAGAGTTAGTTTGAGCTAGTTTGGGCTCAAATACCCCTAAAATATCCAAACATGAAGGCTAGTTTGGGCTAGTTGCGTCAAACCCACCCAAAACAACTATCCCACCCAAGAGGTACTGATTGGGGCTAGTTCTCCTAGTGCATTTATTGTCAATCTAACACTGTCATCCAAACACCTCTTTGGGTAGAGTTAGTTCAGGGTTAGTCATTGTTTAGTATCATTGTTATTTAGGAAACATAGGATATCGTTGGATTTATTCTACCTTGACTTGTACTCCAAGATGACAATGTACTCCTATATATATGCCCACGAGACTCAAGCAATACAATAAACTATTCCACCGATCTATCTCTCCCTTTTAACTGGCACGAGTTAGAAACTAACTCTAACCTCTACCTAAGTTAGATTATCCAAACAGTGCCATTGTTAAATCAAATGGAAAGGCGTGTTCAATACTCCCTCTAGTCCTTTTTACTCTGCATATAAGAATTGTGTGAACTCAAACTTCATAAAGTTTGACCTTATTTATATGAAAAAATATAAACATCTACCATGCTAAAGTGATATAATATGAAATTTTAAGTCATGACACATGTACTGATATTTATTTCATATTGTGAATGTTGGTATTTTGTTCTCTAAAGTTGGTCAAACTTTACGAGGCTTGACTTTAGAAAAATCTTATATGCGAACTAAAAATATTCGGAGGGAGCACACCATGCTTAACAGCAACCTAATATAGTCATTCATAGAGCTATTGTTAAATTTGGTACTGATGAAATTGAACTGCATAGTTCATACTAGCACATATAGAACATCACACTATTAATAGCTGAAATAAACAAGGCATACTACAAACAACCAAAGATGTCAATTGAAACTGGACATATGCTAACTACAAACAACCAAACAACCATAAACCGTAGAAATAAACAAGGCATAATAAAAACAACCAAATATAGCAATAAATACTGCAGAGGTTCTCACTACAAAAGGGGTTCGAGAAAACAAATCATGGGTTTCCTCACTTGTCACAGATTTGCTGCTCCTCGTGGTTGTCGTCGATGAGGTCTAACTTGGCAGCTGAGGATCCCAAGCCAGCATTGCAAAACGTGTCCTTCAGAAATGACAAAAGGTGCTCCATGGCGATGAAGGATGGGAAATTGTTCATGACGAGCCACGGGAGATCAGCGACAGGGCCATCGATGAGATCGACGACTGTCGAACCCGAAGGGTTGGGGGTGGGCAACTTAACATGTGACGTAACCCGCCTCAAGCTGTCGATGTCGACGACCTCGATGTCATAGTCGGTGATCGTGACATGCTAGAATACTCTATCCCACTGATTGAAAGGCTCAATTCAGGTCCAATCAATGTCGTCAGCTTCCTCGATGGCCACCTCGTCGATGTCAGACGAAGAGGCCGTGGTAAAGCTCTTTTGGGCTATTCGCTCCTCGAGCTCCCCGGGAAGCATAGTCGGGCGTAGGCCGCGACATTCTGGAGGGGGGAAGGGGGATGGGATGGGGATCTCTAGGAAATGGGGTGTTTCGCATGCGTCTTCTAAGAAACTCAGGGCGGCGAGGGTGTGTATATTGGCGGGTAAACTGCACGGGCAGACCGGTAGAGGTTGATGATGGAGGCGGCGCGACGGCGGCTGTGGCGACGACCAAGCTAGGTTTGGAGCGAGGGAGGGGTGGTGTGTATGTGTGTGAACGGGGGATTTGGGGTGACTGAAGGATATGGGGTGTGAGTGTGGAGGGGGTCCAAGGTGGCGATTGAGGAAATGCCGCGGGTACTGATAATTGTACTAGGCGGGAATAAAATAGCGGGGCTACCGAAAATTTGGATCAAAGGATTGAAACAGAGCGGGGCGGGAGTAACGAACTTCACACACGTTTAAAACATAATAATTGTGTGCTATCAAACAGAAAAACTCTCCAGCCGAGCAGATATTTTTGAGATTGCGAGGGTTGGAGGCGGGAGTAAAGTGTCGGGGCTACTAAAAATTTGGTTCTACTGATTATAGCAGTCGCACAAAGCGCACGTTGTTATTACTACCCCCCAAAAACACACACACACACACACACACACACACACTTCGTGTTGCCGTGAGGGGAATCCTAGCTATGGACGCATGCCTCTTGATAACCCACAAGTGTAGGGGATCAGTTGTAGCCTCTTTCAATAAGTAAGAGTGTCGAACCCAACGAGGAGCTAAAGGCAGAACAAATATTCCCTCAAGTTCTATCGACCACCGATACAACTCTATGCACGCTTGACGTTTACTTTACCTTGAACAAGTATGAAACTAGAAGTACTTTGTAGTTTTTGTGGGATAGGTTTGCAAGAATAAGAAGAGTACGCAAATAAAACTAGGGGCTGTTAAGATAAAGTTAATGATAGCGAGTGTGGAAAAGTGGTGGTAGGAGTTGCAAAATTGCCCCTAAGCAATTGACTACCTTACTAGACCGATAGCAAGTTTTATGTGGGAAAGGCCACTGCTAGCATGTCATCCCTTACTTGGAATTCTATGCACTTGTGATTGGAACTATTAGAAAGCATCCGCAACTACTAACGTTCATTAAGGTAAAACCCAACCATAGCATTACGATATATTGGCCCCCCTTCAATCCCGTATGCATCAATTTCTACGCTAGGTTGAAGTTTCTATCACTCTTGCTCTCCAATACGTAGTCCTATCAACATACAACTAACCCTCTGGTGTGATCCACGCGCGCGCTCATATGACGGGCACCAAAAGACAGCAACATAACCACAAGCAATTTAAATCAATCATAGCAATTCACCAATCACCGATAGGACAACGATAATCTACTCAGACATCATAGGATGGCAACACATCATTGGATAATAATATGAAGCATAGAGCACCATGTTCAAGTAGAGGGTACAGCGGTTTGCGAGAGAGTGGACCGCTGTAGATAGATGGCGGAAGGTGATGGAGATGTTGGTGAAGATGACTAAGGTGTTCGTGTAGATCGCCGTCACACGATGATGCCCCGGTGGCACTCCGGTGCCACCGAAAGCGAGGGGGAGAGAGCCCCCCTCCTTCTTCTTCTTCCTTGACCTTCTCCCTAGGTGGGAGAAGGGTTTCCCCTCTGGTCCATGGCCTCCATGGCGGCGGAGGGACGAGAGCCCCTCCGAGATTGGATCTGTCTCTCTGTCTCTATCTGTTTCTGCATTCCCAGATTCCATCCCTTCACCGTTTCTTAAATTCCCGGAGATCCGTAACTCCGATTGGGCTCATCTTTTGATGATTTTTATCCGGAAATTAGTTTTCTTGCGGCGAAAGAAGGGCATCAACCGCCTTACGGTGTGGGCTCGAGGGCCCAGGGCGCGCCCTGGGCAGGGGGGCGCAACCCCCACCCTCGAGGCCCACTCGGGTATCGTCTCGTGTTAGTTTCGCTTCCCAAAATTCACATATATTCCAAAAGATATCTACGTCTGTTTTTATTCCGTTTGGACTCCGTTTGATATGGATATTCTGCGAAACAAAAAAACATGCAACAAACAGGAACTGGCACTGGGCACTGGAAATAATATGTTAGTCCCAAAAAATAGTATAAAAAGTTGCCAAAAGTATATGAAAGTTGTAGAATATTGGCTTGGAACAATCAAAAATTATAAATACGACGGAGACGTATCAGCATCCCCAAGATTAATTCCTGCTCATCCTCGACTAGGTAAATGATAAAAAAGATAATTTTTGATGTGGAATGCTACCTAGCATAATCTTGATCATGTAATCTAATCATGGCATGAATACTAAGACACGAGTGATTCAAAGCAATAGTCTATCATTTGACATTAGGACGATAATACTTCAAGCATACTAATAAAGCAATCATGTCTCTTCAAAATAACATGGCCAAAGAAAGTTATCCCTACAAAATCATATGGTCTGGCTATGCTCCATCTTCACCACACAAAGTATTTAAATCATGCACAACCTCGGTTTTAGCCAAGCAATTGTTTCATACTTTAGTATTCTCAAACCTTTTCAACTTCCACGCAATACATGAGCGTGAGCCATGGACATAGCACTATGGGTGGAATAGAAGGTGGTGATAGACAAAAGGTGGGAGAAAGTCTCACATCAACTAGGCAAATCCATGGACTATGGAGATGTCCATCAATCGATATCAATGTGAGTGAGCAGGGATTGCCATGTAACGGAAGCACTAGAGCTATAAGTGTATGAAAACTCAAAAGAAAACTAGTGGGTGTGCATCAACTTGCTTCCTCATGAAGACCTAGGGCATTTGAGGAAGCCCGTCATTGGAATATACAAACCAAGTTTTATAACAAAAAATTCCCACTAGTATATGGAAGTGACAAAACAAGAGACTCTCTATTATGAAGATCATGGTGCTACTTTGAAGCACAAGTGTGGAAAAGGATAGTAGCATTGTCCCTTCTCTCTTTTCTCTCATTTTTTTGTTTTTTTGGAGGGCCTTTCTCCCTTTTTTTAGCCCCTCTCTATTTTTTTAGGCCATCTTTTTTTATTTGGCCTTTCCTCACATGGGACAATGCTCTAATAATGAAGATCATCACACTTTTATTTACTTACAACTCAAAGATTACAACTCGAAGCTAGAACAAAATATGACTCTATGTGAATGCCTCTGGCGGTGTACCGGGATGTGCAATGATCTAGCGTATCAATGACATCAAAAAACGGACAAGCCATGGAAACAACATGCTAGCTATCTTACGATCATGCAAGGCAATATGACAATGATGGTGCGTGTCATTATAAACGGAACGGTGGAATTACATGGCAATATATCTCGGAATGGCTATGGAAATGCCATGAAAGGTAGGTATGGTGGCTGTTTTGAGGAAGGTATATGGTGGGTGTATGGTACCGGCGAAAGTTCCGCGGTACAAGAGAGGCTAGCAATGGTGGAAGGGTGAGAGTGCGTATAATCCATGGACTCAACATTTGTCATAAAGAACTCACATACTTATTGCAAAAATTTATTAGCCATCGAAACCAAGTACTACACGCATTCTCCTAGGGGGGAGGTTGGTAGGAGTTAACCATCGCGCGCCCCCGACCTCCACACAAAGGATGACACTCAATAAATAAATCATGCTCCAACTTCGTCACATAACGGTTGACCATACGTGCATGCTACGGGAATCACAAACCTAAACACAAGTATTTCTACAATCCACAAATACCCACTAGCACGACTCTAATATCACCATCTTTATATCGCAAAACTATTGCAAGGAATCAAACATATCATATTCAGCGATCTACAAGTTTATGTAGGATTTTATGACTAACCATGTGAATGACCAATTCCTGTCAACTCTCTAGATAGATATAAGTGAAGCAAGAGAGTTTTAATTCTTTCTACAAAAGTTATGCCCATGTTCTAACAATTATAAGTGAAGCAAAAGAGCATTCTACAAATGGGGGTTTTCTATGTGAAGAGAAACAGGCAATCCAAACTTCAAATGATGTAAGTGAAGCACATGAAGTATTCTATAAAGCCATACTCAAAAGATATAAGTGAAGTGCAAAGAGCATTCTATAAATCAACCAAGGACTATCTCATACCAGCATGGTGCATTTATTAAAAGGAAAAATAGAAAGCACACGACGCTCCAAGAGTTGCACATATCACATGAATGAAACGAATCCGAAAACATACCGATACTTGTTGAAGAAAGAGGGGATGCCTTCCGGGGCATCCCCAAGCTCAGATGCTTGAGTCTCCTTGAATATTTACTTGGGGTGCCTTAGGCATCCCCAAGCTTGAGCTCTTTCCTCTCCTTATTCTCCTCACATCGAGACCTCCTCGATCTTCGAACACTTCATCCACACAAAACTTCAACAGGAAACTTGGTAAGATCCGTTAGTATAATAAAGCGGATCACTACTCTAAGTACTGTTGCAAACCAATTCATATTTTGTTTTTTCATTGCAGCTACTGTAATATAACTTTTCCATGGCTTAATCCACTGATAGAAATTGATAGTTTCATCAAAACAAGCAAACTATGCATCAAAAACAGAATCTGTCTAAAACAGAACAGTCTGTAATAATCTGAACATTCACCATACTTATGGTACTTGAACAATTCTGCCAAAATTAGGAAAAATCAAAAATATGTATAGAAATACAGTGCAAAAAGTTTCAGAACCATTTGACGTTCCAACAAAAAAATTAAAATCGCGCACTACGGCCAAAGTTTTTGTCCTGCACCGCACAAACCAACAAGCATTGTAAACATCCTAAAGGCAAACCTTGGCACATTATTTTTATAATACAATGGAATTGTACAAGGGGATAATTATTTTTGATGAAAAGTTTTTGTAATTCAAGATTTGCAAAGTTTCCATGGGCATGAACAAATTTCAAGGAGCTCCCCCATTTCAACGGTGCTCATCCTTCTTACTTTCACTTTTCTTTTTGAAAAAGTTTTAGGTTCCCCTCTTTATTTTTTTGTTTTTAAACTTTATAAAAACACACAATAGAAATAAATGACTCTCTAAAACTTCCAGGTTGTCTCCCTGGCAGCGCTTTCTTTAAAGCCATTAAGCTAGGCATATAGTGCTCAAGTAATGGATCCACCCAGATCCCAAGGTATATCAAAGCCAATTTTAATTAGCAATGATTTGACATTTAGTAGTGAGCACAAAGTGATATGTGTCATGAAACAACGAAGTCTAACTCTCTTCCTATGCATAGGCATGTCATACAAGAACAATTCATGCACATCAATTAAAGGCCAACGCATAGTATAAGTAGTTTCTTGCAATTTTATCATGTTGGAAACATAGAGAGGCGGAGATGTAGTTCCTCTCTCATAATAATTGCAAGTAGGAGCAGCAAGCACATGAATATTATATTCATCAAAATCATCATTTGTAACGGAAAAAGGCAACCCATCAATATAATCCTTAATAAGTGCAAACTTCTCCGATATAGTGTAGTTTGGAGAATTCAAAAAGATAATAGGACTATCATGTGTGGGTGCAATAGCAACTATCTCATGTTTAACATAAGGAACTATAGAAAGTTCATCTCCATAAGCATAATTCATATTGGAATCTTGGCCACAAGCATAACAAGCATCATCAAAAAGGGATATTTCAAAAGAATCAACGGGATCATAGCAATCATCATAGCATTCATCCTTCGGTAAGCACGAAGGGAAATTAAACAATGTATGAGATAAAGAGTTACTCTCATTAGAAGGTGGGCACGAGTGATCAATCCGCTCTTCCTCCTTTTATTCTTCGCTCTCCTCCTCATCTTTTTAATCCAATGAGCTCACAATGTCATTAATTTCTTCTTCCATAGACTCCTGCAAAATATTAGTCTCTTCTTGGACAGCGGAGGAGTCCTCAATATATGGTTTAACATAGGAATTAGAAGCATAATTATCATAACAACATTTAAATATGGCAAAAATTTCAGATTTGTAAAGAGTAGCATCATACTTTTCAATCAAAGAAGCAATTTCATAAGCACCCTTAAAAGCAACAAATTCTTTAATTTGTTGAACATCATAGTAACTATAAACACCCTTAGCATACGAAGATATGATTCCATTATCACTAAACTCACATTGGTAGGGAAGGTGTTTCGTAGGGTCTTCAGAACAACAAGTAAAATCATATATTTCACATAAATTCCAAGCATAACATTGCAAACGTGAATTTGATCCAGTAAAAGTTTCCCTTTTTCAGATATGCGGTGTCGTACGTAACAAGCATGCTCATCTAAAGATTTGCCCTCAACTAAGCTAGTTGGGGTTTCAGCCCGAGCACATATGGATCGAAGATGATCCAAGTAATAAGCTTCAGTAGTGTGGTAGATTTTGAGTGGTTCTTCAACCATTGGTTCAGTAGGTACCACTAATTTTTTTTGGTATTTTGCGTTTCCTACCCATAACTAAAGATAGAAAACAACTTAGAACAACAAATAAAATCTACTTAGTGATAAAGTAAACAAGCACACACGAGAATATTCACCCCACGCTATTGCTCCCCGGCAATGGCGCTAGAAAAAGGTCTTGATAACTCACAAGTGTAGGGGATCAGTTGTAGCCTCTTTTGATAAGTAAGAGTGTTGAACCCAACGAGGAGCTAAAGGCAGAACAAATATTCCCTCAAGTTCTATCGACCACCGATACAACTCTACGCACGCTTGACGTTTACTTTACCTAGAACAAGTATGAAACTAGAAGTACTTTATAGTTTTTGTGGGATAGGTTTGCAATAATAAAAAGAGCACGCAAATAAAACTAGGGGCTGTTAAGATAAAGCTAATGATAGCGAGTGTGGAAAAGTGGTGGTAGGAGTTGCAAAATTGCCCCTAAGCAATTGACTACGTTACTAGACCGATAGCAAGTTTTATGTGGGAGAGGCCACTGCTAGCATGTCATCCCTTACTTGGAATTCTATGCACTTATGATTGGAACTATTAGAAAGCATCCGCAACTACTAACGTTCATTAAGGTAAAACCCAACCATAGCATTACGATATATTGGTCCCCCTTCAATCCCGTATGCATCAATTTCTACGCTAGGTTGAAGTTTCTGTCACTCTTGCCCTCCAATACGTAGTCCTATCAACATACAACTAACCCTCTGGTGTGATCCACGCGCGCGCTCATATGATGGGAAACAAAGGACAACAACATAACCACAAGCAATTTAAATCAATCATATCAATTCATTAATCACCGATAGGACAACGATAATCTACTCAGACATCATAGGATGGCAACACATCATTGGATAATAATATGAAGCATAGAGCACCATGTTCAAGTAGAGGGTACAATGGGTTGCGGGAGAGTGGACCGCTGTAGATAGATGGGGGAAGGTGATGGAGATGTTGGTGAAGATGACATAGGTGTTCGTGTAGATCGCCGTCACACGATGATGGCCCCGGTGGCACCCCACCGGAAGCGAGGGGGAGAGAGCCCCCCTCCTTCTTCTTCTTCCTTGACCTTCTCCCTAGGTGGGAGAAGGGTTTCCCCTCTGGTCCATGGCCTCCATGGCGACGGAGGGGCGAGAGCCCCTCCGAGATTGGATCTGTCTCTCTATCTCTCTGTTTCTGCGTTACCAGATTCTATCCCTTCACCATTTCTTAAATTCCTGGAGATCCGTAACTCCGATTGGGCTCATCTTTTGACATGATTTTTATCCGGAAATTAGCTTTCTTGCGGCGAAAGAAGGGCATCAACCGCCTTACGGTGTGGGATCGGGGGCCCAGGGCACGCCCCCCACCCTCGAGGCCCACTCGGGTATCGTCTCGTGTTAGTTTCGCTTCCCAAAATTCACATATATTCCAAAAAAAATCTCCGTCCGTTTTTATTCCGTTTGGACTCCGTTTGATATGGATATTCTACGGAACAAAAAACAGGCAACAAACAGGAACTGACACTGGGCACTGGATCAATATGTTAGTCCCAAAAAATAGTATAAAAAGTTGCCAAAAGTATATGAAAGTTGTAGAATATTGGCATGGAACAATAAAAAATTATAGATACGACGGACACGTATCAATGCCCCAGATAGCTAGGTCTATCATCTCACCGTATAGTAGCAGAAAACCGAAAGGAGTACATCAACCCCCTCCACCCGTTGCTTCCGATCAAATGTGGACTGTGTGCGGGCCCATTGATGTGTTCTTTTGGCATTAGATGGGTGATACCACTTACCAACCACACATGCGGGTGGCCCGATGTGTGTGTGTGTGTGTGTGTGTGTGTGTGTGTGTGTGTGAAAACGATGTGCTATGATATTTAAATAACCAAATCACAAATTTTATGCGGCACATGTGCATCGCAAATTAACATGGCATCCCCGACCCCACGAAGGTTCATCTAGTACAAAGTAGTACTGTGGCCCCACCACACACACTTTGAGTCGGTGGGAGGGGGCATCTCACCAAGGCGTATTGTAAGACTGACCAAGAAGAATCACCACCTTGGTCGTATAACCTCTCTTGTTTGTTGGGTCAAAGTCATGCTTTGACGTTCCACACGCGGCCCTTCAAAATAGGCTAGCTTGTCGCCGATAACCACGCGAGGGAATGCCTGAAGACAACCACTCCGTGCATGTGGCCGAAACATATGTATGAAGTGTCATGTGGTGTTAGAATATACCCAATGCACAACATTGATGTGACTGTGTGCTTTTGGAACCGGAAAGTCCCCACACAAAGCGAGGGTTCACGACGCGTAGTATACTACACACACACGCACACGCACGCACGCGCGCGCGCGCACACACACACACACACACACACACACACACACACACAGGGATTCATGTTTATGCGAGCCCTTGAACTTAGGTCTCGAATCTCACCATGATCGATGTACGACTATACGGTAACGCGAACGAAGAGAAGAAGAATCCACCCTGGTAACCTCTTTTGTGTTGTTGGTCGAAGTGATGGACATCCACGCGGGCCCACGAATATATAGGCCGCCGATGATAACCAAGCGAGGGAGAGTGTCCAAAGGCAACCACTGCATGTTTGTGCCCCAGACATATGTATGCATGCATATATGTTTGAATACAAAAAGCACAACATTTTGATGTACGCATGCATGTGTGGAATAATGTACAATGCACACACAGATCTGGTTCATTATGAGTCGCGTGCTCGCCCCCCCCCCTACTTCGACTCGGTGGGAGGATTCGTGCATACACATGCGCGTGAAGTATAGTTGCATGTACCTGTCGGCATCCTGGGAACTAGGGTACCCAGACTTGCCTGCCTGCGGCTGATACGTCCAAAACGTATCTATAATTTCTGCTTGCTCCATGCCACTTTTGGGTGATATTGCTATGATATTCATACACTTCCATACACTTTTGATCATCTTTGGACTAACTTACTAATCCAGTGCACCCCAGTGCCAGTTTCTGTTTTCGGCTGTTTTTGTATTTCAGGTTTTCACGTTACGAGAACTGCCAGGAAAAATCCAGAAAAATTATATAAAAAATCAGCGTTCCAGAAACTACCGTGCGTCCGAAGGGCAGCCGGGGGGGG